>CM065136.1:13477367-14677367 GCA_033026305.1 Cirrhinus molitorella | reverse complement strand
ATTTTTAACCTAAAATGCTTGTCTTGTCTCGTCTCTGCGATGTCTCTGTGGTCCGGGTCAATACAGTTAGGGTATACAGTTCATCTTCAACTTTAAAATTGCGCTACAACACTGTTTTCCATTCATATGCATTATATAGAGAGAAATCCTGAAATGTTTTCTTCAAAAAACATAATTTCTTTACGACTGAGGAAAGAAAGACATGAACATCTTGGATGACAAGATGGTGAGTACATTATCTGTAAATTTTTGTTCTGAAAGTGATCTAATTCAAGGGATGTTACATATGGTTATGCAACACAAGAATAAATCACATTTTAAAATATAGTAAACTGTTTGAAAATATAAAAATATTTGGTTTTAAATGGTAAAATCACAATTATAAAATATTAATATAAAACAAATGCAGCCTTGATGAGCATAAGAGTCTTTGTCAATAAATCTTACTGACCCCGAACATTTTAACTTTTGAATATATTTTACTTTCCCTTTTACATTCCCTGCTTTTTATTTGGAATACTTTTCTGTCGTTCATCATTTTTAACAGTGTTTGGAAGGTTACTTTGGAAATGTAATTGGTTACAGATTACAAGTTAACCTATTTACAATGTAAAAAGTAGTGTAACTATTTCAATTACTTTATTAAAGTTATGTAACAGGTTACATTTGATTACTTTTCTAAATTCCTCATTCATTTTGATTTTTTCAACTTTCAGATGATGTATAAATCTCAATTTCGAAAAATTTACACTTATGACTAGTTTTGTGGTCCAGCGTCACATTTAAAGCAGACAGGGTTAACCTTACAGTAGTACTCAACATTGATTTCGGTCAGATTTTCAAAATCTTTCATAACTTGAATTGCCAAAAAAATAAATAAATAAATAAAATATAATATGAATTTCATTTTAAAGCACAGCCACCACAAAATGAGACTTTGCACCTCTTTTTACATCGAATAAGCATGTCATATTCTGTCCTAAACTCCTGAAACATTGGTCTCATATTTTAGAGCAGTCAGTGCAATTTGTCAAAGAAGTCAATTAAGTCATTGTGTGTTTGAAAATATTCAGAAGTAACTCCCTTTGTAAACATTAACATTTTCAGAAGTAACTGTAGTTAATTTTTTTTTCTCAGAAACTGAAACGGATTACAGTTGCATGTATTTTGTAATTTAATTACATAACACTGATACATCTAACTAGTTACTTCCCAACACTGTATAAAAAAGTGAGATGATTTTTTGCTATCTATCAGCCATTGCATTGCGTCGGTATCAATTCACATTCTACCAACAGATTTACCATTCTACCAACTTTTGCCTCATATCCTTTCAAATACTGTTTTTATTGTTTTCATTTTTTTTAACATGTGACACTGGACCACAAAACCAGTCAAAAAAAATAAATAAAATAATTGAGATTTATACATCATCTGAATAAATAAAGCTGAATGAATAAGCTTTCCACTGATGTGTGATTTGTTATTATAGAGCAATATTTGGTTGAGATACAACTATCTGAAATCTGAGGGTGCAAAAAAATCTAAATATTGAGGAAAAAGTTGTCCAAATGAAGTTCTTAGCAATGCATATTACTAATCAAAAATTAAGTTTTGATATATTTACAGTAGGAAATTTACAAAATATCCAAATGATTTTTGGCATAAAAGGAAAATGTATAATTTTGACCCATACAATGTATTTTGGCTAATGCTACAAATATACCCATGCTACTTAAGATAAAAAAGTGCTAAAAAAAAAAAATAACTAAAATTGTATTCCTTTTGTATTTGTATATTTGAAATTGTCTTGAACACATTGTGTATATTTCATATATATACAGTAGAGTAAGCAGTCTCTTCTCTCCTTTCAGTGCTAAAGCTACTCAAGATGGCAGTGGGAATGCGAGCTCTGCTAGACACTGTGATCCAGGCCCTGCCTCAGGTACCGCACAAAACTTTTCTGTCTCCTTCATAAAGTTCTGCTCTCCACTCATCCTGTGTATCCTGCGTGGCGAGAGAGTTGCCGGGCCCCATTCCCCATTCATCTGGGGCCCCTCTGCTCTCCACAGGCCTCATTTACATAGTCAATCTGCCATGAAGAGGCCACAGCAGTGCAGATTGGCTCTGATGGACTGCTTGGAGAATAGCAGAAATGACAGAAGCCAGAGAAGAAAATCTCCAGCATGCACATTCTTTGATAGCATCAGGCTCCATCACCGCCTGCAGGGTTTTTGATTTGGAAACATGCCGCACCACAGGACACGCTATTAATTCCAGTCTCTCCTTTAGCGCTCCTCAGATATGCACTTAGATAATCAGACATGTAATTCTACTTTAACTAATTGTGACTAATTGGATTAGATCATGTTTAGCTTTCACCTGATCTCAGTGTTGCCTCCTAATGCCCTTTCGCCCCGTTGCTGTGACTTTCAGACAGTTCGTTGTTTTGTATTAAAGTTGCTTTTCAAGGTTCTGGGCTATTGATCTACTCTTCCGCAATTTGGGAGAGGTGATCCGTAATGTTGTTCTGAGATATCCTGCCAGATTGTGTCAGCTTGATCCCTGTGTCTTGAATCACTGTGAATCCAGCCAACGAAGAGAGCACTTAAGAGAGATTAGGGTGGGAAAATAGCCAGACTTACAAAAAGAAATGTCAGCGCAATCAGATTTGTCAGCACATCTAATCTGATTCTTTTGATTCTTTTCCGTTTTCCTCAAAATCATGCCTGATCCAGGCTTCTATGATCATTCCGCATGATTGTTTTGCATGATTCTTCTCCTAATCCAGCTGGGTGTAGGTGGGTTCTTCCTGTTTTGCAGTGCAGTAATATTACTGTTTTTCTATATACCAGGGCATACCAGAGCATGGTTAAGCACTTTAAATTAAATTAAATTAAATTAAATTAAATTAAATTAAAATGTATTATTACTATTATTATTATTATTATTATTATTATTACATTTTACACAATGGCAATACGTTAACAGAATCAATCTAATCATGAAGATCTAAAGTTAGTTTTATTGTTGCTTATAAAGAGTTGCTGTAGCTTAAATGAGGGGGTCAACTTAAATTAATTTGATATTAGTTTGTTCATTTTAACCATCTTAAGACATACTGCTTTCTAGATTTTTATATAACGAAATTAATATTTTGTAAATCAGACAAACCAATTTTTACTACATTACGTGAAACAAAAACAGTATTATTTATAAAATTATAGTGGATATAATCGTCCGCTGTGACACTCGCTGAGAGAAATACCACAAGTGGAGTGATACAAACGATGAAAAGGTTGGAGTTTTGTTATCACTAGAATATCGCTCTCCTCTCAGCCAATCAGATTTGATGACCAGAAAGAACTGTTGATTTTTTTTTTTTTTTTTGTTTAAGTAAAGATCATCTTCAAATGAAGATACTTTGTAAATTTCCCAACGTTAATATATATAAAAACTTAATTTTTGATTAGTATTGTGCATTGCTAAGAACTTCATTTGGACAACTTTAAAGGTGATTTTTTTCAGTATTTTGAAAATAAATTCTTATAATTCACCCAGTATATTAAGACACGATGGTGACATGAAAATGTACTGCATAACAAAAATGACCCATGGCTTTCAAGTTTTCTAATTAGGATATGATGATATTATTTTGAAGCGTCTGACACTTGACTAAGAGAAAGAGGGAATGGAAAAAAACAAGATGCCAGATTTGTCCCCCATCAACATGTCTGGAGCATGTGCGCTAACTGCTAGCACGTGCGTGGTTGCTACAGCTTTGGCATAGTTTGAGTTTTAAGTTTACATACCTGGTAGGCTCTAATCAGGTGGAACATAGCTGTCATCTTCTCACTTCATGACTCTCTCTTATTGGTTCCTCACAGGTGGTATTTCTAGGTCTGCTCTGTCAGTTTCCTTTGCACTCTATGACAAACTCTCCTGGCTTTCTCTCCCTCGCTCTCTCTCTCTCTCTACAGGTGGGGAATCTGGGTCTTCTCTTCATGTTGCTCTTCTTCATCTTCGCCGCTCTGGGAGTAGAGCTGTTTGGTGACCTGAGTAAGCATAACAAACACACATAAATAAGGACCATTTTTCCTCATGGTCTAATTCGCTCAGACACAAACACTCCCTCTTACATATACACACACACACCTATGCACTCCTCAGGATCTTCCTAACTAGGTTTATTTACACTGAAATGTAAATTACTTACATTCCCTAAGGCTTGCGTGACAATGTTGCTGGAAGTCTGAAAACTAAAAAATGAAAATATGCTATATATTGAAAATGTTAAGTTAACTTTAACTAGAACTAGTTAAGAAGCCAAAATAACTTGTACATCAACAAAATTCTGATATAAATTGCTTGATTTATTACTGTTTATTAGTTTATTTCTTTTAAATTGCTCTGAGATCACTTTCACATATTTTAGAAAGTTCTCCATCCTTGTCTGTAAGGGCGAACCATAAATATGGTACCTGCAGGAGATTTTCTCTAAAATACGTGGCAGGACATTTGGCACCGTTTTACTGAATGCAGCCTGCCGTGATTCATTGCAGCTCAGCACAATACCAGGGTTGATGTCATTTCCATTTCCAATCAGCCGACTCAAGATAAACATAGAGACTTCATAATTCATATCCAGCTTTACAATGCTGTCCAAGTTCAATATATAGAGTCTGCTGGCTGAACTGAGATTGACTGTCTGCAAGGCAAACTTTTTTTTTCTGTTTCTTTCCAACTAAGGATGAGTCAGGATTGTTGACTGGTCGATTAGCAGTCCAGGCAACTAAATTTGATCCGTGAGATTGAGTAGTTTATTGGATTTAAATGTTGGTCTATATAAATATGTTGTGACACTGCATAAAAAGTGTAGGGTATGTGTATATATAAAGTGGAGATCAAAATTAGAGAACAACCTATAATTTCCTAAATTTTAAGGTCACTGTTTAGTCCTATGTGAAGTTATCCTGACAGAAGTAGGTGGGCCGTTTTTTAAGCATATTTCATAAATTAATTGTTTTCTGAAGTGCAGTATAAAAACTTAAATTAGATATTTGAAAAAGAACACTGATCAAAATTAGAGAACACTTACAGATACAAGTTATTGGTGTTAATCTGGTGCCTGGTGCTAATTTTTTATAATTAAAACCCTGCGAAAGGAGGTTGTCCAGATGAATGCCAAAGGGATGACCCTTTGACCCTTCCAAATTTGTGATTTCTCAAATATTGCTGGTTTACAATGACACTAATTTATTCAAAAGGTTGGTCGTCTGCAGAGACTCTGATTGTTGGCATGTTGTGTGGAGAAGGAAAAACTGGTCCAAGATTCACTTTAGTGATGAGAGCAAGTTTTAATTTATTTGGGTCTGATGGGAAACATTTTGTTCAGTGTCAAACTGAAGAAAGACTAAAGCCCAAATGCGTAAAGAAGTCATTGAAAGATGGAGGAGGAAGTGTCAAAGTTTGGGGGATGTTTTCTGCAGCAGGAGTTGGGCCTTTTATGCAGATACATGGCAGGGTCAATGCAAATGTTTATTAGAACCTCCTTTAGCAACATGCAGTTCTTTCCCTGCAAAGATCTCCCAGTTAGCCTGCAATTTTCATGCAAGACAATGCCCCTGTCACACTGCAAAACAGATAAAGCAGTTGATTGAAGCTAAGAACATTGAAATGATTAACTGGCCAGGCCAGAGTCCTGATCTTAACTCGATTGAAAATCTCTGGAAAACCCTTGGCAACATAGTTATTGCTAAGAACCCTACTACAGTTACCAAACTTTGGAAGAGAGTGAAAAAAGAGTGGACCAAAATCACACCTGTACAGTCTGAGAAACTGGGGTCTCTACACTTTCTACTAATACTTCTAGCTGTAACCCTCCAGCAGTTACTGTTCTGTAATTTTGATCACTGTGTTTTCCACAAAATAATGTTTTTTTGTTGAAATACCTATTTTGCCAAAAATGTTAGTAGAACAGTGGTATACCTACAGCTAATATTTCTTCAGATTTTGAGCAATTAAGATTACCAATGTTTTAGAAAAAAAAAGTATTTATAGATTGTTCTTTATTTTTTATCTCCCCTGTATATAAACTGTATATACATTTATCCATTTTATACATTTAAATTCTACCTAAATTATAGATAAGAGATAATATATCTCATACCATTTATTGAATTTGAAAGTTTGAATGTACATTTCTCACTTAATCAAGTGTCTACAATTTAAATCAGGTGCAAATAAGTACAGAATTAAAGTGACACTTTATACAGTATTAACCTGAATAAATTGGTCTGGGCTGATCTCTATGGTCTACTTAGGCTTACAAATGTTTATCTAGTTTTGTCATATGCACTGAAGTACATGGTACCATCATGCAAAGATCAAAAGAGCTGCCTGAGCTGCTCAGAATAAAGGTTGTTGAGATTCAGGAGTTTGGAAAAAGATTTAAGCTATTTTCAAGCTATTAAATATCAATTATTTCATAGTGTATAAAATAATTCACAAATGGAAGTTTTAGACTACTGTCCAGACGATACGGGGAATCTAAATGCCCACATCACCCACATCTATGGTTCTATGAAGAACCTTGATGGAAACGTTCCATTGAACAAACGTAGAAAATGTTCTTTAGATTAAAAAAATATTCTACATACAAAGGTTTTTTTTTTAAGAACCATTCTATAGGAAAACTAATGGTTCTTCTATGTTGTTGCAAAACTTTTGATTTTTTGTTGTTGATGTTGTAATTTTGACTTTTCATCTCACAGTACTTTTTTTTTCTCTTAGAATTGTGAGATATAAACACTTAATTGTGAGTTATTCTGAGTCTGAGGGGGAAAAAAGAATTGCAACTTTTTTATCACAATTCTTACTTAATAACTTGCAATTGTGAGATACAAACTCGGAACTTTGTTTCAAGTCACTTTGTTTAAACTCAAAATTCTGAGTTTATATCTTTCAGAATTGTGACTTCTCTCAATTGTGAGTTTGTCAAGCAATTCTGAGGAAAAAATCAGTAAGGCGAGATGTAAACTCACAATTCTGAGAAAACAAGTCACAATTGCATGATATAAAGTCAGCTGTGAGAAAAAAAGTCAAAAGAATTGTGTTTATATCTCGCAATTCTGACTTTATTTCTCAGAATTGCTATTTTATTTCTCTCAATTGTGAGTTTGTCACACAATTCTGAGAAAAAAGTCAGAATTCTGAGATGTATCATGCAACTCTGAGAAAAAAAGTCAGAAGTCTGAGTTCATATCTCACAATTCTGATTTTATTTTTCAGAAATAAGAGATAAAAAGAATTGTAAGATAAAAAGTCAATTACATTTTTTATTTTTCATTCATTGATAGAGTCAGGCTTCCATAGAAACCCCCCTTTATTTCTGAAAGTGTATGTTGAAAAAGGATCCAACTTTTCATGGGGAGCATTTATTTTTTTCACAGCATTGTTAAAGAATGTTTGTCTATTCTGAAAATCTGTTAATCTGCACATTCCCAGACCATGTACCTCTGACATTTTGTTTCTGTCCCAGTATGTGATGAGCTGCACCCCTGTGAAGGTCTCGGCCGTTATGCCACGTTCAAGAATTTTGGCATGGCTTTCCTCCTGCTGTTCCGTGTGTCCACCGGGGACAACTGGAATGGCATTATGAAGGTGGGACATGCTCAGCTCATGGTGCTGAATTTCAATAAAGCACATGGTTTTGTTCTAAATGCTTTGTACGTATTCTGACTACAGTCGTTAGCGACCTATTCACCTCTCGTTTTCACACTCTGTGTGTCCATGTTGCAGGACACGCTCAGAGACTGCTCCCAAGACACGGGCATCTGCTACAACACGGTGGTGTCCCCCATTTACTTTGTGTCCTTCGTTTTGACGGCTCAGTTTGTGCTGGTCAATGTGGTGATCGCTGTGCTTATGAAGCACCTGGAGGAAAGCAACAAAGAGGCCAAGGAGGAGGCTGAGCTGGAAGCCGAGATGGAGCTTGAGCTGGAAGCTGTGGGTGGAGATGGAGGAATATCCCGAGGACACATGCCACCTCTGGGACATGGCGACATAGGTGGACCAGGAGGGTCACCTTGGATCTCAAGAGACTCTCGAAACATGTCTGGACCTCTTTACCCCACAGACAGCCCACCTGCAGACATACGCAGAGACGTAGAAGATTACATAAAGACAGATCCAGATCCTCCTCAAAATTTGGAGCCGCCGTTAGAGGTGAGTGGAAATGCTGGGTGTGAGGTTAGTGGTACGGACCTCCTATGATGCCATTTCCAGGCTTAACACATGAGCCAGACTATGTGCTTAACTGGTTTAAGATGCTTAAGACCACATCAGGCCAGCTAGGAACCAGCTAGTATCTGATGGAGGTTTTGCTGAAAATTTTGAATAGAATGCTGCAGAGATTACATACTTTTTTAGGCCAAAACCTGGGAACCGAGTTAGCATTTTAGCACTCATGGTTCCATTGTCTAAATTTTTATTGTATTTTATTATTTATTTACAGTGACATGCTAAAGTTTGGGAACCCCTTGCAGAATTTGTGAAAATGTGAATCATTTTTGAACTTTTGAACAGGATGAAGATGTCCAATTTTCCAATTGTCCAATATTTTTTTTTTCCATTTAATAATGCCCTTCGGAAGCAACAGAAGATACTTGCATGTTTCCTGGAATACAAATGAAGTGCAATTTACCTTGATCTTCAAATTCAAAAAGTTTTTACCCCGGCTCTTAATGCATCGTGTTTTCTTCTCAACCATCACAAAACAAAAAAACAGATTCATAGATTTTGAAAGGGGTTATTTTAACAATTTCAGCTATTTTTATGCCTTGTGGACTATATGTAAACATCTTTTATGTAAGATATCTTAGTCAGGACAGTGCTAAATAAAAAATAACATGCATTTTGTATGATCTCACTTTTTTTGTTAAAATTATTCATATTTTCGCAGATCCTGCAAAGGGTTCCCAAACTTTCGCATGCCACTGTAGCTTTATTTATTTATAAGGTATAAATAAGGTCTGTGGTAAACACAAGCGTAAGATAAGGTTTAACTTGAAAAAGGCAGTTCCGAACAAGTGGCTAAATGTGGAAAAAATGTCAACAGACTGAACAAGTTAAATTCAGCAATTCTTTCGTAAACTTTCAGGGATTTTATTATTATTATTATTATGACTATTAAACAAAGACTGGAAGAGTTGTCCGAAGATTAGTGATGTGATGAGTTATGCAACCATGGTGTAGTTTGTTTATAGCTTACATTAAGCTTTTTAATTCTGGTGAGTTCTTAGGTTTCAAAATTCATAAAATTATGTGTATTTGTGAAGGTTATCATGATGAACACAACATGGAGGAATTATAAACCTTTTTTGGTCACAAAGCTTGTTTTCTGCAATAATCCTTAAGCCAGCAGAAAATCCTTTTGGATTTTTGGGAACCAGGGAACCAGGGTGATGCTAACTTCTGGGTTTGTCCTAGAAAAATACATTACCACTGCAGCGCTCTATTGTCTAAATCCACTATACTGCTAGACTTCCATAGACGTCACTGATGCACATATTAAAGAAATCTTTCTGGTTCAATTAGAATACTCTCTATTACCACTGAAAATAATTTTGTCCTTCAGTTTGTTAAAACAAACACAATTCTTGTTTACAGCAGTGCACTTGCAGATAAAATCAATGGTGCAAGACCTTCCAGAGGGTTCAAAAACAAGTCCCTCTCATAGTTGGTTAAAGCATTTATGTCAGTGCAGGCATATTAATTTGTCTGTACAAAATGTGCGTTACTTGATATGTAGGTGTTTTTTTAGCAGTGGGACTACTGAGATTTCGGTTCTGCATTACCGATCTAATTCCTGTGGATTTGTCTCTGTGAAAAGTCCCTTTTTGGTATTATTGCACGTATCATCTGAAAATTGCAGGGTTTACTGGCTTTATATGGTCATGAGAGGAACTCTGCATAGAAGAAGATGATAAACAATTTTGTTACTCTAGTCTCATGTAAACACGTATAATGTCTGTAGTCCTACACAACACTGTGTGCTTCAAAAATGATTTTGATGTAACGCAGTGCCTCATTGACTTCTGTTTAAGTGCATAATTGTAAACATGATTGTTCTTCAAACATACAGTAGTAAAGTTTTTTTTTTCTCATGGTAATCAACAGCATTAATGGAGAGTTAATCAGAAAAATTAACATTTCATTTCAAAAAGTCTTCTCGTGTTGTGTGACACGATGCAGATTTATTATGTCAGGGCTTTCAGATCATTACTAACATGGATTTAAAAGAATAGTCAAAAAATATTTCTGTCATTAATTACTCACCCTTATGTCGTTCCAAACCCATCCAAGATCTTCGTTCATCTTCAGAGCACAAATTAAGACTTTTTTTTTGTGAAATCCACAAGCTTTACCTGCGGTTAAACCGTAATGTTATGAAGGTAGGAGAATACTTTTTTGTGTGCAAATAAAACAAAAATAACAACTTTATTAAATAATTCTTCTCTTCTGTGTCAGTCCTTGCTGCTCACGAGAGTATGACGCATGTCTTTACTACCTTTTATTGGTCTTGAGTGTTGTAGTTAGGTCAGAAAGGGTCAGAAAGCTCTCGGATTTCAACAAAACTATCTTCATTTATATTCCGAAGATGAATATAAGTCTTACAGGTTTGGAACGACACGAGGGTGAGTAATTAATGACATAATTTTCTTTTCAGTTTGAGCTATCCCTTAAAGTTTACTAAGAAGACATGTTTTAAAACACTGGGCTGTTATTCTTAAAGCGGGGAAGTCCGTCGGTTTTTGTTATTGTCGTACGGAGATGTGACTGTTGTTTGCTCCTCATAAACTTTGTGGTTGGAGGTCAGACTGATGCCATGGGAAAGTAGTGATACATGCCTCTTCTTTTTTTAATGCTGGCTGGCTATTTCCAGAATACCAGCCATTTTTTTAAGTTAACAATGACATTATCCCTCCAGCTCTCTTCTTTTGAAGTGTGGCTGTGTCGAAATGTTTTGCTCTAATCGTCAGGACAAACGTTCATAGAGCTCTAGTTCCCCCTTGTGGATGTCAATGGTAGATTCAAGTGTTTCACCTGTGAGCAATGCAATGAATTGTACTGATTTAACTAAGAAATGCAGCTTGCTTATTCTGGTTTAAAGAATCAGTTCTCTTTTAAAATTCTGTCATTCACTTACACCTCATGTTATTGTAAACTTATACGACTGCGTTTCTTCTTTTAAAAATGTCTGCTTTTGTGTTTCATGAAAGAAAGTAAGTTATGCAGGTTTAGAAGAATGTGGATAAGTAAATGATGACATATTTTTGGGGAGAACTGTTTCTTTAAATGAATTCTTAGGGCTTAGCTTGTTTATCCTTTTGTAAATCTTCCTTCTGGCTGCTTGTGTTATAGTCTACAAACTTCTCTCCTTCCTTCATTTCTCCTCTGTTTTTTCTCTGTGTAATGTCATTCACGTCACCCCTCGTCATCTCCTCTGCCTCTGTCTCTGTCTGTTCTCTTTCTCTCTCTTCGTCATTCATCCTGTCTGCCACATGCTGGGGCTTTTAGCGGAGGCCTATGTTTGACTCAGTTTCCCTGGTGATCCAGGGCTCATTGGAAGGAGAGCTCAGCCTCATGGACAACCTATCTGGCTCCATCTGCCACTACTACGCTCTGCCCCCCCTTCCCAGCAAGCACTGCACTGAGAAACAGGTCAATGGCATCCCCGTTCACCCAGCTTTTCCTTGTAGCACACTCCTCTGCCTGTCTCTTTCCCTTTTTCTCTTGCTCCTTTTCTCTCTCTGGACCACTTAAACTTACATAATAGTGCTGAAACAAAACCTACCTCTGCACTCTGGGATTTCCAGCACTCTTTAGAAGGCAAGGACTTGGTTCTGCTCCAGTAACAGCCATTTGTTGAAGCGTACTTATTTCCTGATCCCATAAGAGTGACAAACTCTTGCAAAATTGTCTGAAATTTGTGCCTCGCTCCAAAGATCATTAATACCAAAAAAAAAGCGATGGACTCATCAGGCTGGAGTGAAAGAGGTAATGTGTGGATCGATAAAGAGCTGGACCGCTGTTGAATTATGCAAGGAAATCTCTTTTGGTCTGTTTCACATTGAAATATTTCATTAAATTGCATTAGCATTGCAAAAACGTAGGCTTCTAAAAGCTTTTTTTAAATGTAATTGGAGAATCTGTAATGTCTTTATGGAAATAGCTGGCGCTTTTATTTTGACGACTTTGCAAAAAGTTGTTCCAGCCCAAACTCTCGGGGACAATTAGACGATGCAGCATGCAGGATTTCGCCTGCTGACGTTTGAGGATTTATGAAAGAGATTGCAGCACATTATTTCTCTTTGAACGTAACTAAGTTTGACCCTGTGTTTCTGATATAACTTTAATATATGAGGACCATTAAACTTCAGGATATCCATCTTGGCTACTGAAGGAAGGTTATATTCATCCTGTCAGATGACTCTGGAGGTTTCCATCAGGGCTGAGCAAATTTCTGAACTGAAGAATTGACCCTTCGCAGAGAGTTTGATTGACAGGCAATCTGACCAATCATAATGTAGAATCTGCCATTTTGTCTGACAAACAATAATAATAGCCATTTTTTCATGGTTGAAACAAGGTAACTACCTTTTGATGTTCATTCATAGTGTTGTAACTGGTAAAGAGGAAAAGACAATCGGTTCACGTACCACTTGATCTGAGGCACTACAGTGAACTGTAACAACACAGTAGAAAGTCACAAAACTGTATTTATTGTTTGAACATTTGAAAGCGGAGACTTTGCGTCATAACCTGATCTGTCGGTGCGTTGTCAGTTTCCTCTTTGTTCCGTAATGTGTGAGAACATGTTTGTCGAACATATTAACAGTAAAGACGGGTCTTTGCGAAGGGTCAATTGCGTCTCTTTCAGTTCAAAAACAATGCATGAGCTGGGGGTGAAAACTTTTGAACAGAATGGAGATGTGTAAATTTTTCTTATTTTGCCTAATATATATATATATATATTTATATTTCATTTAGTACAGCCCTTCAGAGGCTACAGAAGATGGTTGCATGTTTCCCAGAAGACAAAATAAGTTAAATTTAACCTGGTCTTCAAATTCAGAAAGTTTTCACTTTCATAAATGGTAACATGCATTCTGTATGAACCCACTACTTTTGGTAAAATAATTAACATTTTGCAGATTCTGAAAGCGGGGTGTAAACTTTTGACCTCACCTGTATGAATTTCTTTGAATTTTTATTCTTCTTCATTATATTGCAATTCTCTTTCCTGTTTGCTACATCAATTCAGGAATTTAAATTTAAAATACCTTCTCAATCCGAATGGCGCACAACTCTTGTATTACAGTATTTTACTTGCACTAACCTCTGTGATAGTCTGTGCGTGTCTTCTAACTATGCATGTGCTGGTTGCCCGTCTCACTCTTGGCTCGTCTCTTCTTCTTTAGATTCCTCTAGCCGAGATGGAGGCTCTGTCTCTGGCGTCGGAGAAATCCTGGTCCTTAGCTCTGACGGATGACTCTGTCCCAGATGATTTTAACCCCCTCTTACTAACCAGTCAGGAGTGCAATGTATTTAACAGTAGAGCAACGTTCATTTTCCACTCCTGCCTCTCAGCCTTACACTGCTTCCAAAGACATCTGCCCTCTCCACCCTGCTTCAGTATTTGACCCTCAGTACTTTTTTGGCCCTATAATAGATTCCAGTTTTAGCTAAATGTTCTTCAGAGTGGCACCTTGAAGGTCCCCTTGGTTTCTTGGTACCTGATGTTGAAGAAAGTGTCAAATCGTAGTGACACTACTAACCTAACTACTCAATTTTGCAGTAGCTGCTTTTAAATAAATGCAGGTTTTCCAGAGCTAAACTGTTTTTCTAGAAAGCACCAGCTGAAAAAAACTGATAATATTGCTATATTTTAAATATAACAAAATATTGAGTCAATACTTTCTACTTATTTACTTCAGTTCAAACATGTTCCCCGTCTGTCGTTCACGTTCGACGTTGTGTCGAAGTGACGACTAGGGGTCGCTCTTGAGAGCCCGAATACCTCTGACAGCTTTGAGAAAAGGCCAATGAGAATTGGTATGCAGTATTTGCATAGCCCGCTCCGCCCCGGAGATCCGGGCATAAGAGGGGGGGGCTAGGCAACACTCATTGTTCTGTTTCTTCGGAGCCGAATGCAGCGTCTCTTCATTGAGAAGCAGCGTTACTCACCTCTCTCGTCGTTGGATCTACGGCACGGGCAGCGGTCTCTTCCTTCTCGAACGCAGTAGCAGTGAGAGTCCCCTGGGTGCTTCGACGGCGAATCTTGAAGAGCAGATTTCCTCTTAATAAAATCTAAAGAGCAAATTTCTCTAAAAGAGTGCAGACACGGTGGGTTTGTGTGTTTACTATGCCTTTCCTTCCGTGTCCTTCTGGTTGCGGCTTCTTTCTCTCCCAAAACGATCGGCACGAGCTCTGTCTTCAATGTTTGGGTCGTGACCATGCTGAAGCAGCGTTCAGCGAGGGCGGATGTCCTGCTTGCGAGGACATGCCCCTCAGCACACTTCGTTCGCGAGTCGCGTTCTTTACTAAAAGACCGCGGCTCGCATCAACCGCTCCCGCGGCTCGTCCTTCTACTTCCGGGTACGAGGCTGCCGCGGCGCGTGTTGATGAAGAGCGAGAGAGCGCGAGCGTTTCGCCGGGTAATTCCCCACGTCCCTCGCGCTCTGTGTGTCTGCCGGTCGAGCTTTCGGATGACTTTGAAAACTCGTCTCAGTACGGGTTGGATTGGTTATTCGGGGCTCCTGCGGGGGAGGAAGAAGTGTCTGCAGCATCGGAGAGTGGGCAGCCATCTGAAGCAGACGCGCTGTCTGAGGCACCCGCTGCGGGGGCGGGTTCTCAGTCAGTAGCAGACGCGGAAATGGCGGCCATGCTCGAACGGGCGGCCAAAGCAATCGGGATTGAGTGGAAGTCTCCGCCCCGTCCTGAGCGCTCACGGCTGGATGATTGGTATCTGGGTAACGACCGTGGTTCTCGGCCACGTTCTACCCCAGTTCCTTTCTTCCCGGAAGTGCATGAGGAACTGACTAAGTCGTGGAAGGCTCCTTTTTCAGCCAGAACGCGTCTTAGCGGTTCTTCCTCTCTCACCACCCTCGATGGAGGTCCAGCGAAGGGGTATACGGAGGTTCCCGCCGTGGAGCGTGCGATCGCGGTGCATCTTTGCCCGCAGACCGCCGCCACCTGGCGGGACCGCCCAAAACTCCCGTCCAGGGCATGTAAGGCTTCTTCCGCTCTCGTGGGGAAGGCTTATGCTGCTTCTGGACAAGCTGCGTCCGCCCTTCACGCTATGGCCGTCCTGCAGGTCTATCAAGCCAAGGTTCTTAGCGAGTTGCACGAGGGTGTTCCCAAACCAGAGCTTTTGCAGGATCTGCGCTCGGCGACTGACTATGCTCTACGAGCTACGAAGGTCACGGCGCAGGCTCTGGGGAGGGCGATGTCCACTATGGTGGTCCAGGAGCGCCACCTTTGGCTGAATCTGGCGGAAATGAAGGACGCTGAGAAGGTTCGCTTTCTTGACGCCCCCATTTCTCAGGCTGGTCTCTTTGGCGACACTGTCGAGGAATTTGCACAGCAGTTCTCCGCAGTGAAGAAACAGACGGAGGCTATCAAACACATCTTGCCTCGTCGGGCGCCGCCCCCCGGGCCCGCACCCCCGAGGCAGCAGCCTCCGCCTGTTTCACGCCGAGGACGACCGCCTTCCAGACCGGCTCAGGGCCCGCCACAGGCTGGTCCTGCACCTAAACCAGCCTTGCGGTCGAGCTCTCGCAAGAAGGTGGCGCCGTTAGCTCAGTCTCAGGCCGCTAAGAACCCTCGTCAGGCTTCGAAGCGTTCCTGAAACGAGCAGCCCGGAGGAGAGAGATCTGCTGACCTGTCTGGATCCACACTCGGCGAGGGGACGAGTGTGGGTTTCGGCTCCACCCCGGCTGTCTGCCTCTCGGCAGACGGCCACCACATGGTCAATAAAAGAGCAATTTTCTTCTCTGGGCGAAAAAATCTATGTGACTGCGTCCCTCCGGGGTACCCAGCCACTAAAACATGTCAAAGCATGCTCAACCGCAGGGCCTGCGCTTCGGCATGCTTTGACGAATCAAGTGCATCCATCAGTCGATCCCCTGAGCTCAGGCGATCTTCTGATGGATCCTTGTCTGTCGGTTCCGATGGTCGATCCTCCCATGGCTGGGTCCCTCCGGGGTACCCAGCCACCAAAACACATCAAAGCATGCTCAACCGCAAAACTTGCGCTTCTGCATACTTTGACAGAGAAACAAGCGCATCCGTCAGTCGATCCCCTGAGCTCAGGCGATCTTCTCACGGATCCTTGTATGTCGGTTATGGCGATCAAAGCACCTTGTGTCCTCCGGGACAGCACGCCCCCGAACAAAGGGCTTTCACCACAACTCAGTCACACCGTACCCACCCGAGGTACGTCGGTGGTCCCCCTGAGACCGTTGGCAGAGAGTTTTACAGCTTGGCTCGAGATACCCAACCTCTCTCGCTGGCTTCTCAGAACCATCCGACTCGGCTATGCTATCCAATTCGCACGCAACCCGCCCAAGTTCAGCGGCATCTTCTCTACCGCGGTTCGGGACGAGAATGCTGCGGTTCTTCGGGCGGAGATCGCGACCCTTCTGGCGAAGGACGCGATAGAGCCGGTCCCCTCGGCCGACATGAAGAAAGGGTTCTACAGCCCCTACTTCATTGTACCCAAGAAAGGTGGCGGTTTAAGACCAATCCTGGATCTGAGGATTCTGAATCGGGCCCTTCACAAGCTCCCCTTCAGAATGCTAACGCTCAAACGCATTCTCACGTGCATCAGATTCCAGGATTGGTTTGTGGCGATAGACCTGAAAGACGCGTACTTTCATGTCTCGATTCTTCCAAGACACAGGCCCTTCCTGCGGTTTGCCTTCGAAGGTCGAGCATTTCAGTACAAAGTCCTTCCATTTGGGCTCTCCCTGTCTCCCCGCGTCTTTACGAAAGTCGCAGAGGCAGCCCTTGCCCCTCTCCGGGAGAGGGGCATCCGCATTCTCAATTACCTCGACGACTGGCTGGTCATAGCACACTCTCAGGAGTTGGTATGCAAACACAGGGATGTGGTTCTCAACCATCTGGCCCATCTGGGGTTTCGGGTCAACTGGGAAAAGAGCAAGCTCGCCCCGGTACGGAGCATCTCTTTTCTCGGTATACAACTAGACTCGGTTGCCATGAGTGCACGGCTCTCCCCGGAGCGTGCACAGTCAGTGCTGAGCTGCGTCCAGAAGCTCTCACGCAGCCCGACGGTCCCCCTCAAACAATTTCAGAGGCTCCTGGGTCACATGGCATCCGCAGCCGCCGTCACGCCGCTGGGCCTGATGCACATGAGACCGTTACAACACTGGCTGCGTTCCCGAGTCCCGAGATGGCCATGGCGCCAGGGTTCATACCGGGTGCACGTCACACCCGTATGTCTAAAAACCCTCGGTCCTTGGAAAGACATTTCGTTCCTACGGGCCGGGGTGCCCTTAGGACAAGTGTCCAGGCGCATTTTGGTTACGACAGATGCATCCAACACAGGCTGGGGCGCCGTATGCAATGGGCAAGCAGCTGCAGGGCTCTGGTCGGGCCCTCGGCTGCATTGGCATATCAATTGCCTCGAGCTGCTGACAGTGTTTTTGGCCCTGAAGAGGTTCCGACCTTTGGTTCAGGGCAAACACGTGCTGGTCCGCACAGACAGCACTGCGACTGTAGCCTACATCAATCACCAGGGCGGTGTACGCTCCTTTCGCATGTCACAGCTAGCCCGCCATCTCCTCCTTTGGTGTCGAAACAATGTCAAGTCTCTACGAGCCACCCACATACCGGGCGAACTCAATTGGGTAGCGGACGCGCTCTCCCGACAGACTTCGCTTCGGGGCGAGTGGAGACTTCACCCTCAGACGGTTCAGCTGATCTGGAGTCTTTTCGGTCAGGCCCAGGTCGACCTGTTTGCCTCGATAGAGAACACTCACTGCCAGTTGTGGTACGGTCTGTCCGAGGCGCCCCTCGGCACAGATGCACTGGCACACAGCTGGCCTCAGGGCCTCCTCAAGTATGCGTTTCCACCAGTGAGCCTAATTGCACAGACCCTGTGCAAAGTCAGGGAGGACAGAGAACAGATCCTGCTGGTGGCCCCCTACTGGCCCAACAGGGTTTGGTTCTCAGAGCTGGTGCTCCTCTCCCCCGTTCCTCCCTGGCGCATTCCCCTGAGGAAGGACCTCCTTTCACAGGGGAAGGGCACGATATGGCACCCGCGCCCAGATCTCTGGAACCTCCACGTATGGTCCCTGGACGCGACCAGGAGGATTTCAGAGATCTCCCACTGGCGGTGGTAAACACTCTGTTGCAGTCGAGAGCTCCTTCCACGAGGCGGCTGTACGACCTCAGATGGCGCAAATTCACAAACTGGTGTTCCTCCCGGGGGGAGAACCCACGGAGATGTGGCATCCGAACGGTGCTTTCCTTCCTCCAAGGAGGACTGGATAGACACCTTTCTGCTTCAACACTTAAGGTCCAGGTAGCCGCTATTGCCGCTAACCACGACCTGGTGGAAGGTAGATCGGTTGGGAAGCACAATTTGGTTATACGATTCCTTAAAGGTGCACGCAGGCTGAACCCCGTCAGACCGCGCCTTGTCCCCTCTTGGGATCTGTCTGTGGTCCTCCGGGGCCTACAGTCAGATCCCTTTGAGCCGCTCCAGTCAGTCGAACTCAGTGCTCTCTCCCAAAAGACGGCTCTCCTGACTGCGCTCACATCGATCAAAAGAGTGGGAGACCTCCAAGCCCTCTCCGTCAGTGACTCGTGCCTCGAATTCGGGCCGGCTAACTCTCACGTTATCCTGAGACCCCGGCCCGGTTATGTGCCCAAAGTGCCCACCACTCCCTTCAGGGACCAGGTGGTCACTCTGCAAGCTATCCCTTCTCAGGAAGGCGACCCCAACCTCTCCTTGTTATGCCCAGTCCGTGCCCTGAGCATTTACTTGGAACGTACTGAAAGCTTCAGACGGTCGAGTCAGCTCTTTGTCTGTTTTGGAGGACAGCAGAAGGGGAAAGCTGTCTCCAAACAAAGAATTTCCCACTGGATTGTGGATGCGATTCGTTTGGCCTACCAGGCCACAGGGGTGCCCTGCCCGCTGGGGGTGCACGCCCACTCCACCAGGGGCGTCGCAGCGTCGGTTGCGCTGGCGAACGGGATCTCTTTAACAGACATTTGCAGAGCTGCAGGTTGGGCTACACCTAACACGTTTGCCAGGTTCTACAATCTGCGTGTAGAACCAGTCTCTTCGGGAGTCCTGAACGCAAGCCCAGTAACTCCTGAAGCTGACACGGTGTAGAAGCTTGCTGAAGCGTCGTTCCCCACGGGTGATGACGCTTCCCCAGTTCAGTAAGTTTCCTGGCGTGAACCCTGAACGACAATTTCCATCATGTTGCACCCGCAACGTAGCTATGTTCAGCGGAGGAACTAGCTATCAGAATCTAATATGAGGTTAGGTTGCCTCTTGTGAACTCTCATATTAGGTTGGTGCCCCACATGTAGTGGCTCCTAATGCGGCCCCATGTGTGTATCTCCACCTATACTCCCAGAGATGCGGTGTTTCCCTTAAGACAAAACTTGTCTCCGACCCTGAGCTCAGCAGTCTCTCCTCATGCGGAGCCTGCCTCAGGATCGTCCCCTTGTTGTGCTCCCCTAGTGCGAGCCCTCAAGTGTATTCTCCACACAAATACCTCCCTCCGGGCAGGGTGTGGTCTCCGTAGTGCCCATCCCCCCCCGGGGAGGACGGACACTGGCCCAATGTTCTCCAAGATGTTCAACCAAAGGTGAGGAAAGGCTGGCTGAAGCTCTTGGGCATTGGAAGGTCACGTAGAGGTGAGTGACATTTATCTAACACGCAAGACCTGTTAATATTTGCACTCCATGCACTCGTGACGCGGTCCGCTGGTTGTGGCGTTTTCAACTGGGACCCCTAGTCGTCACTTCGACACAACGTCGAACGTGAACGACAGACGGGGAACGTCTTGGTTACGTATGGTAACCCTCGTTCCCTGATGGAGGGAACGGAGACGTTGTGTCCCCCTTGCCACAACCTCGGACCGCCTCTGAGTGTAGCCGGGTGCTTCGGCTCCTCAGATCAGAACAATGAGTGTTGCCTAGCCCCCCCCTCTTATGCCCGGATCTCCGGGGCGGAGCGGGCTATGCAAATACTGCATACCAATTCTCATTGGCCTTTTCTCAAAGCTGTCAGAGGTATTCGGGCTCTCAAGAGCGACCCCTAGTCGTCACTTCGACACAACGTCTCCGTTCCCTCCATCAGGGAACGAGGGTTACCATACGTAACCAAGACGTTTTTGTTTTGAAAGTAGTGTCTTGTGATCAGCCAGGCTTTTTTTTTTATTATTAATTATTACTATTTTAAAATATAGTTTAAAATGTTATTTATTTTCCTGTGACAAAGCTGTCAACTTTTCGTCAGTCATTACTCCAGTCTTCAGTGTCACATAATTATTCAGAAATCATTGTAATATGCTAATTTGGTGCTGAAGTAAAAATTTTATTATGTTAAAAACCTTTTTAACAGAATTATTTGTTGAATAGTATGAAAGTGACCTTTTTTTCTCAGAATTGTGAGATATAAGCTCACAATTAAGTGATAAAGTCCAGTCTGAAGAGAAGCAAGGGCCAACATTTTGAATTTATGTGTTCTAAAGTCAGAATTGCGAGAGATAAACTGGCAATTCTAAGAAAAAAGTCACAATTGTGGGATATAAACTCGCAATTACGAGTTATAAAGTCAGAATCATGGCATATAAACTTACAATTGTAAGAAATATATATATATATATATATATATATATATATATTTTTTTTTTTTTTGTCAGAAATGTGTTTCATGCAATTCTGACTTTTTTTCTTGCAATTGCGAGTTTGTCTGCTGCAATTCTGACATTTTTTCTCAGAATTGTGAGATACAAGCTTACAAATGAGTTATAAAGTCCAGTTCTGAGGTAAAAAAAAGACTCAGAATTGTAAGTTTATGTCTTCTAAAGTCAGAATTGCGAGAGATTAACTGGCAGTTCTAAGAAAGACTTTTTTTCTCAGAATTGCATGATATAAACTCTCAGCTGCGAGTTATAAAGTCAGAATTGCGGCATATAAACTTGCAATTACAAGAAATAAAGTCAATTTTTTAAGTGTTTGTGTCTAGCAATTCTGATATTTTTTCTTGCAATTGCAAGTTTATATGCTGCAATTCTGATATTTTTTTTCAGAATTGTGAGATATAAGCTCACAATCGAGTTATAAAGTCCAGTCTGAGGGGGAAACAAAAGACTGATATTTTCTCGGAATTGTGAGTGTGTATTCTAAAATCAGAATTGCCAGTTTATCTTTGCAATACTGATTTTAGAACACAAACTCACAATAGATATAAACTCACAATTCTGACTTTTCTCAGAAATTGCAAGTTCACATCTTTTTTTTCAGAATTGTGTGATACAAAGTCACACTTACGAGTTATAAAGTCAGAATTTGCTAGATTTAAAGTCAGATTTTTTTGTCAAAATTGCATGACTTTATAACTCACAATTGTGAGTTTGTATCATGCAATTCTAAGAAAAATGTTTTTTTTTTTGCTTTTGATCAATTTAATGCATTCTTGCTGATTAAAGTAATGTCTTAAAAAAAAACTAACTGAACTTTTGAATGTTAGTGTACATATAAATATATATTACATTTATAATATAATATAATAGCTCCTCCTAGATAGCTTTAATTTGTATAGAATGCAACAAATGACCAACCAGAATCAACTTTTCCAGAGAGTTAGCAAGTTCAACTGCAGTAGCATGTAGTTTATCCTTACTACTACTTCAAGAGAGCAGCCTGACTGTAATTACTTGTATATTGACAAGCTAGATTCCAAGCTTCCCTAACACTGGTTCTTTCTCTCTACACGTGTAACCTAATTAAATACCTGCCGTGCCAGGGATGTATGATTAATTTATACCAAAACTCTGCCAGTAATCTGTTTTCTGACACTTGGTAGTCTGATGAATTTGTAAAAGTAGAGCATCTTCTTGATAATCACTTTATGCAGAGCTGAGAGGCGAGTGCGCTTGGAAGCTTTGAGGGTTTCTAACCGTCTGCTCCTCTCTTTCTCTTTCTCTCTTTCCGTCTCTCTCTGTACATTTCGCACCAGCCTGGTGTTTGTATGGTCCAGTCCAGTCCAGTAGAAGTAGTATTACTGCCTGTCAACCTGCTCCTTTCCTGTCTGGGTTCTGCAGCTATGTCCCTGTTCTTCCTCTCACACGTCTAAAGGCCATTTCTGAACCTCTTCTCCATCTAGTCTCTTCATACTTTTTAGATGTTCCTGTTTGCATCCTCAATCTATCTGTCTTCATATCTACCTGTCTGTTACTTTATCTTTTGTGTATTAAAAGTGAAGTTTCTCCCTAGTACCATGCTTCTTGAAAGAACATAGGAGTGTGGTATGGGGTCGGCTTCTGCTGTCTGCCAGCTACAGTAGTTACAGGCTCTGGGCGCAGCTTCTGAAGGGAGGAGGCTGATGGTTTCTGTCACCTCGCAATTGAATTCATATTCATTGTCTCAGAACTATGCCCATAGATCCATAAAAAATTTATACATAGCATTTCTCAGATGAGTGAGATTTAGAATCTAGCCTGTTCTCATTTTTCTGTGGTATTTATGTGGATGAAAAATGTGCACTGAGATGTGCATAACTTCATGAAGTCCATAAAGCTGAACAAAAAATTCCACCATAAATTGTAATGGGTATGTTAATGTTACTCACAAAGAACGACAATAAACAATAAAGTGGAAAGGGAGCAAATTTACTCAAAACATACCCAAATGTCATTGTTATTTACTAGTACTGTAATAATTATTAATTATTAAGTCATTCCAAATCTGTATTACTTCTATTTTTCCATGTAAATTAGAAATTCTGAAGAGTGATACTTAAATATAGTAACAAATCATAACAAATATAGTTCATAAGACTCATTTAAAGGGATAGTTCATCCAAAAATGATGACTTATGACTTATGTCACATGGACTATTTTATCGATGTTCTTACTACCTTTCTGGGCCTTGAACGTGGTAGTTGCATTGCTGTCTATGCATTTTCTTAATTAAGGGTCTTAATTTATGTTCTGAAGATGAACAAAGGTGTTATGGGTTTGTAACGACATGACAGTGAGTAATTAATGACAGAAATTTCATTTTTGTGTGAACTATCCCTTTAACAGATTAGTACACCAAACTTTTGAAACTAAGTCAGTGTGTTTGATTCAATCTGATTAATGAGTCATTCAGTCTTGAGTACTGAATGAGGAAATTCATATTCATAGAAGAAATATGCATTTGCATTCATACTTGATCAGTCTCCTCCCTGTGTCTAGTGCGCAGTGATGTTGGCCTTTCATTGTATGCTAACCAGTCCAGCCTCTATGTATTAGGTACAATGTGTGTGCGTGTACGTCCATGTGTTCATAAGGGCCCCTGATGCTCCAAACACAAGTACCAGCTCTCACCTTGACTTGCATCTCTTTTAATGTCCCTCAGACCACAGCTCCAGCAGATCCCCCAGACCCCCAGCAACCAGACGAGCCAACGGATGAGCACTTACTGTACGTGAAGAAGACCTCAGTGGGCCGCACGCATTCTCTGCCCAATGACAGCTACATGTTCCTGCCGCTGCAGCCCAACTCAACCCATAGCACCCACACAACCTCACCTCACCTCGCTCAGACAGGTAGAGCACTGCATTTCTGAATTTGTGTGTACAAAAGTCAACAGTTGTGTAATATGAAATGTCTTCTCACACAGGGTCTACAGGCACTATCCAGTCTCAAACAGAAGATCCCACACAGCACTTGACTGTGCCAACAGATCTGTTCAGACCGATCAGTCCTCATAGCCTTTCAGACTCAGAGAGCATCCCACGAATCCCCCCACCTCGCCGAGCACACACACTCTCACGAACCTTACGCAGACAGGTGAGCTAAGGTTCAGTCTTCTCAGGCCTTTCACTGCTTCCCTTAAAATGTGTCTGTTCTATTAACAAATGTTGATGAAATCTGGGTTTGTTGATTGCCAATAGTAGCTCTGTTCCAAAACCTAGTGAGCTGCCTCAATACATGCAGTACTTCTTATACAGGTCCTTCTCAAAAAATTAGCATATTGTGATAAAGTTCATTATTTTCTGTAATGTACTGATAAACATTAGACTTTCATATATTTTAGATTCATTACACACAACTGAAGTAGTTCAAGCCTTTTTTTTGTCTTAATATTGATGATTTTGGCATACAGCTCATGAAAACCCAAAATTCCTATCTCAAAAAATTAGCATATCATGAAAAGGTTCTCTAAACGAGCTATTAACCTAAACATCTGAATCAACTAATTAACTCTAAATACCTGCAAAAGATTCCTGAGGCTTTTAAAAACTCCCAGCCTGGTTCATTACTCAAAACCGCAATCATGGGTAAGACTGCCGACCTGACTGCTGTCCAGAAGGCCATCATTGACACCCTCAAGCAAGGGGGTAAGACACAGAAAGAAATTTCTGAACGAATAGGCTGTTCCCAGAGTGCTGTATCAAGGCACCTCAGTGGGAAGTCTGTGGGAAGGAAAAAGTGTGGCAGAAAACGCTGCACAACGAGAGGGGGACCTGCGGAAGCAGTGGACTGAGTCTGGAGTAGAAACATCCAGAGCCACCGTGTACAGGCGTGTGCAGGAAATGGGCTACAGGTGCCGCATTCCCCAGGTCAAGCCACTTTTGAACCAGAAACAGCGGCAGAAGCGCCTGACCTGGGCTACAGAGAAGCAGCACTGGACTGTTGCTCAGTGGTCCAAAGTACTTTTTTCGGATGAAAGCAAATTTTGCATGTCATTCGGAAATCAAGGTGCCAGAGTCTGGAGGAAGACTGGGGAGAGGGAAATGCCAAAATGCCTGAAGTCCAGTGTCAAGTACCCACAGTCAGTGATGGTCTGGGGTGCCATGTCAGCTGCTGGTGTTGGTCCACTGTGTTTTATCAAGGGCAGGGTCAATGCAGCTAGCTATCAGGAGATTTTGGAGCACTTCATGCTTCCATCTGCTGAAAAGCTTTATGGAGATGAAGATTTCATTTTTCAGCACGACCTGGCACCTGCTCACAGTGCCAAAACCACTGGTAAATGGTTTACTGACCATGGTATTACTGTGCTCAGTTGGCCTGCCAACTCTCCTGACCTGAACCCCATAGAGAATCTGTGGGATATTGTGAAGAGAAAGTTGAGAGACGCAAGACCCAACACTCTGGATGAGCTTAAGGCCGCTATCGAAGCATCCTGGGCCTCCATAACACCTCAGCAGTGCCACAGGCTGATTGCCTCCATGCCACGCTGCATTGAAGCAGTCATTTCTGCAAAAGGATTCCCGACCAAGTATTGAGTGCATAACTGAACATAATTATTTGAAGGTTGACTTTTTTTGTATTAAAAACACTTTTCTTTTATTGGTCGGATGAAATATGCTAATTTTTTGAGATAGGAATTTTGGGTTTTCATGAGCTGTATGCCAAAATCATCAATATTAAAACAAAAAAAAAGGCTTGAACTACTTCAGTTGTGTGTAATGAATCTAAAATATATGAAAGTCTAATGTTTATCAGTACATTACAGAAAATAATGAACTTTATCACAATATGCTAACTTTTTGAGAAGGACCTGTATATTCAACTGCCACATGCACAATGATTCAAAAGTTTGGGGTCAGTTCGATTTTTAAAATGCCTTTTATGAAGTCTTTTATGCTACAGTAAAAACTGTAATAATGTAAATTCTTGTATTATCAATATTGTGGTGTCACACTAGCAAAGCGGTCTTGATATCACTGTGGTCACATGACGATATGAAACGATAGGTCTTCCAGGCAAAAAGTGTAGTTTATAAAATATATTTAAACTTCTTATTTGAACATAAAAGGTCTAAAGTTGTGTTTTGGGCCATTATGCTTTGGAAAAAGCATCTGTCAAATGAACTAAAACGAAAGCACAATAGAGCTTTATCCCTTCATCAAGTCTGTTTTCGTTGCGTATTTCAAAGCGAAGTGCGCACTTCTTTTAAATTTGGACTCCAGTAACGTTACCTGTTTAAACTGCTAGCTGTCAGCAATTCTTTTATACTTTTAAGCTTGACAGAAATGGCAGCAGAGCTTTTAATTTGACAGAAAATTTTCAGCTTCAGTGAAAACAGGCTTACGAAAACATCTCGTGAAATGCTGTAATCATCTGCCAGGAAAATAAAGGCTGTTGTACGGTGGCTGAGAACTGCAAAACAAATCACAATTCTGAAAACAAAATAACAAATTACAAACGCAAATCTAAAAAACTAAATAACTCACAAAACACAACAGCAATTCTGAAACCAAGTCGGAATACACAATAACAAGTAAGAAAACACAATGACAAACCCGAAAACAAAATAACAAGTCAGAAAACACAACGACAAATCAGAAAAAATGGAAGAGGTAGGTATAGTTTGAGACAGTGCCATTGGTTTGAGAATAGACTACTTACCACTGACTGGACATCTGTCAATTAAGACCAATCAAACAAGAAAGAACAGCAGAGTAGTGGCAGAAAGTTCGGAAAAGAAAAGATGGTCTTAAAGTAGCTCAGTTTAAATGTATTGAATGAATTGCCTTCACTGTGGAATAAAAATATGCATGTACATTTACAACACTGTACTCTGTATTATTTTACCCTTGAATCAGAATACAAAAAAATAGTTAACACTAATGCAAGGGTGTTTCTAAGGTGCCATTCACACAGAACGCTTTTTTTTTTTTTTTGGTATAGGGCCCTTTTTAAACAATAATTGGGCCCTAGAAAATGTACATCTTAATTTTTCTGGGAATCAGATGAAGGCATAAAACATTATTTAATTTATTCTGATCAAATGAAAATTAAACCCTTTTATTTTTGGGCAAATAAAGTGCTGCACAATAAGGTTTGCTGTAATAATTGATTTCTAATGTAAAAATAAAGATTTATTAATATTCAGTAGTAGTAGTAGTAGTGGCATTGTTGTTACATTAAGTGTTGAGACTGCTAAATAGTATATTTCTGACAGTTTAACGTTAAACTAAACTTTTATTTTGACGGATGACAAAAACTGTGAAATGCTAACAAAGTGACTCAGCTGGAGATGATATTGTGTGTTCATATCGTCGTATAGAGACACAGCAAAAGCTGAAAACACAGCGAACGTTGTCCAGGGTTTAGTATGAGTAGTAAACAAAACATCCGCCATCCGACATTCGTTCATCCATTCATTGCGGATAATAGTGCCTTTACGCGTGATGTCAAATGCTTCTGCAGATTTGTAGTAGCCTATTACTATAGCATTTCACCTGAGCATTGCAAATCATGCATATTCCTTTGTTCTTGGTTCTTGTCAATAGTTTCTCCACCATAAGCACTGAATGAATGACATGCTTTCTGTTGTATTCGCGCAATGTAAATAAGAGGGTGACATCTAGTGGAGAAGACCAATGATAAGATTCACATGAAATAAATATCGGAAAAGATCGATTTGCGGCTCTTCAATATCGATATCAAATCAACGTCATTAAAAAAAAAAAAAAAAAAAAAAAAGATTAATTGAATAATCGAATAATCTATTTTTTTTGCCCAGCCCTTAATTACATCCTTACTAAAGAATCATACCAACTGGAAAATGGAAATCTGATGTCCCCTTTAACCATCAAGATATGACTCTCCATATGACTCTTATAATAATCTCAGTATCAGAAGCAGCATATGACTTTTTAAAATGTTGCCTCAGGCAGCTCACTTAAGCTTTGTAACAGAGCAGTGTTCTCTCTGCTTGTCTTCTCTCATTACGCATAATATTCCTTGTCTATGGATTGTGATTGGAGACTTATGGGAATGTGACTGGTATGAAGTCTGACACCTCTGCACTGTTGATCTCTCCCTCTGGCTAGTATATTTCTTCTCTAAATCCTTCCTGCATTCTCTCCTTTTTTTCTGCTGCTTTTTGGCCTGCGTACCCTCTAATGTGACTTACTCCGAGCAGCTCAGCATGGTACAACCCAAGCCTGACCCCGAGCTGCTCCTGAGGCACAGATACTCCTGTTTCTGAGAGAGCTGGAATGGGCTGCTTGGTTCAGCTAGTCTCCAGCACCACAGATCCTTGAACTCCGACCCCAACTCTGTCCCTCTTTCTCCTACCACACCCCTAAAAACCCGTTTCTTCAGCCCAACGCATTTCACCATGGCTACTGTAAAGGCCAAAATGGCAGGGTAAAGATCAAGGGGAATGCAATAAGTGGACAGAATTCTAATACACTAGAATGAGTTGCATTATATATGAAAACAGTCCAAAAATAAGTTCAAACAGTATTACTTTAGCTTTTTGTTTTTAACATTAACTTACAAAACTGCATGTCTTTAAAAATGTAACATCTTTACGTTATATAAAAAAAAATTACATATTTTTGGTGTCCCAGACATGCCATTTTAGTCATTTGTCATGCAAATGTAAAAACAATTTCCTGCCACAAGGGGGCAGCATAGTTTCAATCATACAATACAACATCAAACAGGGACGCTTATGGCTCAACGTGCGCTAACTTTCCAAATTTGACATGGTTTCCTCGTGATCTTTAGCCCCTCCCAAAACACCCACCCACCTCTCTCCTACTGGGCCGGTTTCTCTCTCGGACTCCCTTGATTAAAAAACCATTTTAGGTCGAATTCTGAGAGAAGAAGACCCCAGAAAGAGACGTGGGTCTTGTGGTCTGTTGCAGTAGCCCAGTGGCTCAGAGTGCAGTCTGCCAAACAGTGCCTGTAGTTTTGCCCTAGGGTAAATGTTTCTCTGCCCTAGTTAAAACAGTACATCTATTACAAACTTTTCTCTGAAAGTGCAATTGATATTGTAAGTTTTCACCTATGTGACTTCACCCACAGCAGTAGCGAGTACAGTGCTGCTACTCAGGCATTGTGTCAGCTTAGTTTATGTTAAAGAGGAGACATAAAGATATAGAGCAAAAGGAAGACAAATATTTATTTGATCATTTCTCCAGTATACTGTACACTTTCTGATTTTGGTGAAAGTGCACACGGTATATTTCCTATCAGTGAAAGCAAAAACAAAGCCCGGGGCGGTTCTAGGGTCATGGGGTATTCGGTGCTTTGCCTAAACATTTATGAATTCATATGAGTCATCAATTGATTAAATATTAAACTATTATAAACTTTAAAGTAGGAGTTGAAATGTTACATCTGGAAAGTATAATTTTTATGAAGTAAATATTTATATATTACTGATTATTAAAAATGAAAAAAATAAGGCCTCATCTCTATTCATGCCAAAAATTCCATGTATTTCTTCAATTTTTTTTGCTTTTTTAGTTGTGTACAGGTTGTTTACCAAAGTTTGCGAAATTTCATGGCCTTGGCCATGGTCTTCATAAAAATTTTCCAAGCCGTAAGTGGTCAGGCTCAAGCACAAAAGTATATTCCGTTCTCTCTCTAAAATACTACGTGCGTATTGCATCTGGATGGAGTGCAACCCTGACCAAAAAGTCAATAGATCCTCTACTTTCCTCTTTTATGTCTGATTTATAGAGCAGATTACTAAAGACCTGACAGTAAACCTCAAAGTAATAAAAAAGAAAATTGAGGGTATAAGCCCTGGAAGCCCATCCCTAGGACCGTCCATGAGACTGAAAGGACAAAGAATGTTTTCAACTAGTGGTTAACTGGTTGTTGAATTAAGAATGTTACTTCAGAATGTGTAACTGTTTTGTAGCACAATTTAAGCACTATTTTTGTCGGTTAAAGGTTTAATGTGTGGTCGGGATGTTTTGGTACGTTTTCTGGCGAGTTAACTGCGTTTGATACTGTACTTTCAAGTTTGATACAAACTTTTCAAAAAAGAAGAACATCAACATCAGATTCTAAATGTTGGCTACCTCTGATTGGGGCTACGAATGCATTCAAAACAGATGCCCTGAGGCGGTCTCTCTATTTTTCTAATTTCACCTCCAGTCCTTTGAAGCAGAGAGCTTGTGGAGTGCAATGCTAATGGTGAACTCCACTCTAACTCCACGGCTCCCCTCCCCTTCCACTAGCTTCTACACCCCTAACATCTCATACTAACCAGTCTCCCTTTCACCTGTTCATGTCCTAATCCCTAATGTTACCCCTTACCTTCCCCTCACCTCCTCCCGTCCCTGCTCTCTTCAGGTGGCAGTGAGTGCTGACTCTCAGGAGACTCTATACACAGAGGGAGGGGAAAACGAGGGTCCCCTGGGGCTTAGGGAACTGTCGGACCCCCCTGTCAACCTTCCACCTCAGCAGCAGCAGCAGCAGCACCAGCCTTCCCTCTTTCTGGTCCCCGCCACTCCAGGCGCCTCCCCAAAACCGTCGCGACCTAGCGTCCACACGCAGCACAACCCCTACGACCAGTACAACGTGTTCTCCAGGCGTTCCCGCTCCCCGCCCCTCGCATCACTGGCCGCTAGGAAGCAGGAGGAAACGGACTCGGTGGATCAGGAGGTGTCCCGGATTATCCGGGCGGGACTCGCAGGGAGGAGCGACGACGGGATCGGAGAAGGGACAGGAGAACAGGGTGCAAGACGTCAGCTTAAGAAGTACCACAGCGTGGACACTCAGGGCCAGCGAGCTCTGCTGTTACCACGGCCCTTGTCCTGGCTTGACGACCCACGTCGGCACTCCATCGAGGTGTGCTCATCCGTGGAAAGCAGCCCCCAGCGCAGTTCGATCTCCTCCGGCTTCGTCTCGCGAGCCGACAGCCTCCAGCAGCAGTCCTCGCCGCGCGCCCGCAAGAAGAAGATGAGCCCGCCATGCATCTCTGTGGATCCGCCCGAGGGTTCGGAGCTTCCGGGAGGCTTTCACCCTGCTCTGGGGATGGTGCCACCCCCGTTGCCAAGTCGGGACACTTGCCTGAGGAGGCGCGCTCCCTCCAGTGACTCCAAGGACTCATTTGATTTGGGTGGAGGAGGAGATGGGCTGCCTCAAGAGGGCGTCCCGAACTCCAAGCTATTGACTCTGCCTAGCTTCTCTTTTGAGAAAACAAGCTCTGAGCACTGAACACTTGACTTACACGTTCACACACAAACACTCGCGCACACGACACACGATGCACTCTGTGTATCCGTGATGGTGATAGTAATAGTAATAATATCTTAGAGAGTAATAATGCTAAATGCAACAATGGTGAATACTCCATGATCATGAGGAATAGTAACTATACCTTGTATTTTTATCTCTACTGCCAAAAGAACACAAAGGATGTTGTGCTGAGGATTAAACAAGCTAATAACGGGACTCTCTCTCCTCAAAGAACCTCATGACCTCCTCGTGGAGGTGAGCGCAGAGCCCGGGGGAGGGCGTCCCCTTCTGGCTGTTGTGAAGACTTCACAGCACTGTATTGCTGAACTCCCTAAAGGGCACTGATGAAGGTACAAAGCAATATGAACGTTTTAGAGACACTATTTTCTTAAATTATTGGGCCATAGTGTTTGTAAAGGATGTAGAATATCTTTTTTTTTTTTTTTTTTGGATTTCGTTATAGTTTTATTTGTGTCTTTTTGTGATTTTTCTCTTTTTCTCAATGTTTAAATCGTTTGTTGTTTGCTTTATTTTTTCACCATAGGATATTTTTAGCTTTCTTGTTTTAACAAAGACAAAAAGAAAGAAAACATTTTTCAAAGTGCCGGGATCCATGTATTTGTAGGAATAATGATATTATTATTATTAATAATAATGATGATATAATATATCTCTTTAAAATAAAGCATTAAACAGCTCTTTGATTTTTAAGCACAAGTATTAGACTGGTGTGCCCTGACTTAAGAGTCTATTGAACACATCTGCGGAACGGATAACTGTCTTTCGGACAGAAGGGAACAAATGCTTACATTAATTGAAATCATGAAGCAGAAAATCACAGCAAAACACGCACAAGCCACAAAAACCATTTCAATGGAACTCTGGTTTAAATTATAAAAAAAGAAACACAGGACCAAATTTCTGCATTTCCTAGCATAAATATATCAAAACTTATTTTTTGATTAGTAATATGCATTCTCTTCGTCCCAAGTGAGACATAAGGCCACTAACAAACCACACATCAGTGAAAAGCTTTCAGATGATGTATACATTTCAATTTCAAAAAAATGACTGGTTTTGTGGTGAGAAACACATCTTTTATTTATCTGCTCTTGATGACCTGGAAAACCTAAATTAAAGGGATAGATTCATCCTCATACAAGATTATCATCATCCTTAAATTTACTTTGAAAGGCAGTTTTAAAATGGCTTTGAAACACATGTAGTTCATCCCTTGGAAATTTACCAAGGCCTTACAGTAGCCGCCAGCTTCTTTGTTGAGAACCACTACGTAAGAAGGGGTTATTTACATATTGTGCCACCCTAACCTTATGTTTTACACCACACACATGCTAGTTAAGGTACATTTAGTTCTTACACTCAAGCCTCACTCAGAATCCAAATGCATGTTGATTGAAGCTGCTGTCAAGTGCTCACTGAAACGATTCCTTTTGGTTTTCATGAAAGCTAATCGGCACATCTGCAGACCTCCTTTCAAACTCAGGAAAGCTTGCGTTTCACAAAGTCCAACTCTGTAATATACCCTTATTTTGCTTCAAAGTGCTGGATGCAGTCCAGATCTGTGGATGCAGTTTGTATATGTCTTCAGTGTGTGTTTGAACCTTGTTTGTGTCATTGGAGCAATTTCAGAATGATTTACTCGCTTCGCTTTCAATCCCACTTGAATTATGCATGTGCAAAATGCATTGTGAGTGGTATGCATCAGGATGGCGTTCATACTTATTGTAGGATGTGCAAAGCACTTGATGTTCCGTACAGCTCTGCACTGCACCAGACATTTGGTTACCGTATAAACACTTTATTAGCAGAGTGTAATTCTACCTCTGGGATATCTGTAACGTGGATAATTTTGAACAAGGTGATGCTAAAACAAAAGAATGCAAATGGAGCGTGTCATCTGTTTGCTATAATATTTAATACTTTGTTACTTCAAACATTTGGCTAACACATCAGAGCAAAAACTCTTCTTTAACACTGAAAGAAGATGACGTTCACACTCAGCGTTTTCCATTAAACTGCAAAATACTGGAAAACAGCTTGAGTGACCAGATGGAAAAGGAAAACACTGAAGTTATTGGTAAACATCCTCAGGAGGAAATGACAATTAACCTCCGCTGCGCTTCTATGCATGTAGATCATGTTAGCAATTTGGCTTCTCCCCGGGTTCACACCCCTGAAATGAAGCTTGATAGCTGAGGACTTTCGATATTCAAGCTCTCCTTCCCTCCATGCAGAAGATGAGTATTGGAAAATCTATGATAACTTCATTTACTGAACAGGCTGACTCAATCAATTCGACTTCCAAAACATGACGCAGTTCCCGTTGAAGACTGATAAGATGGCCTGGCTGAAAATTAAACATTTGAGAAAACAACACCTCGAGAGATGTTTTGAGGTGGGTTAAAAGCTCAAAGGCCTTGTTTACCAGCCAAGGCTCTTTGGGAGGTCCTCAGTGATTGGCTGAGTTGCTGTAGGGAGTATGTGCTCATCAATGTTGCTCTGGCACTCCGCTGAGCAAGAGCGTGTGTTTCTGACCTTCATATGTTTGATAAGTGCTTCAAAACAAAAAGGTAAACGAAATGATACTTAAAAGACATTTTACTTCAGCCAAATATGTTATCCATTTTGGAATAAGCCTAAGAAATAGAATAACATACAAGATGTGCCATTCTTCATTTTTAGTGTTTCTGGGGCTCAGTTCACTAACTTTACAACAGCACAATGTTCTTTTGGAGGAATACTAATGGATTGCAGCGTAAGAAGATACAACACCAAAGAGTCGGTTTCATTGTTGACATTATTATCTGTAAGACATAAAAGCCATTTTATATGATGTCTCAGATGTTAAGTGAGTGGGAGGTTAGATAATAGAGCTTGATAAACGCATACAGCCAGATCACTTGAGTCATGCACCTAAGCGCATATGCAAATGATAATAAAAATAACTTATATTTATTAAGAATTTTCATAAACAGGTCATCTGAAATGATTCATTACAGAGAAAAAAAAACTATTCTAAGAGCACATTGTGCTCCCTCCAGAAATACATTTAAATATTTCCATGAAGACAAAGTAATCTCCTTTGGCATAAAGGTAGCCTTCATGTCATTCACTTTAAGAAATCCTTCATAATTGTGCTTTTTCAGGTAATTTTATACAGAAAAAGCTTTTAAAAAGAGGCCAACAGAAACACAGTCTTCACACGGAACCCTTCCACCCCGGTAAGTCATCTCCTGATGTAACCTAGATGATTTGATGTCAAACAGCTGTCTGAAATTTTTTTTAAACGATTTAAATGTTTTTGTTATCTACTAAGATTAACAGATCAGCCATTTTGGGCGACCATCGTAAAGCTTGCAAAATGTTACATAAGAGGATTTTGTGTACTATTTTTTTTCAGAAAGTACACTCTACAGCCCAATCTATTAGGAATGTAATGTACTACAGCCCAATGTAAGGAATTTTCCAGAGAGACCTGTACCTGTACTTTAAATCATGCATTGCATTGTGTAGTGTTTTAAGGTTGAAGGAGATTGTAAACAACAGAAAATGTACTGGTAATTTTCCAGGTAAATTGTACTGGTAAATTATCTGTTTTTTCTACTTAATACCTTAACACTATTTGTCTTGTCTTGCATGAGGAGTTCAGGACATTGAGGTCTGGCCTGAGTACCAAGTATGGAGGTTCCGGGGGATCTGGTTTGAGCCTGGTAAAGTCTTTATCCTGTAGAAGGCGCTGTCTCTGGTTCTCTGGAGCTGGCACTTGAGGACCCCAGGGACCCATTGGGTCTTTTAGGGCAAGAGCAGTTGTTGTTGTTGGACCTGTGTGTGGATTTTGATAGATTTCACTCTGATGTTGAAAGATAGCATCAAAAATACACTTCAGTGCAAGATGGTCACAAAAATAGTCATCTTCCTCTAATGTTTTATATTCATTTTATCTGCCTGTCAGCGCTTTTATTCCACAGTCTCCTATTATGTTTGTTCTCATTTCTCAGTCATTCTCATGTGTACATTAAATTGACACACAAAAATTCATAAAGATTGATTCCAGATCCCATCATTATTCTGTGGAGAGAGGTGCGCAAGAAATCAATACAATGGCTAATACTTGACACTGCATGCAATGTTCGTACAAGAAAAATAAAAAATGTATTATGCTGTCAAAAGAACAACAGCAAGCATTTTTTTTCCCAACCTGGGCAGCAATATATTACATTAGCATGTATCCAAGGAACTAAAGAAATAAAAATTCATTTTAAAGGGGAAGGATAATACTCATGACTCAACACTCAATACCAAAAAAGTAACGCTAATTGCATTAAAGTGCAGAGCGGTAAACATAAAGAAAAAACATGGTGAATTTCATATAAATTTACATATTGAAGAAGCTCAAGAGCTGAATGTTAGTTTGTCTGTAGAGAGTGTTCTGAGAACAGAAAATAACATTGTTTTATATCACCTGCCAACAAACACAAAGTTAAGGGGAAAAAAAAAAACTTTCTTCAACACGATCAGATTTTATTTTTAAAAAGCAGAATGAGATTGAAGAGATAATTAGGGGAAAATATCACATCTGTGCAGAAATGTTCAGACAAGATCTGATATGAGATCTAGTCAGTTTGCCATCTCTAAGGACAGGTCTATTCTGAAATTGAATTGTTTCATGTCCTCCAGACATTACATTTCTGAATGTCTGAGTTTTTTTTATTCTTTTGATTTATTGGAGCATATCATTCTAAATCCCTTTTGTTGACCTTAAGAGTGCACCAAAGCACTTGAGTAATAATGGATTATGTTTTTGGAAGCCCGTTTCCAGCACTGAAAAAAAAAAGGTTATTGCGACTTTTTATCTCACAATTTATTTATTTATTTTTTTCAGAATTGGGAGATATAAACGCACATTTGCAAGTTATAAACTCAGAATTGCAAGAAATAAGTCAGAATATAAAGATATAAATGTAAAATTCTAACTTTTTTCTCAGAATTGAGTGATATAAAGTCACAGTTGTGAGAAATAAAGTCATAATTGCATGACATAAACTCACAATTGTGAGAAATGAAGTCGGAATTGCGTGATATAAACTCACAATTCTGACTTTTCTCAGCATTTCATCATATAAAAACAACTGTGAGAAAAAAAAAGTCAGAAGTGTGAGATATAAACTCACAACTGCGAGAAATAAAGCCAGAATTGCAAGATATAAACTAATTTGTGAGTTATAAAGTCAGAATTGTGTGATATAAACTCACAATTGCAAAAAATAAAGTCAGAAGTATGAGATATAAGCTCACAACTGTAAGAAATAAAGTCAGTATTCACAGTTCAGACTTTTTCCTCAGAATTGCATGCAGAACTGCAAACTCAAAATTTCGAGAAATAAAGTCAGAATTTCAAGGTATAGGCTCACCACTGCGAGAAACAAAGTCAGAATTGCGTGATAGTTGCGAGAAATAAAGTCGGAATTTCAAGATATAAACTCAGAACTGCGAGAAACAAAGTCAGAATTGAGTGATATAAACTCAGTTGCAAGAAATAAAGTCAGAATTTCAAGATATAAACTCAGAACTGCGAGAAACAAAGTCAGAATTGCGTGATAGTTGCGAGAAATAAAGTCGGAATTTCAAGATATAAACTCAGAACTGCAAGAAACAAAGTCAGAATTGCATGATATAAACTCAGTTGCGATAAATAAAGTCGGAATTTCAAGATATAAACCTAGAACTGCGAGAAACAAAGTCAGAATTGTGATATAAACTCAGTTGCGAGAAATAAAGTCAGAATTTCAAGATATAAACTCAGAACTGCGAGAAACAAAGTCAGAATTGTGATATAAACTCAGCTGCGAGAAATAAAGTCGGAATTTCACAACATAAACTCACAACTGCAAGAAACAAAGTCAGAATTGCATGATATAAACTCAGTTGCGAGAAATAAAGTCGGAATTTCAAGATATAAACTCAGAACTGCAAGAAACAAAGTCAGAATTTTGATATAAACTCAGTTGCAAGAAATAAAGTCAGAATTTCAAGATATAAACTCAGAACTGCGAGAAACAAAGTCAGAATTGTGATATAAACTCAGCTGCGAGAAATAAAGTCGGAATTTCACGACATAAACTCACAACTGCAAGAAACAAAGTCAGAATTGCATGATATAAACTCAGTTGCGAGAAATAAAGTCGGAATTTCAAGATATAAACTCAGAACTGCAAGAAACAAAGTCAGAATTTTGATATAAACTCAGTTGCAAGAAATAAAGTCAGAATTTCAAGATATAAACTCAGAACTGCGAGAAACAAAGTCAGAATTGTGATATAAACTCAGCTGCGAGAAATAAAGTCGGAATTTCACGACATAAACTCACAACTGCAAGAAACAAAGTCAGAATTGCATGATATAAACTCAGTTGCGAGAAATAAAGTCGGAATTTCAAGATATAAACTCAGAACTGCAAGAAACAAAGTCAGAATTTTGATATAAACTCAGTTGCAAGAAATAAAGTCAGAATTTCAAGATATAAACTCAGAACTGCGAGAAACAAAGTCAGAATTGCGTGATAGTTGCGAGAAATAAAGTCGGAATTTCAAGATATAAACTCAGAACTGCGAGAAACAAAGTCAGAATTGCGTGATAGTTGCGAGAAATAAAGTCGGAATTTCAAGATATAAACTCAGAACTGCAAGAAACAAAGTCAGAATTGCATGATATAAACTCAGTTGCGATAAATAAAGTCGGAATTTCAAGATATAAACCTAGAACTGCGAGAAACAAAGTCAGAATTGTGATATAAACTCAGTTGCGAGAAATAAAGTCAGAATTTCAAGATATAAACTCAGAACTGCGAGAAACAAAGTCAGAATTGTGATATAAACTCAGCTGCGAGAAATAAAGTCGGAATTTCACGACATAAACTCACAACTGCAAGAAACAAAGTCAGAATTGCATGATATAAACTCAGTTGCGAGAAATAAAGTCGGAATTTCAAGATATAAACTCAGAACTGCAAGAAACAAAGTCAGAATTTTGATATAAACTCAGTTGCGAGAAATAAAGTCAGAATTTCAAGATATAAACTCAGAACTGCGAGAAACAAAGTCAGAATTGCGTGATAGTTGCGAGAAATAAAGTCGGAATTTCAAGATATAAACTCAGAACTGCAAGAAACAAAGTCAGAATTGCGTGATATAAACTCAGTTGCGAGAAATAAAGTCGGAATTTCAAGATATAAACTCACAACTGCAAGAAACAAAGTCAGAATTGTGATATAAACTCAGTTGCGAGAAATAAAGTCAGAATTTCAAGATATAAACTCAGAACTGCAAGAAACAAAGTCAGAATTGCGTGATATAAACTCAGTTGCGAGAAATAAAGTCGGAATTTCAAGATATAAACTCAGAACTGCAAGAAACAAAGTCAGAATTGCATGATATAAACTCAGTTGCGATAAATAAAGTCGGAATTTCAAGATATTGTAAGGATCCACCCACTGGCCCAAAAGCGGAGTCCAGCGGCCTGGTTGAAGGTTTAATGCGCGTTCGGTCTTTTCTCATTAGTATGGTAAAATTCACTTAATTTATCAGAATTTAGTTTCTGTTTAGCTCCGCGTTTAATCTGACTCCAATTTTAAGTGATCACTAAATTTAGGTAATGTTTCTAATTACAAACTGATCACAAGTATTAATTATAAATTTAGATATTTGATTATTCTGGAAATCCCATACTTTCCATTATCCGTTCATTGGGGACCTCATGTCGCTTTTATGTCTTACGTGGCCTACGTAGATCATACGATCACAAACCCGCCGGCCTGATGTTAGTCAGAGGATTGCAGGTGGCTAATTACCTTTCCGCCAGCCGCCTACTGCTTGCTTTATACAAAAAGTGTAGTTTACATAGCCTCTCCCCATACAACGTGCTAAACATCAGCGACAGACAAGTCAGGGGGTCTCAGAAGAAGTGCCTACTGCTCCATTCATTCATAGAGCCTGCTGCTTGCCTATCCCGGCCATGTATCTGCGGTAACAAAAGCCTCCTCTCAATATAATAATCATAATGATTTCAGGAAAGATCAGAATGAATCAAATATAACAGTTTATTTGTCAGGTAAATACTATTTAATGCCAATTGCAGAATTAAACAATGAGAATCCAATTTGAATTAAATGCAGTTCCAATTTAAATAAATACCTAACATCAATTGCTCAAAGATAATTCTAAGAGTAAAGATATCTCAGGAAATTTACATAGCACAGAGACCATGCTACGGGCCTCCGATAGGCGGAGTGGCCCCGAGGTGTTCGGCTACATTGGTTTTATAACAAACAAATCTTCCAATCTTTGATTGTAAAAACATAAAAAGACCTTTTGGTTAGGTTCTCGTGACCCAACGTCACACCTGACCAGAGATAAGAGAAACATTCCCGTGGCACCCTAAGGGGTAAACACGCCCCTAAGTTGCAGAACATAATTGTACAAAAGTTTCCAATGTTTTTTATAATATAAATGACTGCCATAAAATTGAGACCAATTTACCAATCGCACAGAGACCTTTAAAATGATACCAAACATTAATGGGAAAAACAACATATTCACAAGATATTATACATGAGGTTCATAGATCTTCCTGGTGAAATTTAAGTGGAAAAACCTTTTGTTGGGTAAAGTGTGAAAAGGCAGGAAGGGGCTTGCAAATAAGCAAAGGGGTGGTGTTGTTTCTCCCTTTGAAGATTGCATATCTAGATTAGAACATTTTATTGTTCTATTGCATACAATCTGTGTTTGTGGATTCAATTTCTTGAGGAAATAATTCCACATCTTACAATATAAACTTAGAACTGCGAGAAACAAAGTCAGAATTGTGATATAAACTCAGTTGCGAGAAATAAAGTCGGAATTTCAAGATATAAACTTAGAACTGCGAGAAACAAAGTCAGAATTGTGATATAAACTCAGCTGCGAGAAATAAAGTTGGAATTTCAAGATATAAACTCAGAACTGCGAGAAACAAAGTCAGAATTGCCTGATAGTTGCGAGAAATAAAGTCGGAATTTCAAGATATAAACTTAGAACTGCGAGAAACAAAGTCAGAATTGTGATATAAACTCAGTTGCGAGAAATAAAGTCAGAATTTCAAGATATAAACTCAGAACTGCAAGAAACAAAGTCAGAATTGTGTGATATAAACTCAGTTGCGAGAAATAAAGTCGGAATTTCAAGATATAAACTCAGAACTGCGAGAAACAAAGTCAGAATTGCGTGATAGTTGCGAGAAATAAAGTTGGAATTTCAATATATAAACTCAGAACTGCGAGAAACAAAGTCAGAATTGCGTGATAGTTGCAAGAAATAAAGTCGGAATTTCAATATATAAATTTAGAACTGCAAGAAACAAAGTCAGAATTGCGTGATATAAACTCAGTTGCAAGAAATAAAGTCGGAATTTCAAGATATAAACTCAGAACTGCGAGAAACAAAGTCAGAATTGCATGATAGTTGCAAGAAATAAAGTCGGAATTTCAATATATAAATTCAGAACTGCAAGAAACAAAGTCAGAATTGCGTGATATAAACTCAGTTGCAAGAAATAAAGTCGGAATTTCAAGATATAAACTCAGAACTGCGAGAAACAAAGTCAGAATTGCGTGATATAAACTCAGTTGCAAGAAATAAAGTCGGAATTTCAAGATATAAACTCAGAACTGCGAGAAACAAAGTCAGAATTGCGTGATAGTTGCAAGAAATAAAGTCGGAATTTCAATATATAAATTCAGAACTGCAAGAAACAAAGTCAGAATTGCGTGATATAAACTCAGTTGCGAGAAATAAAGTCAGAATTTCAAGATATAAACTCAGAACTGCGAGAAACAAAGTCAGAATTGCGTGATAGTTGCAAGAAATAAAGTCGGAATTTCAATATATAAATTCAGAACTGCAAGAAACAAAGTCAGAATTGCGTGATATAAACTCAGTTGCAAGAAATAAAGTCGGAATTTCAAGATATAAACTCAGAACTGCGAGAAACAAAGTCAGAATTGCGTGATATAAACTCAGTTGCAAGAAATAAAGTTGGAATTTCAAGATACAAACTCAGAACTGCAAGAAACAAAGTCAGAATTGCGTGATATAAACTCAGTTGCAAGAAATAAAGTTGGAATTTCAAGATACAAACTCAGAACTGCAGAATTGCAAGATATAATTGTAATATAATATAATTGAGAGTTTATATCTCACAATTCTGACTTAACTCGCAATTGCAAGTTATGAAGTTAGTATTGCGAGGTACAAACATTGCAAACAGCAATTCTGAGATAAAAAGTCTCACCTGCAAGATACAAAATCCATATATATTAGACCACTGGCATCAGGATGTACTGCATTATGACATATTTGTCGCCATCTTTTGACTAAACATGATGTTTCTTCCTTTACTAAAGGTTTGAGTGCTTCTTATCTTCCACTGCTTAAGCCAAAACAGAAAGAAGAATCTAAAGTTGGAAAGGAAACAATGGTGTATTGTTGTGCATTAAAAACAGTATTAAAACAGTTTTTTGTTTCCCCCTTCAAATGTCAGTTTCAAATCTTTCTGATGGTACACTGACTTCTAATAATCAAACATCTTGTGTTTCTTTCCTATGCTCCCCTCCAAATGCCCATTCTAGGAGTATGTAAATTAGTTTGGTAAGCATGTACAAACCCCAGGGGGCTCCAAAGTCGCAAAAGCACAAAACTACATACAATTGCTTTAAAACGCGTAACATCACAAAGCTGCATTAGAAAACGAGTGGTGGGTTTTTTTTTAGTGACTTGGCTTCTATAAATGCTCTTCTTGCACTAGGGAGGATGTTTTGACTTCTAAAACGTCAAGGAAATCAAGGAAAATGTAATTCCTTATGACATGACCTCGTTAAAATATTCACATGCTGTATGTCAGCACTATGCAGGAGACCATTTAAGGAGATCGCTAAACAATGAAACGCTAAAAATTCGAAACCCCTCAAAAAAGTTTTCACCAGCCATTAAAAATCTATAACCCTGCCATCCTGTATTCTTAAACCTACGTAATGGTTGAAGAAGCTAAACACAGGCTGACTAATAGGCTGCATCTCCTGTTCCAAACAGAAGCTCGACCCACCCAAGATAATCACGAGAGGAGGAATCCTGCACGTCAACCATGCAGTGACAGACACAGTATAACAGTATTTTCGAAAATAAAATAAATAGTTCACAGAAATGAAGCTCTCCCAAGCCAAAGTTCATGTTATTCAGCACATTTGGTCACTGGCAATAGTTTGCCTGTTCTAGAGAGAAAAAAAAGAGCAAAAAGCTGCTGTAGCTCTGCTCCAGGTTTGTGGTGAACACACTAAAGTTGTATGTCTGTTTAGGTCATTGGTTTGGTCAGTACATTGTGTGTGGCATACGTTAATGCGATAGGAGGCTAGAGTTACAGCATCTGCTGATGTTATCTCCTCCACTTCCTGTTGTTAGGGTCAACGCCATGTAGTTCTTCACGTCCCTACCAGTGACCACACATATTGGGAACATCGCCAAACCTTGTAGTACTCTGTGAATGTAATAGATTGAGATGATAAGCGGAATGCCATTGTACGAACTGCCTGTTTCCTTTTTAGGGATTGCTGCAATATTATTTTAGGGTAAGAAGAGCAATGTTAAAAGCCATAACATTACTTAAAGCTGAGGACTTATAAATGGACAATGCGCTGCAAATTTTCTTAATTAGTGTTCTGGCCGTTTGAGATTTGCAAGAATTTTTTATTTTTTTGAAAGAAGTCTCTTATGCTCACCAAGGCATACCTTAATTTTTTTTTTACTTTGACATAATAATTAAACATTTTCTTACCCCATGTCTTAATAAAAGAATACTTTTTTTTCTCAAGTATGGGAAAAAAAACAACAAAAAAAAGTTTCTTTAGCATGAAAATAAAGCTTCATCACTGCAATATGACATGACACTTCACATCCAATCTTTATCACTGATGAAGTTGAGCACACATAGTACTTTTCTCTGAATGTAGGATTTCTGTCTCGCATTGTATGATACGTGCTAAAGATAGATGCTCTCAGGCTGAGTTCTTTTGAGTTTCAGCAGCTCCCTTGGTATATAATGCAACCCATATACGGTCAAAGTCTTTCTCCACATTGTGAAAGCCTCTGATGATTCATTCAATTCCTAAGACAGTGTGACACCTCAGGAATTATTAATGGCTGATACAGGACAAGTGTGAAAGCATCATGGATTTCACTTGAGGGGATAAACCTTCTATACCACTCTAGATCTTAAGCGGTTAAAACAATAGTGTTGTGCAGTGGGAAAATCTTGACATTTTCTTTGACATTTTAGATCTAGAGAAAGCAAGACGTGTACTGCACCTCAATAATAAAGAGACTACATTTTCTTCAAACATTATACACTGGTCACATAAAATTAGCAAAAAGTGTGTCATTTCATGACTGCACAGCAACGAATGTCAAAAAATAATGAAATAATTTCAACAAAATCAAATTTTTTTCATGGGGTCCATTAGGCAGTGCGACAAAGTAGAATCAGTGACGACTCACTGATTTGCCAGTCCTGCTGGGACCTCTGGCTGCCTTTTCATACCAATTTATTGCTGAGACACTCTGACGTTGATCACATTAATGCCCTTCTTAGCTTTAGAATGTCAAAAGCCATCACAGCACGTCCATCTCCACATCAAAACAGGTCTGTTCAAAAACCAGCAGTGAGTTTGCATTCAAATTCAAAAGATTTGTATATAAAGATAAAACACATCAGGTGTGAAATCAAGTTTTGTTGATTCTGGAGATGCTCCTTTTCAGAATTCACTTTTCTAACCTGATGTAACACCGATCCAAACAGGCTTGGCTCACTGTGGGTGGGATGAAACTATTGTAGGATCAATAATCCTTTAAACTGCCCTCACACTGCAGCGTAATACGACCCAGTTTTCATTTTGTTCTTCATGTATTGGCACAAGGAGTCTAGTCAACCATATCTTTCAACATTCTGAAATTTTGTGTCACCGTTTTGTTTGAAACCTCCAGTGTGTCATACTTGAGATGGATTATTATACTAAACACTAATGCTATTACTATGACTGTTACCTAACTAGAAAATGTAAAGGAACAGTGCTAAATATTTACGCATGTGCAGTTGAGGTCAAAAGTTTGCATATAAAATGTTCATTATTTGATCAAAATACAAAATTGGGTCATACAAAATGTTCTTTTAGAAAAATCCTTCAGGTCCCACAAATTCTTTGGTTTTTCAGCATTTTTGTGTATTTGAACCCTTTCCAACAATGACTATGATTTTGAGATCCATCTTTTCACTGAGGACAACTGAGGGACTCAGGAAAGAAACTTTAGAAGGAAAGAAACGAGGGGGTAAATTTGAAGATCAGGATAAATGTAACTTATTTTGTCTTCTGGGCAACATGTAAGTATCTTCTGTAGCTTCTAAAGAACAGTACTAAATGAAAAAAAAAAAATTTAGGGATGTGAGGAGATCCGATGTGTGGATATCTGAGATCCGAGAAAGTGACGATATAATTGCAAAACATTTTGCAGTTTACATTAGAACTACAGGATTAATCCTTAAAAGACTGTGATCTGTTCAAACACCTATGCGATCTTATTACTAAATGACAACGATTCAGCTGTGTCTATTACAATGTTAATAGATCAAATCTGCAGTCATGCTGCTGCTGATCCAGAAGGAGCAACACATTTTCAATAATGATCACTATTTCTGTGTTACAGACTTTTAAATAACAGAAGTACTAAGATAAAAGTTTATAGTTTGGGTATAAACACTTATTGTCTACAGTAGCGATCAAAACTGAAGTATCTAAACACTTGTATGTATTGTAATGCTTATCCTTTTCCGTCAGGAGATGGCGACAACTGCATGTTTAAAAACTTATTTATTATTGAGGATTCATTCAGGAGATTCCAATAGTAAAACAAGTCTTTATTAATTGAGACACTGACTTCATTTTTTAAAAAATTTGATAAAATATATATTTTTAAAAGACTTAAGCAATGAACACTGTGTCAGAACCACTAGTAAGTTATGTTTTTTTGTTAAGATTTATCATCTTTTTTTCTTCAGAATCGTGAGAGAATCGTGATCTCCAATTTCTAAAAAAAAATTGTGATTTTCACATTATAAAGAATCATGCAGCTTTAGTTTACATGTTTATTACTGTATATAATTATGAAATTAAACTTTTATTTTAATTAAAGTACAAGTTCATACAGAAACGCACCTATATTTTTTCGCATTTCGAGTTTTTCGGTTGAATAAAATACTTTTTTTTTTTTTTTTTGGTTATATATTTCATAATGGAGGATTTCTTTTAAAAAGTTGTAAATATCTTGTCTCATCTCATTGTTAAAATACACAAAAATGCTGAAAAAAAAAAAAAAGAAAAAAGAAATTGTGGGACCTGAAGGATTTTTCTAATTTAGTTTAACTATTCAGGACAAACAAGGGATTCATGAACTGCTATCATTAAAAAAAAAAAAAAAATTGCATATACCATAGCAGATCTATACAGGTGGAGCTGGGGAAGGTGGAAGGTTTGCTGAGTATGCTGCAAAATGCTCTAGTGAATGCTAACCAGCAATTTAAATGTAAAGCAGCAAACTTATTTGCTACGTATGCAACATGAACCAATCAGCTTGTGCCAAGTAGTTTAACACTGTGAACATCATCAGTTTACGTTAATGACCCATCAGCCTGCACTATATAAACTTTCATGACAGTGCTTGACATTTCCATGAACGATGTATAAACTAGTGCTGTCAAATCGATTAATCATGATTATTCACATCCAAAACACATAATACATAATGTGGTTGTACTGTGTTTCTAGTATATGTATATATAAATATTTTATAGAATAAATCTATTTTATTTAGGATGCGATTAATTATGCTTAATTAATCGATTAATCAATTTGACAGCATTAGTGCTAACATTTTGAGAACATTAATAAAGACCACATAGCTTTGTTTATGTTACTGGAGGAACGTTTGTACTTTGAGAGAACTTTGCTAGAATGTTTGCAAAAGGTCTGAAAATATTCTCTGTTAGATGGATTATTTCAAGTCTTATAAAGTCATACATTATTGAGTCTGACTTCAAAGACTGATTTCAACTTATTACTCACTGAAAAGCATTCCCTCGTGAACCAATAGGATCAAACCTGACTCAACTCATCTGCATATGTGGCGCGTATGTTAACGAAATTTGAGTCACTCTATGTTTTAAATCTAAAAGAACTGTGTACATTTATTTTTGAATATTTATGCATTTACATTTTTAGTGAGGTGTGCCTGTAAGTTATGGTGTCACTAAATCATGTAGGAAGAAGATAAATGAAGGTAGCACATCTTCATAAACTAAACAGCCTCAGGGATCAGGTTTATGTCAGAGTCTGTTCGAATGATGATCTTCCTTTCAATCAACTGCTGCGCCAACCGTGTCGCTCGCTCCTGCAGACTCCAAGTCACTGACTTCTTTTAATAATTCACATCCAACCAGCTGCCACACTACTTTGATTCCATGCATTAAGCATTCCTGTTGTTTTAGTGTAATCGTGATGAGCTTCACAATTCATCCGTGCATGGAGCGTGCAAAGTAGTTTAGGTCAGGCTTTCAAAAAGGATGTTTGCATCTCTTTTGTGGCTTTGACTAATCACTTTGGGGAGAACAAATAGAGAGGCATTTCAGGGATTTGCTGTCCCCCCTCAGAGATGAGTAATGTGTTTCTCTCTTTGCATTGGTCTGTTATTGACTAATCTTGTTTGTGATCATTCATTTTAGCTTCTAGCTCAAGAGGCCAGGCCCCTATAACTCTTTAGTGTAGCCCTAATAACAATATTTTTTTTTTAAATCAGGATTATTATCTAGTTTTCAAGTAAGAAAATCAAAGCGTCCTCAAAACAAGATGCACTTGAGAAGCAAAATTGCATAGGATAATACATTGTCTTGTTTTTAGAGACTTTAAAAAGATTATTTTTAAGATTATTTATATTACTAGCATTCTTATGTTAATGTTTTAAACAAAAACAATTGTATATGTAAGGGATAATGTAGATCCAGCAGGTTGTTATCTTCAGTCTTCCTCCACTTCGCGTCGGGCAGTTGGTAAGCCTGTCGGGCTTTATTCCCAGATAACAACCTGCTGGATCTACATTATCCCGCTTATTACATGGCTTCTTGCTACAAAAGCAAATAAATAGACAAGAAACATTGATCTGAGTAATGTTTTACAAGGTCTTTAAATGAAAGCAAAGCTTCCGCGAAAAAAAGAGTTCCTGGCTGCATGCAGTGCACATCGTCTTTACTGGCTACTTTGTAACTTACATGAGTAGGCTAAATATTGGACACAAATTTCATTTTCACACATTTCAAATCGTAGTTAAGCGTTTAAGCCACAAGACGGCACCAAACTGTCAATGATTGATATGTGGCAGACAGCAGCGGAGTGATACGTATAATTACTAACGGTCAATATGATTCGAAGAAGCCGGATGAGCCTGTGTTATTAGATTTAGCGGATGTTATCTGGGAATAACAACCCTTGGAATGTGGCAACTGACCAATCAGAAGCGAGTATTCCACGAAGCCGTGTAATAAGTAAGGAATAATTGACAACTGGCCGCTGAATTGCTAGAAAATAATGCACACCCGAGGTGGTGATGCGATCACGACGTGAAGCGGAGTGTGTGCATTATTTTCTAGGAATTCAGTGGACCGAAGTCAATTATTCCGCTTATACTACGGTTCAAGTATTCGCTATTCGCTATTGTGAGTATGATTAATTTCTTATGCAGCTCATCCAAAATGTCATTTTAGATCTAGTAACGACGCCTGAGCCGTTGATAGATTATGCAGTTAATAATGTAGTTTAGAAAGACAGACAGACAGACGGAGAGAAAGAGAGAAAGAGAGAGATAAAGCTCGTGAATTACCTCTGTGAGTCTGTGCTTCTCTCAAACGTGATCAGCAGCAGCGTCTCTACAGAGAAATTTTAAGATCATTTTCTTCAGGAACAGCGTGGTTATTACCTGGCTAAGTTGTTAATCGTCAGAGCAGTGCTAACAACATTAGCATGTATGTTAACGTCTGTGCTGACTGTTATGTGTGTGCGTCTGTAAGAGAGAGAGAGTGGAAGAAATATAGTGTGTGCTTTCCGTACATAATAAAACGTAATTTTGCGGCGAAAACATGAATCTGTCATTTTTATCCTGTTGTTTACTGTATTTATTTGTTTGGCCAGTGTCCTTGTGGGTTTTGATTATTTTGCTGTTTTAGGCTGTAAGAAATAACTGAAATAGTGTGGCGAAGTGATATAAGCATGCGACCAGAAGCTGCCTGGAACTACATTCGCCATGGGTTTCCCCAAAGAGTATAGAATACCCAAGACGTGTCACTCGTATAGTTTTGAATGGGGAAAAAATGCAACGCTCATTATGGCCACGAAGCCCCGCCTTCTTAATGAAAGAGCCAATCGTTGATTAGTACAGTCAGCGCATCACTGCAGCTGCCGTTAGAAGTCTCGGTTGCTATAGAAACAGTCGGCGTTCTAAGACGTGCGCTCAGTACTGCACATGCGCACTGGCTGATCTAGCCTGAAAAATAAGCGTTTTTTAACGCTACTGGAGCACAAGGAACCATATTTATGAGGCAGTTCTTGTCAGATTTCAAATATGAAATTTAATCATAAAGTTGGTGAACAGTTTTGGAGAATTTGATGTTTCCCCATTCAAAGAGATAGGAGCTGCACTTGCATGCCCGAGAGGCGTTTCAAAGATGGCCGCCGAGTGGAATGACTTGCCTTAAAGGGACTTTGGTTTTCCTGAAAAAAATGCACACCTTCAACGTTCCTCAGCCAATCAGATTCAAGCATTAAGCAGTAATAATGATGCTTAGATTCGTTTCAAATAAATGCATCTCTTTTGAACTACTTTCTATTCATCAAAGAATAAAAGCTGTACAATGGGTTTACACAAAACAATAAATAAATTTAATTAAGCACCACAACTGCTTTCAACTGCTTTTTAAAATTAAAAAAATGTTTCATAAAATCAGCACAGAATGAATTCTGAAGGATCAGGTGACCCTAAAAGTGATAATTGGAGTGAGACTGGAGTTAGGACTGCTATTTTTTTTTTTTTTTAAATATATTAAAAGTTAGTTATTTTACAATATAAGTGTTTTTACTGTATTTTTCATCAAATAAATGCAGCTTTGGTAGGCAAAAAAGGTCTAATTATACTGGATTATAAATTAATCCGTTAATTTAATGTAGGTCTCTAGATTAATTTGCACATATCCCATCAAATAGCCCTAATATTTAATTAATCTTCTTTTTTTTTTTTGAGTCGCTTCATCTCTCTCTGGTTTCTGAGAAAAACTGAGCATAGAGAAGCAACTGTACTATCTGTATTAACATCTGTACAACAGTTCAAATACTAGATACTAGAGCGTATTTCAAAGCAGAGATATCAAAGGGTGAGTGATTTCTCCATTACCTCCACTACAAAATATTTGTACAAGATGATATTCTACTACTCTCTTGGAGGTCAAGAAACTCTCACCCTTCATGTAAGTCCGCTTATCTCTGAACACAGACTCCATTTAGGAAATTAGAATGAGCAGAGGACACAGCATTCCTCTTAAATCCTCATTTATAATTGCATATCCTTACTCTGTGTTTAATTTTCAGATTTCAAATTTAGTTTTATATTACCACATTTCCTTAGATGTGAAACACTCTCTCTCTCTCTCTCTCTCTCTCTCTCTCTCTCTCTGTACCAAATGATAAATTCAGCTTTTAATGAAACCTACAAAAGCTAATAAAATGTTTTAGAAAATCAGAGCAAGATGTGTGACACAATAGCACAGGTGTTCAAGTGCAAAAAAAAAAAAAAAAAAAAAGAACAATAATTAGTCTTCAGACTGGCTGGTGAATCGCAATTACATTTTATTACCTCATCCTTCAGAACTCTCGCTTCTAATTTAGTCATTACTGTCAATTTTTAGCTACAGGATGCTGAGGAGATAAATAATTGAGGAATAATGTACAATCAGCTGGTCATTATTGGTAAATAAACCTGAAAGAGTGATTCTGCATCCCGCCGAAGGGGTTTATTGTGCCATATTGACTGTCTGTCTGTACATTTATACTGTATCTCTTATGACACAACTATTTACTAAATAAATGATAAACATAATACACTGTTGTGAAGTTACCTGTATATTAGCATAAAGCTTGTGCTAAGAAAATAGGTCACTGCAACATTGTGGAAAACACTGCAACAGTATTACTGTATCAATTTATGTTATATGCAATCTAGGTTGATTCTCTATGGACTAGTTAGCTAATGTATTTAGCTATAGTGGAACATTGTTAAGTTCTGTCTTTTAATGGTTTTTCATTATCTTGCTTTCAGTAGGGTCTCATGGGCTAATAACTATCTATTAAAGTGCTTTATTACTACCATAAAATTAACATAAAAGTTGCACCAGTTGAACAGTGAGAAAAAGACAGAGACTGCAGAGTAATAAGCCTGGTTCAGACTACATGATTGTAGTACAATTTTGACAGGATCTACTTGACTTAGGACTAAAGTCGAAATGTTTCGAGAATTAAATCGTAGCAATTAAAGTTATTATATTTTGAGACTGTAGCCTGCGCATGCAGATGGTCCAGATTGGGAGCACCGGGAGAAGTTGCCGGGCTACCGGAATTTATTTGAATATATGTGGGATTATACACAGAAATCATACCATGTGTTATACTCACAGGGACAGTATGTATTTATACAGTATATATTTGTAGTGTGCCAGCCACCCAATAATAGCAATAAGCTTTGCGCTTTTGATACTTTTAATATAAAACAAAGTCTCGGCTTTCAAAATCGGTCAGTTTATAGCGAAATACAAACAATGTGTCTTGCAATAATGTGGCTTGTAAAGTTTAATTACGAGATTAAACTTTTATAACTTTAATCTCATTAATTGCTACAATTTAATTCTTGTAAATTTGACTTTTTATCCCAAATATTTTGACTTTATTGTCGTACTTTCGACTTTATTCTCATAATTTCGACTTTATTCTCGTAATTTCAACTTTATTTTTGAAATATTTTGACTTTAATCTCGTAATCTTAGACTTTTTAGGAGTCAAAATTGCATAATCGGACACAGTGACTGTCATAACCAATAAAAAATGTGTGTATTCTAAACCACCCATTAGTAGAATAATGGGATAGTTCACACAAAAACTGACATCATTTAGTCATTCTTATAGTGGTCCAAACCTATATGACTTTCTCCAAAACATTTTGAGGGATATTTTGAAGAAATGTTGGCAATTAAACCATTCTGGTGACCACTGTATTCCAATATATGGACAAAAACACTGAGTCATTTCTGTTACCCACAGAAGAAAGAATTTCACACAGGTTTGGAACAGGGAGAATTGTAATTGTTTGGATGAACTATCTATTCAATGTCAAAACAGCCTTGGGAAAAAGCTGACCTAGGTTGAAACATTGCTTGCTTGACCAACAGTAACCCACTCTCTTAATTTTTGCAATCCTCGCCCAAGGGTTTGAGCATAAAGTCTCTACATCCCTCTATATCCTTCCATATCCATACAACAGCAAATACAGCATAATGTTGCATTAGCAACACTGACACAGAAGGCAAAGACTATAGTACCATAGTTGAAAACCTGGAAAAAGAAAATCTCAAGTGAGGTCCCAAAAATATCTTACTTAGTTCGAAATGTGTACACAGCTGGGTTTGAATGACTCTTGTTTAATTGTAGATATCACTTTATGCAGTTGTAGTAGGAGGAAGTCCAGCTGATATGTACTGAAATGCCTTTGATGGCATACAAGGTTGTTCGATTTCCCAAAACGTAAACAGAGTCACACACAACAGCTAAACAAAATTGGCAGCACAACTCAAAGACACCCTGTGCTCAGTATCCCAGGCTCTGAGCCAATTTCTTTCAACTGCAATTTCGACATTCAAAACACTACAGCACGTCCACTCTGCTGATAAACACACATTCGCTTGGCTTGCAGCGAAATGGTTAGAGGCTTTTCTGGGTATTTGATTTGGCAAAGTGCAAGCGTACACAGGAGATTTCACCAAGCAGAGAGAATAATGAGAGAACAACAATAAATATCTGCTCTACAGCTGAAAAACACTCTGACATGACACTAGAGTGGTCAGAGAAGAGGGGAAGTGTCACTAGAGGCAATTAACGGCTGTGGTTATAGTGGGCTGTTGGTGAAATAAAAGGTCTGACTGTAATAGCAGGGCTGCTAGCATGACCTCTGCTTGATTAGTGGTGTGTGCCGGCCAATTCCCATTCTCTGCATGCTTTTTCACTGCTTCTATCCCTTGTGAATCCACTTGGGGTCATCCAAGGTCTGTGTGTAAAGTATTAAGTGAGGTCATTTATAATACAAGCCACTGGCTTTCTACAAGGCTGATTCTATTAATCTCATGCCTCTCTAGTAAGGGCAGAGTGCGATTTGTGAAAAAAGCAGGGGGCGGGGGGGTGGTTTTGAAAACTTTTTTCTCTCTCCATAGGCGGAAGTTGACCGCCTACAGTAAGCTTATATCCTAAATAACCTAATGTTAGTGTAATCTGTTAACAACGCACATTATCGTTTTAGGCAAGTAGCAGATAATGAGTGTCAAGTCATTAAATGTTTTTAATATGACGGAAAGTGTGTCTAACGTGATCACAATTTCATTATAAAAACATTGTAAGTTAGTACTTAGTAAATTAATTGTAACGATTTCATTTCAAACAACGAATAAATTGTTATAGAGAAAGTGAGCAAAGATGACAATAGCCTATCAAAGGAGCTTTTTGAAACACCGTATCAGTAAACCACTGTGTCGCAAAATGATTCATTGTTGCGAATCGCGAATCATTTGATTCAGAACGGGACTTCTGAATCTAAAGGGTACATAACATACACAGTTTCACCTAATCTCATGTTAATCCTGAGTACCTATAGAGTAGTACTATATCTTTATTATCTCCAAAAAGTCTTTAGTTTTATCATATTTATAAAAGAAAAATACAGCTTTCCGATTTTCTCCAGAAAAACCAGAGCTTCTGGAGGCGCGCCGCGGGCGGAGCTAAGTTTGACAATCACTCGCGTTGGAATTGCCAATAAAACAGATATTTGATACCGTTTCACTTACCATCTGCAGTTCTGAATCATGACCGGGATCTTTTATAGCTGGGACCGCTACATCTTTCAGTATCACACAATGTGCAAATCCAGCGTCAAACTGGGCCTTGTATATGAAACGTTCCTCAGCAAACACACACTTGAGTAACTCCATTGTTACCCCAGACTGTTCCCGTAACACTGGGTTCTTCAGGAAGCTGAGCAAAGTTATCTTTGCCTTACAACCAAAACCACACTTCTTTAGAGGCATTCTTCCTGACTAAATCCCTTGCAGTAGTGCAGCCGAATGAAGCACATTAATGGGCGCGCTCTCTTTCTCTAATCTTTCTCTAAGGACTTCCACCATTGTCTACATCATTAAAGCCACGATCGAAAAAAATTAGCCGAAACTTGTACCAACCCGGAAGTAAGATTTTTGGCAAAGAAATTCTCCATTATTCATCTAAATTATTTTTTTAAACTTTGGCCATGTTTAGCATGAGAATCCAACTCTTTAACACTGTAAACAACTCTGAATATACGAAACACCATTGTACCCCCCCTTTAAAGTGTGTATCGTGAATCATTTTTCAAAACAGGCCTTCAAAGTGCGTATGGCGAATCATTTGATTCAGAACCGGACTTAGGAGCAGGTTTGTGGGATGTTTTTATCCCCACCGGGATAAAAATAATTCAGCAGAGGCAGGGATACATAGACCAGATGGGGGGAAAATTCCCCCATCCCCCCTGGCAAATCGCACCCTGAGTGGGGGAGTAATGATTCACTCGTTTTCTTGATGCATTGATTACAAAACTTTATTTTTAAATCATGAATTGTTGATTTCAGCCAGTAATAAATTTAAAACACTAAGAATTGAATGAATCGCGGTTTCTATAGCGATTCAGTGCTTTAATATATATACACATTAAATTACTACAAGCACAAATTAATGGAGACCTTGAACAGCGTTGTTCCTTTCCTCACATCTATCCTTCACGCGTTTCATATAGAGACAGAGCGCATTTAGGCCACGTCCACACTGGGGGGGAAAACAATCCAACGCTCTCCATTGACTTTGTATTGTGGGAAGCTACCTCCTTGTCATTTCTGACTTATAATAAAATCAGAGCAATGTCTAAAAGCTACTGTGTGTAAGGTGTACAGTAAACAAGCAAAAAAACACAGAACTACATTTATTTAACCTGTCGACCCCAAAAAACGAGCGTTTAAGGGCACAAATAGTTGTAGATGTCATGAAAGTAATAGGCTAGTTTAAATGCTGTAGCATTTTATTTTATGAAAATAAGATCAAGAAGCTCACATCATTCAAAGGTGTGACATAAAATGTTACCCAGTTCATTCGCAGTATGCTACACAATAGTTAACATAGTAGCCTACTTTTAAAGCCTTTTTAAAATCTTGACTTACATAGGCTAATAAAAAATAAAGAGAAATAAATATACTAAAATGTATTTGAAAAACATTTATTTCATGCTATGTATACTACAAATAAATTTACATATTTATGTTCTTAATAAAAAATACCTTGCAACTGTACTTTTTTATAGCCCATACTAAACTAAGTAGTCCAACTAAAGATGAACTTGAAGTATATTTGATTGTGCTACAATGGAACTGTATATTTCAGGTACACTTTAAATATCCTGCATTTAAAGACCTTTATTATTCAAAGATAATACAGTCGTCAGCAATAGTGACATTAAAACACATTTTAAGCTTAATATTAAAGGGGGCATAACAAACACAGTTTCACCCAATCTCATGTTAATCATTGGTATCTATAGAGTAGTACTGCATACGTCATGTGTCCAAAAAGTCTTTAGTTTTATCATATTTATAAAAGAAAGACTTTACGGTTCACTCCGGAAAAAGCCAAGCTTCTGGAGGCGTAGGCGGAGCTAAGTTTGACGAGCACTTGCGCTCCGATTGCCAATAAAACACAAACATTTAATGCCGTTTCACTTATAAAACTCTGTTGCTGCCCCGGAAAAACAAACTGCAGCCACTGTTCACGTAATGCTGGGTTCTTCAGGAAGCTAAGCAAAGTTATCTTTGCCTTACAACCAAAACCACACTTCTTTAGAGACATTCTTCCAGAGTGAATCCCATGCAGCAGTGCAGCCAAATGAAGCGCGTTGATGGGCACGCTCTGTCTATCTCTCTGGTCGATGTGTGCGCGGATGCGCTCTTCCGAGAGAAATGCCCATACAAGGAGTTCCACAGAAATGTGCATTGTGCACATGTAGTACTCCAAATAAAGGTATTATAATTATAATTTTATATAAATACATCTCGAGGGATATATCAGTAAATATGTTAATAGATTTTAATTATATACTTAGTTTGAAATAAATGTATTACTTTTCACTAGGGTACATTTCTACATATGCTATATGTCATGCCATTTTTTTTTTTTTTTGCTGTCACTCTCTGACTCCATAAAGGCTGCAGTGTAATTTGCCCCCTGACTAAGCTTATAATAATTTTAGGGGAAACTTTAAATAATCCTGTGAATACAGAATCAAATTGTTAATCAAATCACATTGAATTTGATTGTGAATCATCTCGAATTGCATCGTGCTGGATTCGCAAAAATCGTTATTGAATCAAACGAAACCCTATGAATCGAATGAATGAATTTAATTGATTCGCTCTTTACCCAAAGATTCACAGCCCTACTCTCTAGGTTATAGTTTCAGGGGAGGAGAGGTGGCAGAGGACATGCTGTTTCCGAAAACAACAATAAAAGCATACAGAACCCAGATGCTGTGACTCATCAAGCAACGTATTTCTGGGGTCAAGCCTGCCTTGTAGTGTTGTTGTTATGGTAAAAATAAATAGATAGATCCAAATGCTTCATGGGGAGGCACTATGGCAGACCTTTTAGGAGAAAAAAGGTCTGTGAAGTACTTCAAAGAGTAATTGCAAAGGAGATAATGCATCCATTTGTAATGGTTTTAAACGCCATAGCTGCGTACATAAATATAGCACAGTTTAAAATGCCTAGCTGTCATGGATTCATTCATATGAGATGCTATTTGGAATCCTAAAAATTGTATTTTTTTTATAATAACACAGTTTAAACATTGGTGAGACGGCTATGAATATAAAAATGCATATTTTTGTCAAGGATGACTTGCGTGCGTCTTTTCTCCACAGGAACTGTAGAGCCTCAGTGCGCAGAGTGTGTCAGGAGTGGCTTGGCTTATGAATATTAATTACATTCACCATAGCTGATTTGCTGAATGACATTGGTAGGTGAGTGTTAGCGCATTCTTTCAGCAAATTGCTAAATTAGGCGAAACAGCAGAGGCTTCTGGCTTGATATTTAAGTCATTGTTGTTTGCCGCAATCAAGCTGAGTGTAATGAACTGAAAGAGTAGAGGGACCAATTTCACAATTTCTAAAAGTTTTAAGAGTTGCTACACACCTGGTTGTAATGCTTGTGAATATGATTATGTCAATCGTCACATGAAATGGCTGCTGTTTCATGTGATGTGGTTACTGTCAAAGTCAAAATAAGTCAGAGTTATTATGCATCATTTATGTCCTTATAAAACAAAGAGTACCAAAAACAGATTATTAAGGCATACTCTATGATTAATCTAAAAAGCAGGTCATATGTTTTTTTGTTTTTTTTTTAAAGTGTCCTAATATTGTGTTGGAGTCCCCTACAACTGGGGACTAAGGTCAGGAAACATTGTAATTTTCTTAAACTATACATTTATACATGGTGTCATTTGTCAATTATTTATTGTCTGAGCATAATGTCTGTAACAGACGTGGGACCAAGTCATTGTTTTGCAAGTCACAAGTAAGTCTCAAGACTTTGCATTCAAGTCCCGAGTCAAGACAGATAAGTCACAAGTCAAGTCCTGAGTCAAGACAGGCAAGTCCAAGTCGAGTTGCAAGTCCTCAACTGTAAGCTCCAAGTCCTAAACAAGTCATTAGTGCCATTTGCCCAAATTAGTGTCTCTGTATTAATTACTACAGTAAATTTAAAGTCAATAATAGCCTATAGTAAGAATAATTGCAAAGATACAGTAATTAGTAGTGTTTCATTGAGGAATTTATCATTGTTTGTGAACAAATATAGGCCTAATTGAATGAATCATTTATTTTAAGTCCATTTGTTTAAGTCCACTTATGATTCAGTAATTTGAATTAATCAATTGAATCAGTTGGGGTCCTAGTTTTGGTATCAAAATATGTAATTTCCATACCAAATCTACATATTTTAGTCACCACTATGCAGACTGATCATAAACGCAGCTAATAAGCTTCTTACCACAGTGGCAATCCTTAACAAAACTAATATCTACCACAGTTTTATCACAAGTAGAATGTAAAATGTTTCAATACAAGCATTTCAGTCAAATGGAATTCATGCAATATTTAAAACTTTTAACTCACGTGAGAAAATCAACCTGCTGCAACAGTCTAAAATCAGCCCAATTCTGTGGAGAAAAATGGGGATTTTGGCAACCCTACATTCAATATAAGCTGCATCCAAAGCGATTTAAATACTCTGCACATTGATAGTGATTCCGTGATGCGTGAAAATTATATTCAATATGTTTGCGGGAGCTATATAGACTATATCAATCAGGACTCAAGTACAAGTCAAGTCTTGAGTCATTGCTGTCGAAGTCTAAGTCGAGTCTCAAGTCTTCTTTGATTATGTCAAGTCACAAGTCACTGCTCTGCTTGGTCAGCTGGCCAAGCCTGTTGTGACTGGCACAGAGAGGACTACTTGAGCAAGTTAGCAAGCGCTGCCATCTGTGTTGCCAAGTCCACGGTTGTTTTTGATGTCCACGGATTGTAAGGGACCCCAATGACGTCATATTTAGCCCCTGGAATGCAAATTTACCACTGTAACCCCTGACAAAAGCGTCTATTTTACACTTCGGAACACAATTTTTAATAGGGGATCCCCCTCGAAATGGGATTGGGCTACTTTTGAGTAGCCATTGGATGGGTTTTGTTGTGAAAACCTGGCAACCTGTGCACCTTTCCAATCCGTCCTTAAAACAATGACATAAAAACATTTAGTTTAACACTTACGTAAGCGAATCATGCCCACAGCTAATGTTTAGCTGCTAAACTGTAAACACATAACAAAACAATAATGGTGGATACCTTAGCCGAGTGCTAAAGTGACTGTTGAAACAACACAGTTTGTAAACCAAAATTTGTCTAAGTTACATTCATTATTGAACAAAGTAATTAGAACAGCAACAGTCTACATTAATCAACTCATTCTTAGGAAATAGTGGGTTCACAGCGAATTATCAGAACTATTTCAGTAAGACAGTAATGTTGTTTACCTGGAAACCTAAAGCTGCACTAGGTATACATCACATACAGTTGAAGACAAAATTATTAGCCCCTTATAAAATATTTCATTATTTTTCAAATAACTCCCAAGTGTTGTTTAACAGAAAGACAGTTTTATCAACACAGCATTTTTAAACAAAATATTTTATTCAGGAAGCTTTTAGTGTTTGTAATACAAATAGAAATAAATGTATAACCAAGAATTTTAAAAAGTCTACTGGTCAAAATTATTAGCCCTCTGATGTTAATAGTCAATAGTGTATCCCTTTGCTTGATAACAGCCTTTAGTCGTTGGCTGTAGTTTTCAACAAATTTCAAGGCTTTCATTTGGAGGTATTTCTTCACCAGAAGTGAGGTATGCTTTGGGTCATTATCATGCTGGAAGAATCTTTTGCTTCCTGCCTCTGCCTGTCTTGTTCTCCACTGTGTTGGTCTCTTTAAACTTCTTGATAATGCATCTCACTGCAGTTCTTGACACTTGAAAACACTTTGATAAACGTGTGTATCCTTCTCCATCTTTATGAGCATTAATTCTTTCTCTCAAGTCCAAACTAATTTATTTTGTCTTTGCCATGATGACAGTGCATATTATTTTACTAGTTGTTTCGCAAGATACTAATCCTCAGCTTAAAGAGCAATTTAAAGGCTTAACTAGGTTAATTAGTTTAATCAGGCAAATTAGGTTCATTTGGCAAGTCATTGGACAACAGTGGTTTGTTCTATAGCTAATCAAACTACTAAATTCTTTAATAAAATTGACCTTAGCAGTTTTTTATTTATTTATTTTTTAATTCTTTTATTCAAGCAATTACAAGAAATCAGACTTTCTCTAGAAGAAAAAATAATAGTTAATAATGTGAAAACATTCTCTTGCTCTGTTAAACATCACTTGGGAAATATTCTAAAAAAATGTAAAATTTCACAGGTGGACTAATAATTTTGTCTTCAACTGTATTAGCACAAAAAAACTAGATGTTTTGAGCACTCACTTGGAAATTTACACATAATGTTTCAGTTGTACTTACAGGTTGTGGTTTGGAGACGCTTGTTAGTCCAAATAAAGAAGATTAGCCAAATGTCTCTGGGTTTGGAATGACATGCGGGTGAGTAATTAATGACAGAATATTAATTGTTAGATAAACTATCCTTTTAACATTATTTGAATATTTGTTATTAATAGAGTTGTTGTAAAATGTTTCTCCCTGATGACTATATCCAAGACAAGCAGCTTTTTCTGTTGTTTGTTTTTGAATCAAAGAGTATGTGTTGACTGTGTGGACATTTGAAGCCTGGGAAGTGGTGCTTCAATGGGCAGTATTTTAGGTGTGAATCCTTTTTGGATGTCGCAGATCAATGTGAAATAGTTGGCAGCTTTTGACCTTGTGCTTCAGTCATCTTCCTTTTGGCTTTTAAAGAAGTGTAAGCACTTATTTTTTTTTTAGATACATGGGGAATCAAAAGTACACCTGACATTATTATAGGCTTAGTGAGAATACTTATGGATCCATTTTAAATTACTGTATTTTAGATATGTTTTGAGACAAATTACAGTGTATGCTGCCTTTTAAAATGCCACAGGAAAAAAGTATGGGTGCAAAATTCAACAGCGGAAGGTTATTCCTGAGCTTTCGCTATTTCATATGATATAAGGTTAGCCTATGGCTTTTTCAGTCGGGTGTTTTGCTTATTTCATTTGATTTGAGAGATATATGCATTAATGTAGGCATCAAATCTGTGCAGTGAAAAAATTCTAGACCTTCCAAGGTGATCAAACATGTCTACAGGGCAACAGCCCTGACTTGGTTTCAATTATAGATTTATTATTTGCCTAATTTGTGGTCGGAATAAATATTAGAGCCCTACTAAAGGTTGTAATTGGCTCTCAGGGATACATGAAAAATAAACTGTATTAAACTTTAAAATGGTGCTAGAGGGCAGTATGGTGTTAGGTTGTGCATACCACTCAGCCATTAATAGTAAAATCAAGCATCCTCTATCTGGCTCTCTCTTTCATTTCTCTCCTTCCTTTAAGCCTATAACGCAGGAAGAAGTGTTCCTACTTCTTTCAAGTTTTTCCTTTTATGTTTTTGTGAACCTTTGAAGAACCTGTTCAAAATGATTCCAGTAAACAAACAAACAGAGACACACATAAAGGCTTAAAATGGCAAGGAGTTGTGTTCACAGCAGTATTCCAGTGGGGTTTTGCTACAGATTAAGTTGATACATGAGTGCTGATCATGAAATGCCTTTAAAAGAGGAAAAAACACTTATCTCTCAAAGACAAAGTGCAAATTAGGACTTTTGTTTCTCAGATTTTCCCCCTTGAGAAAATGGCACTGGTAATCTCTCATGGGTCTCCTACAGAGTTCTCAGTAATGTCACAGACTGTGCTCAGATTTGCCAAAATACCAAAGTCTGCAATCAGGCAGCGAGAGATTTCAAAATTGACATTTCTTATAATGGACATTTTTATAACAGACATTTATGATATTTTGGTGATATTTTCTATGATATGCCGTTCAAACTGATTTGTAGCTCTATATTTCTATTTTGAGAAGTTTATTTTAAGTTTAACGAGAAACACATTAAACCTATGTAATACACTGGGAATTTTGTTGGCAGAGGCTATTTACACTAACTCTGCCAGTGGTGTAAGCGGTAAAGCTGTGGCTTTTTGAGGCGATCAACCAGAGTTCGAATCCGTTCTTCTCCTTTTCAAATCACATAGATCACAAAGGCAATAATTGAAAAGTAGAAAAATAAAGTGCCTGATGGGTGTTTATCGGTTTGGGTTAGGGGTAGGTGTAGGGAAGGCTTTATTGTCTCAATAAGGCAGCATTCATTTAATAATTTTTATAAAAATGATAATTTACGTTTAATACATTATTATTGTATACTGTTTTATAAAGTACCACAATACTGAGGTGCAAATATCTGCCCCTAATTGCACTAGCAGTAGTATGAATGGCATCTAGCAAATATTATTGCAAAGAAAATACTGTTTTTACATAGTTTAAATAGAATCTTTTGCTATTTGCACTTATATTGTTAGATTCTCTCAAACAAACCGATTAAAATTCCATTTGGTTGTTGGTAGTGGTGCAGAAACTATGTGCTTCACCTTCAAGGTGCATAAAAGATGCATAAATGAGATCTCCACTAAGTGTCACAATAACCTATGACAGAGAAATGTCTGAGCAGTATAGTTTTCCTCCGTGTGACTGTGGTATCAGAGCAGCAGACAGCACAGGAATATGACACCATGGCTCAAACTAATTAGTAAGGGTACTACACAAGCACTAAAACCTCTCAGACCACAACGTAACTTTAACCACATCTTTGCTGATTCAGTCAATGCAGATGCAGAGGTCTAATGACGTCTCCAGATACTCTAGAATTGCATCGGAAAGACTGCTGTCAGCAGATGCGTTGTCCTGACATAAGGCAGAGGGAAACGCTTCATCAAAGTCATAACCACACGTGACTCCCCTTGACATTCCTTGTACCTAAGAACATTGTGTTCACGAGGTGATTTCCTGCTGTCAATCAACCCTGGCAAAAACGGCAGTGGGCCAAGCACTTCTTCACCAGACAAACATCTACAAGGACAATAAATCCCCGCTCAAGAGATGGATGTCATGTATTTATATAGTGAGTGAAGGGTTTGCTGATCTTTTAGATGTTGGATGTTTGGCACAGTTCATAGACATTGCACAAAGTGTTCCTATTCCTGTTGCTTTTCTTATCGCTAGATTAAAACCACCTAAGCTCCCACAGCCTGTCCAGTGTGATTTTCTGAGATTGAAGCATAACGTGAATATGGCAAAAAAAAAAAAAGGTGAAGAGACTTAAAAACTGACATGAAATAACATGCATCTTCACTGAATCTGTCTATACTTGAAGTGTCAAAGTTGGATGTCATCTTAGAAAATGTAATCACATGATTGCTATATGGGCATGTAGTGTATATAGTAGAACAGAGTGAGTATTCTAGGAGGATGTGCAGCTTTGAAGCATCATGTTTTGCAACAAATAATGCTTGAATATTCAGATCATTCTTTTATACTTCCTTTTATACAGAAGTTCCATAAACAGCATTAAATCATAGACAGAATATCTTAGTTTTAGTTACACCAATGAAAATAGTTCCAAAACAAAACTGAAACAGAATTGAGCAGTTGGCTAGCAGTATGTATTCATAAAACAGAAGGCAAAAAGTACCCCTATGATCTACTACTTCCAGTGGGATTCTGAAGTGTGCGTCTAATGGACACTTCACTATCCCATGAGGCCAAACGAGAGGATTTGTGAATGATGCAATTAATAAAGTGATGCAACTGACAGTCGTACAGGTCACATGACAATGACAACACAACTAATACTATATGAAATTTACTTTTTTATTGTAGCAAAGTGTTTTAGTTCCTGAATGAATTTTAACAAATCAGTTGAAAGAATGATTCAATGACTCATTTATACAGACAGCTGTTTGCATGTTTCTAAACTGATTATAATAAGGATTCATTCACTCATAAGTTCATACTACACATATTAATACTACATAAATTGTCCTTGTTTTCATTGTAACAAAGTACTTATTCAATCCTTGAATGAATTTGAACAAATTGTTTGAATGAATGATTCAATGACTCAAAGACAAAGACAGCTGCTTGATCGTTCCTGAACTGATTAAATTACAGATTCATTCACTCACTCATAAATTCATGCTACACATATTAATACTATATAAAATGTGCTTTTTTCATGGCAACAAAGTACTTGCTCAAAAAAGTAGTGGTATTTCAGTTCCTGAATGAATTTTAATGAATTGATTGATTGAATGAATGATTCAATGACTCATTCATAAAAGACAGCTGCTTGCTTGTTCCTGAACTGATTAAATTAACGATTCTTTCAGGTATAACATACCTGAAAGCCATACTTAAGTAAAAGTACAGATATCTTACCAGAAAAAGTCTTAAAGTATGTGATAATTATTGTACTTAAGTACCAAAAAAGTATAGATTTTTTTATCTTAAATGTATTTAAGTATTAAACGTAAAAGTAAATTCAAAATGGAAAAGAATACATATATATATAGCTTATATCACAGCTTGAGTAGCAAGATTGTGTTCAGTTTTAATTCTTTCTTCCATTTTGTATTTTTGGGTAATAATAAGAAGCACTTCATCCTGTACTTATTTCATTCCAACATAAAAAAAAAAAAAAACATTTCTGGAATCTGCATCTGAAATAGCATTTAGATTTAGTATTTACACAGTTTATCACAGAGAGGACATGGATGTATTTAAACTGCATAAATAGGTCTAATGTTTTGTTTTTAACATAAAATGTTGAATACTGATATTTGAAAATAATTTAAGACATGAAAAATTCTACTTTTTTCATGTTAATGGAGTACTTATTCAAAAGAAGCAGTGGTATTTAGTTCCTGAGTTTTAACAAATCAGTTGAATGAATTATTCAATGACTCATTCATGAAGACAGCTGCTTGATTGCTCCTGAATTGAATAAATGAGCAATTAATTCACTCATAAGTTCATACTATATAAATTGTACTTTTTCATGTTAATGAAGTACTTATTCAGTTCCTGAATTAATTTTAACAAATCGGTTGAATGATGAATGTAATACTACACATTAATACTATATAAATTGTACTTTTTTCATGTTAATGAAGTACTTATTTAAAAGAAACAGTGGTATTTTAGTTCTTGAATGAGTTTTAACAAAATCGGTTGAATGAATGATTCAATGACTCATTCATAAAAACAGCTGCTTGCTCATTCCTGAACTGATTAAATTCACAATTAATTTACTCATAAAGATAGTCTTTTAACTTTTAACTTAACTGAAAGATCAATCTCACTAAAATAAATCCCCACCACTAATCCATGACTGGCAATATGATTGGAATAATGGTAGCATTGCTACAAGAAGTTGATTAATTAGTCAACTTTAGATCGCACCACTGTACATTTTAAAAAAGTAAATATTACTTTAATTTTAAAAGCACAAAGATAAGAAGCTGTGCTGTGTATCCACAATGAAGGGGTGCTAAAGCAGTGTAGACAGCATCATTGATTTTTATTGAAAGTGATTTAGTGTTTATGTGTCACAAAGTGCCACTCGTGTTCGATATAAGCACAGGTTGACTGTCAGAGACAGATTTGTCAGATCCCACATAGCCTTCGCTGGCTGACATCACATCGATATTAAAACCTTACAGTTTACTGCAATTGGACCCATCATTTACAGGACAAACCGACACCCAGACAAGAACTTCCCCTTGTTCTGTAATCACTCCCACATCGCCGCTGATCAGTCTGTACACTGTTATTATAATTACAGCGCTCTACTTTCCAGCCAGACAAACACACTCAACTCTCCGCATTGTGTTCGTGTTGTTCAGTTTATGACTCAACTGTCATTTTCTATTTTATATTGTATTCCTCCTACCTTTCCCATGTATGCCTTCCTGATGTCCTCCAGATGTAACTTTCACAGGAGCCACAGGAGACCAGCACAACATCTATTAATCTGAGAGAGAACAGAAACAGACCTAAAATCTGAGCTGCCATTGACATGAGGTTACGATGATCTTTACTCTGGCCCTCAGAGACGAGAACAGCTAATTTGCTCAAGAGCAAAATGCTTGACCTACAAATAATATTCCCTGGACCGAATGACAAGCTATTCTAAATGCTAGAGCCGTGGATGATGTTTGCCGTGTGCATCAGAGCATATTATCAACTTGCATTGCCCATATACTGTATATCTGAAAGGGCAAAAATACTCCAAACCTCATTTCCAGCTCTTTGAACTTTATTTACCAACCGAGCCATTGGATGAACCTGGCTATATTAAAATCTGAGATATGACTTCCTGAGGATTCCAGATCAGATTCATATTGCTGACTCCCGGAGACTTGAATATTTCAACTGAAATGACGCATTTAAATTCTTCGGTTGGATTTTCCCCTATATTCTTGAATTGATGGAGTCAAATCCTAATGTGTTCTTTGATAAGCCGAGTGCCATTGATTGCAATGAGGTGCCGTTCTTCATACTTCTGACGTACTTCTGAATGAGTGTTCTGGCATTTGCTCTGACCTCTCATCGCCTCACGGTCCCTCATTAATTGAGATGGTGCTGTGGCAGATTTGCAAGGACTTATTGCATGATCAAGAAGGCTGGCGCTAATTTTGCTCATGTGTTAACTCAACATCAAATCACACAGACTGCCACATGAATACTAACACTGTATGCAAATCACAGTAGAGAGCTTTTAGCTCCTTTATAGTCATAAAAACCATTTGATATCCATTTGCACCCAACAAAATAAAAAACGCTTTACAGTTTACTACAATTCAATTTGTTAGTACGCTACATCTTAATGATATTATTATCAACTGTTCATCCATGCATGTTTTATGTGAAAATAAATCAATAAATAAATTTACCTCGTAATTTGTAATGAAAAATCAATCTTACAGTGAAAACATACTCATAATACAATCGTTTCTTGGATCTGCCTCCATCCAATCAAAAACTGATAGACAGAACCAAGTCCCCACCCTACATTTTTTTTTTTGGATCATACATTTCATAATATCTATTACATTAAGACTTCAGCGTGTCATTAACCTAACAATGAAATACTTTTAGCATTTATTAATATAGGTTAATATTAATTTCTGTACATACAGATACATTTTTTTTTTCACATTTAAAGTTGTCTAAATTTATATTAGTGTATTGTATGTAATGATACATTATGCACTAACAAAATGCATTGTTTTAGCTTACTGTCCCCATGAGAAACATTTGTGATAGAAAAAGCCTTCAATCTTTGAGAAAAAGAGACAATTTATTACTCCATAAAACAGCAGATCCAGTAAAATGTGGGAGTACGCTGTATAAAGGTCATTCTAAATCCATGCCATCTCAACACTTTCATCAGCACTAGAGTCATAAACAAGCTCTGAATGTGGATTCCTCTCTGTAAGGGTAGCATATCTTTGTGAAAAACCGAACAAGGCTGGCTTTCTTTCATAAAAGTGCCGAAAACTCCCAGGTATGTATTAAGTACCCGCTGAGAATAGTCTTTCAGGGCATTATTTAAAGGGACGACCTTTAGGTTAAAAGCGTGCCATCATTAAAATGAAGAACTTGCTTCACCCACTTCCACCAGTCCTGAGTATTTCTGCCCGTCAAGACTAGATCTGTGCTTATTATGTGAAATCAACACTGCAAAATGTTTACCTTGGCACACCAAAATGGAGGAAATTTTGATTGCATCGCTAACAGGAACTTGAAGAAAGGGAAAGCTAAATTGCCTCTGTCAAAAAAACATCTACCTAAACCTGTTTGCTTGTAACGCCTGCAGATTCCGTTTCGCGGGAGTATTTTGTTATGGTACAAAATGTTCGGTGTTTTAGTATTATTTCCCTTTAGTTGGAAACATAGAAACACAAATGTGTAATACAAATCCCCATGTGTGGCAATCTTCTGTCCGCTAGATGAATGAATGAGCTCAGGTAGTAGCTCATTAGTCATTCACAAATAACACAAGTGCACACACACATTTCCAGAATGCCTCATCTCACAATGCATTTCCCCCCAACCAATCTCTCTCTTCTCTCCCTCTCCTTTCCTCTAGCCCTCATCTCCCCTCCCACTCTATGCTAGTGTGTGAGTAGCTCTCTCTCTTTCTACCCCTCGCAGGCACGCACTCTGTCAGTGGAGAAGAGGGTTTCGAAATCCAGCTGTAGCTCAAAGTGATCGCCTCCTTGGGCATATCCATCTAAGAGGATTGTGCCCTTTTCCCCCTCGTACCACTTTTTTCTTGTTCTGAACCCGTAGGATGTTTCTTATCTGCCACTCAGGTTTGTGATATAGTGAGTGTTCTGCTGAAGAATAACTGAAGTTTTTCTTACATGGCTGAAGCACCTGTCTGCGACTCATTAGTGCTTTTTGTATTGACGTGATCTGTGTGTCCCAAGTCATTTTTGGTCTGCTGGAATTGTTTTGCTGTACAAGGATTTCTTGCTGACAGCTTGGTTGGAAACCAGAAGTAAACTCTTAGGAGAAACCATGAGTTGGACTCATTATAAATGCTAACGTCTGTCTGCTTGGAGCTACGCCATCTGAGGAATCCAATCAAGGTAAAGCATTGTTTTTTTCCTTTTGAATTTGACTCTTGAGGTCACTTGTCTAAAATGCTTTAACTGATATGGTAAATAAGCATTTTTCATTAATTTGAGTGTGTAAGGTCTAGTTTTAATTTTAATATTATTAAATATTAAATGGGTAATTAGGTTAGTTGACTTTAAGGCATTTACATTACGTAGTGCTAAAGTAAATTTTTTCGTTGATAGGAGTGCTGGTTTTCTAGGTGAATTTAAGGCATACTAAAATGTTTGACGTCAAATGTACCACATGCTAAAACATTAATTTACATATGTGTTTTTAAAGCAACTATTTTATTCATAACTTAAAAAATCAGCCTGTAAAAGGAATTTGAGGCATGGGGTTATTGGCTGTGGGTTAATAAATATTTTTATTATACTTACACAATAACCGTATAATCATAATAAGAGACACCTTTCAACTCAAATTTTTAATTGATAGGAGTGCTGATTTTCTAGACAAAATTTCAAGGCACACAAAAATTGCTTGACCTCATATGTACCACATGCTAAAACATTCATTTACATATATTTCTTAATTATTTTGTTCATAACTTATTAAAAAAACAAGCCTGTAAAATGAATTCAAAGCACAAAAATAAAAAATGTCTGACCTTGTTCTATGGGTTAAAGTAATATGTTATATCAATTTAAAATAATATTTTTTATTTAATATATTTAATTATTATTATTATTTTAATTATACTTATGAAACAAGCTTAAAATTACAATTAGAGGCACCTCTTTATGTATTTTTTCATTAATAGGAGTGCTGATTTTCTAGGTAGAATTTAATGCACACTAAAATGTTTGACATCATATGTACCACATGCTAAAACATTAATTTACATATATTTTTTAAAGCAATTATTTTATTTATAACTTACAAAATGAGCCTGTAAAGCAAATTTGAGGCACAAAAATGCCTGACCTTGCTTCATGGGTTAAAATACTATTTTATATTGATTTATGTTTTTTTTTAATACACTCAATTTTTCATCATACTTACAAAACAAGCTTATAATGCTGATTTTCTAGAGAGAATTTAATGCACACTAAAAATGTTTGACGTCATATGTACCACATGCTAAAACATTAATTTACATATATTTTTAAAAGCAATTATTTTATTTATAACTTGCAAAATGAGCCTGTAAAGCGAATTTGAGGCACAAAAATGTCTGACCTTGCTTCATCGGTTAAAATACTATTTGATATTGATTTACTTTTTTTTTTTTTTAATACATTTAATTTTTTTTCATCATACTTAAGAAACAAGCTTATAATGCTGATTTTCTAGAGAGAATTTAATGCACACTAAAAATGTTTGACGTCATATGTACCACATGCTAAAACATAATAATAAAGTAATTATTTTATTCATAACTTACACTGTAAAGGGAATTTGAGGCACAAAAATGTCTGACATTGTACTTTTGGTTAAAATACTATTTTTATATTAGTTTAAAGATTATTAATTTTTATCACATTTATTTATTTTGTATTATTCTTACAAACAAGCTTATAATCGGAATTAGAAGCGTATTTAAATGTTTCACCTAATATGCACCATAGATAAAAAATATATATATTTTAATTATTATTAAATGTATAGTTTTATAGTGTAGTCATATACATGTTATAGGAATGTAGGATTGACCTTTGAAGTGAATAGGTATCATAGAATAAAATTTGAACTGAAAATAATTTTAATGTAATTATTTAATTCAAAATTCCTCAGCAACTTACTATTCAGCAACTTTTTAACCACTTTTGACCATTTATTCCATTGTAGAAATGACCACTGTGTCAATGGAGCCCATAGTGGCGATGGTGGAGAAGGTTTCCAACGTCACTGAGCTTCCAGTAGAAGCTTCTACTGAAGACATGGCTGCCACCTTCACCATTGGCACCATCCTGTCCCTAATGTGTCTGGTGGGTGTGTCTGGAAATATCTACACGCTCGTGGTTATGTGCCACTCCATGCGCTCGGCTGCCTCTATGTACATCTACATCATCAACCTGGCACTAGCCGATCTGCTCTACTTACTCACGATTCCATTTGTGGTGTGCACACATTTCCTGAAGGGATGGTACTTTGGAGACGCCGGGTGTCGGATCCTCATCAGCATGGACTTCCTTACAATGCACGCCAGCATTTTCACCCTGACTGTCATGAGCACAGAACGTTACTTTGCCGTCCTCAAGCCTCTGGATACAGTCAAACGCTCTAAGAGCTACCGAAAAGCAATCGCCCTCTTGGTTTGGACAGCCTCGTTGATTCTCACCTTACCCATGATCATCAGCGTCCAGCTGATGACGGAGAGCTCCAAGCCAATGTGCCAACCCACCCTGAGCCCTCTCTCGTATAAAATCTACATCACCTTCCTCTTTGGAACCAGCATCGTGGCTCCAGGGGTGATAATCGGGTATCTATACATACGCCTGGCACGAACCTATTGGATTTCTCAAACTGAGACGTTCAAGCAGACCAAGAAGCTCCCAAACCAGAAGGTCCTGTATCTGATCTTCACTATCGTGCTCCTGTTCTGGGCTTGCTTCCTGCCCTTCTGGATCTGGCAGCTTCTAGGTCAGTTTCAGCCCGAGCTGGATCTCTCCACCAAGGCCAAGCGCAACATTAACTATCTGACCACCTGTCTAACCTACAGCAACAGTTGCATCAACCCGTTTCTCTACACCCTGCTCACCAAAAACTACAAAGAGTACCTCCGCAAGAGACAGAGGACGTGGACGGCTGGCAGCTACCTCAACCGACGGAACCGCTTCCAGCGGTCGCCCCGTCGCTCCTTGTCCTCCAGCAGTCAGCAGTGCACGGAAAGCTTTGTGCTCGCACACACTTCTCGCACCAACAACAGCAGCCTCTGAGGTAGGTCGTTGACCTCGTCTTTTTGGCCTTCTAGCATAACTGCATGCTGTTTTCCAGACAGCCTGAGTGAATGTGAAAGATAAAGATCCTGTCTGAATAAAACCAAATTTTCTCCAGTTTTACCTTCATCTTCGTTCAGTCCAGCAGATCTGTTTTAAATCAGCCAGGGCCAGACTGTTTTAGTTTTGAGGTCTTGGGTCTGATTCTCGGATCGCCCCCTGTTGCTGCAAAGGGCTACAGAGATATGAGAACTTGAAATGCTTAAAGAATCTTTTATGGTTGCTTATTTTGCACATTAAATAGCCTCATTGTTTAAAATATGACTAACCATACAGTATAGACAGGTGAAGCACATGCGAACTGTAGAGACATTTAGAAATGTAATGTTTTGTTTGTGTACACTTGATGAGTCACTATTCTGTTTAATTGTGTGACAATCTTTCCAGATGTATAAAATAGATTTCGACTGAAAGAAAATGCAATTCGAAACATAACTATGATGTCGTTTGATAGTAACTGGTTCATAGATAATTGGTAATAGTGCAATTGCTGGTCTGGGTAAGATAGGCCAGATGATAATTAGGTTTCTCTGATTGGATCTTAGCACAAAATGACTCACCAATCCGCAGAACTGCTACCTGAATGCCAGCATTGTATGAATGACAGCAGTCTGAAAGAATTATGCTTTAACGAGGCTGGAATAGGCTTTGAGCTTGTTGAGTTAGGAAGAAAATGTGTTAACATTATCAACAATGAATGGGTCACGGTGTCTTTCTGCAAAAATTCTGTCTGGAAACGTTCAGGGAAAAGGACAACAAAACTCCCCCCAGATTAGAACTTGATCTAATCCTAAAATTTATTTTAATTTCCCACCAAATGACAAAATTAAAAACAGAGAACGGAGGAAGGAGACAGAGAGAGAAAAAGAGCATACCAGTGCTCCTTTCTCATGTTAAATTCATTAAGATTTCTCAGTGTGACTCATTCAGCTTCGCATTTAGAGTCAGCTGTGTAAATTCTTGTCATTACACTCTATAAAATGCTGGGTTATAAACAACGCAATGCAGGGTGAAACATGGACAGACCCAGCGGTTGGGTTACATGGTTTTAATTAACTTAACTATTGTTTAAAAATTACTAAATTAAAAATCTGCATAATTACATCAGAAAAAATCAAAAGGTAAACATTTATTAATAAGCAATTTTAAATTCGTTCATTCATTTATTGAACATATAATTAAAAGTTAATTTACAACCTATTTTGGGTTTATTTTAAGCTAGAAATATAGTAATTTTTAAGCAAAGGTTGAGTTAAATAAAATTACCCAGAAGGCTGGGTTAACCATTGACTCAACCGCTGGGTCAAAACACCTCAGCGTATTTTTATTGTCCATATTTTACCCAGTGCTAGGTTGTTTTTAACCCAGCATTTATTAAAGTGTCACTAAAAAAAAAAAAAAAAATTTAACCTTCTAGATCAGTCATTTTGTATCATAAATGTAAAATCTATAACCATTTATACTGAAGAGTTTCCAAATGGCTGAAAAATAAGTCAAAGATCACAGCATGCACTATTAAAAATGTTGGGTTAAATACAATTCTGCGCTGGGTGAAATGTAGACAAATCTCAGCAATTGTGTGTGTTTTTTTTTTTTTTTTTTTTTTTTTTTTAGGGTTAGAAATAGGTTGGAAATTAAAATGTATTAATATGTTAAATAAATGAACATTTATGAATAAACTGAATATATAACTAAATAGTACAAATATATATTTTAATTGATTATTAATAAATGTTCACCTTTTGATTATTTCTGATGCCTCTAGTAATTATGTGTCTGATTTTTTAATTTACAAATTTGGGTTTTTTTTTCAGTCAGCTATATAGTAATGGTAAATAATAGTTGAGTTAAATAAAATTACGAAGGTTGGGTTAAACATTTAAACAAAAAACAACCCAGTGGCTGGGTTTGTCAATATTTCAGCAATTTCTGCATTTTTAGAGTATGTTTATGATTATTTTCATTTCAGTGCACTCTACAATTATTTAGATAGACTTCTGAGCACCAGACAACCTTAACTTCTAACCCAGACTGTTATAAGAACTACATAATTTCTATAATACATAAACATAATACATAGACTAAATAACCTCAGATAAGTTTTACCCGCACAGTGAGAAATATTTCCCGAGAGCATTAGAATGCCACTGCACATATTGCAGCCTGATACTGTCATAACAGTAATTTAATTATTTTTCCAACCACTGTAAATACAAAGCTTTCTAAAAACATAAACACTAAAATAGCTTGAGACAAAAGTTCATAGTTCAAATCATTTTTTTTTTAAGTCAAGAAAGAAATAAAGAAACAAAATAACAAAGAAAGCAGTTCACATGAATATATCATCACTTCCAAAGTTTATACAAATTATTACGTTTCTTTTTTCTTTCTTCTCAATGTCGCATTATGCTTCCACTGTCTGACATCAGAGCACTACTGAGAGAGGAAATCAGTCAGCAGAGCAATGAAACAATTCTTCTGAGGTTTTTCCTCTTGGGTGGATTTTGATAATCTGTCTTTGGCAGGCCACATGACCCATGTTTAGGAAGTGATAGGCATTGCCAGAAGGAAGACCTGTGTGTCCCTGCAGCTCTAAAAATAACCTGTCCTCTACAAAAGCCTCTGTACACAGTCCTGCAATGTCTCTATTTGGTGCAGACACTAAATCAACATTACACGTAATGCTTACTCTTCCCCTGAGCTTTAAATATCGATTCACCACCACTGAGAGTGTGATTGCTATAATTAGGTGGATAAAACGAATGTTACAATTTATGCAAATTATTTAAGCATTTGAAATAGAAATAGTTTTTGAAATAATTTTAAAAAGCATGCATACACTGAAAAAAAAAAATGGTGTAGAAACTATTTTCATCCAGCTGAATATAAATATAAAGCGTTGAAACACTTTAACTGAAACAGGAAGACAGGACGGGACATATCAAGCAGCCCCGCCCTCTTTTTTAAATAGACAATAGCATTTGTTTATATCAGAGCTTGGGCTAGAGCCGTTGAGCTCGGTAATGCCGCATTTAAAAGGGTATGACAGCCACGATCTCATCCATACTGCTATAAAATATAGCATTCTGTGTAGAATTTAAATGGGTGCGATACATTTTGTGGTCTGCGCTGACTTATGCATGTGATCCGCTCAGTGCTATCGTTTCTCTAGATCGAAGCAGACTGTGTGTGTGTGTGTGTGTGTGTGTGCACTGCGATGGTTAACGTGGCACATCGTGAAACGTGAGACTTTTTTCGACCAAATGGAAAGCATATTTACACTGTCTGAATCGCTCCCTATCCATTCACCATGCAGAAAATACTAATTCTGTGAACAAGTAAACAGCCGCACCATCTTTTTATAGTGTAGGGGACGGGACGCTTCAGATTGATTGGACAGAAAGTTCGATGAGAAGCTGATGAGAAGCTACAGTGCAGGCTGATGTCATCAAAATTGTTAATCCATATAGAGTGTTTTCAAAACGCGTTATCAATTGGCCATATTGGCAGCACTGAAACGTAACAAAAGCGCAATCAATTATTGTCATGTTTTGAGCTGTACAAATCGGTCGGACCGGGAAAAACATTTGGAGTACTATAGACTGACAAAAGTTAGAACAAATCAAGCAGATGAGTGCAAAAAAAAACTGTCTGAGGTACAAAAGGCGTTTGTGGTTGGCCAAACTGTACCAGGATTTCCACAGCAAGAATTTTAACAACGTTCATGTTTGTTCTTATCATTTCCAGTCAGGCAGGTGAAATATTAGTCTAATATCTAATCTAGTACTCCTTGTACGTATCTTTACCACCTAATAACTTCAGTTTGTCAAAATACTGAGCCCTTTCCTGCTTACTAAGTCATTCTCTATGATTTTGCAGTTTCCACTAGGGGTGTGCCATATCATACTGTCCACGATAATACTGGTATAATTTTTTACATGATAAGAAAGTGCCATCTCGCTATATCAATGATATAGCTATGCAATGATGTATGGTGCATTTATGTTCCGTAGCACGCACTAGAACAACACCACCAACGTGCCCAACCCGAAGCGGAGTCGCGCGGACCGACCGGCGCAGCACTGCGAGAGCAGCTCCAGAGCATATTCCGACGCCACATACCGATAGGTACTTGCACGGCCACCCCAAGCTGAACACACCCACCAGGCCTGTGGCGCTGCCGAGTTTCCCGCGGCCGTTAAAATGAAACCGAAAGTAAAACGCGCACGGGCATTCAAAAGCAAGTTTAATACCCCGCGTTTAGAGAGTGACTCCCCAATGCGCACAAATTACAAACTACGTAACATATCAAGGCTGTTATTAGTATGTAAGCTATAATAGGTTGTGTAGTTGTCTATAGCTCTGTATCATGCTTGAAAAAGTCTGTCTCTATTTATACTTTGAATATTAAGAGAGTTGCCTGCCATGTGTCTGCCAAGTGGATGGCTAGTTGACTTCTAAATTGTTCACTTGTACAGTTCTATGATTTCATGGTATATCCGTTTTACGTTTGCACAAAGAATTAAAGGAAATGCAACAATTTCAGCACTGATATTCTACCTCATTTGATGGTAATCCAAAAAAGATGCAACTGTTACTTAAGTTTTGCTAGCATTTTTATTTTATTTTTAAAAGCATTGAGTGTTTAGTCTGTCATCAATGACAGTAGCTCATTAGAAAGAGATGGAAAATGGCCTTCATTTTGTTTGCACCAATGAATGGTGCTGCCTGCCAGCTGCAATCACCAATAAACAATGTTCCATTTTTTTTTTTCTATATCGTCATAAATATTATTGCAAATATTCTTTAAATATTGTGATATCATTTTGAGGCTATATCTCCCACCCCTAGCTTCCACACATTTTTTTCTGTGGTTTAGACAGCAAACATTAGCAGAACAACGTATTCGGTAGTACAAATGTGCAATCCATGCTGTTGTTTACATCTGAGTATCTCCAATATGGCTGCGTATCCGGGTAACTGACCAAACTGTGACGTAAGTGGTGGAAGTGAGAGACTGTACGATTTGAATGCTTATATCTTGTAAATGCAAATTTTGTCATTTTTTTGAAATGCACTAGCTTATCGATAACCTTAAGGCTAACATACTTATAAAAGACAGTGAACTTACATTTTGATTTCATGGAGACTTTAACAATGAATTATAAAGGAACACATTGAAGTAAACATAACATTTTTGTAGGTAGGTATTTTCTTAGAAAAAAGTTTGAATAATCTTTGTTTTATGTACAAAGTATGGATAACAACGCAACATATGTTGTACCATTTTAATTTAATGAATTATAAATTAATACACAATGTTTTTATGTCATTATGCTAAACAACCAAAACGTGAAGGTCAACATTTACATTTGTTAACTGCTGCTTATCTATTTTTTGCATACTAAATTTAGCTACATCAATAGCCAGTGATGGTGCATGCATTCACCTGAATTTGCATCCCTATTATCTTTTACTTAAGGCCTAGGAAATAACTGAACAAAAGTCACATTTGGCATTCAAATCAAAAGGAAGCGCAAAGACACTACAAAGTGTCACTGACAAAGCCTAATTCACAAAACTAAATTAAGTTATTATAGTTGGATTAAAGCTAAATAGACCCCCTTGATAATGGCATTGGTTTCAATCTGGACACCAATCCATCACAGAGTTAGAGACCTTATTTGTCTAGACGGTGGGCTGTTTCATCTGGTTCTGATCCAATAAGGATCCAAATCAATACATCTCATATGTTCCAGGACCTCTTCCAGACCATCTTGAGCCTAGCATGAGATACTCCTGGCAGAACAATTGCACGATGATAAACTGTTATGATCTTTATAATCCAAAAGTAAGAAGAATGGCACACATTTCTATCCATCTCTCTAAAAATAACCCTGACTTGGTTCAGTAATTAATGTTTGGGTCCGCAGTGCGAAAGCAGCAATCATAGATCAATAGATTTATAATTCACATTGATGATACAGAATCTGCACACTTCTGTACCCTAATTAGGAGAGAAATTCGGCGTAATTTGTTGCATTCTGGCTGAGAGCACTATTGTACAGAAGCCTGTTTCCTTCTCTACATAAAAAAATAAAAAAGGTTCCAACTGTTTATCCTACAATTCTGATTTTTTTCCCCCTTTTTTTCCTCAACTCACAATTGCATTGATACAAACGTCTCGGTTACGAAGGTAACCCTCGTTCCCCGAAGGAGGGAACGGAGACGTTACGTCAATGACGTAATATTGGGGATCGGCAACGAGACCCTATCACCTCTGAGCTAAAGAGAAAAAGCCAATGAACATTGGCGAGTGGAATTTGCATGCCGCGCCACTCCCCCGGACATACGGGTATATAAGATGGCGGCGTGCATCCACTCATTCAGATTTGCTGAGGAGCCGAGCCGCAACCCGGCTTCAGCGCAGTCCAGGATTGTGGCAAGAGGACGTAACGTCTCCGTTCCCTCCTTCGGGGAACGAGGGTTACCTTCGTAACCGAGACGTTCCCCCTCAGTCGTTCTCTACGACGTTACGTCAATGACGTAATATTGGGGACCTCTGGAAAACGCCACAATCCTGAACTGCGTTACGCAGCCGAGACCCAATGCCGGCAGGCAAGCGTGTCGGAACAAAGGGCTCAATGCGTAACCGTCCCAACGCCCTGTAGACCACGTGGTGGCCCACCAGGGGTGCCAAGTTTTGAAGCAGCCGTTGGGGGGCGGAGCACAATGACGGTTAAGTCATGTGGAAGCTTTAGAAGTAAGTCTAACTAGACTGGGGAAACACAGAGGGTTCCGTGGAGATACTGAGACATGATGCCACAACCGGAGGGGGGTGAAGGAGGCCCCGCTCCGGAGCACAGTATGGACTACTCCGTCTAGTCCAGTACTGCGGGGCAAGGAGGACCCAGAGTTCAACCATGGGAACAACTGGGAGAATAGCGCACGGATCCAAGAGGAGTGGCGCAGCAAGCCGACACCTGAGCCGTCCTCCCGCAAATTACCTGATGTTACCCAACACACGGGAGGACACTGGCTCAACGCGGAGGTTGTAGAACCGCGCAAAGGTATTGGGTGTCGCCCAGCCCGCAGCTCTGCAGATGTCTGCTAGAGAGGCGCCGTGCGCCAGCGCATAGGAGGAGGCCACACTCCGGGTGGAGTGGGCTCTCACTCCCAGGGGGCACGGCTCACCTTGGGCTTCGTACGCCAAGGTGATGGCATCAGCTACCCAGTGGGCCAACCTCTGTTTGGAGACAGCATTCCCCTTCTGCTGTCCCCCGAAGCAGACAAAGAGCTGCTCGGAGCGTCTGAAGCTCCGGGTGCGGTCCACATAGACGTGCAGGGCACGGACGGGACACAGCAACTCCAAGGCCGGGTCTGCCTCCTCCTGGGGCAGAGCTTGCAGGTTCACCACCTGATCTCGAAAGGGAGTGGTGGGAACCTTGGGCACGTAGCCGGGCCGGGGTCTCAGGATGACGTGAGAGTAACCTGGCCCGAACTCTAAGCACGCTTCGTTGACCGAAAATGCATGCAGGTCCCCTACCCTCTTGATGGAGGCCAGCGCAGTCAGGAGTGAAGTCTTGAGTGACAAGAACTTCAGCTCGACTGAACTGAGCGGCTCGAAGGGAGCTCCCCGAAGGCCCTGAAGGACCACGGAGAGATCCCAAGAGGGTACGAGGTGCGGTCTAGGAGGGTTAATCCTTCTCGCACCTCGAAGGAACCTGATGATCAGGTGATGCTTTCCCAGAGATGACCCATCTACTGCATCGTGGTATGCCGCAATGGCTGCGACATACACTTTCAAAGTGGAAGGGGACAGTCTCCCTTCCAACTTCTCTTGCAGGAAGGAAAGCACCACTCCGACCGAGCACTTCCGTGGGTCCTCTCGGCGAGAGGAACACCAATCAACGAAGAGACCCCACCTCAGGGCGTAGGCCTGCCTGGTAGAGGGGGCTCTAGCCTGAGTGATAGTGTCTATCACGGCCTGGGGGAGACCGGCGAGGTCTTCCGTGTCCCGTCCAGAAGCCACACGTGCAGGTTCCATAGATCGGGACGCGGGTGCCAAATCGTGCCGTCCCCCTGAGAAAGAAGGTCCTTCCTCAGGGGAATCTTCCAGGGAGGGACTGTCGCGAGAAGCATGAGGTCGGCGAACCAGGTCCGGGTGGGCCAGAACGGCGCAACCAGCAGGACCTGCTCCTCGTCCTCCCTGATCTTGCACAGGGTCTGTGCAAGGAGGCTCACTGGGGGAAAGGCGTACTTGAGGAGGCCCCGCGGCCAGCTGTGTGCCAGAGCGTCCCTGCCGAGGGGGGCCTGAGTCAGGGAGAAAAAGAGCTGGCAGTGGGAGGATTCTGGGGAGGCGAACAGGTCTACCTGAGCTTCCCCGAATCGACTCCAGATGAGCTGGACCGTCTGGGGATGGAGTCGCCATTCTCCAGGGAGAGTAAGCTGTCGTGAGAGCACATCGGCTGCACGATTCAGTTCTCCTGGAATATGAACGGCCCGCAGCGATTTGAGCCGCGTGTGACTCCAGAGGAGGAGATGGCGGGCGAGCTGCGACAGGCGACGGGAGCGCAGACCACCCTGACGGTTGATGTACGCTACGGTCGCTGTATTGTCCGTGCGGACAAGCACGTGCTTGTGGCGCAGCAGCGGCAGAAACCGCCGGAGCGCCAGAAACACGGCTAGCAGCTCGAGGCAATTGATGTGCCACTGCAGTCGAGGTCCTGTCCAGGAGCCCGAGGCTGTCTGCCCGTTGCACACGGCACCCCAGCCCGTCGAGGAGGCATCTGTGTTGACTACAACATGCCTCGACACCTGTCCCAAGGGCACGCCGGCCCGTAGGAAAGCAGGGTCTGACCAAGGGCTGAAGAGGCGGCGACACTCCGGGGTAACGCCGACCCGGAACGTGCCGCGGTGCCATGTCCATCTCGGGACTCGGTCGTGTAGCCAGCGCTGAAGCGGTCTCATATGAAGCAGCCCGAGCGGCGTAACTGCGGCTGCGGCTGTCATATGCCCCAGGAGCCTCTGGAAAGTTTTGAGAGGGACCGCCGTCTTGTGCCTGAAGAGTTTCAGACAATTCAGCACCGACTGGACGCGCTCGTTGGTGAGGCGTGCTGTCATGGAGACCGAGTCCAACTCCATACCGAGAAAAGAGATGCTCTGCACGGGGGAGAGCTTGCTCTTCTCCCAGTTGACCCGAAGCCCCAAATGGCTGAGGTGCTGTAACACCAGGTCCCTGTGTTCGCACAACAGATCTCGCGAGTGAGCCAGAATGAGCCAGTCGTCGAGATAGTTGAGGATTCGGATGCCCTTCCGCCATAGGGGAGATAGGGCACCTTCCGCGACCTTGGTAAAGACGCGGGGGGACAGGGACAGGCCAAAGGGGAGGACTTTGTACTGATACGCCCGACCCTCGAAAGCAAACCGAAGAAACGGTCTGTGTCGAGGTAAAATCGAGACATGAAAGTACGCGTCCTTCAGGTCGATGGCTGCAAACCAATCCTGGTGTCGTACGCATGACAGTATGCGCTTCGAGGTAAGCATCTTGAACGGTAGCCTGTGAAGGGACCGGTTCAGCACTCGAAGGTCCAGGATCGGTCGCAACCCACCTCCTTTCTTGGGCACGATGAAATAAGGGCTGTAGAACCCCGATTTCATCTCGGCTGGAGGGACAGGCTCGATCGCGTCCTTCGCCAGGAGGACCGCAATCTCCGCCCGAAGAACAGAGGCATGGGTGTCCGAGTGGACAGAGGTGGAACGAATGCCTCTGAACTTGGGCGGTCGCCTCACGAACTGAATCGCGTAGCCGAGCCGTACTGTTCGGATCAACCAAGGGGACGGGCTGGGGAGCGCTAACCAGGCTCCCAGCCTGCGTGCCAGTGGGACCAGGGGAACAGTAACTGGCGTGCCAGAGGTGGGGCAGCCGGGGGGGGGAAGGGGAAGGGGACTCAACCCAGAAGGCGGGGCGTTCTGGAGGAGAGTGGTGCTGCACGGGGCAGCTCTTACCTTCCCGGGTTCCCGCGCTGGCGAATTCAGGCTCCGAGTCCGAGTCCGAGGAGGCAGGGCGTCGCTCAGGAACGAGACTCGGGGCACTGGGCCCAGAGATGAAGGAAATTGCTCTTTTTGTGAATATGTGGGTACCACTGACCCGGGGGTCAGTGGCAGCAGCGATGGCTTCCGGCCCCGGCCCTCCCCCGGGGCTGGGGGGACTGATGTCGTTGTCCCCCGAAGAGCAAACGTCCTCATCTCTGGGTTGCCCGTGTCAGGGCCGCTTCGCGGTCTTGCGGGTGGTTTTGGCGGGCCGCTGAGGGACGGGCTGCGCCGCCTTCCTGCGGGTGGCTCTACGCCCAGGCTGAGGCGATCTCACCTCAGCCGATGGTGCAGGGGGCGGAGCAGAAGCCGCAGCCGCAGGGGGGCGCCCTCGGCGACGAGCAGCCGGAGGCTTGGCACTCGACGGCTTGGTGGAACCCCGTCGAGGCAAGATGTGGCTTATGGCCTCCGACTGCTTCTGGACTGCCGAGAACTGCTGGGCGAAGTCCTCGACAGTGTCGCCGAAGAGGCCGACCTGGGAGACGGGTGCGTCGAGAAAGCGAGCTTTGTCGACGTCAGCCATCTGCGCCAGGTTCAGCCAGAGATGGCGCTCCTGGACTACCATGGTAGACATCACCTGACCGAGGGACCGCGCTGTTACCTTGGTCGCCCGTAGGGCGAAGTCGGTAGCCGAGCGCAGCTCCTGCATCAACCTGCGGTCAGAACTACCCTCGTGCAGTTCTTTCAGTGCTTTGGCCTGATATACTTGCAGGGTGGCCATCGCATGCAAGGCAGAGGCAGCCTGGCCCGCGGCATTGTAAGCCTTCGCGACGAGAGCCGACGAAAGCTTACACGCCTTGGACGGGAGACGCGGACGATCCCGCCAGGTGGCGGCGTTTTGCGGGCACAGGTGCACCGCAACCGCACGCTCCACCTGGGGGACATCCACGTACCCCCTGGCTGCCCCGCCATCGAGGGTAGTGAGGAGGGAGGAGCCCTGACGTGTACGAGCCGAATAAGGGGCCTTCCACGTCTTAGTGAGCTCCTCATGCACCTCGGGAAAGAAAGGTACTGGGGCGGAGCGAGGTTGAACGTCACTACGCGCACCCAGATACCAATCGTCAAGCCGCGAGCGCTCGGGTGAAGGTGCCTTCGACACCTCCAGGCCGATGCTCACGGCTGCCCGATGGAGCATGGCTGCCAGTTCGGCGTCCGCCTCCGATTGAGCAGCCACCGCGGCGGGGGGCTGCTCAGTGGAAGTTTCCGCCTCAGCCGGCATAAGCCCCCCCTCTGATGCTGTGATCGACATCCTATCCTCCTCGGGAGCGCCAAAAGTAACACTAGGCTCGTTTTCGGACGAGCGAGTGCTGAGTTTTGGCATCTCCACGGAACCACGCTTTGAGGGACCGGACTTCCGCGGGGGTTTTAAACCCGACGGAAGATTCGGCACTGTCACCCTCAGATCACCCTCACCTCTAACCAATGCAGCCGAGGAGCCAGGACGGCCCGCCGAACTGGAAGGGGTAGAGGATGAGGGGCGCCATCTCGCGAACGAGAGGCGCGATCTCAGCGTGGCCATGGTCATGCGCTCGCAATGAGCACATGAACCATCCACAAACGCCGCCTCAGCGTGTTCTCGGCCCAGGCACGAGAGGCAGCGTTCGTGGCCGTCATTGGAGGACAAAAAGCCACCACATCCAGAAGCACACGGTCGGACAGTCATCTCGGAAGACGCTATCAACGACCGTGTAAGAAATTTGCTCTTTTAGATCGGCGTGCCCCAGGGAAAGCCAGAAGATCGCTGGTACAGCACAGATGCCGGCAGCGCCGGTAACACGATCGAGCAGGGTAGGAGCAGGAACAGTGAAGCGTTCTCTCCGTCGTCTTTCTTCTTCTTAGCAGCTCAAACAGGCGAGGCTCCGAAGCAGAAATCTGAATGAGTGGATGCACGCCGCCATCTTATATACCCGTATGTCCGGGGGAGTGGCGCGGCATGCAAATTCCACTCGCCAATGTTCATTGGCTTTTTCTCTTTAGCTCAGAGGTGATAGGGTCTCGTTGCCGATCCCCAATATTACGTCATTGACGTAACGTCGTAGAGAACGACTGAGGGGGAACTCACAGTTCTGACTTTTTGTCAGAACTGAGAGATATCAACTCACAATTCCGTTTTTTTTTTTTCTTTTCAGAATTCCGTGACAAACTCACAACTGTGAGAAATCTGTATTATCTCGCAACTCACAATTCTGACTTTTTTTTTTTTTTTTTTGCAAATGTGAGTTTATATCTCACAATTCTTCCTTTTTTCCTGCAAGTCTGACTTTTTCCCTCAGAATTATAGTCCGATTTTGGTTATATAGTCCGATTTTGAGGGAGAAAAAAAGACTATGTTCTCAGAATTGCAAGTTTTTATCTCACAATTCAGATTTGACTCACAATTGCGAGCTATAAGCCAGAATTGTGAGATATAAACTTGAAATTGACAAAAAAAACTCACAATTCTGACTTTATTTCTCGCAATTTGTTTATTAAAAAAAACAAGAATTGTGATTTTATATCATGCAGTTCAAACTTTATCAACTCGCAATTCAATTGACTTTTTTCTCAGAATTGTATTGATACAAACTCACAATTCTGACTTTTTTTTGTCAGAATTGGGAGATACCAACTCACAATACAGTTATTTTTTTCAGAATTGTATGACAATACAGTTATTTTTTCAGAATTGACAAACTCACAATTGCAAGAAATAAAGTCAGAATTGTGAGTTTGTATTATCTCACGACTCACAATTCTGACTTTTTTCTTGCAAGTGCGAGTTTGTATCTCACAATTCTGTCTTTTTTCCTGCAAGTCTGACTTTTTTCCTCAGAATTGTGAGATATGAACTTGTAATTGACAAAAAAGTCACAATTACAAGATATAAATTTGTAATTCTGAGAAAAAAGTCAGAATTGCGAGTTGCGAGATCATACAAACTCACAATTCTGACTTTTTTTCTCGCAATTTGTTTATTAAAAAAAAAAAAACAAGAATTGTGAGTTTATATCATGCCATTCTGACTTTATAACTCACAATTGCCAGTTTATATCACTCAATTCTGACTTGTGAGTTCTCAGAATTGTGAGTTGTGAGATGATACAAATTCACAATTTGGACTTTATTTCTTGCAATTGTGTGTCACGCAATTCTGACAAAAAAAATCTGAATTGTGAGTTTATATCACACAATTCTGACTTTATAACTCGCAATTGCGAGTTTATATCATTCAATTCTGGTGTTATAAACTCGCAATTCTGACTTTATATATATAATAAAGTCAGAATTGTAAGGTATAAACTCGCAATTGTAAGGAAAAAAGGTCATAATTGTGACATACAAAAATTTTATTCAGTGCGGAAACGGGCTTCCATACTATTGGTATCTCACATTTTTCAAAATATTATGTAAACGAAAAACATAAGGTACTGGAAGGAGGATGCGGAGAACATGCGTTCAGATTCTCAGTAAATATGCTGAGCTTTTCTTGCAGGGCTGGTGATAACAGCTGTAGAGTAGATATCTGGATGAATGAAATACAAATGCAGTGGTTGCAGAAAGGTTTGAATGTTTAACTTTCATTTCGCCTGTAAACTTGAGTGAGATGGGCTGTAATGGGAAGAAACAACAGCAGGAGAACAGGTTAAAGAAAATGAGAATCAGCAGGTTGTGTATCAAAATCTGCCCTGACTACTAAAGACGTGTAATAAAGTTTTGACAGTGCATAGTCGAATTCTGCCTCAGCTACAAATACATTATGCATTATACATACGCCGCTGAGCTGCCTGCATTATCTAATTAAAAACTGCTTGTGCAAACATTGCACTATGCATGGTATGGCAGGATAGCTTTGCATTTGTTTGCTGTATGTGACACTGTTTCATCATTTCGTATTCCGAGTCAATATGATGGGAGTGGGAGTGTATGGTGGTAATGGAAATGAATCAAGAAACAGGTTCACCGAAGACCTGTTAACGGCAGCGGCTTACTGACAGACTCAGGACAGCTGGCTGAGTTTATGAGACCCCGTTGCTCTTGTGTGCATGCTTGTAAAAACCTTTCCAGTGATCCCGGGTTACTAGAGTCAGGCATCTTATCTCACATATACTGTATGCACAGCCTAAAACTAACATTTTGCCACACCTGCCATCGGACAGTCGCTTGAGAAAAGTGACCAGCCATAAATATTTTTACTAGCCATGAAACTGTAAGTGCACTGCATTAAAAACAAATTCATACATTTATTATTATTATTATTATTATTATTATTATTGTTATTTAACCAAATTTTATATATATATATATATATATATATATATATATATATATATATATAATACTTTTACAAAATATTTATTTTTATTATTTAGTCAAATGTATAAAAAACTAATCAATAAAGAAATATCACTATAACACTTAAAAAAAAGGGTTTCCTAATAACAATTATAATTAGCATTTTCTGTAATTATTATTTATATACTAATAATAAATTTTAATTATTATTTAATCAAATTATAAAAAACAAATCAAAAGAAACATTACTATAGTACTTTTAAAAAGTAATACATAATAATTAGAATCTTTGGATCAAAGTGTCTGCTAATTTAATACATGTGAAATTATTATTATTATTATTATAATGACCAAATTGTTTAAAAAAAAATCTATAAAAGAATATCACTATAATAATTTAAAAAATCATTTGATGTAATTATAATTTATATAGTAATAATAATAAAATTATTATTATTATAATTATTTAATTAAAAAAATAATAATAAAATAAATATAATCCTTTTAAAAAGTATTTCATCCCAACAATTATAATTTACTTTTTATGTAATTATAACAACAACAACAACAATAATAATAATAACAATAACAATAACAATTATAATAATAATAATAATTATAATAATAATAATATATACACAATAATGTAATATTCTAAGCTATCTATTCTAAACAATGTCTATGTCTTTGGATAAAGGTGTCTGCTAAATAAATACATGTAAAATGTAAATCCAATCCAAAATATTTATTATAAAATACTGATATATAAAATATTTATAATTTAATAATGATTAAGAAATATCACTATAATACTATGAAAAAAGTAAAGTATTCCATAGTCATTTTAATTTAAATAACAACAAAAATATATAAATTGTATTTATTTATTTATTTGCATATAACAACAATAAAAATAGAAAACTAATATTTGACCTTCCCTCTTTACTTTCAAACATTAAACCATAAAGCTTTTATTTTGGCGGAAAACTGCAGGGAAACTTCTTTTTTGAAAAAACTTTTTTTTTGTTAACTGTAAACAACATTATTAACACATTATTTGTGATGTGATTGCGCCAAACCATATTGCAATCTCAGGCATTGTAGGAATTAATTTAGAAAGCTACTGGCCAACTGGCAAGTTAGGGGCTGTTCACACAAAATGCATTATTCCATTTCACTGTTCTACTTTTCATTGTTTTTCTATGCAAATGGATGAGAGCATTTGACCTCTGTGCTCTCGTCTGGCATCTTGTGCATGACACTGCATTCTAAAAACACAATGCTAAAGTTAAAATAAGTGAAGCTTTTAAAAAACAGGAATAAAATCCCTTTTTCCCCTCATTCCTCTGCCCACATCTCACGTGTTTCAAATTCTGTGTGAATGGCTGCTACATAGGCCTATACTTGCCAATACTGATTTTTACTTGCATTTTCTCCTCGCTAAATGTGTTAATTTTAGGCCCCGACTATGAAAAATCCATTGTTCTGCATTAATAATGATCTGGGCATCAGGGTAAGGTAAGAAGAATATTGATCACTATTTAAAGGACCATGAATTCCTTCTGTGGCTCAATTGATCTGAGTACTGTAAATGTGTCAGGATTTCCCCTTGAAGAGGACAGTGGTGAATGTGGCTTTCTCTGATATTAGAGGGTCCCAGAACAGCAGAGTTCCATCACCCCACGTCACCCGGCAGGCTACCGCAGTATCTGTCTTGTGCTGCGAGGTGAATGTGCTTCTACAAGGTCAGGCCATTATAGATAGTTGACACCACCATCACTCACGCAGCACCTAGCTAGTTTTAATGCACACATCTGCGCTAATGACTTTTTGTGAAGTAATCAGTGTGCCTCAGATCCCTTCAGTCTTTATCCTGTCAAACTGTACAGGAAACCCGGCATGCTGTGCCAAAGTGACCAGCTTATTCCCATAACCCTTTAGTCCTTCCTTTTGCAAACACTGGAAAACACTGTTGTTATGCAACGCAAGAAAAATTTAAGACGTCTTATCTTTTCATCTATAAATTTGTCCCCGTTTTAGATGAAAAGAACCTATGTGTTTGTATTATTCTCTTGATTATTCCGAATCCACTGGAGGTTTGCAATCGTACACTGAGAAGTTTACATGAAAGCTTTAGTTTTAGTGCTTATAAAACACAACCGCTGAATGATTGATGTGTTAATGGTACTTTCTTGTGCTTGTTTTTTTCCTGGTGTTTTAAGATGATGAATGTTAAGCGGGACTCTAGGGTGAGAGAAAACATTGTGTACTACTCTGTCTGAACCCTGTGTGTGGTTTTTTATTCATCAAACAAAAAAGAAACAAACAGGAAAATGATTAAGGTTGCTAAAGCACTTATGCAAAAATGTCACAACTTATAATAAAATTATATATATATATATATATATCAGGGGTGTTTCCTCTGAGGAGGCAAGGGAGGCAGTGTCTCCTCAAAATGTTGGATGAAAAAAAAATCAAGGTACAAAAATAAAACAACACCAATATTACAAAACATCTCATTTAAAAGTGTGTAAATCACTAGTTTTTTATAAAGATTTGTCCAACAGCGACACCATCAGGTAAAGTTAGAGTCTGTGTTTCTCTTGCTTCCCCTGAACCCATTGAGTTTTAACAGACCCCCTAAAGCAGGCGTAGAATTGGGGGGGGGGGGGGGGGGGGGGGGGGGGGGGGACGGGACGTGTCCCTCCAAATATCCAGCTACTGCCAAACTGTCCCTAGCAATAATTTTGCTAAAAAAAATAAATATATGTAGGCCTATATGTTTTTGTAATTTCGGACGTATCTGAAACCAATGAGATTACCTAAGAAGTTAAATAGGCTACGTTAGAATACTGAGCGCTTTCAAGGACGCGCATTTAATACATGGGCAGAATGTAGTCATGCACCAGACGAGAAGCAGCGCCGTGTTTAACTCACAGGCATTTCACCCAATTTAAGACAGCAGCGCAAAAAAAAACAAAAAAAAAACAGTTAACATAAAAGTAGTTTTAATTTGTTAATAACAAGAGCAAACGGAAAGAGAAAGCACAATCTATGGCTATTATTAGCTCCCTATATAAAGCATTCTGACAGAAAATGGTTGAACGGAAAGATACACAATCTTCCAGCATTTGATAAAGTCACTAAAGCAACTTCAAGTAATTGTGTGAAAGTTATGCTTTATGAAACTTTGTAAATCATACTTTGTGTGAAAAGGAATAAAAGGTGTCAGAGTTTTACTGTCTCTAGTGTTCATTTTTTTGGAAACTGCAGTGATATGTACTTATTGGTGCATATTTCGCGTCCCGCAAAAAAGTGCCCTCAGGTACGTTTTTGTCATGAGACCAGGTAGTGTTTTTCCTAAATAATTGTCCAACAGCGACACCATCAGGTAAAGTTACAGCGGGAGTCTGCGTTTCTCTTGTCTCCCCTGAACCCATTGAGTTTTAACAGACCCACTAAAGTGTGCAGTGAGTTTGGTGGGGGGTAATTGAGAAAGAATGGGGGAAAGTCACGTGAGAGGAGGCAATGCCTTTATTGCGATATGATTGGATATGACTGGTTACAATTGGCTGTGATTAGTTTATACAATAAACCCCACCTGGAGTTAGTGTGTATTCCGCGTTCGCGAATCAGTTTGAAGTAAACTCCCACACTTAGATATAACCACTTTGTTGCATCAAAACAAGACTTAAAATGGCAAGAAAACATAATCTGTGGGAAATTTTAGTGAGTAAACAGACCAATATTTAGCGAACTTTGATAACTGATGATCCAAAAAACTCAAAAAATAGCTGGACATAATTTCACAAATAAAATAAATTTTTTAAATTGTTACTGCCTTGAGTTATTTTGGAATAAATGTAAACTGCTTAAAAACACTAACTTGATGAGAGTTATACTTATGCAAAACGTCACAACTTTAAAGTAATATTATACATATATATCAGGGGCTTTTCCTTTGAGGAGGCAAGGGAGGCAGTATCTCCTAAAAAAATATTGGATGAGAAAAAAAATTCATGGTACAAAAATAAAGGTGAGTTTGGTGGGGGGTAATTGAGAATGAATGTGGGAAAGTCACACGAGAGGAGGCAATGCTTCCATCGCAATGATTAAAAATGATTGGCTATGATCGGCTGTGATTGGTTAATGCGATAAATCCTGCCTCTAGCGTTTGCAAATCAGTATGAATGAGCAATATAATGCTGTTAATGGGAAGACAAATTTTAAATTTTAAATGGCATGAATTTAGTCAGTAATTTTTGAAAGCTTTGTGAAATTTTAAGTGATCTCCATGGCTGTGACCAATATTTAACAAGCTTTGAAGTCTGATGATCTGAAAAATGTAAAAATAGTTAAAAGTTACATATCAAAAAGAATAGCTGAACATAAGTTCACAAATAAAATATATTGTTTAAATCATAACTTCAGGATTTTTGCCTCCTTATTTTATGTCATATAATGAATCAGAGAACTGAACCATGCACAGTAAAGAGCTCAATAATAATAATAAAAAAGCAATGCACATAATTCATTCTTAGTGAAATTACAGCATAATATTTGACATTACAAGACAAGACAATAAAAAAGTAGTCCTTCAGTGCCTTTGAAATTATAGCTACTCATAAAAATGTGTGCTAGTGTTTTTACTACATGAGCTGATAATGGCAGTTATCATATAAAAAGCATTTTGTCTCGCTGAGGTTTTGCACTCGGCCACTTGGATAACTCAGGAATGTACTTCAGAGCATGACTAAGCCTTTGAGAGAAGGGCGTTACAACGGCAAGAGACAGACGAGAGAACAGGGATTACAAAGATCAACAAATAAGGCATTAGAGGTCAGAGAGACCCATTAATACAAGCCTTAATAATTCAGCATTATCTTTACTGACATTGAGCACAAAATAGTATGTGAAACACATGCATCACAGATATTAACCATCAAAGACTTTTGCGTAAGACATTCTGCATTTTACTACAACGTTGTGCAGTCCTGTGAATGATAAACAAACTTATCCACTTCTAAAATAATATTTGTTCTATTTATCTGAATTTTAAAAAAGGCTAACGTTTGATTGCAAAAGCCTACTATTGATGAAAAAGTCAGGACTGATCGTAATTACAAGCAGATGTTTAAAAATAATGAGCAGATGTGATTTACAAGATTTGAACCTCAAAGTTCTCCAATGTTGTCATGAATCGTGCCGTTTCCATGTATCCCCAACATCCGTTTTGGTGCTGGACAGCAATTCTACGCAAGAAGATAATCAACAGTGTCAGCACCAGATCTACCCCTGGTAGTTTGAAAACATAAACACGATTGCTTCGTACAGTATATGACCTTCTGCTGGCTGAGAACATACCATATGCAATGATCTGACAGAGGCTAACTGTCTTAAAATCAGTTCCCTGGAGTTAAAGGTCGAAGTGGTTTCGAAATACTTCTGAAACCAGACAAACAGTATAACATGACGACACCACTATGTGTTTTCAGAAGTGGAGTAACTACATTTGTATTCAATATTTGTTCAGTTTTAACTTAATTCTGGACAGTCTTTGTGAACATATGTTCATTTATATGTTAATTTCCTCTTCGTCTTCTTTTTTTTCCTTTAGTCTTTGTAGCTAAGACTGAAAATGTTCTTGTTAGCTCACCTCACTCCATGAACCTGTTCTAGTTTTAGACTTTTTAGTTTGCTTAATAACATTCTTTAAGAATAATTTCCTATATCAGACTAAACTAGTGTTATTGACAGTGCAGTTAGGGCAGAGTGTTCAGTTCTGTGTGATTACACATCGCAAGGTTGTTTATACAAGGAAAAAAAATACACAGTGATACAGTGGGGTCCAAAAGTCTGACAGCACTAGTGAAATTGCTTTTTATAAATTAAATTAAATTAAATTAATAAGAATAATACAGAGTGATTGGAACAGGAAGGAGGAATCTCTTTCTGTCCACTGCTGTTCCAGGCCAGCTTTTTAGCTTGTGCGTTGCTTGTTGATATGCAAAGCTGGCTTCTTCTGGAATTGTTTTAGTTGGTGGAGATGAAATATGCAAATAACTAACTGGCCAATTTTGTCTGAAATGTAAATTATAGACACCAATCACTTGTTTATGGAATTGTTTTATAAAAGCAATGAAACAGTAAAATGTTTTTATTTAATTTTTTAATTTTTTATTTTTTTTCCCTCAGAGCTGTTTGTGCTTTTTTGCTGGCATACCATTTGCTTACTGCAACAGCCGAGGAGTATATTTTCTTAGCTAAGATGTGTGAGTTTCCCAATGCCTTGTGAAACACTCAATAAGGGACTGGATCACAGGGTCAACTAAACCACAGAGCATCAGTAATGAAAGAGCAAAGCAGCTCCATCACTCTCTATAGTGCATTCCACAGGTGTAAGGCAATTAAAACGATTCAGATCCAAAGTTGCAGAGCAGTGGGATGTATTTCTTACAGAATATGAATCAAATATTTCTCGGTTGTGCAAAAATATGGTACGCAAGGATGTACAAGGACACCATGTGCTGACCCTGTGTTTGTCCGCCTTGTCTTTTCTGCAAGTGCATGGAAACGTCTGTACAGTTACAGCTGATGACCCCTGGCCTTTCTGTGTTGCAATGTTCTTTTAATCCCTTAAAGGAATAGTAAATCAAAAATGAAAATTCTGCCATCAATTATTCACCCACTTGTTGTTCCAAACTTGTATGACTTTCTATTGTGGAGCTTCTGTGTTATATATCAGTGGGTACTAACATTCTTCAAAATGTCTATTTACATTTGTGAGTGCGGACCACAAAACCAATCTTAAGTAGAATGGGTGCATTAGTAGCAATAGCCAAAAATACACTGTACTCAAAATGATCAGGCCAAAAATCATCAAATTCCATTAAGATATTTTGTAAATGTCCTACCATAAATATATCAAAATGTAGTTGTTGTTTAGTAATATGCATTGCTAAGAACTTCATTACGACAACTTTAAACAAACTATATGTCAATGGTAAGCTGATTTATTCAGCTTTCAACTGATGTATAAATCTCAAAATGACTGGTTTTGTGGTCCAGGTTCACATTTAAGCATTTGGTAAAGTGGCTTACAGTACATGCATTTAAAGTACACATCTGATTGGTTCTTGTTTTCCTTGTTCGGCAGAAGATAGAAAATTAATAGGAACACCTGATACAGTGCCAAGGCAAAACCAATATAAAAGCATTTCATTATTTCCCTCATCTTTTTTATTTTGTCCTTTCAAAGTCACCATAGTGCACTTGCGAACTTTTGCAAACATTGTGACACTTCTGTTTCCCAGGGATGGAAAGCGAAAATAGATTGTGTTTGACCCTAAAGGTGCTGTAGGCGATTCTCAGTTTCCCGAATTCTGCCAGAGTTAGCCACCCCCATCCGTTTAACCACATGGCCTTTCTCCAAAACTTCCCTAAACAAGCTGCTGACAAAACATAGGGATTTACATACTTTTTGTTGTTTGTATCTTCGCTTTGTGTCTGGTTTGGAGACACACTGAATCCTCAGGACACCAATTTCTCTGGTACCTGTAAGGAAGTAGAGACATTTTATGTGTGGTGTTCCAAAAAGTCACTTACAGAACAAATCAATACCCATATTTCAGTCTCAAGAGGAAAAAGTGACTTCTTGCTATTTCTTAACAAGCGCAATTTCCCCTTGGCAACGTCTTAGGGCTTTCTGGAAGTTGAAAATCTGGCTGATGGCTCCAGTAACACACATTAACACATCTATACACACACTCACACCTCATAAGTTTACCATAATCCTATCTTCGTGGCCCATGCTGTGAGTTTCTTTTTTCCCACAGATCTGAGCGGTAAAGTGGCGGCTTTCTGGGTTGTTTTGAATGGAGAGGAAGTCCTTGAAGGTGTTGCAGCTGAACTTTAGGGGGATCAGCAGGGTGGGCCAATAATTAGAGTTATGTGGAGTGTCCGGGAGGAGCGGAAAGAGGAAAACTGTGAGCTGGGACGCTGCTGCAGTGCAAGCCCGGGGCAGGGAACACAGGATAGGGCAGAGTGTCTCTTAGGAGAGTTATAGCTCCACACTGAATCCAGGTGCTGCGTATGAGTGGTTTTGTTTTTGTAAGTGCTCTGAGGGAGCTAGGGCATTGCTGCAGAGGGTATTCTCTCAGGCGCTAGAGCCATTAAGGCAGCAGGAACTCACAGATGATATATGGTCTTGATGCACGGTCCAAGAAAGACAAATAAAGTCTGCGCGAGCAGCCTTTGTGTGGCCTTCTGCCCTTAGAGATTGTGTGAGGAAAAAACAAGCTGGATTTAACAATAATGACGGTGCTGCAATCGTGTTCTCTGTAGTTAACTTATCAACACTTTGTCCTCTATAAAATGATTGTTGTTGCAGAACAAATCACTGCTTTAATTGTTCTGGGCCACTCGTTTGTGTTCAGGAAGAACGTCAGTGCAATTTCTCTCAGTTGGATGAGAATGAAAGGTTTTGCAGGTTAAATGGTTCATATAATTGTATCCCTATATTAAGATTTCCCATCTTTTTGGAGCCCAAAAGTGGACATTGTAAGAGATTAGAGACCTTCACGGTAAATTATCTTGTGCGTGACTCATGTAACTGACGTATCTGTGCATTTGAGTTTGTGCCTGTACGCCAGCCTTGAAATGGTAATGGGGAAAACGAATGCACTTTCACACTACCGCTGAATAACAGCTGTATGCTGTCCAAGCCACAACTAAATTGTCCAAGCCACAACTAAATTGATAATCACAGTGCAACTGAGATCATTTGTCGCACAGAAGGACTGTGGTTTGCTGTGATATTGCAAATTGTGATTTGCATGAAAAATCTAAAGGGATAATCGTGTATGGGGGAAGTCTGAACACACAGTACACACTTTAACTCACTTCCTGTTAGATGTCCCTTCATTGGATCTGTGAGTTATCAGGCTGGCTTAGAATGATCACATCTTTAATACTTCCTTATATCTTCATTGATCAGTAGATCTTTCACTGCACATATCATGCAAAAAATATTTAAACATATTCATGGCACCGATCAGTAACAGTGTCCTGTTGTATAATGTAACATTTAAAATCATATAGATTATTTTATGATTATTTTTAGGTCTAGGTAATCAATTTTACTTGATTCTCATTTTTACAAAGCAATATCGATTCTTGAATACCACAAATCATTAGTCTAGCCTGGTTTCATTTAATGAATGAAGCATTGTAGCGTGCTTCTCATCTAATAAATCGCAATAAGCTTTCAAATTCTGTCCATTCTATTACAATATTCAAACAATAATTACCATTTTGGCGCTGCTTAATGTGGAGTGACAGGGCGCGCCTCAGTTCAAGAGAAGCAAACTGATCATCTCCTCTGCTTTAATACCAGTTTCAGCACAAAATAAACATGAATAAACATAAAAGACAACTTATCGAAATATGTATACTGTTTAATGCAATCGCTCAATCAGTGTTTCAAATGCGTAGTAAATACATCAATATAACAGCTTGTAAACCATGTCACGTAACGTCACATCTACTTCAGTAAAAATATTCTGTGACCAAACTTGTTAGTCAGCTAGAAAAATTAATTCTAGAGACGAGCGTTTTGCTAAATAAATGTAGCATATAACATATTCATTATAATTGTTGCTGTTCTTCAATATATAATTTATGTTTTGAATAAATTAGTCAAATTTGTATGACAACCACTATATAAATGTTTATATCTCAAAAAACGAATTGAAATAGAAATATATTGTAGGCTAATTATGTAATTGTAAAGTTAGTATTATATCATTTTATTATTCTAAAACTTCATTGGGTGTAATTTAAGTGTTTGTATACAAATCAGTTAACATTAACCCCTAATAGGCGTATTATAATGTAGCACCAACTGACTCTCATATATGTATTTCAGTATTAGTTGCATTTTGTTTGCTTGAGTGAATCTGTCATGTACTGTACCTGATACATCCAAAATAATCAATATTGAATTGACCCTTCCTTAAGCCACGCCCGAAAACCGCCACAGGCCAATCATGGTTTAGCAACCGTAACTAGGCGAGGGAGGTCTGTCAAGCTTTCGAGCGAGGGCTACATGCCGAAGCGTTGTGCGTATGGATTGTGTAAAGCCCTGGTCAGACTACACAATATTTTGTCGGTTACGACAGGCACTGTGTCAGATTATGCGATTTTGGCTCATAAAATCTTGTCGTGTCATAAACCAGAAACATGTCAGACTACACGATGCTACCGGAATATTCATCGTATGCCGTCATAACAACGTGCATGCTGTCATCGATACAGCTGACACCAAGGTGCTCTGAGTGTAAACAAACAATGCTAGCAAAACAGCGTGTTTTGCCCTGTCTTGTCATCGGAAAAGCCCCCAAAAGAAAGACGACCTGACGTTAGACACAAATCTGGATTGCATGTCAGGACAGCATGGAATGTCAAAGAGAACTGAGGTAAAATAGTTCTTATTTTACCTTTTTTTTTTCACTCTGTCGCGGTGAACCTCGTCATAAATGCGGGAGTATTGTTGCCGGAGCTCCACAAACATTTCCTCCATTTTAAAATTCCACCTAGCAGGACTGATACCATTGTCTCTATTTCATTTTGGCATGTTTGAAAGCTTGTACGAATGCGTTTCTGTGCTCCTATTGGCCACTGTCACAGACGTGACGGAACTTGTTGTATGGGACCTATAGGCTTTAGCTTCAGTTTTGATTAAATTATTTTCTAATCGGTTGCATATTATGTCGTGGATATATCCCTCGAATGCATACTGCAGTCCCTTTTGTCTTGCTCTCTCAGATATTTCACTTGTTCGCCAAAAATTACTATTTATCTCCTTGGGGAAAGTCTGACACCAGTGCATACATACTGTAATAGACTTGCCAGGCGCGAAAGCTTGACAGGGGTACCAACAGTAACTAAGGAGGGCGGGGCTTAGCGAAAGGTCAAATCAGTTGAATCAAATCAAACTAATCAAATGTATATTTTTTATATTTAAAACTTTTTTTTTTTAAACCAATTATTTTATAATTACTATGCATACAGTTTTTATGACTTCATAAAGACTGTCTTGTCACACTGCAGGACTGCTTGAAATAAAATAATAATCAGGTTTAAAAAGTGGTGAAAAACTAGGCCAGTCAAAGCACTTAAAATATAACCTTTTTTTTAAGAATATTGACCTAGAACAGTGGTTGGGAACGTGGCTCTTTGACAAAAATGACGTGGCTCGCCAGCTGTCTCCCTTCACTAACATTACAGTAAAAAAATATAACAGTCACTAGAAGTCAATTCCCTGCAGAAAATAAAAGTGCATTTTCTTTGTTGTACAGCAAATCAAAGTTAACAATAATATTGTGTTGTTCTGACCAATGCGCGTATGCGGTGCTGTGTTCAAGCGTCACAACACCTTGAGCACGCAGATTCAAGCAACAACCACAACAACCGTGAGTGGTGATGGCAAAAAGAAAACATTCAGAGGAGCATCGACCAGCAAGTTTCAAAATGAGTGGGCAGAAACATTTGCTTTTATTGTCGTTGCAAAACTGATTTAAATCCGATCTTCAATTCCTGCATTATATTTAACTTTAAAGGAGATGCCATCAAGAAAAGCAAAAGATAAGCAGTGCATTTTATTAATTAGCAGCTAATTTCAAGATGAAAGACCGCAAGAGGAGAGAGTGCGGCATCAGCACTGCAAAGATAAGTTTGTCTCACTACTTTTAATAAATATATGACTGTGCGTTGAGCATCTGCGACTTACTTTCAGTTTCATTTGCCTGCTCTGGCTTGCTGACGAGAGACTCAGCTACTCATCCGCGCAGATGTTTGTTGCATTAGCGCTGTCATATTTGACTTTAAAACGCCTATAAAATGCTCTCACACCTTTGTTATTTTAAGATTTTGGGAGGAGTAAAATTTGCATAGGTGGTTTCAACAACCAGATGCAGTTTTGCCTGGAATGCGGCCCAGCAGACTACCTCCTGAAGTGGTTTGAGAGATCGGATTTAAATCCATCTTGAAAGTGTTTAAGAGGGCATTTACACCTTTTTTTTTTTCATGAGCAGATAGATATCCAATCAGAGAAAGTGCCCTGTGGGCCAAAGCCGAAATAAGTAAATGCTATTTTTATAGTAAAATATTAGTTTTTTTTTTAAATTGTATTTGTGAAAAAAATAAAAATAAATAAAAATTATTAACCAGAATTTAAAAATGTGCATGTTTTTCATTCATGCATTCAGCATGTGATGCTTCATATTTGTTTATTTTTTTTAGCTGTACAAGGACAAAGGTTTTGTTATGAAAACCATCATTTTTTATTATAGTAATACTATACTGTTTTTTTTTTAATGGCTCTTTTGAAAAAATGCACTTGCCAAAAAAAAAAAAAAAAAAAAAAAGTCTCTTTGGTGAAAAAAGGTTCCCGACCCCTGACCTAGAATATTAAGCTTTATTTCAAGGATGTCTATAGGCATGTTATGGATTAACTATCTATACATACATTTCAAATGCAATTTGTGAACTTCTCATTAAAACTTTAAATTAAATACAATTTTGTAATGATGTAAACACTATACCTTGCACTAGCTAGTATACATAATGTAGAAGAAGTAATTCATTTAGTACACCCATATGCCTCTGTGATAATGTCCTAAATAAAGACACTGATCTAACAGCTGTTGATTCATGGATTTTCACACTCCAAATTGAAATCTTTAGTCAGGGAGCTTCTTGATGGCCTGTGATTGTCTTTAGTGTGTCCTTGCAGGGGAAAGTGACCTAGAGAGAGGTGTCAAGCAGCTTTATAAAAGGAATGTGGTTCTCGTGCCCTCTGGCTCAGATCATATTGCAGGCTTATGTCATGTTCCCCGGAGATATGCTCTTCAATTCACAGCTGACTGTCTCCTCTGTGGTCAGACTCCTGAGGCATCCCAATAATCACTTACCCCTTAAGAAAATACATCACAAAGCCACATAACACTTGCTATGACGATCACATCTGTACTAAATTTGCTTTCCTGAGGATTCCAGTGAGCGCTATTAGTGGAATATTCCGAACAGTTGTCTCAGTTCTAAGGTCTATTACTTCATTTGCTTAAGCCTCATTTATTCAATTACATGCTTGCATGAGTTAAATTTGGATTTCTGAGATGAGGGAACCCTCTAATGCAAAGACATGATAAAATGTGTTAAATGGCCTATGCTGAAACTCCATGTGAATACATAATTAAATTGTTCTCTTTAAATTTTTTCTTTTTTTTTTTTCTTTCAGATTTCCAGAACATTCCAGTTCATAGTAATCCTTACTTGCTTGGCACTAAGTTGATGTAATTTGTACATAACATCTATTACCTTCCATGAAACATCAGCTTTTGAACTCTTTCTTGGGTGGTCTTGCGTGTTTCCATGTGTAAAAACCTCTTTTGACTGCCTGGTTTTAATTCTGTATGGATGCTGTTGAGAAAAATAGACACTGACATTCTGTTCTTCTTCAAAAATTAATCACAAACTATTTTTAATATAATTATTAGTTCTGTACTGATTGATTCATTGATTGATTGATTTTGACTGCCTGGTTTTAATTCTGACTGGATGCTGTTGAAAAAAGAGACACTGACATTCTGTTCTTCTTCAAAAATGACTCACAAACAATTTTTAATATAATAATTAGTTCCGTAATGATTGATTCAGAAATAGATTTGCATGTTATTCAGAAATGATTGATATGCAGCGGGGGATGTCTAGAAAACATCTGGATTTAGCTGATTGACTAAGCTGTCTTTCCCAATGATTTTAGTAAAAGCCTAAAAAAAATGGTGGCTCAGACTAGCTGTCATACTCTAGACTGCATGTAAGCTGTCCAAGAAGCAGGAATGTGTAATATCATGAAGTGCAGTAGATTATTGCTCAAGAAACTTGGCAGACATCCTACGAAGATGATAACTGAAGATTAACCCTATACTGAAAACATGAAAATACAAAGGCAAGCACAAACACCATATGATCTGACATTGGCTGAAAATAAAACGTCATGTGTGAGTACCAGTGGGTGCCTGGCAGATGCAAAGCTTATTAAAATCTGTTCACAGGAGTTGAAGGTTGAAATGGTGCCTGAATTTTCCTAATTGGATCTTCCCTGAATTTCTACGGTAGAAGGCAACCAGCCAATGCACTTCTACAGAGTGAAACAAACTAAGTGGCATTAAATAACATCATTAGTCTTAGCCTTTTAGTCTTAGTTTCTGTTCAAAATATGTACACATGCATGGTAATGCTTGGCAAAATCATGGCATGACATTGGCCCTGTCCCAAATGGCACACTTGACATATACTTACAGTCTTGAGATGTGTTTGTCCTTGGAATCCAGCGCACTGTACAGTGTCCCATTTGTCATCTTACGTTTCAGAAGAGTGCTCATGGCTGCTGCCCTTGTAACCGCTATATGCCCTTGATGCACAGTTCAGCCGAGCATGCATTGCTGTTGACACCACTTTGGACTGCTATCTGACAGTTTATGCATCATGTCACTAAAGTATAGAGTGTCTTCACAATGTCATCCATTGGCCATATTAGCGGCACTGAACGTAAACAATGCCACTGAGCCAAAACGAATCTCATATATTTTAGTTGATTATTGGTGCTGAAAATTGTCAAGTTTTGGGCTGTACTAATTGGTCAGGCTGGGAAAAACATTTAGAGTACTATAGACTGCCAAATGTTAATACAAATCAAGCAAACGAGTGCTTGAAATGAAAGACGGTTGGCCAGAGCAAGAATCTTGATAACATTTGTGTTTGTTTTTACGATTTCAGGTCAGGTAGGTGAAATATTAGGCTAATATCTTAATTAATACTGCTCATATGTATCTTTACCACCTATTAACTTTAGTTTGTCAAAATATTGTGCTGCAAAAAAAAAAAAAAAAAAATTCCAGCCAAAATATCTAAAAAATTCTTAAATCGAGAAGGATTTTCTAGACAAGTAAAAATAGTTGTCTTTTTGAAATAAGATTGTTTTGCTTACACCACTGGCAATTTTGACGTTTTTTTTTTTTTTCTGAAAACAATAAAAGATTTTTACTAGTCTAGAAAATCCTTTATTTTGGCTGAAACACAAGACAAAAAAAATCTAAGTAAGAAAAGCATTTTTTGCAGTGTGTGCCCTTTCTTGCTTACTAAATCTTTCTCTGTATGATTTAACAGCTTCTACACATTTTTTCCCGTGGTTTAGACAGCATAAATTAGCAGAATAATATATTCAGCAGTACATTAACCACGCAATCCATGCTGTTGTTTACATCTGAGTATATACAATAAGGCCGCACATCCGAGTAACTGACCAAACTGTGATGTACAGTGGGGCAAATAAGTATTTGATACACTGACGATTTTTCAAGTTTTCCCACTTACAAAGAATGGAGAGATCTGTAATTTTCATCGTAGGTCCAGCTCAACTGTAAGAGACAGAATCTAAAAACAAAAAAAAAAACAAAAAAAAAAAAACAGAAAATCACATTGTATGATTTTTAAATAATTACTTTCATTTTATTGCATAAAATAATTTTTAATACAAAAGAAAAATATAACTTAATATTTGGTACAGAAAACTTTGTTTACAATTACAGAGGTCAGACATTTCCTGTAGTTCTTGACCAGGTTTGCACACACTGCAGCAGAGATTTTGACCTACTCCTTCATACAGGTCTTCTCCAGATCTTTCAGTTTTGGGGCTGTCGCTGGGCAACACAGAGTTTCAGCTCCCTTCATAGATTTTCTATTGGGTTCAGGTCTGGAGACTGGCTAGGCCACTCCAGGACTTTGAAATGCTGCTTACGGAGCCACTCCTTAGTTGCCCTGGCTGTGTGTTTGGGTCATTGACATGCTGGAAGACCCAGCACCTGAGGGAAAGAGGTTGTTGCCCAGAATCTCACGATACATGGCCCCATCCATCCTCCCCTCAATGCGGTGCAGCTGTCCTGTCCCCTTTGCAGAAAAACACCCCCAAAGCATGATGTTTCCACCCCCATGCTTCACGGTTGGGATGGTGTTCTTGGGATTGTACTAATCTTCTTCCTCCAAACATGGCGATTGAAGTTAATACCAAAAAGTTATATTTGGTCTCATCTGACCATATGACCTTCTCCCATGCCTCCTCTGCATCATCCAGATGGTCTTTGGCAAACTTCAGATGGGCCTGGACATGTGCTGGCTTGAGCAGGGGGACCTTGCGTGCGTTGCAGGGTTTTAATCCATGATGATATAGTGCGTTACTAATGGTAATCGTTGAGACTGTGGTCCCAGCTCTCTTCAGGTCATTGACCAGGTCCTCCTGTGTAGTTCTAGGCTGATCCCTCACCTTTCTCAAGATCATTGATACTCCACGAGGCGAGATCTTACATGGAGCCCCAGTCCGAGGAAGATTGACAGTCATCTTGAATTTCTTCAATTTTCTAATAATTGCGCCAACAGTTGTTGTGCAGGTCTACAATTTTGTCACTAGTGTCCTTAGACAGCTCTTTGGTCTTGCCCATAGTGGAGAGGTTGGAATCTGATTGATTGAGTGTGTGGACACGTGTCTTTTATACAGGTAATGACTTCAAAGAGGTGCAGTTAATACAGGTAATGAGTGGAGGATAGGAGGGCTTCTTACAGACAAACTAACATGTCTGTGAGAGCCAGAATTCTTACTGGTTGGTAGGTGATCAAACACTTATGTTATGCAATAAAATGGAAATTAATTATTTAAAAATCATACAACGTCTCTCAGAGTTGATGTGTACCTACGATGAAAATTACTTATCTCTCCATTCTTTGTAAGTGGGAAAAGTTGAAAAAGTCTTGAAATAGAGAATGGCATTTTGAAACAAGGCCAATCAATTCTGGTAGGAGATTTATAAGAAAGTGTGAAAATTCTATCATTTACTCACCCTATTGTCATTCCAAACCTGTATGACGTTTCTTCCTCTGCAAAACATAAAAGAACATAACATGAATAATTTTTTTTATGTTTTTTTGTCCATATAATCGGGGTGTAAATAAGTTTAGACCACTCATTTGCATTCTGCCATGATTTACATGATTGACAGCTGTTTAATGCTCAATTACCGTTTTAGATTGATTAACTGCAATACTGTATAAGATTTCCATTCAAACTGGAAGCATAAATCTAGGCTACGCGCTGCCAGTTTCTAAGCACATTGTTAAACTGTGACATTTCATTTACTGACGTGCTTAACATACGCTCTTCACTCAGCATATTCACCTTCTATTTCATTTGTACATTTTATGGGTCTGGCTTCCGGTCTTATCCGCATCCAGCTATTTTTAGCTGTACAAAACAGCTAATTTTGCTTCTTGATAATTGCAAATTGGAGTGTCTCACTATATTATTTTAATGTTTGTAGTGCAAACAGTTTTACCGTTTACTGCACGCTGTTATTCTTCTCGTTATTTCTCTATAGCGGCTAATGAACTGGAAGTCTTCCATAGGCTTACTTCCGCGTTGATATACTTACTTGCTGGCACCTCTGCATGTAATCAAAGAGGTGCAATTTCTTTAGCATCAGTATAAAAAGTTTTTTTTTTTTTTGTTCTTTATTAAGACGAATTACAGGCACTCTTCATTATTATTGTAATCAGGAAGGACTCTCAGAAAATTAATTTACACTGGATTAGCCACTGTTGATTTAAAAGTCATTCAAAAGGAATGTCTGTGAAGAGCTTCCCTGTAAAGTGAGATTGCTCTTTTTAAAAAATAAACAAGCTGTCCGGAAAATCATGTCTGGTTTCGTTTTTCGAAATCTGAATGGAGTCACACTTGTTTTACTGACCTTTAACATGCAGTTCTGCTGTGTACAAGTTAATGGCTTGTACGAAAGAGACATCATTCACAGGCTGAAATGATATATCAGATGTTCCAGCTGTAAAAAGTTAAATGAAATGCATTTAAAAGAATACAAGAACATCAAGGTCCACACATGGTTTATCTTATCCAACTAATAAATGGCTGTTGGACTGGCTGCTCTTCAATTAGTCTTTTTCCTCACCGGTTCTGCAGTGTTAATCACAGATGTGCTCTTTCTTCGATGCTGAGATACTGCCTGTTATTTCCTGCATCCTTGGTAATTATTCAGAGCACCTGTGGTGTGAATAAACTGTTATGTTTGTGAGTATAAACCTGGGCTAGAAATATTTTAATGGCACAGATGAAAGTTTCCTCTTAAAGTAATTAAGATTTTATTTGATATGGGTCAGTTAGCAAACATATAAATGCGCCAAGCTGTTTGCCAGAAACAGCTATTCCTTATCTCCTCTTCGCATTAAAAGCCTTGACCTCTGAATAAATCACCTGCGGTCTTTTAAGATCAGGTGTTCCAATTAGTACATATCCCATCTCTGCATTTCTGGGATGTTATGCTATGGAAAAATCACTAATGAAAAAAAAATATTTTGGTGCAATGGCTATTTATGGCAAGCATTCATGAAAGGGACATTAAAAGGACACCTAGAACATGACAACATGATGACATTATTGTTTCTTCTAAAAGTGAACAGTGATTACATGTTCTTTGTGGTTACACGTGTGCGACACTGGAGTAAACAACCTGAGAATAATTAGAGGGACATCTGTAAAGCTGCTTGGAAATCTTAATTATTTCCACTTGTTTCAATCGTAGATTCTGGACAAAAGACATTGTATTTAATTATACATTCAGTCTCCTCATGTGTTCTGAGTTTCCCCAAGGGTTTTTGTTTTCTGAAATACAGTCATATATTACTTTCCACTTGTGTTATTGAACCCCGTCTTTGTTTTGCATGGTTCCGTATGTGGCGATATCCTGCATATTGAAGGGTGGCACGTAAGTAATGCAAGTGTGCAGCAGTGTTTTTAGTTTTGCTGCTCCTGTTGGGCAGGATCAGAACCAGAACAAATACAAATGCGGGACCCTGAGAGCTCGGCAGCCAAATCCTTCACCCTTGAATTTTGATGAGATTAAGGTAAGTTATACAGAATGGCAGCACACAAGGCAAATAATAGTATATGAAGGTACACAAGACTGTGGAATAAACTCTGATGGGAATTTGAAAGAAACAGCACAGGACAATTATATGATTAAACTATTATGTAAACATAAATTACTATACTCCAGGGTGTTACGCAGTTTTATTATGACCCAGAAAGGTTCTTGCTGGGGAATTACAAGTGTTTTTGTTGCTTTTAATAATGATTTAAGACTGTTTGGGGTCAATAAAAATTTTTAATGCTCCTAAAAGAAGTCTCTTGCATATTATACTCAGGTATTTATTGGATCAGAAGTGTAGTAAAAATAGTAATATTGTAAAATATTATTACAATTTAAAATAACTTCAATTTTAATACATTACAAATAAAATGTTTTTGGACAGTAAGATTTTTAATGTGTTTTAAAAAAAGAGTCCAAGCTTGCATTTATTTGATCCAAAGGACAGCAAAATAAAGGTCAAATTTTTAGATATATTTTTACTATTTAAAATAACTGTTTTCTATTTGGATATATTTAAAAATGTAATTTATTCCTGTGATTTCTAAGCTGAATTTTTAGCATCATTACTTCAGTCACATGATCGTTCAGAAATCCTTAGAATATATATAAAGTGGATATAAAAAGTCTACACACCCCTGTTAAAATGCCAGGTTTATGTGATTTAAAAAAATTAAAATACCACAAATAATTTCAGAACTTGTTCCCCATTTATTGTGACCTATAACTTGTACAACTCAATTTAAAAACAAACTGAAATCTTTTTTTCTGTGGGAAGTAAAAATAAAAAACTAAAATAGTGTGGTTGCATTAGTGTACACACCCTTAAACTAATACTTTATCGAAGCACCTTTTGATTTTATTACAGCACTCAGTCTTTTTGGGTATGAGTTTATCAGCATGGCACATCTTGACTTGGCAATATTTGCCCACTCTTCTGCCAGATTTGAGGGCATTTCTTATGCTCAGCCCTCTTCAGAGCACCCCACAGATTTTCAATTGGATTCAGGTCTGGGCTCTGGCTGGGCCATTCTAAAACTTTCATCTTTTTCTTGTGAAGCCATTCTTTTGTTGATTTGGATGTATGCTTAGGGTCATTGTCGCGCTGAAAGATTAAGTTCCTCTTCATCTTCAGCTTTCTTGCAGAAGCCTGAAGGTTTTGTGCCAATATTGACTGGTATTGGCACTGTTCATATTTCCCTCCACCTTGACAAAGGCCCTAGTTTCAGCTGAAGAAAAACAGCCCTAAAGCATGATGCTGCCACCACCATGCTTCACTGTGGGTAAGGTGTTCTTTTGGTGATGTGCAGTGTTGTTTTTGCGCCAAACATACCTTTTGGAATTGTGGCCAAAGAGTTCAACCTTGGTTTCATCAGACCATAACACATTTTCCCACATGCTTTTGGAAGACTTCAAATGGGTTTTTGCTAAATTGATGCTTTGGAAGCTCTTTGCGGACCATAGCTTTTGCTGGGAGATGCTACTGTGAAAATGTCAGGAAAAGCCTAAGAGCTGAACTTTATTTGAGGTTAATCAGAAGCACTTAAAATGATGGCAGGTGTACTGACTCCTATTTAACATGTTTAACATATCTGAATGTGATTAGTTAATTCTGAACACAGCCACATCCCCAGTTGTAAAACGGTGTGCACACTAATGCAACCACATTATTTTAGCTTTGTATTTGTCACTGAATAAAGATTTCAGATTGTTTTTTAATTGAGTTGTACAGGTTATAGGTCACATAAAAGGTGGAAACATTTCTGAAATTATTTATCATGGTCTAATTTTTTTAAATCACATAAACCTGGCATTTTAACAGGGGTGTGTAGACTTTTTATATCCACTGTATATATGCTGATCTTTGGATCTTTCTTTTAAAGAATCCTAAAAAAAAAATTTGCTCAACTGTTTAAAATATTGATGATAATAACAACAAAATGTTTCTTGAACAGCAAATCTCCATATTAGAAGGATTTCTGAAGGATCATGTGACTGAAGACTGGAGTAATGATGCTGAAAGTTTAGCCTTGATCACAAGAATAAATTACATCTTAAAATATATTCATATAGAAAGCAGTTATTTTAAATAGTAAAAATATTTACTATATTTACTATAGTATACTATAGTATTATTTACTATACACAATATTACTGCTTTTGCTCAAATAAATCCAGGTTTGGTGAGCAGAAGAGACTAAAAAACATTACAAATCTTACTGTCCAAAATCTGGTCCAAAGACTGGTAAAATGTAATTTATAACTGTGATCAAAGCTGAATTATTACTCCAGTCTTCAGTGTCAGATTCTTCTAATATGCTGATTTGGTGCTCAAGAATTTGTTTTATTATTATCATTGTTAAAAACAATGTTTGTGTGAAAACCAGGATTCTTTTCAGGATTCTTTTATGAACAAAGTTTTTTTTTTTTAGAAGAAAATTATTCATTTAAAATAGAAACCTTCTGAACACATTTTAAGGCATTCTTACTTTTAATTTAAAAACTGAATTTATAAAAAAAAAAAAAAAAAAACTTAACAGGCCCACACCTTTCTAATTTTATACAACAATAAAATCATATTATATAAAATATATTTCTGTCATCATAGCAGTTTCACAGAAAAAAAAAAAGATTACTGGCAGATAAAATAGTGTAGAAACTCAAAAAAATTATTTTTTAATTTGACAGATTTTTAAGACTTTATGGACCCCACCATATATTATGAAATTTCTATCAGATTTTTTATGTATTTATTTTTTTTCCACTTCCTCGCCAAAATGATTTGCACAAATCACATTAATGGCAATTACCAGAGCAGGTAACTGCTTTTGGCTCAATTGCTTGCTCAACTAAGCCTAAAATGGGTTCAGTGAGTCTAGACGCCGTCTGTCCTGAGATTCTTTTTAAATGAGGTTAGAAATTGTTGTTCCGAGTCATAAATAAACAGTAGTGCAAATGGACTCCAAAGAATTACAATAATTAATGTAAATGTAAATTTGAAATTCACATCTCAGCAAAAACATTTCAAGGGTATACAGGACATCATGTTAAGCAGATAAAGCTAAAAAAAAAAAAGTGCACAAAATACACATGGGTTCAATATTTCTGATGGAACTCTAATCCTTCAACAAGATGCATCACTTCCTTGCTATAGGGGAGTTAAAGGTTATCCCTGTCAGCTGGTATTTTTGCTCAGACACGGACTCAAGAGTAAATTGTCATTGACAAATATGCCATGTTCTCGGTTACTCGCGACCTGCCTTTCAACTGCAGCACCCTACAGCAGACTAATTGCCACAGCGGTCTCGCTGGAGCAATCGGAGGTCAAGACCCTTGCTCAAGTGTCTTGTTGTGATTGAGCAAAATTGAGAACTCAATGTGTCCCCACTGTCATCTCAACCACACAATGATACTAAACCTTTCGACTACCTCAGACTCTGTGAATGGTGTGTGATTGTTTTATCCTCAGACACATTTGATACGCTCAAGTCCATCGTATTAAAACCCCAGCAAGTAAATGTCAACTGGTGATGCTAATTACCTCTGCAAAATAATACATATTGTTAGAAGTGAATTGGGGCAGGCTAATATTTAAAATGCTGGATGTTAATGACCAAGCTATGCAAGCCTCTTTCTGCCACGGAATAAAAAACCCAGAATTCTTAGTTTATATCTTGCATTATTGATTTTTTTTCCCTCAGAAAAGCAAAAAACAAAGTGTGAATTGTAATGTAAAAAGTCGCAATTGCCTTTTTAAATTTATTTATGTATTCTGTGATGGAAACAGGCTTCAATGCCATGCACTTTAATTGAAAAAACAGCACACATTAGTGTTTATTGTGTGTAGGACATTTTTGTGTATAGGTGCACACTAATTTATCTGAGTGCTTATATATGTGAACGTGTGAACTGTACAGCACTACAGATGGAGCTAATTGAGTGAATGAGTCACAAAGGGGAAGAAACAAGGATCAGACATTAGTGCCCCAGGATCATTTGTTTGATGCATGATGTACTATATGGACCATCCATCTGAAATACAGAGAACTTTTCCTCACCCTCCACACATCATTGGTATAAGACATGATAGGAGAGTTTGAAAAACATAAACACTTCTCTACCAAAATCTTTTCAAGTTTCATGAAATGCTGTTTTTTCCTTTAAACAACAAAGAGCTAGTGTTTTCGTGCCTCACCACCATAATAACTAAGGAAATGGAAACTGGGGGAAAAAGCTTGCTCTGATCTCAGCGACAGCGACTGCACTGCAGGGTTTACTTAAACAGAACACAGTTGTACACACATCTACCCGCTGCTTTAGCCACTGCTCATATGAAACACTGAACCAGCCATCATCAGGACTTCTGCCAAGATACCCAATCCAGAGCTTTACATTATCCATTCATGAGGTGTATCAAAAAGAACCTTGCAGGACCTTTTGCAGTCTAGAATGTCCTTGAAATACTTGCTTCAAAAAAAAAAAAAAAAAACATTCTGGAAAGTAGTCCTTACCAACTGGTTAACATAAAGGTGAAATAAATGACAAGTGTTCAAAGTGTTCAAATTTCAAAAAATTCTGTCATTGAACCCATAAAACCTTTGTTCATCTCCAGAACACAAATTATTACATTGTTGATGAAATCCGAGGGTCTTAGCTCGTTTAAGCTGGAAGTAACTGGTTTTAGCTGGTCAGGTCAAAACCTATAAAACCCCTCTAAAACCAGCCAACCAGCTTAGGCTGGTTTTAGCTCTTTTTCTTTTTAAGCGGGAAAGGCACAGAAACGTAGTAAGTGTTTTTGTCACCTTTAATAGTGATTTAAGACAGTTTGGAGTCTGTAAGATTTTTTAATGCTCTTAAAAGAAATCTCTTGCTCGCATACTATGCTCAGGCATTTATTGGATCAAAAGTATAGTAAAAATAGTACTATTGTAAAATATTTATAAAATTTTAAATAACTTTTCTATTTTAATACATTGGTAACACTTTACAATAAGGTTCATTAGTTAACATTAGTTAACTCTATGAACTAATAATGAACTGCATTTATTCATCTTTGTTAATGTTCATTTTAACATTTACTAATACATTATTCAAATCTTGTTAACATTAGTTAATGCACTGAGAACATGAATAAACAACGAACGTGTATTTTTATTAAATAACGTTAATGAAGATTAGCAAATACAGTAACAAATGTATTGCTCATGTTAATACATTAATTAAAGGGATAGTTCACTTTTAAATTAAATTTTGATATGTTTTAGCTTACCCCAAGGGCATCCAAGATGTAGGTGTCTTTGTTTCCGCAGTAGTTTCAATTTTTATATTTTTAGGTCCAACCGTTCTTGTCTGTCAGTCATATAATGCATGCCTATGGTCACCTCACAAAAGAAAATGCACAGATTCAAATTAAACAGTCCAAATTAAACAATTCCCCACCGCAAGTACACATTAATGACCTAAGACACGAAACGAGTGGTTTGTGTGAGAAAACGAACAGTATTTATATCATTTTTACCTCTTGTAAACAATCACTTCCAAGTTGAAGGGGGCGCGCTATCTGGTGTGTGAGCGCGTTCTGGGTTATTGATGCGCCGGCGTTATGCCGAATTCTGCATGCCTGCCGGGATTTGCCTGCACCACGCGAAAGCGCACGACCCAACGCATACGTCCTTTTTTTTTTTTTTTTTACAGGCTATGGTCTGATATGATAACGGACTGGATATTATCAAATGTATAAAAAAATAATTTGTGACCAAATACCTCAAATTATTAATAAAAAATAACAAATACCTATGAGTGCATTTGTCTGATTTATGTACGTACGTACATATATCTCTATGTATTTGTTTGTTTATTTATTTATATGCTTTATCTGATGAAATTAAATAGCAAAACTACAAAATAAGCACAGTAAATAAGTTAATAGAAATATCATTTGATCTCTACTCATGGAAGTTACTAAAGTAACATAACCTGTTCATTAGAAGGGGCATCACAATACTTTTGCCAATATAGGCCTAGTGCATGTAATATCACTTAATTTGAGTTATTTTGTAGTGTTGCAGTTCAGTTTATCAGGCAATTAAGCTAAATACTGATCATTTTAAAGCTAAATAAATGGTGCAGGCAAATCCCGGCAGGCATGCAGAACTCGCCGGACGTGATCCATTGCGCGAGCACAAGTAATTCTTTTCTTTTTTAAACATCCCTAAACATACCTTTTTTAACCATTTCTTGTTTAAACATCCCGGATAAGCGCAAACGAGTACCATATCTGTTAGCCGTCTTACCTACAATCTCTGTTCTGTGTAAACAATGAGTGACGTTCACGCGCGAGAGATCACTTCCGGAGCTTTCCAGGAGTAGCGCCGGCGCGCTCACACGCCAGAAAGCGCGCGCACTTCAACTTGGACGTGGTTATTTACAAAAGGTAAAAAACGACATAAATACTGTTCGTTTTCTCACACAAACCGCTCGTTTCGTGTCTTAGGTCATCAATGTGTACTTACGATGGGGAATTGTTTAATTTGGACTGTTTAATTTGAATTTGTGCATTTTCTTTTGTGAGGTGACCATAGGCATGCATTATATGACTGACAGACAAGAACGGTTGGACCTAAAAATATCAAAATTGAAACTACTGCGGAAACAAAGACACCTACATCTTGAATGCCCTTGGGGTAAGCTAAACCATATCAAAATTTAATTTCAAAGTGAACTATCCCTTTAACGTTTAACTAATGAACCTTATTGTAAAGTGTTACTAATAAGTCAAATGTTTTTGGACAAATGTGTTTTTTGTTTTTTTTTAAGAAGTCTTTTCTGCTCACCCACCAAGCCTGCATTTATATGATCTAAAGTACAGCAAAATAACAGTGAAACATTGAAATATATTTACTATTTAAAATAACTGTTTGCTATTTGAATATATTTTACAATGTAATATATTCCAGTGATTTCTAAGCTGATTTTTTAGCATCATTACTGCAGTCACATGATCCTTCAGAAATCATTTTAAGATATTTTGATTTGCTGCTCAAAAAAACATTTAGTACTGATCTTTTGGATCTTTCTTTCAAAGAATCCTGATAAAATTTGCTCTACTGTTTAGAATATTGAAGACGATATTAATAACAAAAATGTTTATTGAACAGCAAATGATTTCTGAAGGATTGTGTGACACTGAAGACTGGAGTAATGATGCTGAAAGTTTAGCCTTGATCAGAACAATAAATTATATTTTAAAATATATTGATATAGAAAGGTGTTATTTTAAATAGTAATATTTAGTATATTTACTATAGTATTATTTACTATACACAATATTACTGCTTTTGCTGTATTTTGGATCAAATAAATCCAGGCTTGGTGAGCAGAAGATACTAAAAAAACTGGTAAAATGTAATTTAGAACTGTGGATGACCATCTAAATCCAGCCAGCCAGCTTAGGCTGGTTTTAGCGTTTTTTCTTTTTAAGCAGGGAAGGCACAGAAAAGTAGTAAGGACGTTGTTAAAACAGTCTGTGTGAGATCAGTGGTTCAATCGTAATTTTGTGAAGCTACGACAATACTTTTTGTGAGCAAAGAAAGCAAAAATAACTTTTTATTCAACGTGTTTATATATTCAACATTTGCCATATTCAAACAGAAAATAGTTATTTGAAATTGTAATAATATTTCACTATATTGCTGTTTTTCTTTAGAAAACATTACGTTACTGTACTGATCCCTTTTTAAACGGTTGTGTTTTTAGATTTTAGATTACTTATGGAAAGGAGGTCGCGCAAAAATGTTCCCACAGGTACATTAATTACTCACCCTCATGTTGTTTCAAACCTTCATTCATCTTCAGAACACAAATGAATTAAGACCTTGTATAGACAGCAACTACCACATTCAAGGCCCAGAAAGGTATAAGGATATTGTTAAAACAGTCCATGTGACATCAGTGGTTCAACCTTAATTTTATGAAGCTATGAAAATACTTGTGCTCAAAGGAAATAAAAATAACAACTTTATTCAACCATTTCTTCTCTTACCTCGACGCATACGTGTGGTGCTGCTGATGCAGGAGCTGGCTATTTTTCAAAATAGCTTATGCCGCAAGCAAGCAGAGACCTTCAAGTTAGTGTCTGGACCTTTCCCATCCACTTGGAGCTGACTCAGACCTCCACTTATACATAGCTCAAGCTGTCAGGGCAAAACCCCTCTTGCGATATGTCATTCTTGTATGGCAACTGGAAACCAAAAGTGACTAAATCACAGTGTCACTAAGCAAGGTAATCTCACAGGACTGTCAACACACATAATCACACAGTGCTGTTCATCTCTGAAACCCAAAGACACAGGATGATGTAGTAGAGAAGTGTCCTGCAGTACACCGATAAGCACAGGGGTTGAAATCCGCTGGGATTAACTGAAATGAGAATGGGATGGAGGTGATGCTGGAAACCAGGTTTCGTGACATACGTAAGTGAAGTGGAACAAACACTTCACCCACACGCCATCTCTATATCAGGATGATGTGTGACACATCATAATACTCACAAATAACTTTCTTCATTAATCCTCTTGCACATAACACAAGGACTTGATTTAGAAATCCTACTTGCGCATTATACACAGTTCCTCCCTGCTAACCTGCAAATAAAAGCGCTCTGATGAGGAAGCTTTGGCAATGTGATTCAGCTGGCATGCTGCAGGGGTGTACTGGCCAGGATTACTTTGCCCGGCACACGATAGATGGAACGCAGCTGATAAGAAGAGAGAGAGAGAATCATGGTACCTGTTGACATTCGATTGTTGCTTATGTGCTCACTGGCTGGTTGCCCTGCCCTCAGTTTCTAGCCTGTCTCTCTTTGTCTGCATCTCACTGATTTACGAAGCATTTCGGGTCATTTTATAGACCGCACCACAATGTACTGTATTATGGTTTTACACTGCCAGCCAAACGCTATATTCCAACAGCTTGATCTAATCAGAAACAACACAAAAGATTTAGTAGTGCAATGCATTAGACCATCAATCAGACCACAAAAACAATACCTGTTTTTATGCATTTTGTCCCATTATTTTTCACAGATTCCTATTCTAATTCACTTAAATTCTAAATAGATTAATGAGAGATAAATCAAACAGGCTTATCCCTCAGGCAAGACTAGAGAAAACAGAGAAAACCTAGGTGACTGAAACCACAGTTTGGAAAAATATCCTGAAAAGACTCTCCCTAAAACATAAATTTGCATATTTTTTTATAAGCAGCCAGTGCTTTTCATTGTTGCTGAGGAATTAAACAACGTGACAGTAAACGGGTTTATATCTGGCTGGTGTTGAAATAGAAATAAAACTGTTCTATAAATATGTTCAAATATGTACAAAGCACAGAGAAGAACAGGAAGGACAGATAACAAATAAAGTCGCAGAGCATTCTGGGTCATTTGAAAAATAGATAAGCCAAACAATAGTAAAGGGTTTTCTTAACCCTTTTGAATATTAAATTTGCATTTATTAGGCAACTGATATGATTCAATGCAGAGTTACATGATTTTGAACATATTTCAAAAGTACTATTCATTTCTTTACTTTTTTATTTCTTTACAACATTTTTGCATTTAAAACCCTAAAGAGTGGGATGTATAATCTAAACCATAACAGGGATCTCTCATCTCCATAGATCCTTGAAACAAGGTCAGCTGGCCAGAGGGGACATATAGGAAATGTATAGCAAGTTGGACTAGGTAAAATATGCCTTATAAATAATTAGGCATACTAAGTAAGAAAACCAAGGATGACCTGATTTCTCATAGTGGAATACAGGAGGGGTGGCAATATGACCGCAATATGAGAAATTTTATTTCATGATATCTATATTATATTCATACACATGTAGTTACACTATATTGCCAAAAGTATTGTTCTAATGAACAGGTTTGAGTACTTTAGTAATTTCCATAAGTACTGATCTTAATGTTTAAGCATATAATGATATTCTAGGGATTTGTGTCCTGCTAATTTTATAGCAAAAGTTTTTTTTTTATTTTAACATGATAATGCCTCTGTGTATAAGGCAAGGTTCATAGACAAATGTTTGATTCAGTCAGTGTGGAAGAACTTGACTGGTCTGCATAAGCCAAGTTCTACTCTCTGCTGAACACCTCTGGTGTGACTTTAAATGTAGACCTTGAGCCAAAAACTCATCACCAAACACCAATGGCTTGTATATACTCTTTGAAACAGAAAAAGGCACTTCCAAAAGTGTAGCAACAAAGATAGAAGCATAATTCATGTGTGCTTCAGTTGCACTCATTACCTCTAAACCTCACTCCCATCCGGGTCATGGCACCAGTGTAACACCCCGGGCCTTACTCGCAGCTGCAAACTTGACAGCCACAAAAAAATGGCATGAAAGCAGAATACATCCCCCATATTCTTTTTTATACATTGTTTTTAACTGTGAAACGGAACGCGCACAGAGAGAGACAGCTGACAATGTTGATTGTCTTCCATTTGTTTTTCTTCTCTAGTCACGTTTGATCTCGCAAGTCTCTGTGACATCTTGTGTCAAGTCGTCCCTATAGTCAACAAGTGTGTGGTCTCGCAGTCTGGTCTAGTGTGCACATTCAGAGGATTATAAGGTTAAAAATCTGAGAAAACTGTCTTCATGTCTGTGGTCTCCCATGGTTTTAAAATGAGTTAAGATTTGAAAATTGTCTAGTGCGCAGCCAGCTTTAGACTCACCCCCCTAAACCTCACTCCTATCTGGGTCACGGCACCAATGTGACCCCTGGGCCTGGCCTCCATTATACCAGCCTTAAGACCGAATGCATGGGTGTTTTGAAATGTTGTACTTTACATATAATGAATCTAGAATATCTGAAAGTTTCATTTTTTAAAAAAAAATAAGTTACACTTAAAAAATGAACTTTTTAATGATATTCTAATTTTTTGAGCTGCACCTGCAATTAAAGAAATAGGTTTACAAGAAATTTATTTTTACTTAAATAAAACGAAAGAAAAAAACTGTGAGATAAGTAAGCTATGCTGTCTCTACTTTTTTTGACAAGAAATTCCTTCCCATATAAATCAAAATGGCTTAAACCTCATTGTATATCTTGGCATAGCATTTGGATGTTACCATATAAATATGTAATTTCTAATAAAGTAAAGACTCACCCCCCTAAACCTCACTCCTGTCCGGGTCACGGCAACAATGTGACCCCCTGGGCCTGGCCTCCATTATACCAGCCTTAAGACTGAATGCATGGATACAAAATACTAACACATATCAGGTTTTCACCCACCTGTTTACATTTATTTAAGCCATAACTGACTGTATTTACGTAAGATACTGTAAACAATAGACCTTTTTAGTGTGTGTGTATTTAAATAGTTAGGCGCAAGGAGAACTGATCGTCCTGTCTGAGAGAACTGGGATCGTGTGCTTGAGAGAGCGCTTCTGGTGTGTGTCGTTCAGCTTGATTCTGCCTATCCTGCCTTCACTAACTGCAAAGTTAATTGATAACAAATTGTGATTGTATGGTTATTTTATTCTATGATAAGTTTAGCTACCTTTGATTGGGCTGTTGTCGCGTGACAGAACCTTACTACTACTCACTCTGATCACCCTGTAAAGAAATTTTGAAATACAGGACAAAACATTTTTTTTTTCTTAATAATTCGGGGCAATAAAAATAGAGCTAAAATGCGGGACTGGGAAAAACGGGACGTCTGGTCATCTTAGCATGTATAGGCAGTAGAGTGTTGGAAATAGTCCATCGAACATAGGTTTTAAATTCCTTGAGGTTGGAAAACCAGCAAAAGTGTGCTTAACAGAATTCATGTCAATTACAACAGCTCCTAAAAAAAATTAAACACTGCATTAATCAAAGCCCAAGAATAGAGTGGTGCGTCGGCTGTGCTCCTGAAAATGGAGATTGTCAAAAGCTTTTTCCACATATTCTTTGTGCATTGCATTTTCGCGAGTGATTGGGCTGACTTAGAGTAGTGTGAAAGGACCATGCAAAATTACAACTGCCCTAAAGGAGTTAAATTTTGTCCAACCAGAACATGTTAAGAATTCAGGGCATCGCTCATACAATGCTAGTGTAGGTGCTAACAGGCCAGATTACGCTTGGTGCCTGACTAAATCTAATTTATTGGATTTCCCGCTCTTTCTTTCACCCAGTGATGACATTTCTTCTCTATTTCCTAGTAATCACAGTAAGGAGATTGTGGGCTGCTCTGCCTGACTGCTCAAGCCCCTGATCTTCTGGCCCTGATGCAAAGTCATTTTGTTTATAATGAGCACAAGCTTCATTTATTTTGGGCTCATTTCTAAAGACTGCTGGCATATAATGATGCCGTCTTCCTGTTCTTGCCTTTTCTGGGGAACAATCAGTTATTGCGCACATCAGGAGAGAAGTCTATTTTGGAAAATCTAAACAAGAACTAATGGAGAACATAAATTTGACCCAAAATATGCAGAATGGGTAGTGACAGATATGCAATTTATCATAGGTGTTAAGAGGAAAACATTTAGAAAGGACATTCTGGGCAAGATGTGACTTTGGTTGGTGGGACCTCAGAGATTTTTGAGAAGCCCATTGCACAGCTAATGGAATTCAAACAGTTGGAGATCGATTGCAGTGTAAACAATCTGTGCGCTAATCTATGATAGGTAGGGCTGCGCGCAGCTGGTCTGTCCGGCAGATGTCACCTTGCTGAAATCCCGCTGTGATAATTCCTCGGATGAGGGCCTTGGTGATTCTCTCATTGCCCACTGTAATAGCCTGCATGGCCACTTACAGCTGCACATACAGCCACATACCCCTCTGATTTAAGGTTACAATTATTTACTTCACCAATTTGTAAGTTATGATTAATGTGTTTGCAACCATCTGCTGTGTTGTCATTTCCTTTGCTTTTATTTAAGGTGTTTTAATTTGAGCAATAGCACATATTCAAAACTTTCAAGTGCTGATACTCATAGAGATGCCAGTATTTCTGATTTGTGTTATAGGCCTACTGCTTTTGTAAACAATGAGGAAATTAAACAATAGACAAATATGAATCGCTTCATGAATGAAAATACTTCCAAACTAAGCCAAAGTAGAATTAGTTGTGTTGCTTTGGTAGTGGCTGTATCCAACGCTGCATACTTCCCTACTATATAGGAAGAGTAAAACAGTATGTGAACAAAGTAGTATATCCGAATTCACAGTATTCATAAAACAGCAGGGATTTCTGGCGAGATTCTAAAATGTGCATCTGATGGACACTTTACTAGCAGGAGACAAGGGAGAGGATGATGCAACTGATACTTGAAAGTGATGCAACAGATACTTGTAGGTCACATGATGATGACAACATGATGAATGTAATACATCCACATTCACATACAGAGAAAAATTTTTTTAACTCATTTTAAAACATATTTTAAAAAAAATAGCAATTTTGGACACAGTGTTTGAACAAATCGGTTGACTAAATGATTTAATCACTCCCTCATTAAAGGGATAGTGTACTCAAAAAAGAAAATTGCCCCATGATTCACTCACCCTTGAGTCCTCCTAGGTGTATATAACTTTATTCTTTCAGACTGATACAATCTGATTTATATTAAAAAATATCCTATAATATAATAATAATCATCATCATCAGATTTTCCTGACATATATCATATGCTGTAAAACTGTTAACAGGTAAGATAAGAATGTTAAATAAAAAAAAAAAAAACACTTTATTTTACAGTCTCTTAATTAGTTGCTTATTAACATGCATATTACTAGAATATTAGCCATTAATTAGTACTAATTAAGTATATATTAATGCTTTATTCTACATGACCTTATTCTACATCCCTAATCCTACCCAATACCTAAACTTAGCAACTACTTAAAGTAAGGAATAACTGAGGATGGGAGAAAAAATTTTTTTTGAAATGTTTTACTTTACATGTAATGAATCTAGAATATATGAAAGTTTCATTTTTTTTAAATAAGTTACAATTAAAAAATGAACTTTTTTGTGATATTCAAATTTTTTGAGCTGCACCTGTAATTAAAGAAATAGGCTTACAAGAAATATGTACGCTTATTTATTTATATTTTTTTTTACTTAAATAAAACAAAAGAAAAAAACTGTGAGATAAGTAAGCTATGCTGTCTCTACTTTTTTTGACAAGAAATTCCTTCCATGTAAATCAAAATGGCTTAAACCTCATTGTATATCTTGGCATAGCATTTGGATGTTACCATATAAATATGTAATTTCTAATAAAGTAAAAGTACTTTACAAAATTATTCACAGATGTTATCCTGTAAAGGTAGCTGTGATAAATGTACCTTTTGTAACATATCTGTTGAAGATATTAGACATTTATTTTCTATTGCTCTTTTTCTATCTCATTTTAGGCTGACTTTAAAATGGACATAACTAAAAAAAAAAAATTAATTAATTAATTAAAAAAGCAATTTAGAATTTATATATATATATATATATATATAAAGTAGTTTTGGTTTGATTTTGTGATTCGTTCCATAAATTAAATTAAAAAGGCATTCTGTTTTTCTTGATGCTACACATTAAAGCACAGTATTTTATTTTATTGTGAGTGTACACAAATAAAAGTACTTCCCTTTTATCTCATGTGTAAGTTATTTTTCAACTTCTGCCTCACTAAAGTTCTTTTTCTTGCCACTAGCCATTCTCAAACAACAGATTTGGACGTTGACTGTGTCCACTGTGCCCTTTCAGCCTCAGCCAATCAGACACCATATAAATACCAGGCCATTTCCACTACACCTCTGCCGAGTATTGTATTGCCTAGCATACCGACGAAACGTTTCGTTGTTTATCTTGTCTTGCCTTTAGTTTATTGATTCCCTGCCTGGTTTTCTCGTCTTTGTTTTGCCTGGTGCCTGCCCTCAATTTATCTTAATTTGCCTGTTCGGATTAACGTTACTCTTTGCCTTGCCGTTTTGGACTCTGTTCGTCCCTCGATCGAACTTTGGACTGTCTATTTGGATTTCCCCTTTTGTTTAGCCACCGATCGACCACTGCCTGTTTATGACCATGTCTGTTTCTAATAAAAGCTTGCGTATGGATCCGCCTGTCTCACGTTCTCATACGTAACAGAAAGAAGCAAGTCATATACACCTAGGATGGCTTGAGGATGAGTAAATCATGGGGTAATTCTCATTTTTGAGTGATCTATCCCTTTAAGCAAGTCACCTGTTTAATTTTAAAATTGATTGACTCTTTAATAAACAATTCATATTTTGTTCCTAAATAAATCAATGTTTTTGAACAAACTGATCCACTGAATGAAAAAACACACTGATAAAGCCATTCACAGTTTTGTTACTGAATGAATCAGTATTTGAACATACTGTTGAAATATTGATATATTGAATGATTTAGCATTTCACTAAGTCATCACGTTTCATTCCCAGTTGAATCTGGTATACAAATGCAACTTGCAGAAAGAGTCCTTGACTGTCTGTCTGGAATCTGTAAACAGTGTGATACAAACAGTATCACTTAGCAGTTTTAGAACTTCACTCTGCCAATCAAATTCAAACACCAGCACTAACCACTGTATAATCAGACACATGTGTCTCACTGTGGAAGTAATCTACTGTTTATATAATTTCAACGATGCCTTACCGTTTAAAAAAAAATAATCTTGCTATGCTGCAGTGCTAAAATAAATATTCCTGTGTAGGTTCATGGCAAAAAAATGCAACAAAGTTGCAAAATGTTTAATATCATTTTACTCAAATGACCTTGATGACTGAGCACAGTCAAGTATATGAGTGAGCAGTGCTTACACAAATACACAGAACTGGTTCTCAGTTCACTAGGTCAGCAAACCTTTAAAGCAACCGAATATATCATGCTATTATTACTGTGTTATTTGAAGCACAGGCCCATATCTCACCTTCAGATAGCTTCAAGGGTTGTGGCAGATTTTGACTCTTGTCATGACAAGACACAAAATACACCAGCTGCTCTATGTGTCAGCACCTTCCTGGGCAATGGGACAAGCCTTCGGTCATGACACGTAGGAGTTTGATTCCACACTATTCTCAGATTCATATGCAAACAAAGCTGTGGGACTGGACTGAATATGAACACCAAAGAACTGGAATATTATCTTTTTCAGTATTTCAGAAATACTTGAAGATTTTATTGAAATACAGTTTATTTCATTAAAGGGTTAGTTATTTTTAAGAGAAATGGCTCTGAGAACAAAATGAATGCTTTGGAAGTAATACTCAGATAAAAACAGTAGATTTTCGCTCGTTGTCATTCATATGTCAAGTAAATCATACTGTTTGCAATGCTGTTATTCTCAAACAATTTGCAGATTGGGAAACGCCACTATAGTGCCAGGTCTCTGAAAGGCTGAAGTGAAGCAAATGATACCTTTTTTCACTGTATTGGAGGCCAGAATCTATAAACCACCCATTTTTATGAATCCCAACCTGTAGGCAGTGCATTGTAGTAATCGAGCACTACCGTAATAGGTAATATAGGAAAATGAAAGCTAGATAAAGCTGGAGTCTTGGCCTCCGTGCACTGCTTAATCAATTCCACACAGAGAGAAGAGTTTACTCAGTCACATACTGTTCTCTCTCCCTTCTGTTCAAAACCTGACCATATGGGAGAGCGGTCTGGGTTAGCACGAACTGACAGCCGTAGAGTATGTTTATCTGCCAAATCAGCTCCACATAGTTTAACTGGTTGTTTTGCTGCCGTTACAGGGATAGACGACTGTCTGGGGCAAGAGAAGAGCAAAGCAAGCCAAGACGGCTGGTATCTCCCTTCTCCAAACAGAAGAGGGAGAGCAAAGGAGGAGCAGAGCGGGCAAGAGAAGAAAAGCAAGTCATGAGAAGTATCCCCACGTTAAGAGGCCAATGTGGGGTTGGAGTTGCCATCATCTCACCTGTTGATTCGTTTCGATCTTGGAAGACTTTCAAGAGGGAAAAACCAATCCCCAGTTCATCAGTTTCCTTAAACTCTGGGCTATTATCACTGTGAACTGGGGATACTTTTTATTTATTTATTTTTTGATCACTCGTCAAACTTTGCAATCAAAGCAGGGCGATAAACCAAGAGAAAAATGTGACAACTTTCATCTCCCCCTCCCAAGTGGCTCAATTTGATGAAAGCCATTTCCTTCAAATAACTGCAATAGTAGCTATCAGAATCCTTCTGAACATGACTCCTGCAAAAGATGACATCAAAAAGGAGGCGTATTTCCTAGTATGAAATCTGTTTCTCTCGTATTTATAAAAGAGTCTTGCTCTATTTGATCTCATGGGCTGCTTTTGACATAAAGCTATTCTACTTGATTTGGCTTTGATGATTTGATGATCTTCATTGTAGGGTACAAAGTGGCAATGGAAAGCCTTCTAGAACACTGCGGGAAAGACCTTTTATTTCTCAGAGCGCTGTATTCCATTCCCCGGGCCTGTCAAATGGATTCTCTCTCATCAGTGAAGATTCTGTCTCCTCCATCCTATTTCCTTGAGGCCAACAAGACTGAAAGTTTTACGTTGACCTCGGACTGACCTGAGAGCTGTTTCTCCAAACAACAATGCAGAGGATGCTTGGCTTTGACTTCCAATGAGTTGGACATTTATACTTTCCATGCTGACAAGTCAGTGCCCATCCATATGGAAGGACCTACAGATATAGGATGTACACAATATGAGCACTGCAGAGTGAAACTGAACCAACTTTGTGACTCCAAAAGAACAGAATATTTATCTTAATGCACAATGGCGAAATGGCGCTTATTATTGTTGGACTCTGTATTTGTTTTACACAAAAAAAGATAAACAGGAAAGTACTGCCCAAAGTCTGTATGTTGCTTTGGTTTGCTGAATCTGAGGAATGCCTATTTTGTTTTTGTACAGAGAGCTCAAAAATACTTGGTAACACGTTATAATATAGGTCAGTGTCTTAACAATATTTAACAAACTGCATTAGGGATGCATTAGCTATCATAAACTAATGATAAACATACTGTCGCCTTAGAATTATAAGGTTCTATCTGCATTCTGAGCACTTTTGAGATATTGAGCTTCAAAGTTTTTGCGTCCCATAGACATCTGTAGATAGAACCATTTTTGTTTTCTAAAAAAAAGGCCCAAAATGTACACAGATTACATAAGAAACATCGCATTATGTAAATAAATTGTCACAGAATACGAATATGTGAATAACTCAATTTTGACAAAAATGTCACATAGAACCTTATAATTCTAAAGCGACGATACATCTAGAATTTAACATTAAACTATATAAAGGGATAGTTCACCCAAAAATGGAAATTCTGCCAATAATTACTCACCACCATGTGATTCCAAACCTGTAAGACCTTTGTTCATCTTCAAAACATAAATGAAGATATTTTTGATGAAATTCACAAGCTTTCTGACGCTGCAGGCAGCAATGCAATTACCACGTTTAAGAGCCAGAAGGGTAGAGAAAGAACTGTTGAATAAAGTCTTTATTTTTGTTTTCTTTGTGCATAAAAAGTATTCTTGTAGCTGCATAAAATTACAGTTGAACCACATTTTAACAATGTGCTTACTACTTTTCTGGGCCTTAAACGTGTCAGTTGCATTGCTGTCTATGCAGGGTCAGAAAGCTCTCAGATTTAATCAAAAATATCTTAATTTATGTTTACGTGGGTGAGTATTTAATTACACAATTTTCAATTAGCTATTGTCGACAGATTATTGTAAAGTGTTACCATATACTTTATGTCCGTGTTGTATTTATGTTGAATTTAGATGGGCAGATTACTTGTTGTAAATATTTCAGCTATGTTATTTAAAATTTTGCCTACTTCTTTGTTTACACAAAAGCTAATGGCAATCAAAGATCAGGTGGAGTAGTAAAATATGTATTATATTAAATATATAAGAATATGTAAAGAAAAAAAATATTTTTTTCATCTATTGCAACACAACACACACAAACAGTGTGTAAATCAGAGGGAGATGCTTTCCACAGAGCAAGTGAATTCATGGTTCCAAGGTTGCATTTCGTACCTCAAGGGAGAATAAGTTGGTTCCAAATGACTAAAACAGTACACTTTTTTTGACTGCTGCGTAACAAGTTAATTTATTTCTAATATAAACTTTCTAACGGACATGCTTTTGGAGGAGGATTTGGTGTGCAAATACAAACAACCAGAGGCAATTAAAAATGCAAAGCAGGAATGTTATTTTTGAAGTTGTTTGGTTAAGGCCTACACAGATATTTCAACAATATGGTTTCTCTTTGTGTCTTTGTTTTGCTATTGTGATGTGGTGATGCTGTTTTTCCACATTTGTCATTATTTAGTCTATGTGCAACTGCAAAATTTCTCACTGTAGCTTATTTAAAGACCCAATGATGCTTGCTGAGCAATGTATTTTACATGCACTCAATAAACATGTTCAGTAAACACCGGTAGTATTTGAAATATAACAATTCTTATTTGTAACTACTACTTTTTTATACACAAATGTAATTTTTTTGAAAAAAGAAAAGATGTTTAATAAAGGCAGTAATTGAGTATTAGGTCTTTGAACAAGATGAAATATAATTCAGTCATGCTGGACCGGTAGTTTGCCGTCATTAAAGTACAAAAGATATCCATGCCTTGAAATGGCAGAGCTGAATTAAAAGCTTTTGTTTTGAAAATGTTATTGCTGCAATGAACTGCCATTCAGATTTCACAGGAGACTTAATGAGCCAGATGTTTTAGCAGATGTTGTCATCAGAAGCTTGGAGAGGCTTGTTTGATTTAAAAGCCAGCCAGTGGACAGCACAATGGAAATATTGCTGTTTTATCCACTAATGCGATTTACAGTAATATTAGCAGGCTTTTCATTAACTATTATGTTAGTCTGAAGAAATCTTAAGTGCCAGTTTTCATATTAAAGCCTCGTTTTTGCACAGATGATTCAAATTGAAAACATGTACGGTTAAAATCCATGTTAAAAACAACCCAATTAGAGGTTTATTAACACTTTTTATATCGTTAGATTGCCAAAGAAAGTAGTAAATTTAAAGAGTGTTTATAGTAATATCTTTAGACCTATACGTTTACAAATATGCAGTACATTTTTATCTATTTATCTATTTAAATTCTCAAATTCTAATGAAGACTGAATGGAATTAGTATACAGTACATCTATATAATATCCAACAATAAATCATGCAACCACAACATATCCTGTTTCTGCCACTGAATAAATAAATAAATAAAAAAGGTTACTGCAACATTTTATCTCACAATTCTGACTATTTTTCTCAGTATTGGAAGATAAAAACTCACAACTGCGAGTTCTAAAGGCAGAACTGTGTGATATAACACACAGTACTATGGGACATCTATATAATATCCAACAATTAATCATGCAACTACGAGATCTTTTAAAAGGTCTGAAATATGTATCATATTAATTAGTACAATAATAAAAGTCCAGTGTATCATATTGTGTGTAATTCTAAGAATCTAACTATGAGACTCTTTAAAAGAGCTGTTAAATGCTTCCAGGTAAAGTATTCACACGTTTGATTTCCAATTTAATCATCAGCCAGCACTGACGTAGACATGCAATTAGTCATATAATTTTCCTAGAAGAAAAAAGCCTTGTGGTAAGTAAACTCTGTGGAGCCTGTGTAAAAGCTTTACATTTGAAATCTGAAGCTATCTTTTTCCAATTAAGATAAGGTTAAGTCACCTGTGAAATGCATCAGCCACCCAGAGAAGTGCAATATGTGCAGAGTGGCCAAATCACACAAAAATAAAGAGTGAAGCAAGAAGTTTGCATACAAATAAGATACTTTTCAGTTTTCAGGAAATATACTGAATTTGCATCTACATATATATTAGCCAAGTATACATGCAGTATTTGACACTATTGTTTTCCTTGGGAGCCCTTTTTCTTTCTGTTATATTAAATGCTCATTGACACATTCACGCTGCCACTGATGTATGCTAGTCATATATGCTATATATATACATATATATTGACATGTGCACATACAGTATCTCACAGAAGTGAGCACACTCCTTACATTTTTGTAAATATTTAACACTGAAGAAATGACACTTTGCTACAATGTAAAGTAGTGAGTGTACAGCTTGGATAACAGTGTAAATTTGCTCTCCCCTCAAAATAACTCAACACACAGCCATTAATGTCTAAACCGCTGACCACAAATTTGAGTACACCCCTAAGTGAAAATGTCCAAATTGGGCCCAAAGTGTCAATATTTTGTGTGGCCACCATTATTTTCCAGCACTGCCTTAACCCTCTTTGGCATGGAGTTCACCAGAGCTTTACAGGTTGCCACTGAAATCCTCTTCCACTCCTCCATGACAACATCACAGAGCTGGTGGATGTTAGAGACCTTGCTCTCTTCCACCTTCCGTTTGAGGATGCCCCACAGATGCTCAATAGGGTTCAGGTCTGGAGACATGCTTGGCCAGTCCATCACCTTTACTTTTAGCTTCTTTAGCAAAGCAGTGGTCGTCTCAGAGGTGTGTTTGGGGTTGTTATCATGTTGGAATACTGCCCTGCGGCCCAGTCTGCGGCCAGTACGTGTTGGCATTCATGGTTCCCTCAATGAACTGTAGCTCCCCAGTGCCGGCAGCACTCATGCAGCCGCAGACCGTGACACTCCCACCACCATGCTTGACTGTAGGAAAGACAAACTTGTCTTTGTACTCCTCACCTGGTTGCCGCCACACACGCTTGACACCTTCTGAACCAAATAAGCTTACCTTCGTCTCATCAGACCACAGGACATGGTCCCAGTAATCCATGTCCTTAGTCTGCTTGTCTGTATGGTCTTGGCCACTGTGCTTTAGCTCAGTTTCAGGGTCTTGGCAATCTTCTTATAGCCTACACCATCTTTTTTCAGATCCTCATAGAGTTCTTTGCCATGAGGTGTCATGTTGAACCAGTGACCAATATGAGACAGTGAGAGCGATAACACCAAATTTAACCCACCTGCTCCCCATTCACACCTGAGACCTTGCAACACTAATGAGTCACATGACACAGGGGAGAGAAAATGGCTAATTGGGCCCAATTTGGACATTTTTACTTTGGGGTGTACTCACTTTTGTGGCCAACGGTTTAAACATTAATGGCTGTGTGTTGAGTTATTTTGAGGGGACAGCAAATTTACACTGTTATACAAGCTGTACACTCACTACTTTACATTGTAGCAAAGTGTCATTTCTTCAGTGTTGTCACATGAAAAGATAAAATATTTACAAAAATGTGAGGGGTGTACTCACTTCTGTGAAATACTGTACATACACGTACATATGCAGTATAAAGTTTCATATCAGTGTTATTTTAGTGTACTTGAGATGTTTTTATTGTTTTTTGCAATATTTTGAATTAGTATTTATTATTTTTATTTTAGTTTTAGTTAAAAGTTTAGTAATTTTATTATGTTTTTGTCAATTTTATTAGTTATTTTAATATATCTATATATTTTCTTACGTTTTTTAAGTTTTTGTTTTAGTTATTTTAGTACATCAGTTTTAAATGAATGTAAATGGGAAGCTTTTTTAAAAATATTTTAACAGTTACGTTCATTTTAAATATATTTTATTTTAAGTTTTTGAGTACTCCATTTCAGAACATTCTCCATATAGTGGACTTCTATAGTGCGTGAGTTTGAACTACCAAAATGCAATTTAAATGCAGCTTCAAAGGGCTGAGGAAGAAGGGTCTTATCTAGCAAAACGATCATTTTTTTTCTACAAAGATTTACATTTTATACACTTTTTAACCACAAATGCTCATCTTGACAACCTCTGTGATGCGCATGCATACTCCGTGCTTTCCGGTTCATGACAGTTAGGGTATGTCGAAAAACTCCCATCTCATTTTCTCCTCCAACTTCAAAATCATCCTACATCGCTGTTTTACCTTTTTTTGTAAAAGGCGTTTGACCTTCTTTGCATGTTCACTTTGTAAACACTGGGTTGGTATTTCTGCAGTGATGTAGGGCGATTTTGAAGTTGGAGGAGAAAATGAGATGGGAGTTTTTTTACCTACCCTAACTATATTGAACACAAGTACGCATACGCATCGCAGAGCGAGACAAGATGAGCATTTGTGGTAATTCATTTTTTAGAAAATAATTGATCGTTTTGCTAGATAAGACCTTTCTTCCTCGGCTGGGATCCTGTAGAGCCCTTTCAACCTGCATTTAAACAGCATTTTGGAAGTTCAAAATCACGGGCATTCCTGAAATATTTTCCTCAAAAAACATATTTTCTTTACAACTGAAGAATGAAAGACATGAACATCTTGGATGACAAGGGGGTACATTATCTGTAAATTTTTGTTCTGGAAGTGAACTAATCCTTTATGCAATTTTTATAAACATGCTTAGAAAAAAATATTACTGGTGTGCATCTTGAGACAAAACAAAGGCATTGATATATTTTAAGATCAGTCGCTGCAAGTTTCTTTTAGCTGAAACAGCTCAGACTTACAGTTTAGTCTAGGACCAGGCTTAAGCCTAGTTTCAAAACACATTAAGAATTCCCCCAAAATGTAAGATAAGGAGGTAAACATGACTCCGTAGGCCTATGACTTTTATGTAATTTATGTATTTATATCATCAGATGTCGTTAATATCACACAAAGAGTACAGTTTTTTCTCTAAACATCAGAACGATTGAATCAAAATGATTGTGATATTGTTTTTTAACAGTCCAATAAACAAGAAGTTACATTTTAGACACAACAGTTTAGAACAACAGGTTTTTTTTTTTTTTGTTTTTTTTTTGTTTGTTTGTTTTTTGCATTTCAGAGCAACACACAACAGTGTTTCTTTACTGAATCAATCAGCCATTTGAAAGAATCGGTTGAATGAATGACTCAATGACTCAATCATGCAGTAATTTGCTGCCACCTACTGTCGATTTTAGGTTTATATTTAAAGTATATTTTTTATTTTTTCCCAAAATCATTTCAGTGACAAATATCAGTCTTCAATGTTTTTTTTTTAACATTCTAAAAGTCGTTTTAAATTTAAGAGAATAGCAGAGTTCACACCACAACCATAACGATACAGGGCAACAATATCATTGGGATCACTTTCAGAACGATTTTTTCTTGTGTATTTGAAATAGCAGGCAGCATTATAGAGAAGCAAACAGACATTGCATAGCAATCGAGAGTAACATAAAACATTAAATTACCTCAGGAATTCAGCGCTAGTTTGGACAACATTGTCTTGCCTTCTTTGAAAGTGCAGTAGAAAAGAGTATTGTTTTTATAACGTATTACTATGTTAGAGATTTTACGCTAGATTCACTGTTTAGATGTGCTCAAAACGTGCACGCTGAGGATATCTACTGGTTAAAAGATAGTTATCGTTATTGCTCTTGGTGTAAATGGGCCTTTAATCAGATGTATATTAAATGCCAACTTTTCACAGCACAAATTTTGTTGATGCTGATTCTATTTGATTAGTAACAGCCCTATAGTGTCTTACAATTTGAATTCAATAAATACGTTTAAGAATTTGTCACAATAGACTACAATAGAATTCTTAAACCTGTCAACATACCAGCACAATTACATGCTCAGGAAAATATTGTCTAATTATCGTTAATGACAAAATTAGGATTTAAAAATACTTCTTCAGCAGTGTTTTGACTTTTCTGAATTCATATTATAATTGAGTATAATTTGTTAAATAAATCTAAAATCATTTACTGATCTGTCCACAGCCTTCACACATTATCATGGCCATTGTTTGGAGACAGCAGCTCCCCTCATGAATATTAATTAAATTATGCATGAATAATTTAAAATGACCTTTAACGTTTTCGTTAAATGTTGTACGTTGTAATGATCAGGTGATGAAATCTGTAGTACAATATTTGCTCATTTCCAATTCAAAACTGAAATGTACACAACATGCAGTCTCCATAGTGAATGATGCATACTTCTTATGAAATCTACCTCTATCCGTGTCTAGGACTTGCTAACAACACAACATGCTGTAGTGCAAAGTGTTCTACCAGGTGCACATTCCTTTTCTGTCTGTTGTCAGATCACTTAGCAGTGACTAGACGTTTTAGCCCCCTCCAAGGACGTATGGTAAATGAGCTCATTATTATAACTTATTATATAACTTCAATAAGAATAAAATAAAGGAAATGAAACTGTCTGGCTAACACACTTTAGCACAGCATGGATCCTAACTCAAATTTATTATACTAGTGTTCAGTTTCACAGTGGCAGATCTCAGAAATCTGAATGAAGCTAGACTACCTAGGTGGTCCACTAACAAATTGTTTCACAAAGTAAAACGCACACAAATAAAGTGGCGCTTAAAAACATATGACACAAATATCAAACCATGTGCAATGTCCACCAAACCATGTCAATATTTACATTTTATTTTTTTAAAAAAGGTAAGGGGCACAGAGCACTACACATATCCCAGATTTCCTAGCTACAGCTCTGTATAGTGGAATGTCCATTCTATGTCACCTGCTTTTTCACTGTAAAACCGAATAGTGAAATGAATTAAATGAAATGAGTTATTTTCACTCTAATAATAATGAAAGTTCATTGGACTTAATTGAAATAAGTTTTGTAATCTCAAAATGTTGTTGTAGTAAACTGAACTTGAATGATTGAGTTTTCTAGTTCCCAGCATGGTTTCCATCAGACAATATGGAAAATAAATGTTGAAATTAAGTGTTATTTAGTGTGTTTTGCACAAGATTAACATAGGGAGACATAAGTTAGTACTTTAAATGTTGTGTTAAGTTAGGATTTACATAGGTTTCTGTTATGTTGGTTTTGTAGTGTTACCGTTGTGGTAAAGAGTAGAGCCTGTGGTTAGGTTGAGGATGGACAGCAAAATTTGAAGACTACATATACTGCATGTTCTTTGACAATTTGAATGCAAGTATATATTGAAAGTCTTTCTGATATCTACATTAGCATGTGCTGATGTGTTATAGCTAACTAGTATTTAGCTATAAAGGTCTTAATGAAATTGGGACCATGGAAGCAAGGCTGGGATTGGCTCCCATGGCTTTTAACCCCACCACTCTTGTCATGAGAATTTTAAGCTCTGCTAACTTAAAAAGAGTTTGAGTTTGATTACTCAAATGTTCTCAAAACCAAGTTAAGTGAACACAATCATTCAAGTACACCAAATAAGCACCAGGTTTGGTGAACTGAATGATTTAAGTATAGTCTACAAAACCGCCAAGTTAAATAAACTTAAGTATGCAAGTTTTGTGATACCCCATTACTCAATTAAATTGAGGCAAAGAGTTTACTCAATCAGTTTAGTTCAGTCAACTTATTAGGGTTTTCAGTGCTCTGAATAGAAGACATTTGCTATTTCTCTAACATATATTCTGTCTTTTTCAATCCAATTACTTGTGTAATTATTTTTTAATACTGGAATTATTATTCTCACTTTATCTGAATGGTAATGAATAACAATGTACACTTTATCTTTAAAAAATAAAGGAATGAAACATTTTTTATCCATTTTTGGTGACTATTGGATTGGATTCTTTAAATTAATCTCAGCCAATAAGAACAAGCTACACTGTTTAGGAAGAGACTTTAATTACAAACAATTTCATCCACCTTAAACATGTTTTTTAAATCTTTGAAGAGTGATTACTCATGGCAATTTCAGATGAGGCGAAAAACCACTATTTTTATCTCACAACTTTGAGCTGGCTATAGCCTTTATACTCAGAATAATTAGAAAAAAACAAGAAGAAGAGAAAAACAGTTCTTCAAATTAGGTTTTAGATTGCAGCAGCTTAAGCTGAAAAAAGAAAGGTCTTTCCATGGGTAAAAGGCTCAGCACTCAAAACACCATTTTCTTTTTACAAAGATCTTAATCACTATATTATGGAAGCCTGTTTCAACCACTGAATAAAAAATAAGAAAAGGTTATTTGCAACTTTTTCATCTCACAATTCTTGCTTTTTTTTTTTCTCATAATTGCATAATACAAACTCAGAATTCTGACTTTTTTTCTCAGTATTGGGAGATATAAACTCACAACTGTGAGTTATAAAGTCAGAATTGTGTGATATTAATTCAAAATTGTGAGTTATAAAGTCAGAATTTTAAGATATAGACTCACTGACTTTTTTTTCTCAGAATCACATGATATAAACTGAAAAGTGCAAGAAATGGAAGCTCCAGCGTAAAGTTCTACCAGGAAGACTCAATGCTACGTCATGCCTTATAATTAGACCAAGCCATTCGTTACACGACATGAGGAATATATAAGCTCAGAACTCACCCTCTTGTGTTTGCAGACTCTGATGTTGACATTCCCCTCCAACCTCCTCACCACCACCAGGTTGGCTCCGTCCATGTGGGGTAAAAAAGTTACAATTGCTAGATATAAATTCGAAATTCTGATAAAAGTCAGAACTGTGAGTTTAGCAATTGTTTACATTAGAAGTGTAAACCTTGCAATTTGCAAATTTATAACCCACAATTGCACAATTCTGACTTCATTTCTTAGACTTGCAAATTAAATCTTGTAAATTCTGAGATCGTGAGATGTAAATTCGCAATTGCGAGAACAAAAGTCATTGTTTTCTGATAAAACTGTCTGAGCATTGCTTTCTTTGTGTGTTTCTTGTGTGTCTGCACTGTATGTGAGAGAGTAACCTATGTGCTGTCCGTACATAATAAACCTGTTTCAGCCACTGAATAAAAAATAAAAAAAGGTTATTGCACTGTTTATCTCACAATTCTGACTATTTTTCTCAGCATTTGTAAATATAAACTCACAACTGTGAGTATTAAGTCAGAATTGCATGATATATACTTGCAGTTGCAAGTTAAAAAGTTATATATCTTGTGAGTTTATCTTGCAATTGCAATTTCTCGCAATTCAGACTTTTTGTGAGATTTGACTGTTTATGAGATATAATCTCGCAATTGGAGTTATAAGGCAAAAGTTTGATTTGAATAAAATACATATTGAGTGAAACTTGCAAGTTTATATCTCACAAGTGCACTGTAAAAAAGTTAAAAAAGTAGTTTCAGCTTAAAGGGCCCTATTTTAACAATCTAAACGCAAAGCGCATGGCGCAGGTGTGCTCAGGGCATGTCCAGATCCACTTTTGCTAATTTAACGACGGGAAAATGGTCCGTGCGCCCGGGCGCATAGTCGAAATGGGTTGTCCCTGTTCTCTTAATAAGTAAGGGGTGTTTTTTGGGCGTAACATGCAATAAACCAATTAGAGTCTCATCTCCCAATCCCTTTAAGAGCGAGCTGCGCTCCTCAGTAAACTGAGGAGTTCAACGAGTGATGTTTTGCTGAAATTACCTGTTAAGTGGCCAGTCAATATTACATTTGTCTGTGTTGGATGCAGACTTTCAAACAGCTCCGTGCGAGGAGTCAGTTAATATATACGTGTGTGTATTGGCATGATTGTTCAATTAATTAGCCAATTTCATTCATCATTATAAGTACTAATAGGCTCAACTGCAAATAGGTAGCCTAATTCTACTACACGCAGTGGCTATCCATCATTACATTTTTATATTTATGTAGCCTACACAATAATATTGTTTTACACTGTAATCCTTTTGTTTGTAATATTTGGCATGTTTGTGTGATGCGCATCCCTGTGTGTAATAAGCAAAGTGAACGTGCATTGTGGACCTGACCAGAGGCGCATTATCTACCAATGCGCTCTTTAAATAACAAAATATATATATATATATATATTGCGCCATTGACTTTAGACTTTAGACCAGGTTTGAGTTGGTCTATGGCGCAGTCTATTTTCAGTTGCTCAAAATAGCAACGCGCCAACAATGCGCCCGAACACACCTCTTTTTTAGACCAGCACGCCTGTGGGCACACAAACGGGCACAAATGCACTTACTAATTAAACGACGCGGCGCTGGATGGGAAAATGCGAACTGCGTCGGACTTAAACTAGGAAACACACTTGTGGTGCGCCTTGCGCCACATTGCGACAGGTGTATGATAGGGCCCATCGTGTTCATGCTGTCTTAAAATTTTAAGTTTACTTAACTCAAATATCTACGTTTTCATGTAGTACAACTTAACATTTCATGTTGACTAAACTTTGTCTCGCAATTTTTTATTTTATAACTCGCAATTGCAAGTTTATATCTTACAATTCACAAATTTTATAACTTACAATTGCGAGTAATAAAAAAGAAAAAAAATTCACTCTCACTATTCTGATAAAAAAAAGTTTGTATTACACTGTTAAAAACAATTTGTTGAGTCAACTTAAAATAATTTGCTACCTGGCTGCCTTAAAATTCAAATCAACCATTCAACCCCATAGTATAACATGTTTTAATACTTCATTTTTATTTATTAGTTTTTTAAAAGTTTTTTTTACATTTTATATATCACTGATAAATGTCTCTCATCTTTAAAAGATTCTTTATTTCATCGGCACACTTGATGGTTTGTGATTGTGCATGTTTGGAAGTGCATGTGTGGGGGTGGATTACAAAGTGCCAGCTTCCATCACCATCATGGAAATTGTAAGAGACTGATTAAATGATTGATGCACTTGTGTGCAGACAGAATCACTGAAATGAAGTGTGACCAGATGACCTCAGCTAGTTAATGAATACTGAGCACCATAACCACAGTCTTCCCTAAGGGTCCCACCTTTCCTCTGACTTTGGCTTGCAGCTGAATTTTTTAAAGCATCCCGCTGATGAGCCCTCAGTGGGTCACACTGTTTGGTACCTTTGATGAACATCAGCACTGACACCGCAATTAATTAATAGATTACATTAGATGTGAAGTTACTAATTAAACTGCTGTATCTGCATGAACCAAGGATGCTCTCAGGTGATGGCATTTGCTGAAAACAACTGATTACACATTATGAAGAGAAAGTAGATAGTAAAGAAAATTTCACAAATACACTTAGCATAGAAAGCGGTTACCCTGTTACTAAGGAAAAAAAAAAACCCATTAGAGTCACTAGAGAGCTGACTTTAAATTAATAAATGAATGAAATCAGTTCTGCTCACTTGTCTCAAATGTTGCTAGAATAATGTCATTTCAAATCACTTAGCCGTGCATCTAATAAGCGGGGGATGTTTTACCAATTTACAAAAGATTGATGCAGGCAATAAAAAATAGTTTCATTCAATACAAGGAACAGTTAAGCCCATTTCACACTGCACGTTGAAAATTGCAAGAGTGCCTTCTGTGTGAACGCAAACACATCCCGGGAATGATTCTGGGAACGATTCTGGGTTGGGGACCTAGTAACATTGCCGGGATCAGTCTCGGAAAGAGCCCTGTGTGAACAAAAGCCAGAACCAATGTTCTGAAGTGACGACGCACGTTATTGTGCGACTCGAAGGCAGATCTTCTTACTATCCGTGCTGAAGCGGGGATCGTTCGCTAATTTAGTGTAACGGTACGCGTCGCATTAAAGCCTAATGTCCTAATGTCACGTGTCTTTGCGGGATCTTTACGGGTTGTGTGTGAACGATTCCAGAAAATCTCTGGCATTGTAAATAAACTAAAATCAAACGATCCCAGGACAATTCCAGGAACGCATTATTCGTGTATTTTCCGGAATCTCTTTGTGAAAGAGGCTTTAGTGTTGCAGTCAGTTAAACATATGCATAAACACAATAATGCATTGTGGAACTCTTGTGAACAAATGTTGACTGGCACAGAAAAGAAATTGTTGAATAAAGTCATTATTTATGTTTTCTTGGCACACAAAAATAATTATCATAGCTTCATAAAATTAAGGTTGAACCACTTTCCTGGGCACTTTCAGTAGACTGGTAAAAGTGTTTCAGAAGCTGCAGAGATCTGCAGGCCTTCAGCTACAGTGGAGATGAGTATTGTTCCCCATTCAAAACTTATTTTATTTTTATTTTCAAATATCTGAAAAACCTGTGTACACTGTAAACCCAAATTAGTAAGCAGAACTCAAAAAATTTGATGTAACTCGTTGCCTCAATTTTTTTTTAAAATTAAATATTTCAAAAGTTAAATATTTAGATTACATGCTACATAAAACTTTTCATTACAGTTAAATTAAAACTTGTTATGAAATCAGCTTAAATATTTTCAGTTACAGTGTATCAGAAAGACTCTCAATATATACTTGCATTGAAATTGTCAAAGAACATGCAGTATATGTAGCCTTCAAATTTTGCTGTCCATCCTCAACCTAAGAACAGGCTCTACTCTTTACCACAACGGTAACACTACAAAACCAACATAACAGAAATCTGTGCAAATCCTAACATATCTCAACATTTAAATACTAACTTATGTCTCCCTATGTTAATCTTGTGCAAAAAAACACACAAAATAACACCTAATTTCAACATTTATTTTCCATGTTGTCTGATGCTAAGCATGCTGGGAGCTAGAAAACGCAATCATTCTAAGTTCACTTTACTACAACAGCATTTTGAGTTTACAGAACTTATTTCAATTAAGTCCAATGAACTTTCATTGTTATTTGAGTGAAAATAACTCATTTCATTTAATTCATTTCACTGTTCGGTTTTACAGTGTAGATCACTTTATGAACAACATTTGCAGTTTTTGATCTAAAAAATAAGAGAACAAAAAAATCTACAGTAAAATACACAAGCATTATTTATCCTACTTTTCCATATGCAGCTCAAATGATGCATGTGATAAGTAGGATTAAAATCATAGCTTGAATAGAAAAGCACCTGTGGAAAGAAACGATTTTGAAAATTCTATTGCCACAAAACGGCTGCAATTTCAAAAGAATTCACTTTAGACAGCTGACATCAAAAATGATGCTTCTTGAATATAACCGAGGTGCATTTGCATTTAACTTACTCTAGGATGAAAGTCGACCTTATAAACTTTTTACCATGCATTTATCCTTTGTTTTTGCTTCTTTTCAAATGCTTATTTTTGTATTGATTTTCAAAACTTTTTTTAAACAAAACTTTGATTCCTAAACTGTATGAAAATAAAACCATCATAAAAAAAAAATAATAATAATTCATGCATGTTTAAAACAAAAAGAAATTTCATTTTTATTGTGCATCCCTTTCAGTCAGGCTGTAGTTTTGTTAAATTATGCAAATGTGAAAATAGTATTTATTATTTGTATATTCTCACTGAGAAGCAACACATTTTGTCCTAAGTAATTTCATTGTGTTCAATCCACTTAAATATGTATGTTTTCTTAATTTATGGTGGGACTGCATTAATCATTTTTGCTGCATTAACTGAAACTGGTTATGGTTTTCTAATTCCTAGAATGCTATGCACAGGGCTGTAAACATCAGAGGAGTAATCATTAAATTAAGTGTTATTTATGTGTTTTTGAGTGAAGGGAAGGACCAGTCAATATGTAATGTTTAGTTATGTTTGACATTTAAAAGAATTTCTGTTATGTTGACATTTTTGTGGTTACCATTGTGTTGAAGATTAGAGCTTAAAGTTGGGTTGTGTGTGGCTCTACAGTATATTTTATTTTAAGACTACAATGTATATTGCTTCACACAGTGACTAATAGCTGCGCTAATGTCACTGCAGTGACAAGTAACTTCCCATTTGTGATGACGAAACATAAATGAATATGAAACACTAACAGTTCTTTCCATTTATTTAAAAACACTGACTTAAATATACTGGAATCTATTCAATATAACTGAGCTGACATACAGTGCCTTGCGAAAGTATTAATACCCCTTTGTTGTTTTCATGTTTTGTTTTGTTGCAGACTTATGTTCAACTGCTTTAAATAACTTTTTTTCCCCCACATCAATCTACACTCCATACACCACAATGAAAAAGCAAAATAGATTTGTGACGACTTTGCAAATTTATTAAAATTGAAGAAAAAAAAAAAAAAAAAGAAAGAAGTACATTGCATAAGTATTCATACCCTTAACACTGTACTTAGTTGAAACACTTTTAAAGCCTCAAGTCTTTTTGGTATGATGCAACAAGCTTTGCACATCAGCATTTGGCAATTATCTGACATTCCTCACCTCTTCACCTCTCAAGATCTGTCAACTTGAAATGATTGGGTTCAAGCCCAGGCTGTGGGTGGGCAACTCAAGGTCATTCATGGAGTTGTCTATATGCCACTTTTGCTGAGCACTTAGGGTCATTGTCCTGTTGGAAGGTGAACCTTCTGCCCAGTCTGAGGTTCTGAATGCTCTGGACTAGGTTTTCATTAAGGCTATCTTTATATTTTGCTGCGTAAAGTGCCTGGTTTTCATCATACATGATGCTTGGAATTGAGGTTCTTCAGACCAGATACTCTGTTCCACAAGTTCTTTAGGTGCTTGTTGCAAATTCCATGTGGGTTTCATGTGTCTTAACTGAGGAGAGGATTGAGACTGGATAAAAACCAGATTAGTGGAGTGCTGCAGTGATGTGCTCAACTAGAGTGATCATCAGCTTCTTGGTCACCAGTCTAACCAAGGCAATTCTCTATCAACTGCTCAGTTTGGCCAGAAGACTAGCTCTAGGAAGTCCTCGTTGTTCTAAACTTCTTTCATTTTGCAAATCTTACCCATTCAAATGAATTTGCCACAGGTTAACTCCACTCGAAGCGATATGACATGTACAAGCAATATGAATGCTCCTGAGCTAAATTCCCCAAATGGGTATGAATACTTATGAAATGGAATCATTTCAGTTTTTTATTTCTAATAAATTTGCAAAGTTGTTACACTGTTTTGTGCTTTGCAATTATGGTGTATGAAGTGTAGATTGATGTGGGAAAAAAGTTATATAAAGCAGTTTAACATAAGGCTCCAACATAACAAAAATAAGAGGTATGAATACTTTCGGCACTGTATATTTTTTTAAATCACTAAGTTCAACTTAAAATGTATCCTTAAAAACTCAAAAAACAACTTCTTTTAAATTGTAGGATACATACCAGCTCTAACATATGAAATGCCACATCAGAGCAGCCTTAAATTTTGCCATTATCAATCAGCATGAATCTTGAGTTCTATTCAGTTGTGGCCAAGAAAATCACCAGCAAAAACTAGCAGCGAGCTATTTACTGCTACTAAATTTTCATCTCAATGTAATGAGAAGCACCACTTCTGCAGCTACTTTTATCATCAATGGTAATAGTAAGAAATGAAATGCATCTGGGAAATACTTTTTAAAAATTCAATCTGTGAACAAATCAAAGCATGCTTTCTCTCCAGTTCAGAATAACAGAAAGTGACAGATAATATTCTCTGCCTCATTAAAGCTGGACCGATCAGAGGCCAAAGGTAGGTCCCAGCTGGGTCCCAAGAACAAGATGGACATATTCAAGCCAGCTCACGCTGATTCTCTATGTGAGAAACTCATTTCTCGCACACTTGTGCTCTAAAAGCAAGACCAAATGTATAATGGAGAGGACAAGAAGTGGGTGGGTGGTCATTTTTATAAGCTGCAATAGTGAGGAACAGGTATTGTATGATAGAAAATACAAATGATCCGCACATCTGTATCAGATCAGCTAGAGCCGCCATATAATTCCTAGAAAATTCAGAACATTTGAACAAACACCTGCAAGTGATAGTGAGAAGAAAGTCACAGCCAGCTAATTTTTTCTTTATTTTTTACCTTCAATTTTGGATAGCTGTCTGAGTATTTTACCTGTTCGCCAGCTCAGTGTCTACTTCTCCATGTCATATCCTTGGGTTTTTAGGCTTAACTAGAGCAAAGAAAGAGAGAGCAAGAGTCTTCCCTGGTAATTTACTCTTTAAAAAGGCATTACAGAGCCATCTGAAACCCAAGGGAGTTTATATTAAAAAAGAGCAAAGAGATGTATTCTTTTCAGATGACTGGTGGACGGCCTGGAAGTGTCTCATGTTGTTGTATTAGCATAATGAATAATGAGAGAAGCAGCAGAGCAAATCGGTAATATGAAACAAACTGTCTCATACGAAAGGATTTTACACATTTCCTCTGGGCCAAAGATTAAAATGAGAATTGGGCAGCACAGAAGGTAACACAACTCCTAACACATACCGTATTCATGGATTCAGTGTAAATGCTGATGCATCTTCATGCTGATACATATGTGAGTGTGACATGCCATGCACAGAATTCACCATGGGTTCAAACGGCTTCTCAGATGTAATCACATAAGAGTGGGAAGTTTACTTTGCATTCAAAGAAGTTCACCTCAGATCACTTCAGTCCACTGGATATATTTCCATTTGGGCTCTCTTTTGAACACCCTTAAAAGGATACGGCTGTGCTCACAATCAAGAGGCATGGTAGCTTGTAACTGCATTTTAAAATTTAATAGAGCTAGGCATAGGCTTTTTCGTATTTGTTTTTTGTCTCACCACATAATGGCGCCCAACAATAGTGAATTGCTGAGAATGAGTGTTTATGTACCTCATAACAAGAGCTGATGCTTTTACGCCAAAATAATGTTGGAAAAACTGAAAAATGCACCTTTAATCCAACAAAATGACCTTCTTGCTAAAAAAGTAGAAAGCAGAGGGCAGCGCTTTCAAGGCAATCATGAGCATAAAAGAAAAACGAACGATAGCTTTGCCTGGACTTTAAAAGTAAAGCCTTCGTTCCTGAAATTCTCTCGTTTTACGTGTTGACAGATGGCTTCTATTGCATGTTGAGGTCACACACTTTAATGCAATGTGTAACAGTGCTCTAAGAGTCTGAATAAAACCACAGCAATCGATCTTCAAGTACATACATGGGAAAGCGCATAGATCACTTTTGGGACTGACGGGGTTCACAATGAGGGTTTAACCTTGGCTACAGCACTGAATGGTACGAAAAGACTGAGTTAGATATATGACCTCTGTGCCTACAAAGAAATAGGATTAACTCCAAAAGAAACAACATCATTTTCGAGGAAAAACAAGCAGAAAATCACATACTCCCTCTTATATGGCATTCATGTGCTTAGTACTTGATAGGCCCCTTTATATATGCCATTCAAATGTTTCATATCCAAACAGTAACTATATTCTTTAGCTGGATTGCATTTATACCTTACATTAAATGCATCCCCAGTGTAATTGGTCTTACACTTAACTACTGAAAATGGAAAAACGTCATTTTCCGTAATTATTGTGAATTTGAAAAACACTGGAGGATCATTTGATATGTTTTCCATCATTTTGACAGGTAAAAAAAGAAGGTACTGCATTGTGTTCATTCTACTTTAGATTCTCACATTAACGGTCACATTGGTTAGACTAGAAGAGCTTTTGTAACAAGTTCTTGTGACACAAATTCTTTGTTTTTTCAGCATTTTTGTGTATTTGAACCCTTTCCAACAATGACTGTATGATTTTGAGATCTATCTTTTCACAACTGAGGGATCTGTATGCAACCTTCTGTATGCAGCTTTTACAGAAGATTCAAATGCTCATTGATGCTTCAGAAGGAAACACAATGCATTAGCTGGGGGAGAAAACATTTTTGAATTTGAAGATCAGGGTAAATTTAACTTATTTTGTTTTCTGGGAAACATGTTAGTATCTTCTGTAGCTTTGGAAGGGCAGTACTAAATGAAAAAATATGATATTTAGGCAACATAAGAAAAATGTACACATCTTCATTCTGTTCAAAAGTTTACACCCCTAGCTCTTAAGGCATTGTTTTTACTTCCAGAGCATCAAAGCATTTGAACCTTCTGTAATAGTTGCGTATAAGTCCCTCAGCTGTCCTTAACGTGAAAAAAATGGATCTTAAAATCATACAGCATTGTTGGAAAGGGTTCAAATACAAAAAAAAAAAAAAAATGCTGAAAAAAACAAAGAATTTGTGGGACCTAAAGGATTTTTCTGAAGAACAGCGGGCAGTTTAACTGTTCAGGACAAACAAGGAACTCATGAACAACTATCACTAAACAAAAAAATACAAAATAAAAAATAGCTGTGGATCATTCAAGTAACTTAAGAATCAAGTGTATGTAAACTTTTGAATGGGGTTATTTTTATAAATTCAGCTATTATTTTCTGTTGTGGACTATTTAAACATCTTTTATGTAACATATCTTATTCAGGTCAGTACTAAATACAAAAAATAACAAGCATTTCGTATGACCCCTCTTATTATGGTAAAATAATTAATATTTTGCAGATTTTGCAAGGTGTATAAACTTTTGACCTTAACTGTATATGCAGCAAATACATTAGCATTTGCATCTTCAAATGCAGTCAGAATCCATCCCTGACCACCTCTGAAGGTGGTTTCAGTGATCTGCTTACAAAGAGGATGTATGTGGATGTATGTGAACCTGACATTTAATGTGGTCAAGTGCTATCTGAATGTAATTTGATCACATGCATGTTAATGTCAGGTAAAAATTAAGTCGCAGTCATCCTTTCCTCAGTGTGCATTTGTCATCTTAAAGATGAAAAAATATCAAATTAGTTCATCCTCACGAGAAAACAATCTAAATTTTCCTGTACAGATGTCTGCTTTAATTAGAGCAAATGTCAGAGTATGTTATTGTCAGTTTTCAGATGTCAGTAGAAACCTTGTATTTTAACCTAAAAGTCTCAGAGCGAAGAAAGTCATCACTGAGAACAAAGCTTTGAATTTCCTGCACTTTTGCTCTCAGACCAACTCTCACCGGAAGTTTTAATTGGTATTGGCTTTCATGGTACAGAGCCACCACAGATGTCCTGAAGTATTGTTTGGGTACAAACAATCTATCAGTGACCAGCACATCCGAACTCTGGCAAAGCTCTCTTAAACAACTTGAAGTGGAAGATATAGTGACTGGGGAAAAAATAGATCTCTGAGCTTGAAATTTTGAGCTTAGTGGTAGGTTTTCTTACAGTAATTGAAGGCCTGTGAGTGTTCATTCTGACATCTTGGAAGACAGGTATTTCCTATTTTCTTTTGTACTGTCAGTGGGACGGCCAGCTCAAGAGTTCATGCACCATACAGCAATAAGCCTAATAATGATACCAATGTATCCATACTAAGAAAGAGATAGAAGGCAAAAAAAAAAAAAAAAGAAAGAAAGAAAAAAACCCTGAAAGGGTGAAACCCGTATCCAAGCAGAATTTAAATAAAGACATAAGTCAACACTTAGGCACCATTAGACTACATTATACTATACTTAAATATCTAAATGTTTAACCAATTATCATGGTATACCTTTCAAGCAAATACCAAAATGTCATTCATATTTATCAATTTATGAAGATATGCTCTGAACTTGACAGTTTCTAATTTCACGAAGGTACGGTTTCTACTTGTTACACCACTAGCATTATCAAAGGAACTTCAGAAACAATCACTGTTTTCAAACATGTTTCTCATACCTCATGTATTTTATTTTTTTGTAAAAACAGAAAACCACACCTCAAAACCAACACTATTGGCTTAGCCACTGTTGCCATGCCGGGCTGGTTGGAATTCTTAAATAAACAAAGCAATGTTATGATAGCAAGACACAAGCACAATGTTTACGCTTTCCTCCAGCTTTACAACATAGCAAGCTGGGAAAGGAGAAAGTATTTTAACATAAAAATATGATATACTTTAGCTTTAAATTTTAAATTTATCCACTCCCATCTGAGCTTCCACATCTAGGAATACACCAAACAATTTGTGTGTAATAGTTTCCTGTTTTCTTTGTAGTATGTAGGGGAATTCACTCAGACGTCAGGAAGTTTAAAGCTATAATATGCCCAGATCCCCAGATGTTGGAACCAGACCTTTGACTTTCAGACCATGCACTGATATTTAAAAATAAAAATTCCCAGATAAGGGAACCCCACACCCTCATACAAATACACAGGACAACACCAATTCACTCCCACAATAATATAAACACGAACTGTTCCTTTTGGGCTCCTTAGTTTCCATGTGCACACACACAATTTAGATAACCTATTTCAGTACATACTCTAAATGGTCCACACAAACATAATGTGGGACCACTGAAATGTGATCACAACAAACTGCAGATGCTGAAAGTACAAAAATAGTCTCAGGTTGCATTGATTCATCCCAATATAGTAGTATATACGTGAAAAATCTGAAACACCATGGAAACATGTAGTTCAGTTTCCATGGTGACAGTATGACCTCTTGTGCAAACTGAGATTAATAGTTTTAAAATTAGCAAGGTTGATATGAAGCATTTAAATGACAGAGTAATTATCAATGTGTTGATAACAGAAGATCACTTAAATATCTAATGACATATTTTAAGATCATTACAGACTTTCTCTGTTCATTAGCTTCTGTCTGTAGAAATTATTGGTTCATTAATGCTTTTGAAATTTGCTCCAGTATGTACTGAACAATTCTTTTAATAGTCTGCTCTGATATACAGTAATTAAAATTTTATTCAAGTGACAGCAGGACATTTAAAGGGGTAAAATTTTGTCATTTATCACCTACCCCCATGTCGTTCCAAACCCGTGAAAGCATTATTCGTCTTCAGAACACAATTTAAGATATTTTAGATGAAATGTCACTGTCTCATTGACTGCCAGGTAAATAACACTGTTAAGGCCTAGAAAAGTATGAAAGACATAGTCAAAATAGTCCATCTGCCATCAGTAGTTCAACCATAATTTTACAAAGCTACAAAAATACTTTTTCTACATCACCGTAGCGCCATTTTGGAGAGTATCGACTGGACACAAACAGCTGTGTCACACGGATACACTGTTTTCATTTGAATCAAAGCACAAATAAATCTAAAATAAATATCCGTGTGACGCAGCTGTTTGCGTCCAGTGGATACTCTCCAAAATGGCTCCACAGTAACACAAAGGAGACAAATTGTTGAATAAAGTTGTTATTTTTGTTTTCTTTGCGTACAAAAAGTATTCTCGTAGCTTTGTAAAATTATGGTTGAACCACTGATGGCAGATGGACTATTTTGACGATGTCTTACATACTTTTCTGGGCCTTGACAGTGATATTTACCTGGCAGTCAATGGGACAGTGACAAACCTCCTGTTTTTCATCCAAAATATCTTAAATTGTGCTCTGAAGATGAAACTAAGCTTTTATGGGTTTGGAACGACAAGTTATTAATGACAAAATTTTCATTTTGGGGTGGAGTAACCGTTTAATATAGCAAAAGCTATCTACTATAAATCGGCAAAATCTTTGACTGCCATTTTAAAAAAGAACAAATGATCTTTCACCTAGATGTTGTGAAGTACATTCCCCAATTCCAATCAGTAAAAACGGCCTGGTTTGCATTTATTCACACCAGAAACTGACATTCAAAAATCAATTTAAAAAATCAAAAAAAATTAGCAAATATTTACTAGTTCTTTGTCGTCACTGAATCAGCGACCTTTTTCATATTCTGTAATCACTTAGAAAGAATTTAAACGACTACATGGTAAAAAGTTTCAGTCAAAGCAAAGCAGCACGGAATTGGACTTAGGGGCCATTCACACAGAAAGTGTTTTTCCATTCCAATGCGCTACTTTTCCATTGTTTTTCTATGTAAACACAAGCTTGACGGACGTGCATGACCGTTACGCCCGCGTCTCGCGTCTTTTGCAGTGCCTCGCATAGGAGCGCCGCGTTTTTAAGACGCCGTGTCAAGTTAAAAGAATTTCTTTTAGAAGCAGCGCCGCTCATCAATGTCAGTTCCAAAGCAGTGGACCAATCAGAAGAGCTCGGAGGCAGGGCAAGCGTTGCAAGCTTCTGTTTACATTAGCAAGTTGACATGACAACTGCGTGTCTCGAGACCCTTGCTTTCTATGCTGCGCTTTTTTTAAAACCATTTCTGAGCGCTGCGTCTTGCATTTTTAGACGCAAAGACGCGTTCTGTGTGAATGGCCCCTTAGGATGCGGAATCCTTGGGTACAAATCCTGTGGAAAAACATGAAAAGCAAGCTTAAACGGAAAGCTCGCAAATGCGTTTTTAGGCCACATTCACTTTTGTTCATACTATTGGGTAGGTTTAGGTGTAGTGGAGATGGTACGTTATTTTAAAACATCACAGAGCATTAGATTTATAGTGCCACTCAACGGACAATTCAAGTTGACATGTACAAAACCAACGTCAGATAATTTCGTGTTTTTGGTAAGATATATGTGAAATATGTGCCACCATGTAAGTTTCCCGACATATTCAATATGAAATGTCTGCTCAGTGGCACTAAAAGTGTGTTTGTTTTTTTCCCCCAAAAATGAACACTTTTTCCATATAGTGGACTTCAATGGGGATCAATAGGTTGAAGGTCCACACTGCAAAATGAACAGTCATTTTCTAAAAAAAACAAAGCGTAAATTTTTAAAAAACACAAATGCTCATCTTGCATTAGCTGCAATGTGTGTTTCTTCATGCAAAATGTAATTATCTTGTTATTCCTCAGCTGGGATCATGTAGAGCCTTTTGAAGCTGCATTGAATCTGCAATTTGGACCTTCAACCCACTGATAGCCATTGAAGTTTACTATATGGTGAAAAATAATTTCTTTTTGATTGAAGAAAGAAAGACATAACCATCTTGGATGGCATGGGGGTGAATAAATTATCAGGAAATTTTCATTCTGGAGTGAACTAATCCTTTAAGTCATACTGTTGGAGGTGAAGATTATCAGTCAATAATGATACAGTCTAAGCTTCGGTCTGTTCCTCGCAAAAGCAGTTTGTATAACGCAAGCCATGTTTTATTCAAGCCTATGGTAGATTAAAATGAAAGTTCCTTTATATATATATATTAGTGCTGTCAAACGATTAATCGCATCCAAAATAAAAGTTTATGTTTGCATACTATATATTTGTGTACTGTGTATATTTATTATGTATATATAAATACACACACATGCATGTATATATTAAGGAAAAATATTTTATATTTATATCTAAAATATTTATATTTATTTATAATCTAAATTGTATACAGGTATAAATATATATACATATAAATATTTCGTTTTAATATATACATGTATGTGTGTGTATTTATATGTACATAATAAATTTTTTTGAATGATGGTTAGTATGTTATTATGTAGGAAATGTATACCTTGGGAGCTGAGTGTGTGGCTGTACAGAAAAAGCAAATATGCGCTTCAATGCATTATGAACTAACTGGCACATAATTATCTCACATGGCCAAATGTCTCCATAGCTGCAGCCACCAGTCCTCAAGCCTCTGAGATATAATGTTCAATCAGGTTCACAATGGGAAATCCTGCCATCATCTCTCTCATTTAAATCCCATCTGCTGAGTTGTTCTGACAATTCAAACCCAAGACTGCAAACATTAATTTGAGTCCAGTCATCCTATAATGCAGCTGTAATATAATACAAACATTCAGTGTATTAGCACAAAACAATAAGGGCAGAATGATTGACAGGATCTGATAAGGCCTTTTAATAGTTTGTCAACCTTTAATTCAATAATTTTTGTTTTCTCTGTAAGAGATCTCCAATGTGAGCTTGTTTGCAGTGTAGTCAGCTCAATTCTAGAATTTCTTTTTGTTGCTGGTTGTAAAAAGGGGCTATGAAATCGGGGTAAATAACAACAGAAGCTATTTTTGTAAATAACATTTTCTGTTATTTTCTCACTCTTATGTGAAAAGTCCTTCTAGATGTTTATCATTAGTGAACTGAGAAAATCTGTTAGCACTTTCTCTGTAAAACACTTCATTCTTTGTACTTTGGGTGTCATTTCAATACATTCAGTCTATTGATTTTAATCCAAGCTTTCTTTTGCAGTTTTTTTATGGGCTCCTTTTTTCCAAATCAACCCCTTTTCATTTATTTACGATTGAATTCATGTTCTTCCACAAGCACTGCCAGATGTTGCTATGCTTCAGAAGACAGGAGGTGGAAAAATGCTCATTTTCAAGGAGAACACGTTTACCTTAATCTCACAAAACCAAGACTTCACATTAATACTTTAGACCTTTTTCTCAAAAGGCTTTTATCAACCTCTATACACTTCCATAGGAACCAAGTGTTTCTCACACATGTAAACCAGCTGCTGCCGTAGCATTCCAATTCAACATTTTGGGCAACCCCAAAGTCCAATAAAGTTAATATCTCTTTTAAAAAAAGAGGATGGCAGCACAAAAATATGTCAGCAAAATTCTAGTAAAAAGTTAAGTGAATGTAGTATATCCACAATGCTATGACTGGTTTGTTACCATCAGTACGATAATGCCTGTCTCTCATGTTCTCTTCATCACTATGATTAGCTGATTACCCTCTTAATGTGATAATGTCCATCTCTCATGTTCACAATCAGGCCTAAATGGGTTAAACTGGTGGAAATGGATGGACTAATTACCACATAAACAACTGAACCCACTCAGACAACTCTTTTGCTCACATCTAAATCACAATGTACTTGAAATGATGACTGAGCCTTGTTTTAGATACCACCTGCATGACTGTGTTAATCGCGATGCCTGCAGTACAAAAAAAAAGGATATGCTGAGTAATGGACCAAGAATGGTAACTACTAATTATAACAGTCGACAACAGAGAGTTAGTAGTAAATAAAAAAAGCTGTATGACATATGATAGCTTTATTTACTGCTTCTCAGTATTTTTTTTTTAAATCAAGCTCTCAAGACGTGTTCCAGGATGCTGGCGGAAAACATCTGGCTGTGAAAATAACCAACCATCTCTGGGCTCACATCTCGGACTGCTTCCATAGCCATAATGTAAAGCAATTATGTCATTTCAGTAATACCAAAGGTATTCCAGTGTGAAGGACTGGGTGAGCTGAATTAACAATGAGTCCAACACTGAATACTGAGCAGAGGTTTCCAGACTAGGCTCCGGGGATTCCCAGGGGGCCACAAGAGGGTGCTAGAAAATTTGAAAGTGGGAAGAAAAAGATTTGACAATGTTATTTTTAGGGCTGTCAAATTAAATCTGAATTGATATATATATTTCACATTTATATTTTAGGCAAACATTTATTTTAATAGATATTTTTAAAATATAAAATATTAGTAAATAATAATAGCAAATAATACACATTGCTGTTGTTTTTATTTATAATTATAATTAATTATATATATATATATATATATAATTTGCTTAGGGATAAGTAAGGTGACAACATAAAAGACAATTATTTAATTTTGAAAATAACAAGTAATCTGTTCTTTTCACATAGTATAAATGGCATCCTTGGCTTCAAAAAGTTTGAAAAACCTTGGCTGTATCAAACTAGAAAGTGCCAGACATCTTTAAACTTTATAAGACCAAGAAACCACAATCAGAACTTAGCGCAAACACACACACACACACACACACACACACACACACATTAAAAAAAAAGGTAGTAAGGACATAGATGAAATAGTGAATGTGACATCAGTGTTTCAAACATAGTCTTATGAAGTTACAAGAATACTTTTTGTGTGCAAAGAAAAAAAAAACATTTTATTCAACTTTTCCGCATCAGCAGCATTACACGCATGTGTCATAGTGTTCTCATGAATGTGCAGTGACACGAAAGAGAAGAAATTGTTGAATAAATTCATTATTTTTGTTTCCTTTGTGCACCAAAGCTTCATAAAATCAATACTGATGTCTCATGGACTATTTGAACAATGGCTTAATACCTTTCTGGGCCTTGAACATGGTAGTTGCATTGCATACGCAGGGTCAGAAAGTTCTCGGATTTTATCAAAAATATAATTTGTGTCCTGAAGATGAACGTAGGTAATTAATGACAGAATTTTCATTCAGTGAGGTCAGGCAGTGATGCTGGGTGATGGGTTTAGCTCCCAGATGTGCTCTGAATCATCCATGTTCAATGACATACAGATCTGAGCTTTGTGAGGCCAGTTCTGCTACACCAGACTCCATAAACCAACTTCTTAGAATTGACGAGGTGCTGTGTTGAAAGCCACTGAGCTCTTTCATATGCCACATTCGTCTATAAATGATTGGATAGGAAATTATATGGCTGTTTGGTTGAAATTATTTTATTTTTTTATTTTTTGGCGCTCCTGTTGGTAATGGGTGCCACTGAAATAGCCAAACCTGTTAATTATAAGTTAGCGTCCACATACTTTGGCCATGTAGTGTAGAACTTTGGAAAAAATTACTATGTTTTAAAAGTCTGGTAATTAGAGGCTGCTTGAAGTGTTTACCTCCTTCAATATCAGTATGAAAAAATGTGTTCGAGTCACATTTTCCATTAAACCTTGCAGGGAAACTGCACTGGGATCTGCCACTGTGTTGCTGTGTTTTTGTGACTTCTTCATTTCCTGACTCCAACATGAGGATGTTTTTTCTCCCTCTGGAAGCACTGAAATTTAATGTCACTGAAACGCAAGAGGCCAAAAAGGTTATTTTTCCAAAAAGTGTTTCTGTGCTGTAGTGCCAGGATGCAGACAAACAGAACATAGTGTCGTTTTATACTACTGACTGGGAGTTTGCTGCTACATGAGACTTTGAAAATACTGTGTCTACACATAGCCTACTATTTTGCAATCATGACATAAGAGACCGTTTCAGAGGAAATGCGGTACAGAATATGCATGTTAATGATGATCACCAAATTGCCCCAAGCTTTCTAACAATTTTGGTTGTCAGTAAAAGCAAATGACAAAATTGGCCCAGAGGACCCTATGCCTTACTGTCAGCTTGAGCAATAAGCCAAATTAATCAACATCTGCCACTGCGTGCATAGAAAATACCCACAGACAATTACTTACTTCATAAACTATTTGTGCTGCAAACCTTCAATACATAGAGAAACATTAATTCGTAGGATTGTCTTGTGCCAATTATGATTTTTTAAATTCATTTTATGAATTCATTCTGTGCTACTAGGAACTTCTCTTAAAAGTTTAAACTTACTGTTTTGCATTGCAAATATAATTAACTACAAAAGTAGTATTTACAGTTGATGTCAAAAGTTTACATACAACTTGCAGAATCTGCAAAATTTTAATTATTTTACCAAAATAAGACGGATTATACAAAATGCATGTTGGTTTTGATTTAGTAGTGATCTGAATAAGATATTTTTCATAAAAGACGTTTACATATAGTCCACAAGAGAAAATAATAGATGAATTTATAAAAATTACCTGTTTAAAAGTTTACATGTCGTTTAGAATACTTACTTTTTAATGAGTTCCTTGAACCCTTTCCAACAATGACTGTATGATTTTAAGATCCATCTTTTTACACTGAGGACAACTAAGTGACTCATATGTAACTTTTACAGAAGGTTCAAACACTTACAGATGCTTCAGAAGGAAATCGATGCATTTTGAAGAGCTGAATTTGAAGATGAGGGTATATTTAACTTATTTAGTCTTCTGGGGAACATGTAAGTATCTTTTGTAGCTTCTGAAGGGCAGTACTAAATGAAAAAAAAAAAAAAAAAAGATATTTACACCCCTGGCTCTTAATGCATCGTTTTTTTCCTTCTGGAGCATCAGTGAGCATTTGAACATTCTGTAATAGTTGCATATGAGTCCCTCACTTGTCCTCAGTGTGAAATGATGGATCTCAAAATAATCATACAGTAATTGGAAAGGGTTTAAATACACAAAAATGCTGAAAAACCAAAGAATCTGTGGGATTTCTGAGGACAGCAGGCAGTTTAACTGTTTAGGACAAACAAGGGATTCATGAACAACAATCACTAAACAAAAAAAAAACAAAAAAAAAAAAAACACAGCTTTGGATCATTCAGGTAACAAAACAGTATTAAGAATCAAGTGCATGTAAACTTTTAAACAGGGTCATTTTTATAAATTCAACTGGTCTATATGTAAATGTCTTTTATGTTACATATCTTATTCAGGTCCGCATTAAATAAAAAATAACATGCATCTCTCTTATTTTGGTCAAATAATTAACATTTTGCAGATTCTTCAAGGTGTATGTAAACTTTTGACTTTAACTGTATATGCACGTAAACATACACTATATGGACAAAAGTATTGGGACACACCTCTTAATTCAGATGTTTCAATTAGATTCCTTGGCCACAGGTGTAGAAAAATCAAGCATCTAGCCATTTAGTCTGCGTTTACAAATATTTGTGGGGGGAAAATGGTTTGTTCTGAAGAGTTTATTGAATTCAGGTGTTGTACTGTGATAGAATGCCACCTTTGCAATAAGTCGGTTCATGAAATGTTATCCCTGCTACAGTAGATATTCCACGGTCAACTGTAAGTGGTATCTTTGGAAAATGATCACAACTCCTTAATGCAAAACCTGCATAAAGTCAGAGAGCATGGTCATTTAGGTCCCTGTTGGTGTAATTGTCAAGTGTCCCAATACTTTTGTCCAGACAGTGTACTGTATACATTCATTTTTATTTACAGCTTATTTGTACTTTCACAACTTAGAGCAGCACATGCCAATGATTTAATGCTATCAAACATTTGGTGGGACTTTTGCGGAATTAACCAATATCTCAGTCGATTTTCTGGATTCAGTGGATTTTAAAAATAGAGCAAAAACATTACAGCCACGACCACTCACTATTGCAGTGTAGACTTGCAAGGGTGATATGTAAAAACCCACTATATGAGAATAAAATTTAAAAAGGAAATGAAGGGATATAAAAAGAAAATGATACAAGGCCTTTTTAGTTCAGTGAGTCAGGTTTATTTTATTTGTCCAGTGCTGTTCTGTCTGTTATTACATGTAATGAGACAACAATGTACCTTCCTGGTGCCAGTGGCTTGCTCATCACAGAGACTCAAATTTGCCCTTTATGGGAAAACAATGCAGGCTTGAGTCAGGGCTGTCGTATGATCATTCACAAGAAATGTTGTAATTGTTTTTCTGTTAAATCTTTTTGTTTGTTTTTGAAGTTCTCTGTTGTCATGTAAATGAGAATTCTGGAGTTTGCTGGGTCAAACCAGGAGAAGCATCTCTGTCTGCCCTGGAACTTCATTTCTCATAAAACATCTGCTACGAGTCTTTTGTTCAATCCCTTCCCCATCATCTCCGAGACTAACACACTGAGCGGTTTGGTTGAGCGCCAAGGTAAGATTCCAACTCTGAAGCTGAATTTTCAATTCGAAATATATTGTTTGCGAACATTTGAGAGCAATACCTAACAATGCACTAAATTATCTAAAGCCCAAGAGTGAACTTACCACAAGAATATTAATGTTTTGCTCTACTCAAAATTAAATCAAAATTATTCATGTTGTTGGTGAAATGTAAAAAAATAAGTTTATAATTAATTAAATTCCCCTTTTATTCAACAACAAACTGCAGTGACATTAATGTAGGCACTAAACAGATCAGTTCTGTACAATGGTAATTATAATGACAATGTCTAAATTGATAAAGTAGCCTATTAAAGATTAGTTCATGAATTAAAAATTTATAATTTACTCAGCCCATGTCATCCAAGATGTTCATGTCCTTCTTTCTTCAGTCAAAAAAAAGAAATTAAGGTTTTTGAGTAAAACATTTCAGGATTTTTCTCCATATAGTGGACTTTGAAGGAGATTAAGGCTTCAAAGGGTTCTACATAGTCCCAGGCGAAGAATAAGGGTCTTGTCTTGTGAAACAATCGTTCATTTAAAAAAAAAAAAAAGTATGTACTTCCATCTATGTTACGCTTGACCTTTCCAACATGACTGTGTAATGTGAGAAGTCGAGCTAGTGCAAGAAGAGCATTTGTAGTTAAAAAGTATATAATTTTTTACATTTTTTTTGGAAAATGACCAATCGTTTCATTAGATAAGACCCTTATTCCTCGGCTGGGATCATGTAGAGCCCTTTGAAGCTGTACTGAAACTGCAATTTGGACCTTCAACCCGTTGATCCCCATTAAAGTACATTATGGAGAAAATCCTGGACTGTTTTTCCAGGATGCCTTTTTACTGATGCCTGAAGAAATATATAAAAAGGGGGATGAATAAAATATGCCCAGCTTTTTTAAAAGGTGCACTTTTTTTTGTCTTTGAATTTTGCAGGGATAAAAAAGAATATTTAGGTTTTCAGGTAGGAACACGTTATCATTTGGATTAATGTGGTTTAAACAGCATATTTAAATTTTAGAGAGTTCAGCTTTAATGTAAAACTTATTTTTAAATAATATCCACCAGAGAAAAAGACGTTTGGATCCTGCTAACAAGAGTGAGGAATCCTTTAAGTTAGAGTAGAGCTTAAAGGAGAGATGATCTTCTATATTTGATTGAGACTGTCCTCAAAGAAAATACGACTCAATTTTAAGTTCTTTTATTTACCTTATAAGACCCATTTTTACGTTTTAAAGTAAAGCGCCCTCTAGCGGGCGTAAAAAATAATGACAGTGTCACGTTGGATCTGACGTCATGATATTTTTACACCGATCTCACGGTAAAACATATTTTACTAGGTGTAATTCGTATGAATGAGCTACATGTAATCCTGAAAGTGCATTGGATACCTGTTGCTGATAGGGGAGCAATTGTTGTATACGCTCTATGGAGACGTATTTTAAAGATTTGTGAAAACGACTTATGTCGGGCGTATAAGTTGGAGGACATGTTGATTTGATTATAGCTCACCCATCAAATCTATTCTGTGGGGAAACAGACAGTTCAAATGGTATCAGCATTGTCTGCAAACGTGTGTTTTGCAAATGTCTCACATTCTTGTAAACAAATGTATTTGTTTGCAAAGATATGTGGGAAATGTAACAAATATGCCACTGAAGTGTTTGAAATAGCAAATTTTCCTGTAAGAGTGGACATGGCCATTTGTAAAATTTATGGGTCTGGCTTCCGGTCTCATCCGCGTCCAGCTATTTTCAACTGTACAATCTGCTTGTTTTGCTGCTTGATATTGCACACTGGTGTGTCTTACTATATTATTTTAATGTATTACCTTAATTATGAACACTTGTTTGTAGTGTAAACGTTATTTTCCTATTCAGAATTACTTCCACGTTATGAAACATCTTAGCATATGCTCCATTGTTATCACTGACTCAACAGTGTCATTCTGTCACAGACACGGACAAGCACCAAACGGACCCCATCAAAACCTCTAAAAACTACAAAGCCACATCAGGCTAGAATACCAAATGAGGGTCATTTGGTTACGAATAAATCCAGAACACTATGTGCAACTTTAAAGTCAAAATGAGCAGATACAATACAATATAAAATACAATTTGTTTTGAAATACAATGCTGACCTGACATGTAGGAAAGCAAATTAGATGCAGCTTTCTAATAACACCTTTCTATACCAGCAAAAGGTCACATTCAAATTAAATTCATAGCTATTGAATGTATTTATAGAAGTCTTACCTATTCAAATTGAATTAGGTAACTGATTTTTTTAGATTATGGCTATAAGAATTGCATTTAAATGCACTGTCATTATGAAGCATTTAACTGCAGACCTGTTTTTCAAATCTCTTGTGTCTCTGTGCTCTTGAAATGCCCTTTAGCAGCTAAAAGATAACCAACGTTTTATGTATTATTCTAAATGAAAAGCTGTCACCAATGATATAATCATTTTAGCATAAGAAAAAAGAATAATTTCCAAGTCTATTCTAGTAAGAAAAATAAAAGCTCTTTTTCTGACTCCCTTGGCAGGTAAAAGCTTTCATAACTACTTCATAGTTATTGCAGAAATTATCTGCAGAAAATATAATGTTAAGAAAGAGGTAAGGGGAAAGTTAATGCATTAATGTCTTTCCGATTCTGATATACAGTACAGAGGACAAATCACACAGGGGCTAACAAGTGATTTCTTTTCTCTTTACTCCCCTGCCCTTTGCTCCAGCAGCACAGATCAACTTTAATTAATTTTGGAGTGAAATTGGATGTACGGTGTTCATTAACTGGCAGCCTATTCTATACTTCTGCAAGCCCAAAAAACCTGATAATGAGGTAGATGAGCAGAAGAGCCCATTTTGAGAATTCTCTTTGATTCGATTAGCCTACAGGAAGTGTGAAACCTTCATCTCGTTATGAATTTGGAAGGACTCGCACACATTCTGCTCCTCCTTCCATCTTCCTCACTCTAGCATTATGTCTCTGTCTGCTCACTGAGCCCCTGGGCTGATTCACAAAATCTTAAGGAGCATTTCCCCATGTCCCCCACCACCTCCATTCCTTCCCAAAACACACAATAATGCAAGAATTCAGGCTGATAAAAAATTCATCAATTATCTTTTTTCAGTAATATTGTGTGCTGAATGCTGTCCTTTAAGGTATTAAGGTAGAAGAGAATACTGCTTGGGGATTTTGAAAACACATAGTACTTGGTTCATACAGTCTGAGATCCAAGTAAAGCCAAGGAAGTGCTCAGAGGTAATCCACACATTATCAAAAACTAAAAGGATCATCCATTGCTTGGTAAAACTGTAAAGAGTTTGAGCCCATGCATAGAGGTCACACAAATAGCAGGAAGAAAAGAAGGAAGTACAGTGGATCAGCTACTTATAAAGCTTACAATGTTGGTAGGTCAATAACAAATTATTAAACTTTAAATTTTAAACTAGTACATTTTATGGTTCTGCCCCAAACAGCCATTTATTAACATATATACAGTATCATTTTTAGGCTTTGTCAAATTTACTCTTCAAAGCATATGCTCTTTGATCATGAGAGGTGCAATTAACATTTTTATCATTCCAACCAGATGATCCGACGGTAGTTGGTCACATTGCAGCCTGTTTGACAGACATTTCTGGCTGGATGAAAGACCATTGCTTTCAACTCAACCTTGCTAAGACAGAACTGCTCGTGGTCTCAACCAACAAGCTATGTTCGTCAACAATAACTCCTTCCAGGACAACCTAGGAACCTTGGAGTTGTAATTGATAATCAGTTAAGCTTCACAGACCATATTGCCACAACAGCCCTGTCCTGCATATTTGTCTTATACAACATTAGAAAAGATCAGACCCTTTCTAACAGATCAGACTACACAACTCCTTGTCCAAGCTTTTGTTCTCTCCAGACTGGACTCTTGTAATGCTCTATTGGCGGGCCTTTCAGCATGTACTATCAAACCTCTGCAGTTGATCCAGGATACAGTAGCGAGAGTGGTCTTCAACGAGCCGAAGAAAGCCTACTTCACGCCTCTCTTCATCAGAATGCACAGGCTGCCAATAGCTGCTTGCATGAATGAATCAAAAGATTCGTTCAAACCGCTGATTGTTATAGTAACAAAACGTGTTCCTCAGTGATGAAAAAGAGTTCTGCTGTGGCTTTGTTTGGAAGTATTTTCACTGATGAAATAGAGCAAAAACAAGAACTGTTGTATCTAAAATGTAACACTTAATATTAATTTCTTGTTTATTGAGCTGTTCATCAAATCAATATCACATTTGCAAACGTGCTGATTTTTGAATAAAAACATCACTCTTCATGTGATAAGAGTAACTATATCAGATTATGTCCATTTAAAAGACATATAAAAGCCATGCAGAGGCATTTTTTCCCCTTTATCTTGAATCTGAAGGGAATTCTAAATGTATTTTAGGGGATAGTTTACCCAAAAATGAAAATTCTGTCATTATTTGCTCACCCTCATGTTGCTCCAAACCCATAACACCTTTGTTCATCTCCGGAACACAAATGAAGATATTTTATTTCATGAAATCCGAGAGCTCTCTGACCCTCCATAGACAACAGGAGTTCTTCCACATTTAAGGTCCAGAAACGTTGTAAGGACATTGTTTAAATTGTCTATCTGGAATCAGTGGTTTAAACATAATTTTATGAAGCTACAAGAAAAGGTTAAAAAACAACAACAAATGCAGTGTCTTTTCAGCGTTTCTGGACCTTAAATGTGGAAGGACCCTTGCTATCTATGGAGGGTCAGATAGCTCTTGGATTTCATCAAAAATATCTTAATTTGTGTCTTACAGGTTTGGAACATCATGAGAGTGAGTAATTAGTGACAGAATTAACTTTTTGGGGTGAACTAATCCTTTATTAGTCTAAATCATGCAGCGATCGCACAGTAGTCTAAGGTTAACCTACATTATGTAGCGTATGCGTGCACTCTCTGGGTGTTTTTGGTTTTTGTGATTTACTCGATATTGTCAAACCGCATATCGTTTACAAAACAAGCACTGAGCCCTGATGAGCCCCAGCTAAGTTGTGACTTATTATTGTGACTATTAATTGTTAATATTGTAAAGTGCTACCTTGTGTTTAGACAGACTGTTCAAAAGTATTCCTAAAACACTATAGAACAAAAATGAAGAAAAAAAAAAAGGATATTAATGAATTTATGTTACTCTGCATGCTTATGTATTATGTCATGGATTTATATTTGTTCTGTACACTTGAATGTAGTTCAGGGTGATGCTGAAAAAAATGACTATTGATTTATTGAGCACCACAATAGATGGCATTCTCGTAAAATCCTGAAAGCTGTCTGTACAAGATCAAAGACTTGGTCTCTTAGGCACAATAATGTGTGATACAAGTTCAGCTTTAATTAGGGGCCAAGCCCGAAGGGCTGTAGCCCCTATTGTATCTGTACGTTTTCTTTCTTCTTCTTCTTCTTCTTCTTCTTCTTCTTCTTCTTGGCCAATGGGAGTCTATGGCAGCCCTATGAAGGGAACATAGCGTCGCTGTCGGGCGGAAACCTCGTATGTCCAAATTTTGTAAATTTCATATTTTTTCACAAATCGATGCTATTGGTCAGTGCCCACGTGGATCTGTAATTTTTACAAATTATTAACCAATCTAAAGTGTTGAAAATAGCTTGAGAGCAAATCTCTTAACTCATTTGAACACTTCAACTGTCTGAGAAGAGCTGGTATCTCCACCTTTTCTTCACTCCGCTGGAGCGCCGGGGCATATGTCCCCTTCCATCTTCTTGTCACAAAGCACCGGCAAAAATAATTAGCATTGAATGTGTCGGGGGAAACAGTAAGGAGATATTTGAATGATCCATTAATAAACTAGTGTATTCTGAGATAATGTCGCAAAGACCCTGACTCGCAATCTCTTCTTTGGACGCAACTTTTGAAGGAAAGCATCTTTCCGGATTACATAATGAAAGCGTTTTTTTCTGATTTGTTTTATTTCGTTAAGTAATAATTTAAAGGTTTATATTTATTTATTTATTTATTTGTCATATTTGTGAGGCATGTAGCCTATTCGCTGAAAAATGTGATCGCGCTGACTCCTCATGTCCTGCAAAGCGATTTCAGCTTCTCCTCTTCAAAAACAATATTCACATAATAGCGCACATTTATCTAGGTTTAATGTTTAAACTAACATTGTTCTATAGCTACTTTAACTGTTTTAGATCTATAGATTTTATTTTATGCAAGTCGTAATGATTTAGGCTAAAAGGCAAAAGTCTTCCGCTGGCCGCTGTTCGTAAAAAAAAAAAAAACCTGATATTTAACGAACAAAAAATGCTCCAAAAGTTTTTCTAAATTAACTTAATAAGAAAACGAAACGAAATATAACCACTTTGGCATTACATACAAAACGTAACTATGTTAATAGCTGAAACAGTAGTATAAGATGTTCTGGAAGAATTAAGGGGAAAAAAGACGGACTCAGTTTTTTTGTATTGTATCATAGCTCTTAAACCTTTAAAATAGAGTTTAGGAAGATGTATGTAACCACAGTCGTTAGCTTTGGTTAACTATCGAAGCCTTTTCTCTTGTCAAAAGGCTCAATGCGACCGCAGACTTTGTTTGCCTGCAGATTAATTTCCGCCTATTAGACAGTTTATCGCTTTATTTTGGTATTGCATCACTCATAGCTCTAACGTTTAAAATAGAGTTTAGGAAAATGTATGTAACCACAGTCGTTAGCTTTGGTTAACTATTGAAGCCTTTTCTCTTGTCAAAAGGCTCAATGCGACCGCAGACTTTGATGAACACTGCTGGCAGCAGCGAAGTCTGTGTCTGTGCCATTCTTATCAATGACGGCGTAATCTCGTATCTCCCTGCTCCCAAGTCATAAAACCTCGTATCTCCGATAAAACATGATTTTGGGGAAATGTTGTCTTAATGTTGGTACACAACAGTGTATGATAGCAATATATGGTATAATACCAACTTTAATGATAAAATATTTAATAACTCAAAAAATATGCCGTTTTTTTTTCATTTCCTGAAAAATTACGGTTTTGGAGATACGAGGATTCCGCCCGACAGCGACGATAGGAAAATTATGAAATTTGGCACACTTGTAGTGATGGCCATGACCAACTTTGGGGTCTCTAGGTTCAACTCTATAGCACCACCACTAGTCCAAAATTTCAACATTTAAACTGTAATAACTCCTGAACCCCTAAAGCTACAAAAATAAAACTTAGTACACCTGATTGCTCTCCTCATGCTGATCACATTCAATAGCTTACATTAAGACTCCGCCCATTACAGTAGCGGCCATTTTGAAAAGTACAGTATTCAGTCTAAATGCTACTCCTCCTTCAAATTGATCAAATTCTTCTCAAAATTGGCTCAGATGATCTTTGGACTGAGCTGCACAGAAATGACTGAACCGATTTATTTTATTCATCTTTGTTCAAAAGTTATGATGTCACAAAATTAACGAAGTTGACCCAAAATTGGTTCAGAGGCTATAACTCGGCCAAACTTTGATCAATTGACATCAAAGTTGGTACACTTCATCTACACCATGATCTGAGGGTCCATGCCAAAGTTGGGAACAGCGCCACCTATGGGTCGTGAGATAGCAAAAATGCACATTTTTGCTTATAACTTCTGAACAGTTGATCAGAAAATCATTATCTTGGAGTCTATGGATTCCCTGGGTCATGCCGAATTTGATGATATAAATTGATCCAGGATCAACTAAACCACGTGACTGCCATTTTGAAATATGTCATAAATTGCAATATCTTTTGAACCATTTGACATATCTGCACAAAAATCAGTAGGCATCATTGACAGCATGTCCCCTAGGCACCTGAGAAGTTTGAATACAGCGCCACCTAGCGTTCAAGAGATATAATGACTTTGGCAAAAACGCTTATAACTTCTGAAAACATTGCCCAAATATTATAATTTTGATATCATTTAATTCCCTGGTTTATGCGGATTCAGATGATGTCTCATTTGTCATTTTTCATGAATGTGTCTGTCAGCCATATTGAAGTAAATGAAAAACAGTGTTTTTGCTACTCTTCCTTCAGATTTTGTTCCATTTTGTCCATAATTTCACCAAATAATCTTTGGACTGAGTCGCATAGACGTGACTAAACGGATTATTGATATTCACTACCGTTCCCGAGAAATACCTCTCCAAAATCAACTGTGCCTGTGTTTGGTGATTTATGCTAGTTAGCTTAGCTATCTGGCTGTCATTTGTTCTAATGTGGCTATCAGGTTAACCATAAAGTACTTTAATTTTAAATTAGCTTAGCATGCTAATCTGACTAATATACTAAATCATGTTTTTTATGACCTCTTTCTCACACCTAAACTTCTCTTCCAGAGCCTGCTGAAGGTATGCTGACTGAGTGGCACACTTGGTTAAACCACTGGTTTCAAAACCTGAAGCCTGTTGTGATGTGGGTTTGAATCCCACGTAATGCAACTTTATAAACCTGTGTAATGTTGTGCCGTTTTGATTAGTTTATTATCCAGATCGGCATTGTACAAATCCGTATTGCTACTGACTTAAAAAAACATGTGTTTATCTGTGTTGTGTTGTGTTCATTTTCAGTTGACCATCTGTTCATTCTTAGTTCATTCTTGCCGATAGTTCTGAAGCGGCTGTTTTTCAGATTCATTCTATTGCTGCGATTTTTGTTAGTCCTGCTCTGCACACGGCTACAGCCCTTCTTGGGCTTGGCCCCGTAATCGCTGCTTGCAGCTATATTTGTGTACTGTTTCTATAAAGAAATGTGATAAGGATTTAAACCACAGGTTAGAAATTCAACGGCAACCTGAGGTGCCTCTGAAAGTCATTTAAGCATTAAAATAATCTTTATTATGCCACCCAATTAGCAAAAGTATTTGTTGAAATAGCACATAACTCACTGGGAATCACTGGGTAATTAGTTTAACGTGTAATGCTAAAGCAGTATGTAATTGAACCAAATGAGAATACCAACTGTTGAACAAAGGCAGAAGTAGAAAAATAGAAAGAAAAACAGAGGACAAAGTGCTCAGTATAAAAGCAAATCACCTCAATTGCTGGAGTAATGGATTTGAGTCCACATACTCACTGAATGGGCCTAATGTTGCATGTTGTTGCAAGTCAGCACGTAGCTGATGAGGTCTGACATCAAGCTGTGTTGCTCTATCATTCATTCTTTCCCCGTGCCTATCGAAGTAAGACATTCTGCTACAAAATATGCTTCATATTTGAGGATGGACAAAATTAAATGCGAAAGGACAACGTCTATCTGTCAAACTGGTTTTGTAACATTTTATTCTAGAGAGAAATTTCATCATTTGAACAAATATTCAAATAATGTGTCCATTAATCAGCTGTACTTGTCATACCTGAAAAGTTAAAGTAATGAGCAATCATGGGTTTCAAGGGCACATCAGTTTCCATTCACCAGGTCTTATTTGTCATATTTTCACTGCCCTGTCTAATCACTGCTAATATCAGACACTGAGTAATGGAGATATTTTATTCATTCAAACGGTAATACATAATTATGCATGGGGTAGAAATACATGAATGAATTATCTGTAATGGGCGATAAGTTGAAGACAAACACAATCCAATAATGACATCTTCTTTTTCTCTGAGAGAAAGGTCCTCTTCTGTGTGGTTCCTGGCCAGAACTGCTTTCCTCTGGGCTAATTTATGCAAATATTATTTGTACAGATGAAAGTTTAGGACATGATGAGAATTATTGTAATCAATTATAATTGGAATAGAACGCTCATGGAAAAGAAAGCAGTTTGTTAATGTTACTCCCAAGGTGCTTGAAAAAATTGAGAGTATGTGAGGTTAGTGAACACCGGAGGGCATCTATCAATCAATCCTGAGCGAACAAAAAAATTATAATAGTTCACCCAAAAACATTTATAAGGCCTCAGGCCATCTGTAGATGAGCTTGTTTCTTTTTTGGAACAAATTTAGAGAAATTTTGCATTACATAAATTAAGCTCACCAATGGATCCTCTGCAGTGAATGGGTACAACCAGAATGAGAGCCCAAACAGCTCAAAACATCACAATAATCCACAAGACTCTATTCCATCAATTAATGCCTCATGAATGCCTCATCATTAAGGTGTTTTAACTTTAAACTGTCACTTCTGGCCAAAATATTAGATCATATTTCATAATAGCGTTTCCTTCAGTGAAAAGTTTTAACTCACCCAATGTCTGCAGAAGATCTGATTTGTGAGAGCAAGTGACGCAAGTTTCTCATCACCTAATCACCTGAGGATGAATACATTTTCAGCAAAATTTCTTTTTGGGTGAACTATTCCTTTAATTCTTCTTATATTGAACTCTATGTGCACTTTTGTAATTATTAAAATTCAAGTGCTGCTTTATTCTAGATCAAAGAAGTGTTTGCTTGTGGCTGTGCTCATGAGCTATAACAGTTTGGATCTGCTTTCATAAAACCTATCATTGCTCTTCCGTTAATAGTTTCACCAGGGAATCGTTTCATGGTGGCAGTCTCTAGTCTGAGTTTCAGAGCAGCTGAGAGTTATCAGCTTTTTCCTGCATGTCAGTATTTGACACATCTGGGATCTGTGCAGTGAGCTGATAACTCCCTTCTATCTCCACACCTGCAGGATTGCTACAGAAATCTATAAAGGGGTGGACATGTCTTTCCACAGCATTGTGCTTCCTTGTACAGAAACCTGTTCTTTTTTGGATAAGCACTAAAGCATTTTATTGACGGGGAAAAATCCTTAAGAAATTCAAGAGAGACAATTACTCCGCTGCCAGATTGGAGGTGTATATTGACTGGGGCCAGAGAGTGCTTCTTTGGATGAGTTTCTAATTTGTGATGGTGTCAGAGTGAAACAGACTTAAAAGGATATTTCAGACAAAAATTATCATTTTGTCATCTCTACTCAATCTGATGTCATTTCAAAGTAGTATAATTTTTTTTAACTTGAGATTAAAGTCATAATATTTTGAAAATAAAGTCGAAATTACGAGAATAAAGTTGAAATATTTCGAGAATAAAGTCAAACTTATGAGAATAAAGTCAAAATTTCAAGAATAAAGTCAAAATGTTTTGAGAATAAAGTCCAAATTACAATAATTAAATAGTAGCAATTAAAGTTATATTGTTTGGAGAGTATAGCCTGTGCATGCAAATGGCCTGGACAGCACGTTTATTAAATGGCTGTCTTTAACACCGAACACAAATCTAAAAGTACTCATCTGTTTGCATTCACTTAAGGCAAAAAAAAAAAAAAAAAAAAAAACTCTGTGTTTATGATGATATACTGATGTATTTCATGCATACTGTTCATTAAATGTGAAAGAGAAGTCAGTTCCGGCCCGGAACAACCTTTTCTGCAGTGTAAATGCACGGTAATGTTCAAGAACGGACGTAGGTCAGGCGATTTTTACTGTGGGACCGCCCTCGAAACGCAATTGGGCTACTTTTGAGTAGCAATTGGGCAGGTTTTGTTGTGAAAACCTGGCAACCCTGATCAAAACGCTGTTTTCTGTGCTTGCGCTTCAGATGTGTGCGCTGCATGCAAACAGTGCGCAAGTTCTTTTCTTTCCTGCGTTTAAATAGTTTGAAAATAACATTAAATACGAACACGGGAATCGCTAAGTGGAATTGAAATGCACGTGTCTTATCGAATAGCTGGTTACTGGAAATTTGGAACCGGTTCTAGATACCCAATCCTATTCATTAGGCCTAATTGTTGTGCGCCAACCACCCAATAATAGCACTAAGCTTTGTGTTTTTGGTACTTTTTAATATAAAACAAAATCTCAGCTTTTAAAATCTGTCAGTTTTATAGCGAAATACAAACAATGTATCATGCAATAATGTGTTTTTCATGCTCTTTAATGTGGCGGGACAGATCGCTGTATTCATTTGAATCAATCAATCAATTCATCTTTTCGATTACATTGAGACATTCGTTTCATCAAATTATACAGTTTTCTTTGTGAAAATTCCACCACCTTCTCTGGCATCCAATCTTTCATTCCTCACATGTATTTATTTAAAAACGATTTAAAGGTTGAAGTGGACTCCAACTCGTTGACATAAGTTATATTGTTCTTTTCTGAGGTATATAAGAGACTATTCACAAGCTGTTTTAATCACGGTATAATACAGTTAATCACTGGAATTAATATTTAACAACTTCCATCCATTATTTGTAGCGCGCCAGCCACCCAGTAACTGCAATAATTTTGTGCTTTGTTGCTTTTAAATTCTGTCAGTTTTATCATGAAATACAAATTATAAATGTTTTTCCTCTTTATTTCAAGTTTATATCACGATATAAACAAGAAGGAACATCAGAAGGAATAATAAAAAAAAACAGTATAGCCTAATTTAATGAAACAAATGTCACACTGTAATCAGAAAGATGACTGATTGACTGGGTTTTATTAATAGGTTTGGGCCTTTAGACGATGACATTGCCCTACCACTCATCGAACTGAAAAAGCCTCGTATCGAAAAGCTCAAAGCTAATACGTGTATCGTTACACCCCTAATTTCAATATTTCTCTCGTAATTATATAGCTGGGTAATTATACCTGTATATAATTTGCGGGCATATGACCCACTATTAATAATGTGGGGCAATGAAATTGCTTTTGAATGTGCGCTAGCTCTTTACTTTCACTTTCAAGATTTGCGATCACAAATACTCGGTGTTTACTATGGTGCAACAGGACCTACCTCACATTTTACAAGATTAGATGTCTGTCAGTTATGCTTAGGATCTGCAAATCTGCAAATCATTCATCATCGTCCTATCAGTCATCTCTCCTTACTCTGTTTATGTGGTACGTAATTTTATTTCCCTTTTTATGTCCCTTTAGTGGCACTATAGAAGCTGTTATTCATTTTACGGGCTTTTCGGAATACGCATTCACGCTTCAGGCACATCCCTAATCTTTGTTCTGTATGCTTGATTGTAGTTTTAAATCAGATTTAAATTGATATTTTACCCAAAAATAAAACCCCTGTCATCTCTGTTCACTCTGCCGACTTCTACATGAAACACAAACAAAGATACGAGAGAAATGAGACTATTTTTTTTAAAGAAAGAAAATCCTAAAGGTTTTGAACAACATGGGTATGTGAGTAAATGATGACAGTATTTTTGGGTAAAGTATAATTAATATAGATGAATATGTAGTCTGTAAATATTAGCATTTCATCCTTTATATTGAATTTAGGATTATGTTGATTACAGTTGGAATAATATATTAAATCATATTCTCCAGTATATTTTATCCAGGGAGCACATTCTTACTTCTCTTGTTTCCCTTTATCCTGGAAAAGGCTTCCAATATAAAACCACAAGGCAATCTCTGAACATCGGAACAGTTTAAACTAGAGACAATTTAGATTTGTTAGAAGTAAAGAAAAAGATTTTTTCTCTCTCTCTCAGGGAAATAAGGACATGAAGTCACTGTAGTCATGAAGTCTAAATATTTTGAACTCACCAATAATTATGCCAAATTAGTATGGACAAAATCATGTTTGGTCAAAAAAATATAGTGCAATTATCTGGAATACGTTTTTCCAAATGTCAAACTAAAACACAGGAAAATACATATTCATCATTTTTACTTGACATATGACTAACCAGAGCACCTGGAAAATTACATTGATGAAATATTTTAAAAGTATCATGCCATAATAATATATAAAATAAACTACTGTAATATAATAAAATATTTCCATGTTGCTTTCCAAAAAAAAAAAAAAAAAGTTTACAGAATACAGACCTACTTTTGAATGATTGTCAATTTTAAAAATATGCTTTTTGAGCCCAAATGGCATAGTTGCCAGCAGGAGCTAATGGGGCAATGCTAACAAGCCTTGATCTATGAGAATCAGTCTGTTTCTGATATATAGCATGCCTTTGATAAACTCTCTACCTCTGTTTTGCACCTCTGCATTGTTTTTCTGATTACAGTAGAAAACTCTGAGTCAGACACATGACAGCAGACACTGACTGATAAAGACATTCATCACTTCCAGCATGACAGTACAATAACACACAGATATCTGCGCAATAATAAAAGCAATCCAGCTTTTTCCCCCATTCAGTCAAACATGGTAAATATAGAAATCACACATCACTGAGCAGTTCGAAATGAGCAATTATTCAACAGACTCTGGTGCACTATAACAACATCCAGCACCAATCAACAGACCGTCAAAATGAAAGACTTGGCGGACGTCAGAGACACTGAGGTGATTCTTGAGAAATGTATCTCAATTAATTTGGCCTGATTTTTGACTAATGAAGAGCACTCTAAAGGAAATGTGAAATGTGTGTGTGTACGCATGTGGTGAGTCATCTCCATTGAGGAAAAAATAAATAAATAAATTACTGAATATATTCAACAGAGCAACGCTGCACACAGACACTATGTATAGGAAGAGAATAATTTGATTATCTAGGAACATTAATTGATGCTTTAGCCCAATGGATTCATTAGAATTGGTCAAACACTCTGCTGTATTACCAGCAGTGGACAGTAATGAAATATTTTGAAGTATCTTTAGTTTATCAGAGTATTTTTATTTTGGGAAACATTCTATTTTATTTCATTACTTTCCAAAACATAATATCATACTGTTTACACCACTATATTGTTTCTTATTATGTAAAGCTGAAGAAATCACCACCTCCTCTGAGATGCAAAAGATCTATTTGTGAATAAGCTGATTCTTTCTAGCTTTTGATTTGGTTCAGAATAATACTAAATGATTCATGTGTGCAACTGCAGCTGACTGACAACTCACCGATTCAAAATGGCCATGAAGCGGGTTATCGCCTAGTTTTCATATCCCCTTAAAGGGATAATTCACCCAAAAATGAAAATTCTATCATTATTTACTCACCCTCATGTCATTCCAAACCTGTAAGACCTTCATCTTTGAAGTTCATCTTTGAAACACAAATTAGGATATTTATTAAGAAATAGATATAAATTAAGAAATTGTCCATGTGACATCAGTGGTTCAACCTTAATTTATGAAGCTATGAGAATGCTTTTGAGGACAAAGAAAAACAAAAATAACAATGTCAACAATTTCTTCTCTTCTGTGTCAGTCTTTGATGCACGTTCATGAGAGTACCACGACGCAAAGTCATTTTTGTTTTCTTTGCACACAAAAATTATTATCGTAGCTTTGTAAAATTAAGGTTGAACCAGTGATGTCACATGGACAAGTTTATCGATGTCCTTACTACCTTTCTGGGCCTCAAACGCTACAGTTGATCTCTATGCAGGGTCAGAAAGCTCTAGGATTTTAACAAAAAATATCTGTGGCTTGAAGATGAATGAAGGTCTAGAATTGGTTTGGAATGACACAAGGGTGAGTAATTGACAGAATTTAAATTTTTTGGGTGAACTATCCCCTTAAATGTCAACATTTTACCCCAGTGTGACGTCTGTCATTATATTTTTATAGTATTTGTAGCCACATATTTTAGATTGTCTTTAAAATACTGTATAGGCCTACTGTATATTAAGGCAAAATTACATAAAATTGTATTATATATTACATTTTTTAAATACAAGTAAAAAATGTACTTACACAAACAGGTTTTTTTTACGTGGTGCAGAGTGTTTTCATATTTTAAACAAGTTGCATTTCAACCGTTACTACTAACACTACTAATAGTAAGCTTACTTTACCAGTGATTAAGGTACTTTACAAAGCATAAACATAAGTACAACCAAATTACGTGATAACAAATTTAATATGCATGCTAGAATGATGATATGATTCAGCATCCACCGGTTCAAACTAAATAATAAAACCAACAGGAGCAATGAAACAAACAAGCCATAGTATGACTTCAAACAGCAAGAGTGAACACATGACAGCAGAAGCAAACATCCCACAAAAACTTGAAGAAGACTGGTGCAATGCAGCAGGAGCAACTAACATCCAGTGAACGTGTGTGAGAAGGACAAAATAATCACAACATAACACACTTTTTATGTATCACTTAATAAACAAACTTCATGCTTCCACACCAGTAGGTGTCAGTATGAAGTTAGAGGCCACCAACAGAAATGTGGGCCGCATTGTGAAAGATGTAAAACACAATTTTACATTTCTTACTACACATGGATAGATGAGAAACATGAATGCTGTGAGTTCAGTGCATGATCCTTGCGCATGAAATCGTATTTTGATTATACACAATATTTATAAGCAATTGACATAATTATCCCAAAGTACTTGGTAGAACTGTTTAAATAACATGTAATTATTTATGGTGGTTTAAGTGCTTTAGGTTTCACATCATGCATTCTGCAGAACTGATGACACCCTGGTGTTCTTCGGACTGACAATGTTGAAACTAACCATGTCAAATTCAGTTTAACGAACAGCTTGAAGGTGTCTTGGAAGCATAAAAATTAATGTCCTGGTGGTCTTCATATGTAGGTCGGAGACTGTGACTACAATAGGAAGGTATGCCCATAAAAGAAATGAAAGAGCTCATGACTTACGGCATCAGTGTCTCTCTGTGCAGCAAGACAATTATCTATGGTGAGCGTAAGTCAGATGCCAAAATATGATTTAGAACTATAAGTGTGCATGAGAAGACTCTGAGTCACACCCTCCTTGTGGGTGATGTTCCCTCCGTCTCACATTTTCTACAAAGGGCTTCAAAGCTTCAGGATTTGCCGCAGTAAAAAAGGCACTGTTCTGAATGTAGATATGCTAGTTTTTTTCTTGGATTTGATGAGACTGTTCTTCTTGTTTGGGTGGCACAGCAAAGTGCCCAAAGACAATTGTTAAAAAAAAAAAAAATACTAATCCCACAGTTCTGGGCATTTCTCTAGCTTCTCATATTCCTACTTCTAATTCCTTTTCTTTCCCACCTTTTTCTTTCTTACAGATATGTATCACCCACTGGTGTTTGCCTGTCTGTCTGAGAATTTAGAAGTCTCAAAGGATTTTGGCCTTTTATTTTATTTTTATTTTTAATTGATAGATAGATAGATAGATAGATAGATAGATAGATAGATAGGACTTTCCACCTCAGCCCTTATGTTTGTACACACAGTCCTATAGATTTGGATGTCCTGTTGCGCTGTTCCTGCCTCCATCCATGTTGTAGATTGCCTCAGGGGGTTCTTTGTAGTCAGCACCTCAGGTCTTTTTTGATGTTGTAAACCCCTGTCTCTAGTGATCTGGTGCTAAGTGTTTGTTCTTGTCCTGTCATGATTAGTGCCTGTGTGTTTCCCTCAGTCCAGCAATTTCTAAACACTGGAAGGATTTCTGAAACCCCACAGGTTCGATTTCTGCAAAACATGAAGGGGCTTTTCTTTCTATACTACCTTATTCTGCCTCTTTCTCCATTCTTTCAAAATGGTACTGCTTGTTTACTTAGCTTCTCATAACCAAAAACCATTTGATTGCCCCATGTTTCAAAAGTTTGGGGTTGGTAAGATTTTTTCATGTTTATGGAAGAAATGCCTTATGCTCACTAAATATTAGGACTGGGTTTTGACACAAATTTATTGATTCAATTAGATTCTGATTAACAAGCTTGCGATTTGATTTCCGATTCGATATTGATTATTTTGGAAAAAGTGAAAAGTTTACATACACCTTGCAGAATCTGCAAAATGTTAATCATTTTACCAATATAAGAAGGATTCTACAAAATGCATGTTATTTTTTATTCAGTACTTACCTGAATAAGATATTTCACATAAAAGAAGTTTAAATATAGTCCACAAGAGAAAATAATAGCTGAATTTATTTAAAAAAAGACCCTTGATTCTGAATACTGTGTCACTTGAATGACTCCCTTGTTTGTCCTGAACAGTTAAACTGCCAGCTGTTCTTCAGAAAAATCCTTCAGGTCTCACAAATTCTTTGGTTTTTCAGCATTGCTGTGTATTTGAACCCTTTCTAACAATGACTGTATGATTTTGAGATCCATCTTTTCACAGTAAGGACAACTGAGGGACTCATAAGGTATGTAACTATTACAGAAGGTTCAAACGCTCACTGATGTTAAAAAAATTTTTTGACTTTGAATATCAGGGTAAATTAAACTTATTTTGTCTTCTGGGAAACATGTATCTTCTGTAGCATCTGAAGGGCAGTACTAAATGAAAAAAAAAAAAAAAAAGATATTTAGGTGAAATTAAAATATGTATCTTCTTTCTGTTCAAAAGTTTACACCCCTGGCGTACATTGTTTTTCCTTCCGATCACATTAAACAATGCCAAAATGGGATTTATTGTTTGAGTACTGTAATAACATGGAAAGAAATTGAAATCAGAGACTTTGTTTCATATCAATAGTAACAAAGCATAAAGCTTACTGCAATTTATTGAATGAGAGGAGTGCTACAATATTCAGTTCATTAACTGAAAACAAGCTAGACTAATCGATTCATGTGAACTGATATAGTTTCATAAAAATAAGTATTCATTAATTTTTTTTATTCAATCAAACATTTATTATTATTATCAATGTTAAAAACTGTAAGTAGAAATCCTTTGTAACATTATGCATGTGTACACTGTAATTTTTGATCAATGTGCAATGCATCAATGTGATCAACGCATAATGATGAATAAAAGCATTAAAAAAAGCATTGTACTGACCCAAAATGTTTAAAAGGTAGTTTATATTCAAATGTACACATGCAATCTGTGAAACAGTTTGGCCAAGAAGACAGGTCTTTGTTTCTAAAGATGTCTTTGGTCTGGGGGTCTAAATAAAGCCATCAATACAACGTGAGTAAAGCACAGAGGTGTGAAATGGCGTGAGTGTACACAGAAGCCTAAGAGCCAGCTCTAAATTGGAGACAGCAGTCCCAGTAAGACTGCAAGCCACCACAAATAACTAATTCACGACGAACACCTATGGATCACCTCTAAGTAATGGGCAATAATCTTTGTTGCATTGAAGGTACAGATAAAATACAGAGATCATTTCCATAAAACTAACTGAATATACTGTAGAAACAAACACTTATAAATGTAAAAAGTCAGTTTTTTTATCATAGGTCATTCATTCCTAAGCTACCTGATAGCTGGCATTGCAGCAGATATATTATAGCAGAGATTCCAGTTATCACTTAACTGAATTTATCATATAAATTGTTACAAGGTTTGTGACCGAAAAACAGAAAAAATCAGCAACAACGCATGCATTAAAAATTCATAGGATAACCCAAGGATTTAAAATTTAAAGAGAATCAACACAAGATTATGGATAGAATATTATTTATGCAGTTTCACAGTTCGCTGAAGAGGGCTGTTATCTCCAATTGGGCAGGACATTCACACTGAAGCAACTCCAAGAAAATGTTAAAAGCATGCACACAAAAAAAGGAAAAGGTTCTGTCAGGTTTTAAAAATAAGTGTTGGATCTACTTTTTCCCTGTTTATGAATGTATAATATTGTTTTACTAAAGCTTTCCACTATGGCTGATGAGTGTTTAGCCTTTTTCTAAAAGATCTCTTCTTTCTGGACTAACCATTCTAGGTCTGTGTATATATGACCTGCTGAGCATGATCCCTTTTGTCCTTTACCAGTTAGCAAAAATAGAAAAATAGAAACCTATTTTGAAACTTTAACTTAGTAGTTAAACTACTATTTAGAAACTAGTAGCTTGACTTTACTAGCTACTAGAAGTGACCTCACTAAAAACTATACCCACTGATTTAATTTGTAATTTAACAAAAGTTGTTTTGTTTTGTCTTTTTCTGAATAAATTATCTGAATTCCAATTAGGGTGACATATTAAACTTGGATTGCAAATGTAAACTAAACACACACAAAAAAGAATAGAATACTCTGAGGCAAAGATATATTAATGAACTAAATATCCCATCCAATATACAGTGCATTGTGAAAGTATTCATACCCCTTCATTTGTTCATGCTTTATGTTGATGCCTTATGTTAACCTGCTTTTTAAATCATTTTTTCCACATCATTCTATACTCTATACACCATAATGACAAATCAAAAACAGAATTGTGACAACTTTGTAAGTTTATAAAGAAAAAAATATTAAAAATAATAATAATAAATAAAACAATTTAAAATTAAGTTCATTGCATAAGTATTCAGTACTTAGCTGAAGCATCTTTACAAGCTTTGCACATCAGCATTTGGCAATGATCTGCAATTCATCTCCTCACCTCGTCACCTCTCAAGCTCTCTCAGCTTGGATGTGGGCAGATGCACATTTTCAGGTTCCTCTAGAAATATGTGTTTGGGTCCAAGCCCAGGCTCTGGGTGGGCCACTCAAGGACATTTACAGAGTTGTCTATTAACCACTCTTGCTGTGTGCTTAGGTTCATTGTCCTGTTAGAAGGTGAACCTTCTGCCCAGTCTGACGTTCTGAATGCTCTGGACTGGTTTTTCATTTCAATATTTTGAGGCATTGAGCTTTCCTTCTACTCTGATGAGTCCTTGAATCCCTGCCAACATAACGAAACGTTAAAAAAGAGTATGAATACTTTTGCAAGGCACAGTATATGTAAAATACAAAGAATTTTTAAAAAGACAACCTTTTTAATCAGTTGAAAATTAATTAGGCTATCAAACACTAGTGATGTTTCATGAAGCTTTGAAGGTATTTTGAATGTTTTGGCACACCTGTGCAATAATCATGCTGTCTAAACAGCATCTTGATATGCCACACCTGTGAGGTGGATGGATTATCTCGGCAAAGGAGGAGTGCTCACTAGCACAGATTTAGACAGATTTGTGAATCATATTTCAGAGAAATAGGCCTTTTGTGTACATAGAAAAAGTCTTAGATTTTTGAGTTCAGCTCTTGAACAATGGGGCAAAAACAAAAGTGCTGAGTTTATAATTTTGTTCAGTGTAAAATGACCACTAAACCACTGCACACCCCATATTAACTTTAAATGCTCTCATCATTTGTATGCAAAACAATAAAATAGCATCTCATTAAATCTTTACAACATTAATTCAGCTCCCGGGAACACTCAGTGACCATCCTCTCAGAGGACACATGGCAACACTAATATGATAGAAGAGTAAACAGTGACAGAACACCAGGTGCAGGACAAACAAAGACTGGACCTCACAAATAAATAAGGAATATAGAGCAAAGAGGAATCTTGCTTAGGCACGACTCTATGCTAACAGATACTATATCATACATCATTCTGACATTTTCGAATTTTGTTGAACTAGCTTATTTGCTGATTAGTAGATAATTAGGTATTCTGTTCTTAAAAGGTTGAGTAACTAACAGCAAAGTCAGGTTGTCCTAGAAGCAGTGTTCCTTAAAAAATATGAAATAACTATTGACACTGCAATTACATCCATAATTGGGTTCAATTTGTGTTCAAGAAATCGTCCCGCTTTGGGAATGCATGTAAGCAATCCGTTAAAGCACTATTTCTCCTTCGCTGCTCTTCTGTTGAGAAACCCTGATGGATGGTTTTAGTAAGATGCACAAATCTGTCACAGTCCTGTCAGGAAAAGGAAGTGGGTGGACAAACTCATTTCCCCTGCTTCGCAAACTCAGACACTGGGCAGCTTGCCCTTCAGTGTACTCACCATCCGCCGCAGTTAGGGCACAGACTCAGTTAGGGCCACCTTTATAATTCCTCCCTAACTCATAAATCAGAAAGAGAGAGAGAGAAAGGCTCACCGTCTGTGCCCTAACGATTCCAACCATTAACTGCTGCACTGTTGACTTTTACTGTCTGGAAACGGTGTGTCCATAAAAACATCACATCAGCTCTGCAGAGCTCTGCTTAGATCATTGAACAGACACTGGGTAGATTCCAACAATGTTGCAGTTAGGCCAAAAGATGACAGACATCAGTGTGACTAATTGCTGATTATTTCCATTTAACAGCATATTTATGGGCCACTTTCATATAATTTGTGCCTTTATGTCATATGGTGAAGACATTTATTTCTTTGCCAGATGGAGGCAGATTCAGCATCTGAAATCTTTATATATTGAAGCAGCAGTTCAAAAGCAATGCCAGTCCTGTTCTTTTGCCATATTGGAAGAGGCTGCAGCAAACTAAGCACAGGTTCGAGACAGTTTTCAGGCAAACAGATAGTGTGCAGACCTACGAAATACCAAAGTCTACATGTGTTAGTCCAGACGTCTTGACACTAGGGACTGCACACCCAATAAAACACTTAAAGGATTAAACACCCAATAAAAAGAGGACCGTAACGGGCACATACTGAATGAATACCAACTTGAGATAAACATTAAGACTGTGCAACTGTTACGTTGAGACAAGAAAACACTACAGGACTTTCTAAGATTTTAAAACTGTAGGCATTGTACACTTACTAACTTTGTAAATAGTTGCAGAGAAAAACGACTGTGGATCACACGCTACCAGACTTTCAAGTCATTCCGAAAACAACGAACTCACACAGACACTTGCACTAGGAGATCCATGACAAATGAAAACTATGTCTTCTAAAATCGACTCGAAATATCATGTTTCATATCGTCTGACTGGATGAAATCAAAGTCTGAAATGAAAAAATTGTAATCTGTGTCTATCATGCATGATGCAATTTTTTTGTGAAACCTGCAAAAATCTGCAGGATGGGTCTGACTTTAGGCGACACTTCCAGTCTGTAAAAAAGTCCTGGTCTCATGATGAAAACGCATCTTTGGGAACTTTTTCGCAAGAAATACGTACCGCCTTTTTTTTTTTTTTTCTCGGAACAAATAGACGGACATATGGTATGTTTTAGGTGAAGTTGGTTTTGTAGGTGTCAACGCAGTTCTGACTTGAAATGTCTGCTGATTGGCGCTATAAATCTAATGCTGCATGATGTTTTAAAATAACGTACCATCTGCACTACTGTACACCTAAACCTACCCAATAGTATAAACAAAAGCAAATGTGCCGAAAAAATGCAATCACAAGCATGCCGTTTTAGCTTGTTTTTCGATCTCTCATCTTTCATGCTCTTTCATTGTGAGTTATGATTTTTGATGGGATTTGGACCCAAAGATTCCACATCCTAAGTCCACTTCCATGCTGGCTGAGCTACAGAGCAAGCCTGTTACATCCGGAAAGCAAAACACATGGAGCTGTAATCATAACTGTGTACGAAAATGATTACAAGTGCTCGCCGTTTTACCACCTCTAGTGTTCATTTTTGTTGGAGACTGCAGTGATATGTACTTATTTTGAATCTTGCGAAAAAGTTCCCACAGGTACGTTTTCGTCATGAGACCAGGTAGCAACCAGTGCATTTCCAGCCTACAGTATCTGAAAGAAAGTGAAACATTTGCACCATCTCTGTAATCAAAATGTGATTAGATTAATGAGCTTAAGAGCTTTGAACAGTTGTGTTTCCACACAACCTCCATCTGTGTTTGACACTGTCAGGTAAGATGACTTTTGCCTCCTTTTGCCAGCTCCTCTCATCTGCCTCTGTTTTAATCAATCACTGTATAGAAGGTCTATCAACACTTATCAAACTGGAGGTCTGTCAAAAGCACAGCTGCGTGTGTTCCCTGTCAATCCATTCACATTGTTTGCAACAAACAGATGCTCTTTTCTTGGAAGTGAATCACCGGTGGAAAGACTGTGTGTATAAACATTGGGATGAGTCATGAGTGACAGCTATTATACATCATCCTGTAGAAACTGTTGTTCGCAGAAATGTAGCTTGGCCTTGAAATGCTACGTGTCAGATTTATTGTTGTTTTTAATGTGAAAAACTTGCATGCAATTTTATGATGAAAATAGCAAAATATGCATTAAAGGAGGTTAGACTCATTTGACAGCACTTTTAGCTTAATAATAATTGCCACAAAACATAAATAGAGGCTGTGTTCACACTGCAAGCCTTAGTGCACAGTTTTTCCAATTTTAGCCCAAACCAGTTTTTTTCTTCTATAGCTGTTTACATTTTTGTTTTAAATGTGGCCAATATCAGATTTCCAGTGTGAACAGACCATGGTTCTGGGCTGACCCGCATGCGAACAGGGTTGCCAGGCTTTCACAACAAAATCCACCCAATTGCTTCTCAAAACTTGTTTAATCGCTTTTCGGGTGGTAAATATAGCATTAGTGGGACTTGACTTGGCAACACTTCTGTAGTCCGCTGTCATACAGAAGTAAACATGGAGGACATAAAGTAAGCGATTATGCGTTTAATTATCGTGTGATCTGCCAGCAAAATTATGCACAGGCAATATGAAAAATAAACACAAGGATGTGACAGAAGGGAGCAAAGTTTTGAAACATTTACTGTATGATACAAGCCCTCATGTTTTGCTTGTATATAGAGTTGTCACTTTAATACTTATTAGTTCTGACACATCACTGTACTTCTGACTACCTTTCGCAATTGTCTTGATAACTTTGGGTATGTAAAACTTTGAAATAACTCCCTTGAGCGCAGGATTGTGACGAATGTTGATCGAGTGATGTAAAAGTCATCAGAATTCCGATGACTGTTGGCACAAATCGGAATTGAAAAGACTTCCACACGTTTTTTTGCAGTTCACACTGTCATGAGAAAAACAGAAGAGTTCAGATGCAAGACCCCCTAAAAGCCATCTCAGTCAAAAATGAGATAATGATACTGAGTGAATGCTCTACACACATATAATACGTCCATCAAATACTTTTACTTCAAACTCGCTAAAATCCAAGCCTCAGCCCAATCAGAAGTACCAGTACTTACATAGAAACCTATACATCGGAACCTGATAAAAATGCATTTTTTGAAGAAAGACGTCAGATGGATTTAGAGGCTTTTGCATCTGAACTCTTCATATATATTGTATATTGTATTGTATTATATTATATTATATTATGTTATATACTTGTATGGCCCCAAGAATATTTTATAGTATAAATATCTGAAAATATATTTATGTATTCTTTTTTTCTTTTTATTTATTTATTTTATTGAACACTTGAATGTGGGCAAGTTTCATTAATATTAAAAAAAAAAAAAAAAACCTTTTGAACAAAAAGCTAAGAAAGTCACAGAGACACACTTTCATCAACATTCCCAAAGCTTGCACAGTTTTATACCACTTCCTTGACTGACATTTCATTCTGGAATGTTGGCAGTTTAGATTTATATCCTGTTTAATGTTTGATGATCACATTATTTTATGCATATGTTTACATATGCTTCTGCTTCTTCTTTACATGTGTTTTGATCCAAATATTCTGTACTCTTTCACACTCTAAAAATGCTGTGTAAAAAACATGTAAACAAGAAATATGGACTAACTGAGCAACTGGGTTGATTTGATCCAGAACCACCTTCTGGGTAGTTTTAACTCATCTATTGCTTAAAAATTACTTCATTACTCGTTTAAAATGCACCCAAAATAGGTTGAATAGTAATTATGTGTTAATAGTAATTATGTGTCTGATTTTTACAACCTATTTTGGGCTTATTTTAAGCCACCCATATAGTCATTTTTAAACAATAGTGGAGAAACTACCCAGAAGCTTGGGTTTAACATGTTCACCCAGCGCTGGGTTACATTTAACCCAGCATTTTTTTGAATGTGAAGATGTGTAATAGCACTACCATATAGAAGTGAAAACAGAAAGCTGAAAAATTCTGTCAAAAGCAGGGAAGCGTTGTTTCATAAATGACAGAAAATTTCATTAATGGTGGAGAAAGACTTAATGTGGAGAAAAAAGCCTACTAACCTTTTCATAAAAAACGACGAGAATATAGTTCAATTTATAGCTCAAATAATATACAGGTTTTGACAGAAGAATTTTATAAGTGCTTTTATGAAACTACAGGCTTCACATTTCCGCATTTAAATTCCCTTAAAATGGGCCCCAATTACTTCAGTTATGGGTGCCTTACTGTAATCTCAGTTTTGGCTTTTTGAAAAGAACATAAGGTATGAGCAAAATTATTCATTGTAGCAATCACTATGGCGCAGATGCTGTTGATTGAGCTTAACTTGTATTAAATCTAGTATACTTCTCTAAATATCTGCCAGTCATGTGCATTTAAAGCTCTTAAGAGTCTTAAAATATGTACAGAGATGAAAAAAATAAGAAGTCTGCTTTAAAAGATAGACTTGTCATCTTAAACATTATCTTCAAGACGCCCAAATTTCAGTTATCAAAGCTCTCCAACACAATGTATTTTGCATAAGTGTTCATGACATCCCAAATGATTGGTGACAGTTGTCTAGCTATGCACAGTTATGTGTCTTCTATGGGGGAAATCACTGCAGGGTTTTGGCTGGATTATGAGAAGATAGACTGCTTCTAGGAGAAGAGCAGTATGTCAGGTTTCTGTCTGTGTCCAAGGCCAGATATGTGTACTGAGCAGCCAGTGTAGGGAAGAAAAGCCATCAGCTATAGCTGGGTCAAGAATCTGTTAGGCTGTGAGTCAATTTCTTTCTCCTTATTCATCCAGGCAACATATCAGCGTCAAGAAGTCGTCATTAGTGGCAGGTCTATCTTAATGATTTCAGGATGTAAAAATGGTAGGGTGCCACTTGAAATACAGAAGCGGGCTGTTTAAGAACAGAGTAGTACAATAAAACACGGAGAGTCTAGGTATGAGTCTTATAGTGACTATTCAAGTGAAAGGTTGAGGAAAAATACTTTTTGTTAACAGCCCTATGTGGATGCTCTCTCTCATACACATTTTATATTTCTTTATTTGAAACTTTCAAAAACTATTGAAAAAGTAGTCAAAGATGACTGCTCAGGGTCTTTTGCTGCCTACGTCTGTGGGGAAATTAGTCCAGGCATTCAAGCATAAAACAGCCTTTTTATTTTCATTTGCAGTGTCTTGGTTTTCTAAAGAACATTGTAAATTGTGAAAAAACAAGCTTGTGACTTTTGGCCCTTTCATTTAAGCACAGCACACAGTCCTTGCATACAGATATTCTTATATTATTGTTAAGAAAAATGGAAATCAGTTCATGCAGGTGTCACTGATAATTTATATGTGTGTCTGGCATAAGATACTCTTGGCACCACTATGGTGCATCTATTCAGAACGGAGGTAAACCACTGAATGAATGCAAAAGCAGCTACAAAGGAGCTGCAGCTGTGTGTGTGTCTTTAAAAAAGATAGTCATAAAACAAAAGAGAAAAATAATGAATCAAGCTGCTGTAATAACACACAAATCACCCAGAGGCTATTTAAGACAAAGCAATGAGTACAGATGTTATCAGTGTTTTGAACAAATATGATTCAATGACTCACTTATTTGGCTTCTATAATATATAAAAAGTTTATAATAAGTACGTTTTTTTATGTTTTTGAAGGAAGTCCCTTATTCTCACCAAGGCTCAATTCATTTGAACAAAAATACTGTAAAAACGGTGACACTGTAATATATTATTACAGTTTGGTTATTTTTCGTCAGCCATCACTTCAGTTTCCAGTGTCTCATGATCCTTCAGATATGCTTATTTGGTTCTCAGTTATTATCAATTATTATTGGTGCTCAATTTTCAATTATGGATATTATTAGCAGTGTTGAAAACACTGCTTTTTGTTTTGCTGCTTAATATTTGAATATTAATGCAGTTGAGGACAAAAGAATGTGCAAAATGTTACTTATTACCAAAATATGAGGGATCATACAAAATGCATGTTATTTTTTATTTAGTTAAAATCCACAAGAGAAAATAATAGTTGAATTTATAATAATGACTCCAGTCAAAAGTTTACATACGCTTGATTCTTAATACTGTGTTGTTACCTGAATGATCCACAGCTATGTGTTGTTTTTTTGTTTTTGTTTTTTTGTTTAGTGACATTTGTTCGAGTCCCTTGCTTGTCCTGAACAGTTATACTGCCAGCTGTTCTTCAAAAAATCCTTCAGGTCCCACAATTTTCTTTTTTTTTTTTTTTTTCAGCATTTTTGTGTATTTGAACCCTTTCCAACAATGACTGGATGATTTTGAGATCCATCTTTTCACACTGAGGACAACTGAGAGACTCATATGCAATTATTACAAAAGGTTTAAACTACAGACCTGCAGAGTGAGGCGCAGGACAAAACTTGATGGGTGAGTGCGGGTGGGTAGAGACTCGTGTGTGCGGGAAAATAAAATGATTTGAATAGAAATATCTCAACATTAAATATCTAAAAACAAATAAATTGTTATTCATCTATTGCACAAAAGCAGCAAGAACAACTAATATAACATAAAAATGATTAGCAAGCGCAAGAATAGGCAGTTTCGATTTACGCAGCATGAGCAATGTAGCCTTATGTTAAATTCTGGAATGCATCGGCCAATCAGAGGAGTTTAAGTTAGAATCTGCAGGTCTCTAGTTTAAACACTCACTGATGGCTCCGAAGAACTTTCCAAAAAACTTTTTGAATATGAAAAACAGGGTAAATTTAACTTTTTATCTTCTGGGAAGCATGTAAGTATCTTCTGTAGCTTATGAAGGGCAGCACAAAATGAAAAAAATATGCTATTTAGGCAAAATAAGAAATGTACACATTTAGTTCAAAAGTTTACTGGCGCTTAATCAAAGGTTTGTAAACTTTTGAATGGGGTCATTTTTATAAATTCAACTATTATTTTCTCTTGTGGACTATATGCAAATGTCTTTTATGTGAAATATCGTATTTAGGTCAGTACTAAATAAAAAAATAACATGCATTTTGTATGATTCCTCTTATTTTGTTAAAATAATCAACATTTTGCAGATTCTGCAAGGTGTATATAAATATTTGACCTCTACTGTAATAACTGAACTGTGATTCTTTGTAACATAAGTGTCTTTACTGCCACTTTTGATCAATGTAATGCATCTTTATTGAATAAAAGTATTCAAAAAAAATGCTAATTGAAAATTTTGGAATGGTAGGGTATCATGGTTACCACAATATGTGTTGTTTTCAATATTTATAAATATATATATACATATGAAATCATTTCATTAAAATGTTTCTTAAGCACCATATGACACTTGAGTAATAACTGCTGAAAATTCAGCTTTGCCAGCACAGAATAAATTACATTTTTAAAAATTGTTTCGCTGTATGTACCCACAACGAATCACCACTATGGAAAATACAACTCTATGCCACGTCTTTGACATAAAATTTACATTTTATTGTACAAGGTGCTATTTACACCTCAGTGCAAAGAGTCACTGGGAGCATATAATGGTGAGCAGAACTCATTATAATTGACAGAAACAATAAGAGTTTTGAATACAAAAATATGGGTGATGCTTTTTAAATTACTGAGGCCCTCTTAAGTATTTAAATCTGAATGTTTTTAACAATTGGATAAATTTTCTTGCTACTGACTCTCTCAGAATTTAAACTAGTTTGTCTATTTATTCAAAATCAAAATCCTAAAGTTGTCAAAAATTCACCCTCCCCCCCAAGTTTCTGCACTCTGACAACTTTTTATGCAAATGTCTTGTTCTTTCTCACCCTCTTTTCTCTGCCCTTTACTCAGCAAAGCATTTCACTTAATCAGTTTCTGATGAATTTTAGGTCATCCCTCCACATTTGACAAATGCATATGCCAGAATCAAGTGCTTGCTATTATGCTGCCACAATTAGACCCAAGCAATTATATTCAGATAACGTGAACAGAAGTGTCATCGGTTAGAGGAGACAAATGAGCAGTGACTAGTTCCTACTTAGCTGCTCATGTCAGCTGATCTGTCTATGAATACTGGATAAACAGTTATTAATGTTTCACTTATGTCCATAATAAGACAAAAATGAGCACATCTTAACCACAAGCACATACATATATACTGTATACTAGTGCCCTACAATTTTTGCATAGTAGTGTATGTATTTTCATTCTGTCCTGGCTTTTGCTTCTGATTTGAGTGGAAAGAAGGGATTTGTTCGCAATAACAGAAGTCTTTGGACTGTGGACAATTTTGATTTAATAGATTCAGAGGTATCAAGAAATAAAGAGAAAGGATTTGAGTACAAAATGAAAACAAAACGGGACATCTTAACGAGCCAAGAATACAACGAAAAACAAAGGAACTGGATTTCTGGTTATGTCCCAGAATTTGAAATAAGGATTTATAACAAGACTCTAGAGGTTTTCAGCTAGATTTGATCATTTCTGAAATGATGCTGGCTCATTTTCCACGTTACAACAGATTTCATCAACACCCGTTTAATGATAGATAGGCAGATTCAACTTTCATGGACATACAGCACTGAAACCACATCTTTTGATATCAAAACATAGAAAAACAGAAGTTTAAACTTTTGTTCCAAAGCTGGCCTGACAGTGACAAATAAAAACAGCATAAGTGCTGATATGGATATGACAATGTATTCATGTAATGTAATGTATTTTAATGTATTTGGTGTTGGTGGAATAGATCTGCTATGCTGCTAAATTGCTGCTTTTGTTGTTTATTGCTGTTGTTGCAAAGCAAGTACAGGAAGTTGTACATATGCCGATACAATGCTGTGAGTATTTAAGACATACTGCTGCTGCACAAGCATATATAACAACCAACAGTAGCTCTATACAGGTGGAGCTGGGGAGGTGGAGGGTTTCAAAGGAACTCTGAAAGTGTGCTGTGAAATGCTCTAGTAAATGCTAAACAGCCATTTAAATGTAAGGCAGTAAGCTTATTGGCTGCATTTGCAACATGAACTCATCAGCTTGTGCCGAGTAGTTTAACGCTGTGAATATCATCAGTTTGCATTAACATCCCATTAGCCTGCACCATCTAGAGTTTCATGACAGAACTTGGCATTTAGTTCTTTTTACAGTCATCTTTTACTCTGTTCCTCCCAAATATTGTTATTGTTCAACTGTCTTCTTCATTTAACATCAGAAAACTCAAAACTTGATGTTTAGTATCAGCTGTTAAAGTTCAGCTAAACTAACACTAAAAACTCTGAGGCTTCATTCCTCCCATAGAAGCAGCTGACAACACACATCACTTCCCACAATCCAACTCTAACATCCCGTAGATAATTTCTTCATACCCCATAAAAACTCTGAACTGAAAAATGACAATCATGGTGGTCCTCACAAGCATTTCAAATTAATTAACATGCTTGTCCATCATCGGACTGTATTGTGAATAAATTCATGTCCTGTTATTGACATTCATGCGGTCTTCACAATATAATACTTCAATATGAAAAGAAACCTCACTTGCATTGTCAGTTCTAAAAGTACTTAAAACAATATTCTGTGGCAAAAACAACTGCAGAAAATTTCTTTACTGAACCCCGTTGTAGATTTTGAACACAGCAACCAGTTGAATGTTCTTGCTTTCAGAAGAGTCCTTGTGAGGGAAAAAAATGATTATTTAACCAGCATTACGCTATTTTATAACCAGCAAGATGAGGAAAATATCATTATCAAGTGACACCTCTTTTAATTTAAGGTGAAGACATGCCACATTACTGTTTTATTCAAACATCAGAGTATAACCGGCACTATTTTGAAGGTTTAATCTCGAAAAATATTAACCTTGAGGGAATTTTTCTGAAAGCCTTGAAATTTGGTTTAATGGATAACGTCATGAGACACAAAAATCCAATTTAGAGACATTAGACAGCACATATTAATAGACTTTGTAAGTAAAATAGACTTGATACCCAAACTGGGGTCAATGTCAACTCAATTTAGAGACTAATTAAAATATCTTAACCTTAATTTACCTCATGCGGTTCCTAAAGTAGCAACTGGGAATAATGTAGGCCTCTAAGTGTTCAATATTTATGCAACATTCAAATCAGCTATTGCAGTGGTTTAATGAAACACCACATTTGTTTTTCCTTCTGCCTGTTTTGTCCAAATCTCTTTGGGGGCATCATTATTTGACCACATCACAGAGCGCCTGTAGCTTCTAAGTGAGTCCCTTACTCCCTCCAACCACTCATTCTTTTTGATAAAGGGGGAGCATAACATGGCAGACACAGCTTGGTCCCTGTAGTCAGCACTACAAACTAATGACTGTCACAAAACCAACTCCTCTATGATCAAAAGGCCCCATAAATAAGGTCTGTCAGCGGAGGATTGTCTCTGTCTCAACAACAGTGCCAAAGCACAAAAGGTGCATTGCAGAGTTGAGTGTTGAGCATCTGTGCTGCAATCTCACAGAGTTCTATGAGCCAGTAAAAGAACTCTTAAAAATCAAGTGGTGCACAACTGTCATACATGGGCTTGAAATGACTGCCCATTTTGGCCGTAATTTAAAGTTTGAAGCAAGGCTTCTTGCTGTGGGGGTGTGCAGCACACAGCAGTGTCTCATGTCAACCATTCTGTTTAAAGTTCACGCTGTCAATCCCCCTTTCAAAGGGAGAGATTACATGAACAGTGTTTAAAGCTGGTGACCCGATATAAATGCCAGCAGGTCTGGTTATTCAAGCTGGTCACGACTAAAGCAAGGAAAACCCGTTCCAATTTGAGCGCAAATAACAACAATAACAGAAAAATAGCATTAAAAAAAGGTGTATTAACTGGCAAAATAATACTAGCAGTAGAAATGGTCCTTAAAATAAAGTGTTATCAAAAATTGTTGTGGTACTCTTGTGAACGCATTTTGAAGACTGACACAAAAGAGAAGAAATTATTGAATACAGTCTTTATTTTTCTTTTCTTTGCACACAAAAAGCATTCTCGCTGCTTCATAAAATTATGGCTAAACCACTGATGTCACAATGTCCTTACTACCTTTCTGGGCCTTAAACGTAGTAGTCTTAAATTTCATCAAAAATATCCTAATTTGTCTTACGGGTTTGAAACGGCGTGAGGGTGAGTAATTAATAACAGAATTGTTATTTTTGTTATTATCTCTTTTAAAAATATGTATACACAAACAGTATGGATCAAATTCCTTCGCAATACCTGGAACATCAGGTAACACTTTTTATGTGCAAGTATTTTTAAATGTTTGTTCAATTTGCATGTCACTGAAATTGCATTAGAGTTAAAGCTTTGCAAGAGTTGGCAGTTATTATTACAATCATAGTAAGCTGTCATTTAGTTGGAGTTTTCTTTTCCAAAGATGACTCACAGACATTTACAAGGATATTTCCTTTGGTCATAATGACAAATGACTGTTCCAATCTTATAAAAGTACAGAATTTTGTAAGTTTATTTGCTTGAAAAGTACTCTTGGCTGCAGTGTGAAGCTGAATGAATGCAGGTTTAAAGGGTGAGACATTGCTCACATTGCTAATTACCGTGTCAGACGAGCTTTGGTCTCGAAATATTTATATAATTCAAAGCTGCAAATGAGGATAAGATGCAAATCAGCAAACGGATGTAGAAAAATTAACCTTTAGACAATCATTCATGGAGAAATATGAGAATGTGTGGGTTGGACATTTGCAGGACATAGCAGGTGATATGTGCCAAGACCAGCATTTATTCTACACGATATTCTGTTTTACCTCCTCAGAACTGTGGAATTGATTGTGATTTTCTAATATTTGAAACGCCGTTTCATGGCATTTGTATTCTCATCTTGCATTATTATCTGAAGTGAGCTGAGAAGTCCTTTGAGAAGTATAATTGCCTCATTTGTGAACAACACTTTGTGAACAGCACAATTTTCTCAAGATTTCTGTGTGCAAGAATTACAAAGATCAAAGGTACTCCCAAATGTGAAAAGGTGAAATGAATATTTGATGTGGACTGGAAGAGACCATGAAATGAATCACCCACCAGAGCAATTTTCACGCACTTTCAGTCATAAACGCCAGAAACACAAATAGATTTCACAGAGCAGCCCTCTAAATCCTTCCAATCCAAGTCACATTATTTATATATAAAATCAACCATGCCACTCAGGAAATTTCACTGCACATTTCTCAGATGTCATCACTCAACAAATCCAATAATGTTATAGGCTATACGAAGAAGTATTTTGTTACCTTGACTTTCTCAAGTTTTCATCATGTCAGGTAATTTTTATCACAGTTTTGTCATTGCAAACCTTCGTTTATCTTCATAACACAAATTAAGATATTTTTGATTAAATCCGAGAGCTTTCTGGCCCTGCATGACAGCAACGCATCTGACAGTTTCAAGGCCCTGAAAGGTAGTAAGGACATCATTAAAATAGTACATGTGACATCAGTGGTTCAACCATAATTTTATGAAGCTATGAGAATACTTTTTGTGCACAAAGAAAACACATTCACAAGAGTACCACGATACAGATTTTCATCAAAGATCTCCATCGGACTTCATCAAAAATTCCTTAATTTGAGTTCTGAAGATGAATAAAGGTCTTATGGGTTTGGAACAACATGAAAGTGAGTAATTAATGACAGAAATTTCTTTTTTGGGTGAACTATCCCTTTAAAATCAACTCAAAAAATAATTCTGTCATCATTTACTCCACCTCAAGTTATTCCAAACCTGTATGATTTTCTTTCTTCTGTTAAGAGCAAAAAAAGATATTTTGAAGAATGTTGGTAACCAAACAGCTGCTCTGCCGTCCAAAGGCAAAGCGCAGTAACTACACATCTGGTCAAAATTGAGTTAAGTCATGTGGTTTGTGTGGCATTTGTTCTGCCTTGTGACAAAGTCTACTGGTTCAATTTTGTCCCATTTCAGAGAATCGAGAGTGTCAAAATTGCAGTAACTACAAAATCCAAGCTAATACCAAGGCAAACCGCAGTAAGTGAACTTAAGTTACTGTGTTCTGGCTTTGTTTCCTCGGCTTTGACAATCCAGATACTGCGCGGTCTGCCTTGGTATCCCGCAGCCAAATGATGGTTAAACTCGCATTAAAACGCAAATATCCAGAGACAGGAAAGGAAGATAGCAAAATATTAAAGCCTAGCAAGGCAAAGTTCAGCTTTTTAATCAGTTAACATGCCAACTAATTAAACAGCCTACCTGCATTGCTCCATATCCTCTCAGACAATATAATGATATTTTGATTTATAATCGCGTTCATGTTGTTGATTCGGACATCTCTCCACTTTCAGGCAGCTAATCCAATTACAAGGGTTATTCCTTCAAAAGTTGGCTCCGGTAAAGTTATATAATTCATCAAAGAACCGTTCTGAATGAAAGTTTTACAGAACGCCATATGACTACTAGACTACGCAAATAACAGATTCTTAATGGATACGTAATCATTTGTTTCTAAAATCCGCTGCAAACTGTAGTTTATTTTGTTTATAAAGAGTGCTCATTTATGAATGCGGAGCCTTCAATTTTACACACAACCCTGAAGAAACTAGAGGATTTGTTGGCTTGCAGGTCAGAACTGCACTCTATCCAGCTGTAAGTGTTGAATATTTTACAGACATAACTCTGATAACAAAGCAAAATATGCTCAAGAATTCCAGGAACCATTTATTCCAAGAAGCAGCCAATTAAACAGTCAGTACCTTATCTACAAAGTTAAAATACACCTTATAGACATCATATTGAATTTAACATTAATAATTTAACGTAATTATTACAACTCACAACTTTCAAATCTGTTTTAATTAAGTGCATTGAATGCACTGTTCATCTGTCTCTCACAGCTTGAAGCTGTCTACACTAGATGCCACAAAAGGACCACTGCAAATCATTTGAACCTTGTGTCTAAGTCATACATAGTATGAGGCATCAGTTTAGTGTAGGGGATTTGTCGTGTTGCGCAGTGCCGCATCCAGTGTAGCAAGCATCACTGAATATAATGGGGTTCTATAGTATTTTGACATGCTGCTCCACTTTTTAGCTGTATAAAACAGCTTGTTTAGCTGCTTGATATTGCAAATTGTTGTCTTGCCATGTTAATTTAATGTATTATATTATTTATGAACACACTGGTTTGTAGTGCAAACAATTTTACCGTTTACTGCACGTTGTTGTTCTTCTCGTTATTTCCCTATAGCAGATAAGAACTGGAAGTCTCACTCATAGGCTTACTTCCACGTTGAAGAAAAGGTAAATATATTTGCGCAAAAAATTGTCTAATTTAAAGCACGGTGCCAAATAGCCCCATATATGGGTCATTCTACAGAATTGGTCCAAAGTCTGATTTGGAAACGTTTTTTTTCCAAAAAATGTATGTATGCAAATTGTATAGTATCCAAGGTAAACATTTCTAGTAATTGTGCAGTTAATTGCATTTTTAGTTTTGAAATATTTGTCCTCTCCCTAAATGAGTCACTACTGAAACCACAGTAATAATAATTTGATTAGAAGGGTCATATTGACCTATTAAGATTTTGCTTAACTAGGCCACTAGTATTTTCACCAACAAAAAATGGTTTTAAGTCAGCTATTTCTATTTTTTGCTGTAGTGTGTCAGTAGGAAACATCAGTTTACATTTCCAAACATTCATTTCTCATCTGATCTCATCATCATCATCACCAGTCTGGAATGATATGAAGAAACAGAACAAACTGAGACAGACTAAATCCAGAAGAACTGTGGCAATGTCTCCAAGATGCTTCAAGAAACCTACCTGCAAAGCCATCTGAAAAACTATGAGCAACTGCACCTAGGGCAAAAGATACTTTAAATTGAAAAAGATGGTCACACCAAATGTTTATTTCATTTAGTTAATAGAAGTTAATTGACAAATAAAATCTACTTATGACATTATTTTTGACAGCATCCTCATTTTACATTTTTTTTTTACACAAATGCCTAAAACCTTGTATTGTAGCTTTGCAGGTAGGTTTCTTGAATCATCTTTGAGACGTTGCCACAGTTTTTCTGAATTTAGTCTGTCTCGGTTTGTTCTGTTACTTCATGTCATTCCAGACAGACTGGATGATGATGATGAGATCAGATCTCTGTGTCAAGCACTGACTGGTGTCAGACTCCTTGTGCAAACAAAAATCTTACTGGATTATTACAAATAATGGCAAAATGAATAACTGGAAATGTAAACTGATATTTCATACTGACACACTACAGCAAAAAATAGAAATAGCTGACTTATAATAATTTTTTGTTGGTGAAAATACTAGTGGCCCATAACTTTTGCACAGTATTGTATATATATATTTTTTTTAATCAATAGGTAAATCAAAAACAAAAATCTTTTTTTTACAATATTTCAAGTGTAATTCATGATATTTGTTTTATTTTGAATCCAATTTTTCTTTGTAAAAGGCAAAAAGTTGATCATACTGATTTCAAACTTACTTGATTCACTGAGAGTGTTTCATAATAATATAAACATAATAATAACAAATTACACTCTCCAACTCGTGCTCTGTTTGTTGTTGTATGCAAACGTTGACATGCACTCTAACTTTATAATGAACTAATGACAAACCACATGTGGACACAAACCGGGATTACTGAGACTATCGTTGCAATTTTTTTTTCTGGAGTCCTGATGACAGCAGTGGTAGAACACTGAGTAGTGCTTATTAGTTGTTGTGTGAGAAAAAGTCAAGGGTGAATGTTTTGTGCAGCTGAGACAGGATGTGATTAAAACCCACATTTGACATCACTCACAAACGGCCTACGGAAAATAATGACAATGATGGCATAATTTTGAGGCAACATGAAGATAAAGGCAAACACGTCACAGCTGATGCTATCGGTTTACTATAGACGTCCTGCTTGTCTGGCATTCAGCCGATACATAACACATGGGACACAAAAACAAACTTGGTGTGAATATCCATATAGCACCTTTAGTTTGTGGTGTTACAGCTATAACAAGGAAAAGGAACAGTCTGTTAAGATATTGTTCCAACAGAAACTGCATTGGGCCAATCAGCTGATTACTGTGGTCTTATTTTAAACGTCTCTTAAAAAAAACATAACACTCGGACCTTGGGAACACTGAATATAATCATGCTTTTAGAGGCTTGCTATTTTTAGCAGTAACAAGAGATTGCATGTACTCTATGGTGTCTCATTTTGTTTATGCAGTAATTGCGCAGGCAGGCAGGAGTCTGTCAGGCAATCATATTTGCAGACAATCAATGAACAACCCTTTAAAAAACACCAATGTAGACCTAAGCATATATAGAGAGAGAACAAAGACAAGCAATCAGAAACCGGAAAAGCGCAGCAGAAATCAGTGGCAACCTGTGAACAAACAAATACTGCATGACCAATTTATGTTTCCATCATAGTCTAGCAAAATGTTGTTCCAGATATGTTTAATCTTATTATGAAATAATTTCACTCCCTAGTATGAAAAGAATTTGCCGTCACATTCAACTTGACAATTTTGCCCAGATCAGTGTTGAACTATGCCGAGTGTAGCGCATACCTGCAAACACCAGCTCAGAGAAGAGCTGCATGCTAATAATGTGAAGATAAAAATCAGCAGAAAAATGGATAGATGAAAGAGAAGAAAAGGGACGAGGGGAGAGAGAAGAGTTGAAGCAGTGTTATCAAAGGATATAAACAAATATTGAAGATCAAGAGGAATCAAATATAAAGCTTCACAAACTGGTTATTGAGAAGAGCATATTGATCAATCACAATTCTGCATATCGGGAGGGCGACTATGGTGGTTACGGCACTGGAGAGGGTTGAACCAGCTGTCTGTAAGGTTTTCCTAGAATAGAATTGTTTGTAGCTAACTCTTTTCAAGGCAGAATTTAGTTAGCAGGTCATAAGCTTTCTGTAATGTAATGTGCAGCCCTATAATTTGACATTTACTTTGATGTAATAAGTAGTGTTGAAAAGCCAAGTGTTTGATTTGTGTTCTTGTTGCAGGTTGTGTTTCATTTTTTTCTGCCTCACATAACTGTCAGTGGTAATAAATTCAACATAGGTTCATTGATAAAATGGCCCAATATCCAATTCACTGCAGTTTCTCACATAAATTAACACTAGTGGCAGTAAAACACCCAACTTCTATTCCTTCTCACACAAATTATGATTATAGGGGCACATTAAAACTTATTGTCACACATTTCCTCGCACAATTCTGTTATTACCTTAAAACACTTTTACCATAGTGCATTATTTGTAAACTCCAACATGTTGAGATTTATATTCCAAAACTGGTTCCATATGTATGGTTTTTCTAATGTGGTAAACTTGCTCAGTAGCGCCCCTGGTACAGCATTGCTTTTGCAATGTAGAATGATCGGGTATGAGTCCTGTGAAACAGAAGACATGCAAACGCCTCACAGACTTGTCAAAGCAAGCTAATGGTAACTTTCGGATGTGTGCGCTAATGGGTCATTCTTGAACGATTCTTTCATTTTGAATGAATCTTTTATGTGAGTCGGGAAGAACGAGTCGTCTCGGGTAGTGATTCGTTCAGTCGCGCATGCGCAACATCCTATAGGTTCTGTTAATTCATCTGTTAGTTCAGGTTTTTCGAGTCGTTCGTTCATCTTATGGGGCTGTCACGTGATTAACGAATGACTCGAACCCGAACTCGAGAGATGAACTAATCAATTCTCTTTCAGGCTCAGACTGCATAGGTTAAGCTTATGGATCTGTCACATGATGAACGAACGACTCGAACCCGAACTCAGGAGATGAACTAATCAGTTCTCTTTCCAGCTCAGACTGCATTTGTTAAGCTTATGGGGCTGTCATGTGATGAACGAACGACTCGAACCCGAAAACTTGTCAGATAAAAGGTGAGGTGAGCTAAACATAGACTAAAGACCCAGGTAAACAATTAATTAATCTTTTCTGTTTCTTTTAGCATTATAGTTTTCTTGTTTGTAGTGTGATCAACATTTGTGTAAGCAGTAGATTTGTTAGGGAAGTAACATGTAACATTTTAATTATATTTTGCTAAAATGAACGAACTGCTTTGAAAAAATATTAGTTTATTTTGCTGAACGAGACTCAAAGGTAAAATGATCTGAATTTCCCATCACTAGAGCTCAGAAAACTCTGTTTCAGAAGTTTAAACTAATACAGCTTTAAAACACATAATTTCAACACAGTAGACATGATATTCAAAACCAAACAGATGTTTTTGGCAGAGCATCTGTGGTACGAGCTGTGAAGACACAGCTCATTTGCATTTAAAGAGACATGCACAAAAACAGTGTGTTTCTACATCTACTCATAATAGGAATTTTCTAAATATAATATAATAAATGATCCGTGGGGTATTTTGAACTACAACTTCACAGACACATTCTGGGGACACCTGAGTCTTATATTACTCATATTACTTATGTATCTTGTAAAAAGAGGCATAATGCGTCTCCTTTAAGAACCAATGTATTATAATTTTGCAGAAATGTCACCACAGGCACGTTTTTTTTTTTCTTTCCAATGAGCCCAAGTTGAATAATACATTAAAATGTACAATTCCATTAAAATACAATGTAAAATAATAAAATAATTAATAAAAATAAAACTTTATCTAAGATAAAGTAAGGAGCAATAAATACTAAACAACAGTTTTGTGTTTGATAGGCCTCTATTTGTTTTAAAGCCACCAAATAATTTGTAAAAATTCTAACTCGTGCAATGCTGGTGCAATGGTCCTCTGGTTCAGTTTTTTAACAATCGTTTCTTTCACAGCCCAGACACAAAATTACATATTCATTATAGAGACATAATTTAAAAATCAGCGTTAACAGACATACAATGTGTAAATAACTTCATCACTCATTAGAGTATGCAGATGCATTATGTGAGACTGGAAAAGCGTTTCTAACCCTTGCATTCATTAAACCAATTCCAAGTGATCTTTTAAGAGTTATTACCGCAGTATGAAACCTGGCAATCTTGACAGAAGGCTGAAGTGCGCAGTTTGCTTATCTAATTATAAACAGCATGAAGGTTGTTTGTTTAAAGACATCTGTGTGTTATTTGATCAGGGTGATGCTTTTAACTTTGTTAGTTTAACACCATGTGTTCTGAAAATGCCACAGCAGGATCCACCTTTGCGTGTCGCTGAGCAACAAACAAACTGGTAGCCTGTCTGAAACACTGTGAACAGTAAGAAATATTAGCACTTCTTGTTCATTTAAGTAGAGGACAGGAAATTAAGTTGTATTAAAATGTACAAATGGCATAATTAATGACCATTCTAGATGTTGTCATGACAGCAGATGTTGACATCCTTCACAAAGCATCAGTTTGTGCAAACTTGTAATGACACTGCTCTGCATATTAACTGAATGGAAATTAAATGGGCTCTTTGAAATCACTTCCAGTCAATTTATTTAATAATTGCCTGTAGCCATGTCTGTTTTGATAAGGGCTTTTTTTTATTATTGCAAGGCTCCTTGTGGTTTTTCAACTAGGGGTATATTAATACACTCCACCAACAGGGACACACACACACAGAGGTACACACGAAATGCCATAATGAAGTCATACAGCTTCCTCTCAGAAGCAGGAAGTATGCAAAACACACTTCAGTCTTGCACTTTACGCTACATCTATAATTAAGCTGCCAAAATAGCGTTATTATGCCTAAAGCATATTTGGGTGCAGTAATTTCAGAATCCTACCAAGACTAGGTCATTGAAATTCTAGAAAACTTTATCACCTAGTTTGACTACAGTTACTTGTTATAATAATAGCTCTTTTCAAGCAAGGAACAGCCAAAGGTTAAATATTAGCTGCAGTGTATTCTGTTAAGGGCGGTACTTAAAAAAGAGTTCACAGACTAGAATTAACTTTGTTTTGTTTTTTTTAACACAATCATCACGTTATGAAACATAGACATTGGAAAAACTGTCTCAATGAGCTATTATGTTAAACTTGTACCTTGTATAGTGTTATTTATACAAATTAGAGGTGTCAGTCAAATTAATTAAATTATTTATTTAATTATATGGCAATTAAATGATCACAAACAGTAGTATACACTCACACCGCTACAGTGTAAGTCAAAAGTTTACATACACCATATTATTATTTTACCAAAAGAGGGTAATTTTCCAGCATTTTTGTTTATTTTAACTCTCTCCATAAAAAATTATTTTATTTATTAATTTAATTATTCTTTATAAACTTTTATAAATTCAACTCTTATTTTCTCTTCTATACTACATGTAAATGCATTTTATGTGAAATATTTTTCAGCTTAGTACTAAATAAAAAAATGCATTTTATATGATCCTTCTAACATTTTGCAGGTTCAGCGAGGGGTATGTAAACTTTTGACTTCAACTGCAGCTTCTAAATATCTATATTGGTTTTAATAAAAAAATATATAATTTATATTATCACTTTTATATAGGAATTAGAGGTGTTAATTATAATTAATTAATTATATTATTTATTGAATTATATAAGAACTAATTAATCACAAAAAGTACTTTATATGAATATTTTTCTATCAATTTAAAAAAAAAATAATAATAATTACACGAGTGCACAAATAGTTTTTTACATTAAGATGGTATAAAGTTAGAAATGCTTAAAAAAATCCTTACGCATGAAGATGAAATAAATATTTTAATCATGCCCCATAGGGTGTATAAATATGTATAAATGTGTATAAATATTTAAATACATTATATATATATAATTTTTGTACACACATATATGTATACACACACAATTAATAACATAGCTTCCCAAATTTCTAAACTGATGTTTCCCGCCCACTTCAGATACAATACTCGTGATGTTTTGGACGTGTCCATCTAGAGAAATCCTTGAGTCTTTGTTCAACCCTTGAGACCTCCTGTATTTCTCATCTGGCACCTCCCCCTGCACCCGTATGGCTCAATCATTACATTGATTACAAAATAGGATTACAGGGCTGTCACATCAAAAGGCAAGGCCTGAAATGACTCCTTGAGAAGATGAGAACACTCCAGCACCAAAACAGCGAAACACAAAATCCACCTGAGGATACATGGAAATGAATAAACTGTACGAACCAGTGGAAAAAAAAAATCACAGCAGTCCAGCTGATATCTGCAGCAACAGAAGCTCAAGAAGCTCAGCTGCATATTTAAAAATATATAGATGATGAATTCTGACCTTGGTTTCTCCTTGGACACATCATTAGGTTCAGTATTCACCGCACAGCACAGAAAACCCGGGAGAAACCTTAAAACGAATAATTTTGCACATATTTTAATGATATCTGTGGAGACCTTGTTAAGACATCATCTTTTTCTCATGATAAATGCCCTATTATGATTGACGTTACATCTGTCAAGCAAGACAAGAACAGTTTCTGGTAGGGTTATCATTTATAATACTGAAGATTTTTTCTCTTTTTTTTTGCAGGCTGTGTCTTTATAGAATAAATCAGTCTGGTCTCCCTATTACACATGGTAATGAGCTTAACATGGTCATTAATATAGATTAATAGCTTATTTTTCTTACCGCCAGTGGATGGATCAATTGAACTGGTGCATTTGAAAGGTCAACTGCTAACACCAAATCAAAAAGCAGCACTGATTCTCTCTAAGAGTCAAAAACTCAAAGCAAAGCAAAGCTGCATATTTAACCATGCATGAGGTCAGAAGCCTTTTAAACTCTACAGACAATAGAAACTATTCAGAACTTTTGAATTTTTCTCAGAGCTTTTATAAACATAAAAACAAAGATGCATGAATGCAAAAACATACAATAAGATAAAACAGGGAACATAGATGAAAACAGTAGACAAAAAGAATCAGATTTCACATTGTGCAGTTCCAAAAAACTATGTGTAGTCCAACACTATCTGAAAAGATAAAACAAAAAGCTGTAAACATTGTTTTTGCTGGCATTGACTGTTCACAACAATCATCCCACTGTTTGAATTGTGATGGGGAGATCTTTGCACTGATGAAGTGTTTCTAGCCCTATGGGCGAGTGTCCATTTGTGTGAAGTGAGAGGGGAAGTACACAACTGCCTGCACAACTGAGCTGAGCTGAACTATTTGATTTGATCTTTGCTGGCTACACACAGCATGAAGACCAGAAACAGTGCCATGCAGTACAGACTGTCTTCTTCCCTGTTCTATTTCATTCTGCCTTGAGTGTCCTTTCCTTTGACATGACAATACACACTTACAAAAGTCCTAAAGGTGCATGCGGTATACTGTCAGGTTTAGTTGAGGATATAGTTCAAGAAAATGAACCCTCAGGCCACCAAATACGTACAGTAAATACGTACAGTAAATGAGTTTATTTCTTCATCAGAACAGATTTGGAGAAATGTAGCATTACATCACTTGCTCATCAATGGATCCTCTGCAGTGAATGGGTGCCGTTAAAATGAGAGTCCAAACAGCTGATAAAAACATTAAAATAATCCACAAGTAATCTACATGTCTCCAGTCCACCAGTTAATGTCTTTTGAAGTGAAAAGTTTCCTAATTAAGTTGGTTTTAAATTCAGCTAAGTTAGCTTCTGGCTAAAATATGAGTCCTCTATTAATAATATTGCTTTCTCTAGTGAAAAAGTATGAATCGGGGAGAAATATGCACAGATCAAGCACTGTTTACAGGCCAAAACAGTCCAAAATAGATGTGTACAATTCCTGTGAAAAACATGGCTTATGATGAAAGAGCTGAAAGATCAAAGATCAAAAAACAAGCTGAAATGGCATACTTGCGATTGCATTTTTACGTCACATTCGCTTTTGTTAATACTATCTGGTAGGTCTAGGTGTAGTGCAAATGGTACGTTATTTTAAAATGTCACAGTCAACACTGGAGTTATAGCACCACTCAATGGACATTTCAAGTCAGAAATGCAGTGACACGTACAAAACCAACGTCACATAAAACGTAACATATGTATGTTCATCTGTTGAAAAACAAACAGTCTTTTAGCACCACTAAGTGGACATTCAAATTGAATTTTACTTGTGGATTATTGTGATGTTTTTATCAGCTTTTTGGACTCATTTTGATGGCACCAATTTACAATTGACAAAATGCCAAGTTTCTCAAAATCCGTTCTGATTTATCTACATTTTGGATGCCCTGAGAAGGAGTTTTCATCACATTTTTATTTTTAGGTGAACCATTCCTTTAAGAACATTCTTGACAGATGAATGTTCGTATTTGTAAAGATTGATTATATGCAATAAAAGCTAGTCTGCCTTGACAACTTTAAGCCCTTTACAAAAGCTGCTCTCTGCAGGACAGGACCATGGACAGCTCCCTATTAACACACCTGAGAAAAAATGTTTTTCCCATCTGAAGAAAACAAGTGTCATGCAACTAATCAAACCATCAAGAATTGTTACGGGAAGTGCTTACACACAAACAACTCCCAGTGCCTTGTGTACTTGAATTGGCTCTCTTGCCTGCGAGCTCCTCTTAAAGCATCATCAGTATTCAGCTCCCACTGTTATGCTACAGTTCCACCCTGCCAATCATGTGTCTCAAATACCCAGAGAGCTCTCAACCTCATGTACACAGTGTACTTACTGTATATAACATTTTCTGTTCTTTCATTCTTGTGTAAGGATCTACCTGGATCAATGAGAGTTCTATTCACAAATATAAAGCAGAGTTATATTGCAGAAATGTGGTGAATGAGTTAATACAAATCACTAACCTTTGGTATTTACTTCATAGCCTCTTCAGAAATCTTTCAATATATGATTGCTTTATATAGTAAACGTGAAATTTATTCATATAGACCATATCAAAACAACAGGTGTTGTCCAAAGTTCTACACTGCAATATCAAAATGACATTTAATGCATGGGGAACGCCAAAACATAAATCCATGCTTAACTACAACAGAAACGAGAACACCACCAAACCACTGGGGAAATAACTCTGGTGCATCACTCAGCTTTATAAGGATTGCATAAAATGAATTTAGCATTTTCTCTCAGGAGTGAAATTTAGAAAAGGTGGTTTCATTTTACAACAAATGCACACTTAAGATTGCTGCTTGTTTTATATGTCAATCAAGAAATAAACTTAATTCCATATTAGGTAGATTAGAAAAACATCACCAAGACCACAAGATTCTGGGATTATGTATTGTTAATTTTTAAATTCTGGCCTGCCATGTGGTCCAAAACAGTTAATTTCCTTTGTTGACCATTTGTTTGAAGGAAATTACTTACATTATTTATACATTAAGTTTAGCTAGGCCTATTTAAACAGTCAGTAAGGCAAAGTTATAATTGAATGTTAATTCTTTGGAGTTACCAACGTGTTTTAATTCTAATGTATTGTATACTAGCACATCACAGCTGTGATGTTCCGATTCATGAACAAATGACTCTTATGAACTAGTTCTTTTTAATGAGGTAGTCATTAAAATTCACAAGCAGTTTTGAACTCCATCGTGAATGAACAGTTGTCATCAGATTTGAAATCGCAGCCGTTTACAGCTGATCACCCCAATGAACCATGTAATAGACAGTTTGCACTTGTGTCACGATTGGCATACTGGTGATACTCGGATGTAAACAACAGCATGAATTGCATGGTTAATATACTTCTCAATATGTTGTTCTGCTAATTTATGCAGTCTAAACTGCAGAAAAACGTGTAGAAGCTGCTAAATCATATAGAGATATTTCTACAAACTAAGGTTAATAGGTGATAAAGATATGTACAAACAATATTAATTAAGATATTACCCTAATATTTCACAATGATCAGAACAAACAGAAATGTTGTCAAGATTCTTGCCCTGGAAATCCTGGTTCAGTTTGGCCAACCACAAACGCATTTTGTTGCTCAGTTTTTTGCACCCTACTCCTTGATTTGTTATAACTTTTGGCAGTCTATAGTACACCAAATGTTTTTACTGTCCCACCGATTAGTACAGCCCAAAACATGACAATAATTGACCATTTTCAGCAGCAATAATTAGCAAAATATGCGAGTTTCCTTCAGTTCAGTGGCATTGTTTACATTCAGTGCCACCAAAATGGCCAATTAATGACGTGTCCTGAAAACACCCTATAGCATGCCACATTTTTAATAATAGGTTATTTAACAATTTAACACTGTGTTAAACAGAGTTGAATGGAAGCTTTTTGCAGGGTAAAACTCAAAGGTGGATGACGTAGAAATATTCTTACAAAACAATTTTCATGGCAGAGATGCACATGAGATTAATGTACAACTGACAGCATCAAATTGGAACATTTACTTTTGCTAAATGCAACTAGAAAAAAAAAACAGTTCATACAGCTAAAGTAATTCATTGTATTCTAAACTAAAATGTTGCACAGCAGTGACTGTTAAAAGGTAACACATAAGCTACGCACTTATAGAGTGGTTTAGAGTGAGGAAGAAGTAATTTGTCTCTTTAATGTTTCATTTTAGCAAGCCATGGCTCCCTAGTCATTTTAATATTCTGCAGCCCCGAATTTCACATGAAAGGTTTATGAGAATGGTGCAAATCTGTGGGAATAACCCAAGGTCAGGCGGGGTTACCGTCATTTGCCACACGCCAATGCAGATGAGAAAAATACTCAGAAATAGCCTGTATTTCACAGCGGAATAACTATTTCGAGAAGGTATCATTAAAATAATGATAATACTTGGTTCAAAACGTATCTGTACAGCAGGATGTGATGGAGTAAAAAGCAGGTGCCAAAATATGAATTTATAACCTTGATTGAGTGAATAATATCATACAAATCTTTTGTCTTTTGTAACATTTCTGCGTTACGTACATTTTTAGCAAATATGTGATTCCTTACATACGGTATAATAATAATACTAATAAACATTAACAAAAACTGTAAATAAAAAGCACGATGTATCTCTCTAAACTTTCTTCGAAACATTTTGTGGCGAAAAGGCAAGTGCGGAGCATCGGTTTGACGTCAGGAGCTGCGGACACCGGCGAGTGCGCTCAGACACATCTGTCAAATATCCAAACAGCAGGCTATATGGGATCTGGCGCACCTGGCATAAAGTTCCTGTGCAGAGCTCCAAATTCAACCCGAGCGCAATGAATTACAACAAGTCTGGCAGTGTGAGCGGTCCGTCCCGTAGCAGCAACTCCGGTTCGGTGGACGAGCTTGTGATAACATCGACTTTCGGGACGCTGCTGTCGGTGGTTTACATCGTTGGAGTTTCGGGAAACGTCTACACGCTGGTAGTCATGTGTCATTCAATACGCTTCGCCACTTCCATGTACATCTCCATTATCAACCTGGCGCTCGCGGATCTTCTTTACCTCTCCACGATTCCTTTCGTGGTGTGCACGTACTTTCTGAAAGACTGGTACTTCGGGGATGTGGGCTGCAGGATACTCTTGAGTCTGGACCTGTTAACTATGCATGCGAGTATCTTTACTCTGACAGTGATGTGCATGGAGCGCTACCTGGCAGTGACTAAACCGTTGGATACTGTGAAACGCTCAAAGAGCTACCGAAAAGCCATGGCGTGGGGAGTTTGGATTTTGTCCCTCGTCCTAACTGTTCCTATGATGGTCATGGTTAACCAGACTACTAAAACAACAGCAGATGGAGGGGTGAAAAGGATGTGCGCGCCCACCTGGGCACCCCAGGCGTATAAATTGTACCTGACCGTCCTGTTCTGCACTAGCATAATGGCGCCAGGTCTTATCATTGGTTACTTATACACAAAACTAGCTAGGACGTATCTAGAGTCTCAAAAAACGTCGGCTATTAATAAAGGCAGCAAGCGCTCGCCCAAACAGAAAGTTTTGATCATGATTTTTACTATCGTGCTCGTGTTCTGGGCGTGTTTTCTGCCTTTTTGGATATGGCAACTTGTGCCCCTGTACCACAAGCCCTTCAGTCTCGCCTCACACACGCACACGAGCATCAATTACCTCGTGGCGAGTCTGACTTACAGCAACAGCTGCATCAACCCGTTTCTGTACACGCTCCTCACCAAGAATTATCGGGAGTATCTGAAAAACCGCCACAAGAGTTTTTACCGCTACACGTCATCGTTTAAAAAGCGCCCACCGAGCTTGTACTCTTGGGGAAAGTCTGCGTCATCCAGTAATCAGTTTGAGTTCAACTCTGAGACGCTTGCCATGGCGCAGTTAAAGGTGATGCAGTGAAGAGATTGGAAAGCTTAACCCGTTCGTGTAAAGGTAAGCATGGTAGTTTAGTTAGAGCAACTTTACTGTGCCCAACGGTGACTTTTACAAACAGCCATTCTAGATTTAAAGAAAATATTTAAAAAGATGAAAATTTTATTGTGCCCCTTTAATTACTAATTATTAAAATGAATTGTGTTCAAATAAGTAAAATTATCTCTGGACTTGAAATAGCTACACATTTTCATACAACAGCAAGTTTTATACAAACAAAATTTCCTAACACCAACCCCCAAAAATAAATGTTCTAAAGATTTCTTGTCAATATGTCAATAATAATTTAATAATCCCTTATTAGGTTAGGACTGAAATGTGATCCTGGACCACAAAACCAGTCTTAGGTAGCACAGGGATATTTGTAGCAATAGCCAAAAATACATTGTATGGGTCAAAATGATCGATATTTAGTAAATTTCCTACCATAAATACATCAAAACATATATCAAAATATATAAAAAACAATTAGTAATTTGCATTCCTAAGAACAATTTGGACAACTTTAAAGGTGATTTTCTTTGGAATATCTTTGTGGAACATGATCTTAATATCCTAATGATTTTTGGCATAGAAGAAAAATCTATAATTTTGACCCATACAATGTACTGTTGCTACAAAATATATCTAAACCACTTACGACTTACACTTATGGTTTTGTGGTCCAGGGTCACATATTGTCCTATCCTAACAAACCATATATCAATGGAAAGCTTATTTATTTTTTATTATTTATTTATAATGTACACATCTCAGTTTCCAAAAAATGACCCCATAACTAAAATGAGAAGGGATATTTGACATTATTGTATGCCAGATGCCATTACCAAATATGGATTTTAATCCAAAAGCAGTTAATTTCTTTATTTTTAAGTATTCAAATAAAAAAAATAAAAATATCAAAAACTATAGAAAACACCAGAGATTATCCAACTTTTTCATTAAAACTCACTACCATTATACATAACATTACATTTACACACCATCACACATGATATTAATATCCAAGGCTAATCCAGGCCATGACCTAATCATTATGAAAGAACATGAAATAAGTACTGTAACAGAGGAAATTTAGAAAAATGTTGGGTATCCCACTGGAAGAATTAATCAATTAAACACACATTCCTACATTCACAAACTCACTCATTCATGTTTTTCAGATTAGTTTGAACCATATTTGACCAAAGCACCTAATGTGTTTCAGTTGACTTTAAATGTTTGTACACTGTTAAAAAAGAACATATACAGTGGTGGCCAAATGGTTAAAGTCAGTTATTTCTATCTTTTGCTGTAGTGTGTCGGATGGAAATATAAGTTTACATTTCAAAACATACATTGACAAACAGTCAGTGCTCCACACAAAGATCTGATCTCATCTTCCAGTCTGTCTGGAATGACATGAAGAAACAGAACAAACTGAGACAGAATAAATCCAGAAGAACTATGGCAATGTCTCCAAGATGGTTCAAGAAACCTACCTGCACAGCCACCTGAAAAACTATGTGCAAGTGCACCTAGGGCAAAAGTTGAGGCAAAATTTACTCTCAGTTTGTTCTGCTTCTTCATGTCATTCCAGACAGACTGGATGATGATGAGATTAGATCTCTGTGTGGAGCACTGGTTGTTGTCAGACTCCTTGTGCAAACATAAATCTCACTGGATTATTACAAATAATGGCAAAATGAATGTTTGGAAATGTAAACTGATATTGCCTACTGACACAATACAGCAAAATATAGAAATAGCTGACTTGAAACATTTTTAGCTAGTGAAAATACTAGTGTTCTAATAATTTTGGTCACTACTATAGTTAACATTTTCAAAGGTGTAAATGAAACACAAAGATTATTGGGGTACGTTTTCACAAGAAAATACTATTTTAGTCTCTCTACTTAATTAATTAACTCTAATTTTGTGAATTTTACCAGCAATTTCTAAACGAAAATTGTTTCTACAGCATCGTCATTCCTTAGTGCAGAACAAAACATTTTCAGAAAAGTGACATCCAACTAGGACTGTCAGGATATCAAGGCCTTGATACCTTTGTTGAGATTAACTGACAAACTCAGACATTTTCGTATTTGACACATTTGTAATTACAACTGCAGAAGTGGAAAAAAGCTGGATCTTTTGACATGTGTAGACAACTTAATGCTAGATACTGTACCAATGATAGATACACCCAGATCGCTACTTCACTTGAATAAATCACACATTAATAAAAAATGTAATAAAAATATTGCTGCATCACAGTCCAGATGGAAAAGCATGTTATCAGAACTATTAATGCATTTTATTGTGCCAAGAGTAACTTTTCCCACATATTTCCATGTCTAATACGTCAAAACGCTGCCTTATCAGAAAAAAATTGTATTTTCCACAGAGCTGCAATTATGCACAAAAATACAATACTGGAAAATTAAGTTTAATGAACCTACTCTTAAATCCATTATGGGGTCCATATCATTTTAATAATACAGACTGACACATTCATTTACAATGACGTCAACTCATAGTAAGATTTCATAAAGCCAATCTACAATTTACAAACGAAAACAACAAATGGTCAACTAATCTGAGACATTAGTGCACTAATACTGTACTCACTCATCACTAGTCCATTCAGCTGTGATTGCACACCATAAGAAATAAATCTTGACATGCATCACCAGACACTCTAGGCCAAAATCATCATCTGCGAATTCCAAAAAAGATGACTTTCCCATCTCACAATCCATATGGTGGCATTCACCGCTTAGGGCTAAACTGGCCTATGCATATTCATGCATTTGAACTCTGCTCCTCAAGCACTAATGCATTATGCTCAGTCAATGAGTCTGGCGTATTTCTGGGAAAAACTGATAAAAAAAAAATAGCAGGTGGCTATGGTGATGCTTCACGCTCGATATCCTTAGCACAAAATAGACAGCGCACAAACTTGCCAGAAAAATTAGAGAAATTACCACAAAGGTCATGCTGTAAGCCTGTGTACTTCATGTTTATTATTTATTGACATAAAGGAAATTCATAATGGCATCGCAGATCGGTAACATCAAGATGAACTATACAAGCCAGTTGCTTAGATAAGCCATTTGGATGACTAAAAGAACAACCCCTGTCGTGTTCTATTTTAGGTTCTCAATGTCAGTAAGGACTTCAGTTGTGTAGAGTGGGAAAAAAAAATAACACATTCACTCACTCTGTCTACCTCTGGCAGAACCAAAGATGTGGAAGGATAAAAATGATTTTTGCAGTCTCTGGAGAAAAAAGAACAGAAGCCATACAACTGGGCTCTGACGTTTTCATGCAGTCATCAAACTCGAGAGAGGGTTGTTGATGCTCAGACCAGGGTCAAAACCGTTATGGGATTTCTTAAGTAGCTCTAAGTGCCAAGCCTCACACTGGCAAAACACTCCGAGCATCATTTATCATGGAAAGATTAGCTCAAAAGTGGAAGAATTGAGTCTGATGTCAAGAGAGAGTGTATCACTTTACTTAATGACACTGTAGAGAAAGCACTCATATTAAACAAAGCCCGTTTAATAACAAATTGCACAACCGCAGATTGAAGGCGCCAGTCAAACTAACACATTTCCTTTCTTATTTATCAGTCTCTTCAAGAAATTAAATAAATCACAATCTTGCCGTACATGTTTTTGTTGGGCTCTGCAAGTGAGTAGTCATAGAAAATTGCATGACTTAAGTGTAAACCGTATCGCCAGAGGGAAGCTTGTGTTACTGTAGCCATCAATCCAGAGTTTCTAGCAAATTGCTTGTGGTCAAACTACAAGCTTGAATGTGTCCATCCTTTGTTTTGTTGTATCATTTAATTAGCAACATCTGGTCTTCAAAACCACAACACCCACTAGCAAAACCTCTCTGCCAAAAGCTGTACTTATCAGCTGTGCATTTACATTCCAGTTTGAAAATCCGTCTTAACATTGAAGCAGCTGCCAATAATCAGGCAACTTTTAATCTTTAGGACTAGATAACATGTAGGAACGTAATGAGATTAAGAAAGATCTTAAAAGGATTACAATATCAGGACTAATGCACATCAAACTAGCGCACACTCTTATGTACAGCTGAGGTCAGAAGTTTACCAAAATAAAAGGGATCATACAAGATGCATGTTATTTTACATGATGTTGATGTTACCTGAATAAGATATTTCATATAAATGATGTTTACATATAGTCCACAAGAGACAATTACCCTGTTCAAAAGTTCACGAGCACTTGATTCTTAATACTATGTTGTACCTGAATGATCCACAGCTGTGTTTACGAGTCCTCGTTTGTCCTGAACAGTTAAACTGTCCACTGTTCTTCAGAAAAATCCTTCAGGTCCCACAAATTCTTTGTTTTTTCAGCTTTTTTTGTGTGTATGTGAACGCTTTCCAACAATAGCTATATAATTTTAAATTCATCTTTTCACACTGAGAACAACTAAGAGACTATTACAGAAGATTCAAATGCTCTCTGATGCTCCAGAAGGAAAAACGATTCTTATTTTGAATAAATACCATATTTTTTACATTTAGTACTGTCCTTCAGAATCTACAGAAGATACTTGCATATTTCCCAGAGGACAAAAGAAGCTCTTAATGCATTGTGTTTTCCTTCTGGATCAGTAAGCGTTTAAGCCTTCTGTATTAGTTGCACAAGTCCCTCAGTTGTCTCAAAATCATACAGTAATTGTTGGAAAGGGTTCAAATACACAAAAAAGCTGAAACACCAAAGAATTTGTGGGTCCTGAACAATTTTTCTGAAGAACAGTGGACAGTTTAACTGTTCAGGACAAACAAGGGACTCATGAACAACTATCCCTAAACAAAAAAAAAAAAAACAACTGAGGATCATTCAGGTAACAAAACTGTATTAAGGATCAAGTGTATGAACTTTTTTTTTTTTTTAAATAAAAATTAAACTTATTTTCTCTTGTGAACTATATGTTAATGTCTTTCATGTGAAGTATCTTATTCAAGTCAGTACTAAACAAAACATTACATGTATTTTGTATGATCCCTCTTATTTTGTTAAAATAATTAACATTTAGCAGATTCTGCAAAGTGTATGTAAACTTCTGACATTGATTTATACAAATGTGGTGTCAGTAAGATTTAACATTTTGGTAACACTTTATTTTACGGTTTCTTAACTAGTTGCTTATTAGCATGCATATTATTAGAATATTAGACATTTATTAGTACTAATTAAGCACATATTAATGCCTTATTCTACATGACCTTAATCTACATCCCTAATCCTACCCAATACCTAAACTTAACAACTACCTTACTAATTATTAATAAGCAGAAAATTAGGAATTTATTGAGGGAAAAGTCGTTGTTAATAGTCAATAAGTGTTCCCTATTCTAAAGTGTTACCAACATTTTTATTTTTAAGGAAATTATTAGTGCTTTCAATCGATTAAAAAACTTAATGAATCGCAATTTTTTTTTCTGAAATTAATCACAATTAATCGGAAAGTATTAAAGGGATAGTTCACCCAAAAATGAAAATTATGGATTAATAATGTATTAATTACCCACTGTCATGTCGTTCCAAACCCGTAAGACCTCTGTTCATCTTCGAACCACACATTAAGATTTTTATACAATACAAAAGCTTACTGACCCTGCATAGACAGCAACACAGCTACAGCTATTTAAGGCCCAGAAAGGTAAGGAGGACATTGTTAAAATAGTCCATGTGACATCAGTGGTTCAAACTTAATTGTATGAAGTTATGAGAACAAAGAAAACAAAAATAATGACTTTATTCAACAATTTCATCTCTTACTTTAGTCTTTGATGTGTGTTCATGTGTGTCAGGAAGCTCTCAGATTTCATCAAAAATATCTTAATTTGTGTTCCATAGATTAATAAAAGGTCTTACCATTTTGAAACAACATGAGAGTGAGTAATTAATGACAGAATTTTCATTTTTGGGTGAACCTCCTCATTTTTCAAAACAAACAAGCACATTTATGCCCATGACACAAAACCAACACATCCAACCCCATCATCTCAAGCAAATGTAGCTCATCACAGACAAATAAGCAACTCCACAAGATATGGAAGGGTTGTATTTCAATCTATTGCATACAGTGGCAATAAATCAACGGTTCAGCCTAGTCACTGAGGTGATCCACCCTGAGACACAAAACTCTGATTGCTGTTGGCAAAAACCTATTTGATTTGCATAAACCTGAAATGATACATTTAGAAAGAGTCTTTGCACACTAGTTAATATTCATCCTTGCAGCAGCTTAATCATGAATGAATTAGCAGCTGAAAAAAGGAACATTACAGACCAACAGAGATTTCCAATTAAGCTATTGGTGATGCAACAGGAACAGCAATTTAGGCATCAGCCGAAATTCATGAATCATCACATATGAGTAGAGAGCAAACAGACTTCTCTACCTATTATAATAAAGCTGACGCATGCATTTGAATAACAAGCATTAAAAGTTTAAGTGGATTCAGAATTTGTGTTGTTCACCACAGGTTTTAAAAGGTTTTAAATTCACCACAGGTTTTGAAAGATTAATAGCAAAAACTACTGAGAAGATTTTGATGATTACCCATGCTTAACATTAGAGAAGTAACAACCTTCTGTTCTCAATCTCACTTCCAACTCACACAACAGAGAGAGAGCATTTGGTTTTGGGCCGTGGGTCTGTAAACAGAAGCCAATTAGCTGTTACATCTCAAAACAAAGTGTCGAAAACAAATGTGTTGTGACTGGCTGAACTTGACTTTTACCACATAATGTCAGAGTAATTAAAACTAACACTGTTGAAGCAGGGAATGTGTTTCCAAAAGCTCATCAGATACATAATACAAAATTTCATACTTGGCACTGGAAAGTTAAAGAGAACTTAAAACATACAGAGTAAGCTTTCGTTCTCTCTTTGCATATTACAACACTCTTTTATCAAAGATATCAAAAAGGTTTTCTTTTAAAACTTTCACACAAGTATGCATGGAATATTCTTTGGGTATCTGATACATTGATGTTTCATTAGTAGCAAAAGTAGTTTTTGAAAGCAATTCTACAAAGGACATTTTTCAGGTGGTGACATAAACAGAGATATTTGACAACTGGGTTTCCAGCTTCTTGTTTTCATTACATAAACCTGTACTCTCATCCCACTTGTGTCTCCTGTCTAGACAGTGATTTAACTATAATAATATAAAAGATTTTAAAGAGCGAAGCACAGCCAGGAAAGAGAGAATTCAATTGTAAAGAAGCACCTTCAGAACAAACGTTAAACCCACAAGATGCATGCCTTCAAAACGACGGCAATTCAAGTAAATCTCCTGAAAATACAAAACACCACTTAAATTAAAAACATAAAGGAGACAAAAGCCATTTGAGCACAGAAAATCCAAAACATTTTTCTAACGGAGCAATAAGAGTTTTTTTTTTTTATAAGAGGATTTTTTGTGCTATGAACCTGACTGTTGCTTCAGCATTTTCCTGTGTGTTTGCCCTAGGGTTCCAGTCACTCATCCGTCCCTAGAGCCGGCTGATTCCTACGGCAGGGAGGGGTTATCAATAGCATAATCGGGGTCACATGTGAAGGACACCGTAATGGCGTATCGCGTACCCCAAGTGACCTTCTCCACATGATGGAGGTTCTCAGAACCAGATGAGAAGAAAGACACCCGACCTGTAGGAGATGAAAGAAGATAGACGATGACAGAGAGAAACAGGAGAAAGCTTATGAAGTATGCTAACATCAGCCTAAAGTCAATCAAAAATGTTCAGACTGTAAGGATTTTTAAAAACGAGATTTTTATACAGATTCTTCATGACGGTTTAAAAGTAGTTTAAGCTGTATTTGACGTTAAATGTTTGTGTTTACAGTTGGTGCTGGGATAATTACTCAAATGTCCTAATTTTACTTGGTTGGGCTGCTGATTTCATTTGAAGAAGCAAGGCCTTTGCTAAAAGTGATATTTATGTAAATTACCACCATTATGTCTGCCTGGTACTGACCTTTGTAGACCATTCTTGATCATGAAAGTTGTACTGAATCTCATTAAATGTTCATGTTTTTTTTTTGTTTTTTTTTGAAAAGCTGACTTTTAGAAGTGGAAATGCATGTGTAAAATTCTATGAATAAATGCTGTATGTTGGAAGCACACTGCTGGTGGAATATATCCATAATGCAACATATCCTTCAAGCTTGATGAAAGTCTGGGGAAATCGGAAGTGTTAGGCAATGCAAAAGGAACTGTGTAATGAAAAAGGATGGAAGGAATAACACGCTCCATCTTAAAGCAGAGAAAATGGCTAACAGAAATATGCTCTGTGACTTAGCAGTGTCAACAAAGTATGATTTAATGTACTAATCAACATACCCGTGCCATAGAAGAGCATTCAGGGTTTTTTTTAATGTGTTGTTTATAAAAACAGGCTTATGAGGAACTATAAAGTATGGCACACAAAGCTATTTTACATGAAGTTCCTACTTTAAAAAAAGACAATAATAAATACTCAGATAATAAATGTTTGCAAGACCTACAAATCTCTAGTTGAGCAAAGGAGTATTTTCATTAGCATGTCTGTGCACGATTGGGGGGGGAGGGGACGAATGTGCTTGATATTACAATTGAAATCCATTCATTTATTATTACCTGTGTTTTAAGAAATATTTGAGCAGGCAAGCAGTTACATAACTAACAGACAGCAAAGACAACACAGCAGGGATTTTTAGGTCAACAACAAAAAAAATTATTCACTTTTCAATTCTTAATCATTCTTGAATGGAACACAGCAGGTTTTAATATTTTATTAATAATACATTTAATATTACAACATTCTGACAGTCTGATACAGACGAATGACATTTATGTACTAGTTCTTTTTCTGTGAATCAACACAAATGCAACTTGATTCTTTAAAAAGAATCAAATTAAGCTTTATTGCACTTATTTAAAAAAAAAAAAATATATATATATATATATATATATATATATATATATATATATATATATATATATATATAATGTATATAAACATACTTCTGACATTTTTAATGTATTTATTATTAAAAATATCTAATGATTTGATGATGGAATTATATTTTTTCCAGATATTAACTTTTAAAATGACTAAAATATTTGCTAAATGGAATTATTAAACTATCATCATTGTTTCAACTGAAAGAAACTTGCACTGACTGATCTTATCTAATATTTCAGTGCCCTTTTTGTTTTGTCTGAAAATTGACACCAGTAATGTTTTTTTCTATGGTATATTTATAAAAATTACTTAAATGTCCTAAACTGAACTATGGCCTATAGTCTAAGCCCTGTCTGTGAAACCCAGCCCAAATCTCACAATTCTGACTTAATAACTCCCAATTCTGATAAAAAAAGAGTCGCAATCGCAAGCACTCACACTTTATATAGTGCGAGTATTATATAGTGCGTTTATATCAGAATTCCGACTATATTGCTCAGAATTGCGAGTTTGTCTTGCAACTCTTACTTTATAACTCGTAATTGTGAGTTTATATCACACAATTTTAAGAGAAAAGTCAGAATCTCACAATTCTGACTTCATTTCTCAGAATTGCAAGTTTATATCTCACAATTCTGAGACAGACTTGTGAAATAAAAAGTTGCAATTACCTTTTTTATTTTTTATTGAGTGGCGGAAACAAGCTAGATCTGAGCAGTTAATGTTATGCGGGAGTAGAATAGTGGCATTAAAAGCATTTATGACCAAGATTACCAAGAATAATAATAACTAATCATGTGACAGTATTTTTTCTATTAATACAGGAAAACAGTCTTACTATAAATCAATGCCATTTATCCACCTCGTAATTGATTCTCAAAAGCAATTTAGATTATGTGTTACATTATGTAAATTACTTTCTGATGGTCTGATTATTGAGATATCAGCAGGAGGAAAAAACATTTTTTAAACTAGATATTTTCAGCAAAAACATTCCTCCAGAAAATGTTAGATTTCACAGTGACCCATGCAGGTTAAAGCTGGAGGAAGTTATTAAAAACCGCATGCTGCCTCCACGCTAATTAGCCAAGTCTAATTCTGTACACTTCAACCGAAGATGCATAAGGAGACATTTGCTAAACAGGATATTTATGCAAATCACCTCCGTTGTGTCTGCCTCATTCTGGCCTCGCTGACCATTTTTGATTGTGAAAGTTCCATTGAATATTATTAAAACGTTACTGCACATTTGAGAAGATGACACATTAGGATCAGTATGGATGTGTAAATAACACACTGCTTTACGTTGCCGGAGGAAAGTGTATAATGCCATAAAACCTGCAAGATGAAAGAATGCCTAAGGACATCTGGAGTATTAGGGCTGGGAAATTTTAAATCCTGATTACAGTGTTTGCATGGAAATTAGCAGAGGGCTGATATCATGCAAGAGAGAAACTGGCTAAAAAAACATGAGGTTCCATGCTTTAGAAATGTAACAAATTACAAATTAAATTAACAAATTAAGCATGAAAGGCTCAGAGAAGAGCACATGGTTTGCCAGCATGTTGTCATGTAACTTGGTTCACTGCAAAACAATAAAATGGCAATTATTTCAATTATTTCAGAAACAATAAAATGGAAATTATTTCTGTTTCTAAGGATGTAATTTGATAGTGTTTCCATGGAGAGGAGTTTAATTAGACGTGAAAAGAATGTTTAGAGTGGAAACAAACTTAAAAGGAAACAAAAAAAAACTGCATATGATCTAGTCTATCAATCAACGTGTTTTTATAAAACGTGAAGCAGGCACGTGCAAAGATAGTGTGAGCTGTGTAAGTTCTAATTCTGCAAGATCGCACAAGTCTTTTTGACATCCCATGTCACAGCTACCACAGTTAACAACATGTAAATCGAGCACCTTGCAGAGTAGCATCCACAGAATTTTAATTTTTAAGTGAAGCGTTAGAATAAATTTGTGTTGTGCAAGGTTGGAAATGCCACCAAAATGAATTAAAAGCCCCAAAAATTCACAAGAAAGAGTGTTATTTTCTTCCATATTTTAAAGGAAACAGATCAGTAAATCTTAATCAAATGTCTGCAACACACTTTGGTTAAAATTCCTCAATGGTTAAGTAAAACTACACCCTTTTTACCTTGTCAAAGGTAAAAAACAGCTCCGTACACAGCGACACGTTTCGGTGCATGTCTCTTTAAATGCTAATGCACTTCTGCTCACCCCGTTTTTGGTGTATTCGGGTGGCAAACACAAAATCTTATGATCACTTTAACATCCAACTACAAAACACTTGCATTGCCGCTACAGTTAGAGCACAGAAAAAAATGGCGGACATTTAAGGCTCATTGGAAATACGTGCCTCTATTTAATTTGTTTTGTGGCAGTTTTAAAGTGAAATGTCCACAGTGTGTCGCTAAAACGCACGTTCAACACATGACTGTGGCTGTGTTTTTATTACACTGCTTGAGGGTCGTATTGCGTCTCTTCAGAATTCAAATATCCGGGTAGTGCCGCTAAAGATTAATGCTCATTGTTGGAAATATCTCCTGTACCCAGGGTTGCCAGGTTTTTGCAAAACAAAAGCCTCCCAACTGCTACTCAAAACTAGGCCAAAACTAGCCCAATCACGTTTAGAGTGGGGTCCCCGTAGTAAAACCCCACGCATTCTGTGGGGTAAAATACATATTTTTTGGTGGGTTCAATTCAATTCGCATTCCAGGGGATAAGAAGTGATATAAAAGTGTTTTATAAGTGATATAAAAATGCATTTGTTGAAGCCGTGCTATTTTAACTTTCTTATGTGGATTGAGCTGTTTTGTCGAACTGTAATTTCACAGGGTTTGTACCTGAGCTCTTCATTACTCGAGGGCAACGCCGTATCGAGTGAGCTACTGAGCAAACCTACTGAATTAGAAAACTCACGCATATCAAGCTGTATATGTGACGACAACATTCAGAAGTATCAGTTTTCAAATCATGCAGGATGTTAAAATTGTTTTGAAGCCATAATATAACATTCTGCAAGTAATTGTGCGAAAATTAGGCTTTATTATTAATCAAAACTCTGTACCTGTAAATCATGCTTTGTGTGAAAAGGAATAAAAGTTGAGTTTTACTGCTATAGTGTTTTTTCAACTGGAAACTGCAGTGATTCATACATATAGGTACGTTTTTTTCAGTTTCGCAGAAACGTGTATAGAGGCACGTATTTCCAATGATTTTTTGCATCCAATGTCTGCTTTAAGTGGGCGGAAAGATTTAAACTGACTTGCCTTTAAGGGGCTTACTATTGGGATAAAATAAGTTAAATAAAGTTCAAATGAAAAGTTTAAATGCACGCCGTAAAGACATGACAGATAGCTACTGTATTTCATTACTTCAAGGTCTTCTTCTTTTAAAAAGTGTCCTTATGCAGTATTTGCATATCAAATGCTTTCCTTTTGTCTGCCATCACAGAAATAAACACACAGGCAAAAATACAAGTTTTTGTTTTTCCACCTGACAATAAAAACGCACCTGTCACCTCCTTTAAACTCCTCAGCTGGTTCTATCCATATGAGGCGCTTGCTGGGCTAAGAGCATGTTGCACCTCCGTGACTCTCAAATCAGGAGATGCAGCTGTGATCCCAGAGGATTCATCCAGCACCAGGCGTCAATTTTCCCAGTGCGACAAAACTAAAGTGATTTTCCACCACCCCGATCTAATCTTCTAACATACCACGTCATCTTTCACACTCTTCTTATGTCTGTGCAGACCCCCCTCCTCTTTCTCATCTCACCTCTGTCCTCCTTCCTTGTGTTTAGCACTGTGTGCCTCAACAGGCCAGTATCTCTCCTGCTCGCATCCATCATGAAAGAGGGAGGTTGATTGTCAGTCTAGTTATAATTACAGCCTGTTCGACAGAGTTATCCATCAGACTAATAATTACCTCAGCGAAGATCAGGGCTCATCAGCCACACCTGATGGATAATCAACATACCGACAGAGCACACTGCTTCTGCCACCCAGTGAACAGGAACACGTTCCAGCTGCTACATCCAACACAATGTTTCCTAATTCATTTAAAACTGGAAACAGACATTCAAAACTCATCACGCTAGCTGGAGACGGGGCACGACGGGAGGGAGAAATCCAGAGCTGCAAACATTGGGGTCTGATGAATAATGCATTATGGGTATTTTAAGCAGAGAAGTGACACTAATGCTAAAAAAAAGTCAAACAAAATAACATATATCACAAAAAAGAAAAAATGATACTTCACCTTGTAATTCTTTCATGCATCCTAAATATATATATACACACATACATATATAGAAAATACAAATTATATATTATTATATAGTATATTATAATATAAAAAAATAAAATCATTCAAATGTATTTAAAATTGTGTGTATACAGTTAAAGTCAAATGTTTACATACACCTTGCAAAATCTGAAAAATGTTAATTATTTCGTCAAAATAAGAGAGACCAAAATGCATGTAATTATTTATTTAGTACTGCCATGAATCAGATTTCACATAAAAGACGTTTACATATAATCCACAAGAGAAAATAATAGTTGAATTTATAAAAATGACCCTGTTCAAAAGTGTACATACACTTGATTCTTATTACTGCGTTGTTAACCTGAATAATACAATTGTTTTTTTAGTGATAGTTGTCCGTGAGTCCCTCGTTTGTCCTGAACAGTTAAACTGCCCACTGTTCTTCAGAAAAATCCTTCAGGTCCCACTAATTCTTTGGTTTTTCTGCATTTCTGTGTTCTTTCCAAAGATGACTGTATGATTTTGAGACCCATCTTTTTACACTAAGGACAACTGAGGGACTCATATTTAAGATACATAATTAGGATATATTAGGAGCCAGGGGTGTAAACTTTTGAACCGAATGAAGAAGTGTAAATTTTTCTTATTTTGCTTACATATCATTTTTTCATTTAGTAATAGCACTGCCCTTCAGAAGCTACAGAAGAAACTTACATGTTTCCCAGAAGACAAAAATGTAACCTGATCTTCAAATTCTAATTCTGTGTTTGTACTCTGTATATTTATTATGTACATATAAATACACACACATGCATGTATATATTTAAGAAAAATATTTTATGTTTATATATTAAATATATTTATATATAGTATGAGTTATATGTATATAAATATATACATGTGAATACATGTAAATATTTTCAAAATATATACTGTATATGTGTGTATTTATTTATACATAATAAATATACAGTACACACACATATATTATGTAAACAAAAACGTTTATTTTGGATGCGATTAATCGCAATTAATCATTTGACAGCACTAAAATATATATTATTTAATTTATATGGATCAATAGATAAATATTTATATCTTCTATACATATACGTGCAAAATCATACTTTATATGCAGACACCTGCCATCACCTGCCATCGCTCTTCAATGGGCTCAGAGAGCAGTACGTGATCAAAAGTCACGCTACGTGGCAAAACACCTCTCACCGCGTGGGTGAAGATTTTAAAAGAAAGGAGCCTGACAGTTTCTATCATCATTGTGTGACGCTACTTTATCCGAGTGCACCTTAACCGAGTTGGAAAATAGCAGACATTATCCACTCAAAAGTGACAGATCCTAATAAAGAGCTGAAAGGTAAATGAATTCACATGCACGAGCCAGCTTCTCCAAGCAGACCAAATAATCAGGCAGCTATTCACGGATCACGTCATCATGGGGACATTATCAAAATGCCAGGCGGAGAAAACAAAACAATTATTCCATGCAGCAGGTATGTAAAACAAGTCATAAAGAGTGTTTGGAGCGTGGCTGTAATCGGTGCGATAGAGAGTCTTAACGAAATCTCATGTTACTGCATGGCGATATACAAATGAAAAAGTGATAATTAATGCTAATGCTTTTGCACTTCAGTGCAACCACGGAGCCACTTACATGATTCTTTAAATTGACTCCGGTGTGCGAAAGAACCTCAGTAGTGCCAATTACTAACCTTGTAAAGTTTATACACATTACCTGCAATGCATCTTCATGACAGATTAACCGGTTGTAGTACTTATCCCTTGTTGACTTTCTACAGGAGGTACACTGCTTGCTACTTTAAAGGATTAGTTCACTTTCAGAATAAAAACTTCCTGATAATTTACTCACCCCCATGCCATCCAAGATGGTCATGTCTTTCTTTCTTCAGTTGAAAAGGAATTTTTGAGGAAAACATTCCAGGACTTTTTCTCCATAGTGGAATTCAATGGGGATCAATGGGTTGAAGGTCAAAATTGCAGTTGCAATGCAGATTCAAAGGAGCTCTACAAGATCCCAGGTGAGGAACAAGGTTCTTATCTAGCAAAACGATCAGTCATTTCTCACGCATCACATAGTCATGTTGGAAAGGTCACGCGGGACGTAGACAAAAGTACCAACCCAGCATTTACAAAGCAAACGTGCAAAGGAAGTCAAACACCCTTTAACCCAATTGAAGTCCACAATATGGAGAAAAATTCTGTATTTTCCTCAAAAAACTTAATTTCTTTTTGACTGAAGAAAGAAAGACATGAACATCTTGTGGATGCAGTTTTCCCTCCCAACAGAATTAGAAGAACTGAAACTTTACACAGACATTACACAAAACATTCAATCATCCATTCTATTTTGCATATTATTTTCCACATTAGTCACAGTTACCAGGCAGAGCATGACTGATCTTAATATAAGCAGACATAACACCATGTCTTGCAAGAGGTCATTTGATTACTCAGGAGCATACTAGAGATGAATAAAACTGGCAGTGGGCATTAGGTGTAAATCCAACTAGGTTTTAGCTTCAAACATTTCTGCTTCTGCTTTCATGTAATGTATATTTCATTTATATTAATGTTCAAAGTCTGAGGTTGTCTCTTATGATAAGGGCTGCATTTAATAAAAAAGTCATATTGTGAAAAATAGTTTTCTATTTTATTTAAAATATTTTATATATATATATATATATATATATATATATATATATATATATGTGGAAGTAAGTATCTGCCACTGAATAACAAATAAAAGGTAATTTGCAATTTTTTTTCGGACTTGTTTTCCTCGCTCACAACTCACAAAACTCACAAATCTGACTTTTTTTTTCTCAAAATCATGATATAAACTGGCAAGAGTTTTTTCTAGAAATAGTCGCAATTCTTAGAAATAAACTCACAATTCTGACTTTTTTTCTCAGAATTGTGTGATACAAACTTACTTTTCTTTTTAGGCTCCAAACTTAAAACTTGCTCCAAACTTAAAAAAGTTAGGAGCAGAGTCAAAAATTTAGGAGTAAAAAATTAAATAATAATAATAAAAAAAATCTGATCAAAATGAGTCTTCCCATTACAAGATTTACAGAGGAATTTTAAAATGTCTAATTAAAACAATAAAGAAGAAGAAGAAGAAGAAGAAGAAGAAGAAGAAATCAATCAAATGAAATCAGTATTAACAAAATTGATTTGTACTACAGAGGTGGCACAGAAGAGCACAAAAGTGGTTTGTAGGTGTATTTTCATGTTTAATAAAGCTGGCATGAGTGCAATCAAATTCATAAATTCATGGTAAGATTAATGTTTTGAATATAACATTTTGAATACAGAAATATTAAATGATATAAATAACTGAAAAAGATACTTTAAAAATGAAACTACATCTGCCAGTAGGTGGCAGCAAGTCACTGATTTAATTACTAACAGCTGATTCATTCAGAAATAATCCAATTCTTTATGAATGGAAAATTTAATTACTGACTTGAATGACTAGTTTCGTTTAAAAACGCACAATCATTCATACACGAAACACAGCTGTTTGAATAGAGATGCGCAGCAGCTTTGTGACTTGTTTCAGATCATTTTTGACAACGAAATCAGGCAATAGTGTTATAGTCACTTAATATTAACTTCTTGTTTATTTAACTGTTGTATTAAATCAATATCTCATTTACAAACTCCTTCAAAAATCATTAAAAGCTGTCATCTTAGTTCATCACGATCTCACAAAGTTCCTTCATAATCAATGAAGCTCTCTACACTGCACAATGAATCTCTTATTTACACTCTCTCTACACTTTGTTTCTGAAAGAATTTGTGAGATATGTCTGTGATACATTACTCAACGCTGCAAAAACACATAGTAACATTCAAAGCTCCCCTCATTGCAAATATGCTGATCAGGTCAGTTTTTGCAGAATTGCAAGTTATCATCATGCAGTTGTGAGGTAAAAAAAAAGAGTTGCAATAATCTTTTTATTTATTTATTTATTTAGTGGCAGAAATGGGCTTCCATAAAATATCTGTTCAACACTTTTTATTATTATCAGTGTTGCAGCTGTGCTAGTTAATATTTTTTGTTGTAACAGCAATTATCTGAAATTGTCTTTGTAAAAATGTAAAAAGATGCCATTGATCGTTAGTCTATATTTAACCCGTTATTAAGCACAAATAATTGAATCATGCTAACAATATGCATTTTACTACAATTTACTATGCTGATTAATCAGCATATCATTTAATTAACCACATCATTAATTTGATTAATGCCTTAATTAAAACCTTATCATGTTTGAACACACTGCATTACGCTCATGCTTTTTTATACAAACTCAGATAATGTGTGTGATTTTGTTTGTACTGTATTTACCAGCGCGCGGCTCCACCGTCCTGTTGGTACTGGGGTCCATGAAGACAAACCGTCCACCACCGAACTCCACCCCATAATCAGACAAGTAGAGCAAAGATGTGTAGTCAAAAGATCCATAAGTCTCCTGTTAAAAAAATATGCACATTTTATAAAACACGAACATCTCTTTTCCTTAAAACCTCAAACAAATCTCAGCATGAGCCCTAAAACACTAATTAGGAGGTTTTAATAATTAATCTTAGTTAGTGGAATTTTAATTTTGTACTTGAGGGGAAAGGGTGAACAAAACTGATCATGATCTCTTGATGTGTTATGAGCTAACACATCAAGCTAATCTCTAATTGACTGACAGATTCATTACTCACCAATTTATTAAGAAAATCTCCAAAAAGAAACAGCCCTCAAGTAAAGCCTAAGATTTCCTGGCTTAACGAAAAACAGTAGATTTTAACAGCGTCTCTGGGATTTTAAACCCTGCTCTGCTTTATGAGGGGAATCTCTTTAGTGATCCCAAACCACACAGGCGTCACTGCTCAGCATGTCGAATCACACTTTTAACTACTTTAATCAAATCTAGAGTTTAGACTGCCAGTCTTCTGGCGACCACCCGTTATTTCCAGTGGTTTTTCAGAGACGGATTAATGAAGAATACTCCACACACCTACCGCAGAGGGAGTACATTCAGCAATTGAGACGCTGATTTGTTTTTATTACTCTACAAATGCCAAAACATCATCCCACATCCCATAAGGACAAACCCTACCAGCACAGCACAGTATAACTATGGTGTAATGCATTTCTGTCCAAACACAAACTGATTCAAGTGAATTGTAAAACTGTATAAGCAAATGACAGATTATGATGCAATGGGGATAATTGCATTTCAAATCAAACCAATAGGTGCAGCTACAAACTTCAATGACCTTTGGGTAATCTGTTTATCTGTTTGCCTCTCATGGAACATGAAGAAACTCAAAACACAAAAGCAAATCATCTTCAATGTAAGCAGTTTCATTCTCAAATGTACTACAGCCCAGCATGCCTGCAAAGACAAATGATCACTTTGATTAAATCACCCTGATGGCCACATTCATAAATGCACAACATGCTCACAGATCAAAGCTGCATTTCTAAAACCGGACATAAACGAACTTGAACTGATTTTAGATTGTCTCAAAACCTCATTTCGACAGCTCAAAAGTGAAAAAGGAACATTACGCTTCGTTTCAAAAATAAATCATGTCTTTTAAAGGCAATGTTGTTGCGATTAAACAGATTTTAGGACTGGCCAAATAAAGAGTTCAGGACATAACTATGCTGTAACAAACATCATTGTTTTGGATGCAAATTTTGCTGAGCATTTCCATCTTTAAAAGTTTGGAAATTTAGAGAATAGCCTCAAATGTGCTTTAAACCATACTGGCCAGTGGTGCACCACAAGTCTTGGCCCCTACTGGGGCTCGTTATGCATGACTATTTATAATTGGATCTGATTAAGACAGACATTCATGTTTTTTGGGGGCAATTCAGCCCTCGCTTAAATAATTCTCTTTGTATTTTGCCAGTTCAGTGCTGAGATATTATTGCTAATGTATAACAAGTCAGCTTTAATGTCATATAAATCAGCATACATCTGCGCAAATCAATATATCAACATTCAAGCGTGTCATTGTTTCCTGTGATTTCATTTAAGTTTCCTGTGATTATACATTTAAGTTGTATCTGTGCAGTAATAAAAGTCTGTGTAAATACCAAGCACTTTAAAATCCAACTCAGCCCTCTCTTAAATAATTCTCTTTTTATTTTGGCAGTTTGGTGCTGAAATAGTTATTGCTAATGTATAACAAGTCAGCGCAAACGTCACATAAATCAGCATGCATCTCAAGCGTGAGATTGTGATTCCTGTATAAATACATTTAAGCTGTATTTGTGCAGTAATAAAAGTCGGTGTAAATATCAAGCACTTCTAAAAAAAATTTTAGCCATTATATACTGTAACTTGTTCATGAAGCCGTGCACCATCTGGGCTTTGGGGATCTCCCATGCACAAGTTATTGAATTTGAGTACCAATTAATTTCATATCTGTTATAATTAGCTAATGCATGATTACATAATATTCCTTTTATTCATATCCAAATCCCTTTGCATTTGCTGTAAAGATTTCCGATACAAGTATTTAAAATTCTGCTTTATTTCAAGTCACTGAACTAATTTGATGTGAAACATGAATTATTTATAAATGTCAACTTTGCAATAATATGGCTTATTAAAGCTAGTTCAAAACATCTGGGCCTTTGTGCATTGAGATATTTTTGGTCCATGTTCTGAGGGAACCAATGTGATTGGCAGTTTCAGAACACTGGTCATAGAGTAAACATTAGGAGTTCTTGAACATTCCTAGGATATGAGTTAAAAGCTGGTGTTTTTGGATGTGCGTGTTACCTTGTCGATATGTGGGTGCCAGTACTCATCATGAGTGGTTTTGGCAGAGGTGCTGTTGATGCGAGAGAAGAAGGTGGGCTTGGTGAGATACATCTGTTTGGAGTCCAGACCAAATGTCTCAGCAATTGCCTTTTGAATTCGGTCACGGACATCCCTGGTTTAAAACAGAGCACATAAAATTTCTTAATATAGTACACATTTGCTTGTGGTACTTTTATTCATCCATATCCATAATAGGTATCATAAAACCACAGGTTTTCAAAGCCAACCAGTTGGTGGACTGCCACAAACACCAGCTGACTAATCGTTAAGAAAGCCATAAATAATTAAGTTTGTCAGGCAAACCTGACACATTTTTGTGTTCAGAAACGTACAACTATTTTTAACTTGACACGTCATCTTAAAAATTCAATACTCATGGTGTAAAAGGCTAAAAAAACGAAAAAGATGTTTGTCTGAATGTGTATAACAAAAATGGCACAGCTAAAGTTGATTAACAGTGATTATCAGACATTAGTTTGTATTTTATTGTTTTATTCTGAATTTAAAGCAATAATTCACCCAAAAAAGAACATTTGAAAACTGAAAATGTACTCTCCCTCAGGCCATTCAAGATGTAGACTGGTTTGTTTCTTCATCAGAACAGATTTGGCATTACATTACTTGCTCACCAGTGCATGGGTACCGTCAGAATAAGAGTCCAAACAGCAGATAAAAACATCATAATAATACAGTAATCCACACGTCTAATAATTAACACCATGTGAAGCGAAAAGCTGTGTGTTTGTCCTCTATCCCTAATATTAATTTCTCTAGGTAAAAAGTCATCTTTTAAGGAGATATGCACAGATCAAACACTGGTTTCAAGCAAAGCAGTCTAAAACAGTTCTAGACAAATATGTTGATGGATTTTGATGTAAGAGGAGAATAGGGAATGGACTTTTTTACTCTATTTTATTAAGAAGTGACAGTTTATTGTTAAAATATCTTACAATTAGGGGTGTAACGGTTAACAAAATTCACGGTTTGGTTCGATACGAAACAGTGGTGTCACGATTCGGTACGTTTTCGATATATATATTTTTTTTCAATGAATACTTGTATACATCCCAATAATCCACATCTATTAATTAACATCCTGTGCAGCGAAAAGCTGTGTTTGTCCTCTACTCCTAATATCAGGAGAGAAATATGCATAGATCAAGCACTGGTTACAAGCAAAAACAGTCCAGAACAGTTCTAAACAAATATGTTGAGGGTTTCTAATGTGAGAAAAAAAAAATTCGCCAGATTTTGGCAAGTGACAGTTTAAAGTTGAAATACCTTAAATTCAGCTTTGTTTCTTACAAACATGCAGCTTTTTCGCTTTACAATGTTAATTTTTTGACTGGAGTTGTGTAGATTACTTGTGGATTATTGTTTTTATCAGCTGTTTGGACTCTCAATCTGACGGCACCCATTCACTGCACAGGAATAACTGTTGAGCATGTGATGCAATGCAGAATTTCTCAATCAATTACAATAAAAAAAAAAAAACTCCTCTATCTACAGTCCATCTTGAATGGACCAAAGATAAGTACATTTTCAAGTTTTTATTTTTGTTTGAACTATTTCTTTAAATTCAAAACAAAATAAAATAACATTTGAAATGAATAGACTTTTAGCTACTTCAAACATTTCCACATCACTTACTTGTACAGTTCAAAATCTTCCTCTGTAAAAATGTCCCTTATCTCATTCTTAAAATATCTGAAGACAAAAACAGAAAGAGATAAAAATAAAAACCAATATCAAACACACCACCTTAAACATTTGTAAGATGGCAGCCATACTGGAATACAGGCAGCAAAAGATTCACACACAGAGGACCAAAGTGTCACTGCAAACGTGCCAACACATGCCAGCTGTACTCATTAACTGCCAGGACAGTACCAGCCTGTGTGTGGGCACCGAAGTGCAAACCCCATATAAAGACATGATCTTTAGCAGCTGAAGCTAGAAAGTCATTCCATCATAGCTGTCATTGATTTCTGCTCTGCTCCACAGGCCCAAGGGTATACTTTGATGTGCACATGAAACACACCTTGAGAAATCTGATAGAGCTGTGATTCGAATAGATCAAGCTGTCACTGAAGTTCAATTGGAGATGACTTCCTGTTAGTCTCTGTATGAAGCCGCTCAGCATACTCACCTATAGATATTCACAAACTGCTTCCCCATCGACAACGCCCCAGAGTGAAGGTCCAGGATGGAGGCCTGTACACAGCAAAAAAAATAAAAAATAAAGACACTTTCAGAGGAAACAGTCAATATCTGGCAAAAAAGCAATGCTTTCCCTAGTGTTTCTGGTTTGAATAAACTCCAAAGACAAGCACTGAGGGCTTGCATCTACCCTGAGTGCTGGACTGCACTGCTGAGGTTGTTGTTATTCGTGCTCCATCATAAGGTCAACAGATGGAGTCCTCTCAAGTCCTGGTATTCCCTGCTCTCTGTCTTCACACACTTCATAAATCATCCTGATGGGGTTGATCTCCTCTTAAAAACTCAGCAGGAACTTCTGTTACACCCTCTTTTAGTTCACTGGTCACACTCTATAAAAGACCTAAAAGGCCTGGTAGGATCTCAAGACTAGGTTTCTACCTTAAAAATTCATTTTATGTAACATTAGATATTCTCTGTGTAATATGAAAATAAAGGTAACACATCATAAAAATAATCTATGGACTTTATATAAAGATCCAAAAGTCACCACACGCAAACATGCTTCAATTCTACATTTTTGTAAAGTGACATGAAATGTATAATTACTAACTGTATTATCAGAATAACAATTTGGGTGAAAAGCAGAAGTGGGACCAAGTCACTGTTTTGCAAGTCTCAAGTCTCGAGTCAAGTCCTGAGTCAAGACAGACAAGTCACAAGTCAAGTCCCGAGTCAAGACGGGCAAGTCCAAGTTGAGTTGCAGTTAGTGTCGTTTGCCCAAATTAGTGTCTCTGCATTAATTACTACAGCAAATTTAAATTCAATAATAGTCTATAGTAAGAATAATTGCAAAGATACAATAATTAGTTAATAATTTCGTTGAGGAATCAATCATTGTTTGTAAACAAATATAGGCCTACCTGAATGAATAATTTATTTTAAGTCCACTGTTTCATTTGTTTACTTTATGATTCAGTGATTTGAATGAATCAATTATATCAGTTGGGGTCCTAGTTTTGGTGTCAAAATATGTCATTTCTATACCAAAACTACATTTTACAGTAATCGCTATGCAGACTGATCATAAACACAGCTTCACAAAACTAATATCTACCACAGTTTTATCACAGGTATTTTAAAATCAGCCCAATTCCATGGAACAAACGCGTATTTGGCAGCCCTACATCCAACACAAGCTGCATCCAAAGCGATTTAAATACTTTGTACATTGATAGCGACTCCGTGATGCGTGAAAATTATATTCAATATGTTTGCTAAGATAAGAAAACAGTCCTGCGCAAGACTTTAATACAAAAACGCACATAATGAATGGAGACTGTAGAAAGCAAAAGCCAAATCCCAGACATTTTGGGCGATTTAGGAATCCCGGCCCAGACGCATTTTTTAAGTCCAAAAAGAAGACGCATGGTCACCCTAATTATGTGGATAAAAACAATACAATTGCTCACTTAGCGAGTCCATCTCTGGCTCAGTGCCAAAAGCTGCACTAATCATACGCTTTATTAACCAACCTATATCGATCAGAATTTGGTGGGTTTTTTTCAGAAGATGTAGCCATAAAGACTTGCAGAGTCACAGGGTTCAAATCCAAGTCAAGTCTCGAGTCATTGCTGTCAAAGTCTAAGACGAGTCTCAAGTCTTCTTTGATTATGTCGAGTCAAGTCACAAGTCACATTAACGTTCTTATGAATGTATAATGAATACTTGTATTCAACAAGGATGCATTTTATAAAAGACGTCTATTTTAAATAAACGCATTTTTTTTTTTTTTTAGCAAAAAGCAACCTGAATAAAGCACCATGGTTTCCACAAACATATGAAGCAGCACAAAAGTTTTCAATATTGATAATAAGAAAAGTTTCTTGACCACCAAATCTGCATATTAAAATGATTTCTGCAGGATTATGTGATGCATTTCACATAATGTATTGCAGACTTAAGTAACTGCTGCTGAAAATTCAGCTGTGCCATCACAAGAAAACATTACATTTTATAATTATTATAATTATATTAAAACAGAAATCAGAAACAGGTTATTTTTTTTACTTCTTCCAAAAACATTTTCAAAAACGTACCAACCCAAAACGTTTGAACTGTAATGTAAGAATTTTATAAGAAAAAGTTTCACAAACTTGCTTAAATTATCCTTTTGGAATACACAATACGATCATCTACAAATCAGTAAAGAAAAATAAGATGTTATTTATAACAGTGGCTGTAACATTTTAAGCAATACTGGACCTTAGATTCAGTCAAAATTGTATCTGGTTTGTTTTTGATTTTACAATATGGTTTAGGTTTCAGCACCACATGTACTTTTCAACAATGATCTTCTCCAGTATTTTCCCATTAAGCAGCAGAGTGATGAACTGGTGAGCTGAGCTTAATCCGTTACTAATGCGAAATGCAATTTCAACAACCACTGAGAATTTCACATGTTGTTACCATCAAACTCACAACAGCTGATTCCAGAATCTACCGCATATCATATGTGATTTTTCTCAAATGAACTCTTAATGAGAGTGCCTTCCTGTGGAAACTCAATCATACCAAACAATATGGTGCCATCTAGACACATAATGGAAAAGAAGTTTGCTTCTGAACCCCAGGTGAAGTCAAAACCATAGTGTGCACTGCCCTCTTGTGTTCTTAAGCAGCTGCTAAAATGATAGACCAATACGTACTAACACATACTGATCTATCTTTTTAACACAATTTTTAAACACAGATGCAAGTATATGACCTGAAAAATGTCTACTCACACCACCATCAGAGCCAGCAAGTGATAAGCCCCGCTCAGCCAACCTGTGACATAACAGGAGAACAAACACTTATTTAAGCATGTACACTAATATTCAAAAGAATGAGGTCGTCCCACGATTTGGATCTCCCTCAGCAGAGTCAAAATAAAACTTAAGTGTTTTTAGTGAGTAATCGGCTTGGTGAAATTTTAAGTAAGTCTGTGACCAATATTTGTCATTATTATTTATATAATATTATATATATACAATATTTTTATAAATATATTTATTAGTCTGGAATAAATGTGAAATGATTAAAACACTAACTTGATGAGATTCATACCTGGCTTTAGTAAACAGAATATTGATTACATTGTTAATGTAAAAATATAAAATCAATTTTGTCCTTTTTTTTGATGTGACTGGGACATGAATTTACATTTGATTAAAAAAAAAAAAAGATAGATGCTATTATTTAAAACTTTCCATTCATCAAATAATCTAGAAAAAATATTGAATTATTGAAAAATGTATCACAATTTCTGCAAAAATATTAAGCAGCACTGTTTTCAACAATTTTCACTAAGAAATTGATAGTATACACTACCAGTCAACGTCTTTGATTAGTAAGATTTTTAATGTTTTTTTTTTTAAAGAAGTCTTACCAAGCCTGCATTTATTTGATTCAAAGTAAAGCAAAAACATATATTTTTACTACTTAAAATAACAGTTTTCTATTTGAATATATTTTAAAATGTAATTTATTCCTGTGACTTCAAACCTGAATTTTAGCATCATTACTGCAGTCACATGATCCTTCAGAAATCATTCTGATTTGCTGCTCAAAAAAACATTAAATATATATACACACACACACACACGCTGACTCCAAGCTTTTGAATAGTATAATGTATATTATGTTACAAAATATTTTTATTTGATGTTTGAATCTTTCTAATCATTAAAGAATCTTGAACAAATGTACTCAATTGTTTTAAATAATAATAATAATAATAATAATAAATAATAATAATTCTTGGACAGTAAATAAGCATATTAGAATGATTTCTGTAGGATCATGTGACACTTCAGTAATGATGCTGAAAATTTAGCTTTGATCACAAGAATAAATAACATTTTTAAATATATTCAAAAGAAAACAAACATTTTAAACAGTAAAAATAATATTACAATATTACTGCTCTTGCTGTATTTTTGGATCAAATAAATTAAAACATTAAAAATCTTACTGTTCAAAAACTTTAGACTGGCAGTGTATTTCACAATTAACTACAAATAAATGGCAAGTAACACCTTGAAATAAACATTACATTTTAAAGTAAGGAAAATAGTGTTTTCTTGTAATACATACTCCAATAATCTGTTTTAAATGCAACACTGAAACAATTATTTTCAAAGTGTAATACTGTTATTTCAGCATTAAACCAGCATATTAAAACGATTTACTGTATTTTTGGCCAACTATATGCAGCCTTGATGAGCATAAAAGACCTCGTACTGACCTCAAACTTTTGAACAGTAGTGTGTGTATTTATCAAGATGTTTGTCAGCGTGCATGTGTACCTTCTAAGCTTCTGTGCCTCCTCCAAAGTCACAACACTGTCTGAAATGGCTCTGCCGCATTTTGTCGGGGTGCAACCTAAGGACACAATGCATTAGCCTTTCATATCGATTCATTAATTATGACAGCGATTAAAGTGTCTGGCTCTATGCTCCTGACAAATTCTCTCTTCAAACTGCATATTCAATTACACATTCAGCGAGGCAGCTTGCCCTGCAAAATGTACTGCATAATGACTCTATAGAGTTTGTTCCAGCATCCTTTCAGAGAGGAGGTGCTGTCAGTCAGGCAATATTCACAGTGGGGTGTTCAATTGACAACAAGGCAGTACATCCAATCAAATTACACAGTATACAGCATTCTGGCACAGATTCATATGCAACTTGGTAGAATCTAGTTGGCATTCCTGGGGGAATTCAAAAGATCTAGCACCACAGCAGCTACTTTTAGCTTCAGGACAATATATTTTCCTTCTTTCCATTCTCTTTCCCAAAGCTTATTTACGCCCGTCGTAAAGAGAGTGGGATGAACTGGAGCCAAGGGAGCGCTTGTTAATCCCAGCACTTGCTTTGTTCGTGGTGCCTACAGCTTTTTGAAGCTGGTGTGAGGTTCTATAATGAGTCCTATGTGGGAGGCTTCAGACTGTCAATCACAGATCTGGCCTCCCACCAAATATCTAAATTCATGGTTTAGGCCGATGGAATGCACAGGTGCTGGAAGTTGCTTGGAAAAGGGGTTTCCACTGATACATGTTGCCCCAGTTTGACACTACCAATTAAAAGTTTTTGAACAGTAAGATTTTAAATGTTTTCTAAAGAAGTCTCTTCTGCTCACCATGCCTACATTTATTTGATACAAAATACAGTGAAAGCAGTAATATTGTGAAATATTTTTACTATTTAAAACAACTGCTTTCTATTAGATTAAAACAGGTGTGTACATTTTTTTAAATTCATTCTTTGATGTATAGAAAGATACAAAGATCAGAATTTATCTGAAATAAAAAGCTTTTGTAACATTATACATTTTACAATTCAAAAGCTTGGAGTCAGCATAATTTTTTTAAAGAAATTATAAAAATGAATACATTTATTTAGCAAGGATGCTTTAAATTGATCAAAAGTGATGATAAAGACATTCATAATGTTACAAAAGATTTCTATTTCAGATAAATGCTGTTCTTCTAAATTTTCTATTCATCAAAGAAACCTGAAAAAATTCAACTCAGCTGTTTTCAACTTAATAATAACAAATGTTTTTTGAGCAGCCAATTAGAATATTAGAATGATTTCTGAAGGATCATGTGACGGAAGTAATGATGCTAAAAAAAAAAAACATTATAAACACTGGTAGTGTAGTTTACATCAATACCAAGTAAAATATTTTTGCAAACTTTTGGCATTAACTGTGCTCAAAAGGGGAAAAAAATTATTACAGTTATTATAACTTTTAAATTGAGTTGACTTTTTTTCCAACTTAATTCATAATTTATAATATAATACATGTATTATTAAATATACTATTATTTTTTTTCCAATTGGATTAACAAGCAATACAAGTAAACACCTTAAATGTGACTGTTAAAAACTACAAAATACTCAACATGTCAAAGTAATTACAATAATATCAAGCTTAAAAAAGAAATTGATAATAATATTTCATAGAGAAAAACAAATTCACAAATTAAAGAGTGTAATATGCAAATATCACAAATAAAATCATGACTGTAATGTACTTGTATTATAAATTCAATCTATGCAAGTCATGTTTTCACAATGTGTCATCAATCAGCCATATTGGTGGCACTGAACATAAATCGCGTCATTGAACTGAACAGAACTCGCCAATTTAGCTGATTATCACTGCTGAAAATGGTCAATTATTGTCATGCTTTGGGCTGTACTAATCGGTCAGACTGGGAAAAAACATTTGGAATACTACAGACTGCCAAAAGTTATAACAAATCAAGGAGAAGAGTGCAAAAGACTGTCTGAGGAAAGAAGGCATTTGTGGTTGGCTAAACTGAACCAGGATCTTAGTTCTTATCATTGCAGGTCAGGTAGGTGAAATATTAGGCTTAATTACCACCTATTAACTTATAGCGCCCTTTCCTGCTTACTAAGTCCTTCTCATTATGATTTAGCAGCTTCCACACAGTTTTTCCATGGTTTAGACAGCATAAATTCATGCAATCCATGCTTACATCTGAGTATCTCCAATATGGCCGTGCATCCCCGAAACTGACCAAACCCTGAAACAAGTGAATCTTGCAATGTAGTCTGCAAGCTGAGTGAGTGGAGTTTTATGAATGAATAATAATCACTTGCATACCTGGAAAGAACTTGTACTTCTTGTAGTCTTTAGAGCACTCAACTGTGAACACTCTGGGCTGAGTGAGGATCTCACTTCTTGAAACCAATGTGTGCGTAAAGTCATCAGTCCATGTGAAATACATCCAGCTCACTAGTCCAGTGGCTCCTGTCAGCAGCAACAGCGTGATGACGTTACCTCTCCAAGAAGAGGCCTGTCTCTGCGCATTTCCCCTGAATGAACACACACCATATAAATTAGGAACACAGGTGCGATGGACTTACAGGTGTGCATTGCTTTCATTTATTCGACTGCGAGATTGCACAACGAAACGAAAATAGTGAAACATAGATATATTCTAACATCATGTAGGGAGTATGTAAACAAGTATCTGATTCTGAAGCAGTATCGCTATTAATTGCAGCAATGCAAAGTCAATGTGGGTTCATAAAGTTTCAGAAATTTAAATCATTACCTCTTAATTTTCTTTTCAATGGCGCTACTTTCAGGGCTTTTACTGATTCCTCGTCGCTGTACAGTCATGTTTATTCAATTTACCTGTCTGTGTGTATTAACATAACACGTGTACGGTTTCGTTTCATTCAGTGTTTGTCTACTGAACTTCCATATGTGAAAGCGTCCGCAAGAACGTCATGTCAAACGCTGGACACGTGTCAAAATAAAGGTCTCGCAGAGTCACACAGAACAATGTTTCAAAATGTTATTTCTAGATGCTACTGAATGTATTATGTAACGGTTATTGATATCATTGATTCGAATTACTAAATACTAAATCCATATTCATAGATTTCCCCAAAAAAGTAACCCATTTGGGTTCCATCTATCTGAACTTTTCGCTTTATTTCAAAATAAAGGTTTACCACAGACAATTTATTAATACATACATACGTTGAATTGAATTACGTTAGTTAGTTTGTTTATACTCGGTCTGTTCAAATTGTGACCCTGGACCACAAAACCATCTTAAGTAGCATGGGTAAAATATATTGTATGGTCAAAATTGACATTTTTTTTAATGCCAAAAATCATAAGGATATTAACTAAGATCATGTCCCATGAAGATATTTTGTAAATGTTCTACCGTAAATATATTAAAACCCAATTTTTGATTAGTATGCAACACTAGGAACTTTATTTTTTCAACTTTTAAGGAGATGTTCTCAATATTTTGGCCAAATACATACATCAGCAGAAAGCTTATTAATTGAGCTTTCAGATGGTCCAGGGTCACAATTCTGAAATTATCAAACAGTTTTATTTAAATTAATTTGTAATATGAAATGGAAGAAGTAGAGAAACAAACTAATATCTAAAACCTTTGAAAAGTGTAATTTACAGTCTCTAAAATGCATTTCAATGAATAAGACCAGGGGGGTGTTCCATAAAACAAGTTTACTAAATAAGCCAGGCTTATTTCTGTTAGTCTGACTTATTGTCACTTGATTTGGCTCAAAATAAATCAGACTAACTGAAATAAGCCTGGGTAAATTTGTTTTATGGAACACCCCCTTGAACTTGTTTGAAAAAAATCAAATAGTTAATGAAGTTACTCTAATTTAAACAAAGCAAACAATATATTGGTTTGGGTTCTCAAGAAATAATACCTTTGTGCTTTAGCACATAATCTTAATGTATTTGTGGTCAAAATGGCCAAATACTTCTCGCCACAAGAAAACACACACATAGCTAAACAAACTTCAAAATTAAAGAAATTGCCCTACTTATATTTATGTACAAAAAAGGGATAATGATAATTTTCCTGAAAACCAGTAAATGTAATCAAAACACTTTAATTGGTGAACAGGCCAACTCATACAAAAATAAAACAAAAGTCATTTTCCTTAAACTGAAATCTGCTTATACCAAGATTTTAATAATTGAGAATTTGTGCTTTGGATAGAGGACTTTTGTGGACCACTGCTTTTCAATGTTAGGCATAAAAAAAACATTACTTTCCAAAGTGTTTAATGTCTCATTAAATTCTCAATGTCAATGATCAACGCTAGATCTCCACTACAAATCAATCACAATCACATGCAGGAAGCTCTCAAATCAACACTGGACTTTAAAAAGTCATTTAAAAACATCATTATCCCACAAGAAATTACTTTGTTGTTGTTGAATATTTATAATTGCACACTAAACAATAAACAAAAACAAATTATTTAGCAAAGGATGTGTGAATGAATACATTTACAGGAAAACAATAAAAAAAGGTTTACAAAACATTGAACTTTAAAATAACAATATTGAGGGTATTTAACTTATTTGATGGTCTATTGCTGGCAAACTATAAATGGAGTTTGCATTGAGATACTGATCTGAAAAGATCAGAAAAAAACAAACAATGAACAAACAAAAGAATAAAAGAAAATTCAGTGCAGACATAAATGTGTGTTGGGGTAAAGGTTATTTTAATCAAAGAGGACTAAAACTTTTTAGGATAGGGCCGTTTAATATAACCACCCTACTTGGCAAACAGTACACTGTAAATACAAATTGTAAAGACGGTATACTGCAAAAGTAAACGGCAAACAATACTCTTGATCATACGAACTTAGAAAATAACTTTCTAATGTGTGTGGTAATTTGATTGGCAACTGTGCTTATTACAGAGCCTCTTCCTTACAGCCAAGTTCCTTTGAATCTCTCATCTACAACAATCATTTAGAATGTGCATCCATAAAATGAGGAAAAAAGGAAAAAGATATGCACTACTGCAAACAACCGATGAACCGCAGATAACCGAAACCCAAGAATCTGTATCACAAAGTTGCTGTAATTAAAAAACTTTAAATGTAGAAGAGCTATACATTTCTATATGACATTTTAGGATTTTATTGTAGTTGTACAACATTCCCTGATGGCCTGTGTTGGCCGTTGAGAGATACAGAGGAGAACAAAAAAAAAAAATTCAGAGGATCAGAAAGATGAAATTGTCCATTTGAAAGAAAAAAAAAACCAAAACATTAAAAACTCTCAACTGGGGAAAACAAGTAGATCTTGCTCAATGTTGTCCCTTTTTGCTGTGAGAAAAAAGTTCCACATGTTGGCCATACACACATACACACGGGCAAACTCACACGCATACAACCATTTCACACAGCAGCAGCTTCTGACGTTTATTCTGCGGGAGAGAAACACAAAGACACTTCAGATCAGATCATTTTAACCATTGAACCACATTTCATTACAAACATGCATATTTAGTATGGAAGCCCATTTCCGCCACTGAATTAATAAAGGCAATGGACTATTTTTCCTCGCAATTCAGACTTTTTTTTCTTAGAATTGCATGATACAAACGTTCAATTTGGACATTTTTTCTTAGAATTGCAAGATATAAACAATTACGAGAAAAAGTCAGAACTGCAGGATATAAACTGGCAAATGCGAGAAATAAAGTTAGAATTGTGAGATATAAACTCACAACTGTGAGAACTAAAGTCAGAATGGCAAGATGTAAAAAGTCAGAGCGATAAAAAATCAGAATTGCAAGATATAAACTTACAACTGCAATAAATATAGTCAGAATTGTTCAATATATGCTCCCAACTGTGAGAAATAAAGTCAGGATGGCAAGATATAAACTCACAACTGCAAGAAAAAGTCAGAATGGCAAGATATAAACTCACAACTGCGAGAAAAAGTCAGAATTGTGAGATATAAATATACAATTACGAGAAATAAAGTCAGAATGGCAAGATATAAACTCACAACTGCGAGAAAAAGTCAGAACTGTGAGATATAAATATACAATTACGAGAAATAAAGTCAGAATGGCAAGACATAAACTCACAACTGCGAGAAAAAGTCAGAATTGTGAGATATAAATATACAATTACGAGAAATAAAGTCAGAATGGCAAGATATAAACTCACAACTGCAAGAAAAAGTCAGAATGGCAAGACAAACTCACAACTATGAGAAAAAGTCAGCATTGCGAGAAAAAGTCAGAATTGCAAGATATCAACTCACAACTGCAAGAAACAATGTCAGAACTGCTAGATATAAACTCCCAACTGCGAGAAAATAAAGTCAGAATTGTGAGATATGAACTCGCAATTTTCTCAGAATTCCAGGTTTATCTCACAAATCTGCAATTCTGAGTGGAAAAAAAAAAAAAAATCAATTCAAGATACAAACTTGCAATTCAGGTTTATTTTCTCAGAATTGTGACTTTCTAATTCGCAATCGTGAGGAGAAAAAAAAAGTCAGAATTGTGAGATAAAAAGTTGCAATATTTTATCTGCATTTGCATTTTGGAAGATCAAACTTGATCAAACAAATTCTGAAAAGTTTTCCTCAAAAAACAATTTCTTTATGACTGAAGAAAGACATGAACACCTTGGATGACAAAGGGGTGACATTTAGAGCCCTTTGACGCTGGATTTAAACTGCATTTTGGAAGTTCAAACTTGGGGGCACAATAGAAATCCATTATATACGAAGAAATCCTGAAATGTTTTCCCTCAAAAAACAATTTCTTTACGACTGAAGAAAGACATGAACACCTTGGATGACAAGGGGGTGAGTACATTATCTGGAAATTTTTGTTCTGAAAACAAACTAATCCTTTAAGTCATGACATATCGACCATCCAATAATACTGTTTTCATGTCCACACCTCTACTCTTTTTCAAGTGAGAAAAAGCTACCCTTTTTAATTCAAGATACAAACTTGCAATTCAGGTTTATTTTCTCAGAATTCTGACTTTCTAATTCGCAATCGTGAGGAAAAAAAAAAATCTGAATTGTGAGATAAAAAGTTGCAATTACCTTTTATTCAGTGATGGAAACAGGCTTCCATAGTTTAGAAAGCAAAATAAGTTATATGTGCACTTTATTTTTTGAAGTGACTCACCTATGTTAACTTCTTAGCCTTGTTGTACAGTGAATCCACAACTTTGCTCATGTTCTGTATGGTTTCTAGAGCTGCCTCGTAAGTCTTGTCCACAGGGGGCTCTTCGAATATGATGAGCACTCCTTCACCTTGGTCAAGAATGCCTGCAACAGTAGAACTCCATCAGAAATATTTTGCCACTGTCATCAGATTCAGTTACATACTGCAGAGAGGCAGGAAATGATTAGGGGACTTGCGTCATAAATTACTGATTATGTAAATATTAGTTATAATCTCTTGAAGAGGCCATATGATGCTTTTTATTGTTTTACTTTTCTTTTAGTGTGTAACGTATATACTTCCGAGAGCACAATAACATTTTCTGCTTGTAAACAAGGTGCAGCGCATCTGGGTTCTACGTCAGAACACCAGCTCCTGCCTCAGCAGCACCACACGCAAACACTGAATGGTGGCGGAGACCGACACAGAAGAGAAGATTTGTTGATTTTATTTATTGTTATTTTTGTTTCCTTTGTGCATAAAAAGTATTTTTGGCACTTCATAAAATTACAGTTGAAGCACTGATGACACATGGACTATTTTAATGATGTCTTTTACTACCTTTCTGTGCCTTGAACGTGTCAATTGCATTGCCGCCTATGCAGGGTCAGAAAGGTCTCGGACTTCATCAAAAATATCTTAATTTGTGTTCCAAAGATGAACAAAGGTTATGGGTTTGGAATGACATGAGGGTTAGTAATTCATGACAGATAGCATTTCATTTTTGGGTGAACTATCCCTGTAATGGCATCATATGGCCTCTTTAAAATAAGGGAATGAAATCAGTGCTGCAACATCATGGTTATCAATTACATTCTCAACAGTTGAAAAAAAAATTAGATTATATTATTATTAGATTTCATCATTTTAAATAACATTTTATAATAATAAAAAAAGACAAACCATGAAACTTTTTGTCCAGGATCATCTGTGACAGTTTCCTCTCAACATCATCCTGTGGGCCACAACAAATAACAGATTTTAGTGATTATGTAAACATGTTAATTTTGTTGGTAACTTATTTTGTTGGTGTTTTGAGGTGATATAGAGGGCTGCAATCCTGTGTCACTATGATCAAGGCCAATACCATTAATTTTTAAAACATTAAAGCTATATAACCACTTGTTAAAGGATTAGTTTGTTTTCAGAACAAAAATTTCCAGATAATGTACTTACCCCCTTGTCATCCAAGATGTTCATGTGTTTCTTATTTCAGTCATAAAGAAATTGTGTTTTTTGAGGAAAACATTTCAGGATTTCTTTGTATGTAATGGACTTTTATTGTGCCCCCAAGTTTAAGCTTCCAAAACGCAGTTCAAATCCAGCTTCAAAAGGCTCTAAACGATCCCAGCCGAGGAAAAAGGGTCTTATCTAGCGAAATGATCGATTATTTTCAAAACAAATTGACAGTTTATATACTTTTTAACCTCAAACGCTTGTCTTGTCTCTGCAATGCACACGTAGTCTGTGTGATTCGGGTCAGTACAGTTAGGGTATGTCGAAAAACTCCCATCTCGTTTTTTTCCCCAACTTCAAAATCGTCCTACATCAATGCAGAAATACCAACCCAGTGTTTACAAAGTGAACATACAAAGAACCTTTACAAAAATGCCCTTCACAAAAAACAAAGGTAAAACAGCATTGTAGGACGATTTTGATGTTGAAGACGAAAACGAGATGGGAGTTTTTCGACATACCCTAACTGTATTGACCCAGATCACACAGACTACGCATGTGCATCGCAGAAACGAGACAAAAAGAGCATTTGAGGTTAAAAAGTATATAAATTGTCCATTTGTTTTGAAAATAATCGATGTTTCAATAGATAAGACCCTTCTTCCTCAACTGGGATCGTTTAGAGCCCTTTGACGCTGGATTTAAACTGCATTTTGGAAGTTCAAACTTGGGGGCACAATAAAAGTCCATTATATACAAAGAAATCCTGAAATGTTTTCCTATGACTGAAGAAAGAAAGACATGAACACCTTAGATGACAAGGGGGTGAGTATATTATCTGGAAATTTTTGTTCTGAAAACGAACTAATCCTTTAAGTCATGACATATCGACCATCCAATAATACTGTTTTCATGTCCACACCTCTACTCTTTTTCAAGTGAGAAAAAGCTACCTGAACAGCCGTTTATGAGCACACCTTGACAGTGTTACATTGCACCATGAGTGTATAATAAGCTATTTGTTGTTTGCTTTTGACATCTAAAGGAGCATTTGGACCTGGAAGCAGATGTGCGACCTTATATTAACAACTGGATATTCTGTATGAGAGTCAAAAGCTTCTGAACAGAAAAGAACAATTCATACCTTTGAGAGTTTGATGAGGCCTGCTATATGCGTTATCTTGAAAAGAGAGGAAAAAGGGCATTAAAAAGGATGTACCCTTTGATTCTTCAAAAAAAAAAAATTACATTCACAAAAAAATAAATAAAATGAGACTTTAGGATGAAAATATCTATGCAGACACTACCTGTACTCTGGAAAAAGGCTCAATGACCCGGATGAGGTTCTGTTCCAGCAAATTGTCATAAAGCTTGGCCAAATGTGTGTTGATGATGGGGTCGTCCCTCAGCTCTTTACTGTACTCTGTCAGGGCCTTCATGTGTGAAAGAGCAAACAGAAAGCTGAGCATGACAAAGACTTCAACTAAAAAAAAAAAAAAAATTACAGTTAAAATCTCACCTTTTCAAAATCTGCTAATGATCTGTTCTTGCTGGCTTGTGCTATACATCTCAGTGCATCGGTCTGATGGAGATAAAAATTACAGGGCATGACTATAAATGAACATGCTCCGGAAAAAAAAAAAAGTCAAATGTGTAGCAGGTTGTTAAAAGCACATGCTCAAACATAAAAGCCTGTTGCACAAAGAACCACTGCAGAGCAGTTGTTTGCAAGCAGCAATTTTGTCTATAAAAAGCAACTGGAATTTTAATAAGCTTACCTGTCGCCCTGCATATCGCAGAGCCAGTTTGCCACTGATCAAGGCCTGTACCTCCTCTGGCCTGAAAGAAAAGAAATTAACATTTTTAATTCAGCAGGGATGCATTGTATTGATCAAGAGTGACAGTAAAGACACTTATAATGTTACAAATAATTACTATTTCCAAATGCTCTCAACTGTTTTCTTAAGCACCAAATCAGCGTATTAGAATGACTTTTGAAAGAGCATGTGACACTGAAGACTGTAATGGCTGCTGAAAATTCAGTTTTGCGTCATAGGAATAAATAATATTTTAAAATATATTAACAAAGAAGTAACACATTGAAATAATATTTATTCTTATTATAATTAAACACAGCTTTGATGACCATAAGAGACCTCAAACTTTTAAATAATAGTGTATAATCTGTGACTTTAATACATGCACCACTTTTTTGCACTTAAGCTATGGAAGTCATTAAGCGTAGGCGATGATTTATGGATATGCACTGTACTGAAGAAATTAAAGCCTAAGTATTACTTAGTAAGGCGGTGTTACATAACAGAGCTGGGCATAACTAACACAATGATTGTTGTATTATCCTGTGGCCTCCCACACACAAAAATAGGGATAAACTGCAAGCGGTTATCTCACTTACAAGCTGAGCATGATCTTGCAGAGGAGCATGTATTTCAGTGCAGTAACTGCCCTGGGGCTGTCGATGGAGTCGTAGCCTTCAAAAGCCTCAAAGAAGTAAGAGTAGGCAGTTTTCCAATCTTTTTCCTCAGCTGCATGGATGATACCTAGAGTGAACAGGTGAAACGGTCACAAACCAATGAGAATCACACTTCCTATCTTAAACATACTCGCAGATCGTTAAACTGATAAATAAAACTTGCCTGACTGCATATCAAGAGCCGCCTGGAGCTTTGGGGGACAGTAAATGGCATTGGCGGTGGTCCTGGCTGAGGTGAGCGCAGCCCTGGCTTTGGGAAGGTTGCTGAGAGCATGGTAGGTTTTACTCTCCAGCAGTTGGACCTCCACCAGCAGAGCTTTATCATCCATCTTCTTCAGCTCCTGTAGCAACTGGGAGCCTAAAGACAAAGAACATTTAAATTAGACTATAATCCTAAAGTTTCAAGCACATTAAAAGTACTAGTGTACAGCAAGTTACATATACAGTGGGACCAAAAGGACAGAGAACACTAGTGAGGATGCATCTAATTTAAAATTTTCTAATTAAAATGCAAGTGTTTTTTGCAAATCATAGCAACTGAGCAAAAAAAAACCCTGATTGAATAAACATGAATTTCAGAATGTCTTAGTATTTAGCTAAGACGTTTGAATCCCACTATAAATTCTGATTTATATTCTACACTACATTCTTACCCAGCTGAAGGGCTTCCTGATATCTCTTTGTGTCAAAGTAGAGCGAAATGAGTCGAGCCTGATGAAAAAAAGAGAAGAAATATTACTGCTTTTACTGTATTTTTGATCAAATAAATTCAGCCTTGGCAAGATATAAAAGAGGGAAAAAAGAGAGAATGAATTATTATGAAATATATTCTGTACTACTATGCCATGATAACAACAAAATTCAAATAAATGTTTTTTTGAGCTTTCTATTCACCAAAAGAAACCCAAGATAATGTTACATGGTTATATGGTTTTTATTAACATTGATATTAATAATAAATGTTTAAGTGTCTTCTGCTTACCAAAGTACAGCAAAAACTGTACAATTTTGAAATATTTTTCCTATTTAAAATAACTGTTTACTATTTGAAAAAATATTTTAAAATGTAATTTATTTTTGTGATTTCAAAGCTGAATTTTTAGCATCATTACTCCAGTCACACAATGTTTCAGAACTCGTTCTAATATTTCGGTTTGCTGCTCACAAAAAATGTATTATTATTATGTTGAAAACAGCTGAGCAGATTTTTTTTTCAGGTTTCTTTGATACATAGAAAGTTCAGTAGAACAGCATTTATCGAATCATTTATCTTATCTCAGGGTTGCTGCAGGATTGAACATGAAATTAAAGATTTTTTTAAGACCTGCACAAATAAAATTCATACGAGTGAGGTAGGGCAATGTCTATGGTTAAATATTAAACTGTAAAATGACTGTAAACTACTGTAAAAACTGATTTACAGTTCAGATACAAATTTTCATAAAAACAAAAAGCTTTATAAAATGATTTACTTTACACTTCAGCCTTTAAAGTACCCATTTTTAAGAAAACGGATGAATCAAAAGTATTACTAATATTAATTTAAATAATTATCATCAATAAATTATTATATTAATTAAACAGCATACAAACAGATTTTTATAATGAATTATCTTCTTAACAATCCACCATTTCACATTTACAGCTCTGCGCGCTTGCAGGGTAAAAACATGGGTCACTTTTTGCTTTGGTCTGAACAAAAACAACCCCAATACTATTTTCCTACAATACCAGAGGCTGCAGTTCCAGGACCACATTCCTAGGACCCTATTTTTTTGAACAGTGCCATCCAGCAATTATATTCTAACAAAGGGGGCCTGGTTTAAACATTAAACATTTCAAACAAACAGATGCAAAGACTAGATCCATCTTAAAAAATAAGATGGAAATATAAAAATTAGTAGTATCCATTCATTCATTTTTATATTTCCATCTTATTTTTAATGTATAGTTAATTTGAGTGGGGTAGCAACAATCTCCATTTAGCCTATTGGCTGTGCAAAACAGTTCATTGTGCTGCTGGATGTTGTAAATTAGTATTTGCATTCAAATTATTTACACTTATTAAAGTACTAAAAAACTTTAATTTGTAAAGCAATTGTTTTACTGTTTACTGTACTTTGATAAGTGGGTCACACATCAGTCTTTCTTTCCAAGAAAATTTAAAAACAAAATAGAAATAGAATATATTGAAAGAAATTAGGTTAATATTTCAAGGGGGTTACCTAGGGGTAATTTTATAATATAATTAATAATTAATAATAATTATAATTAATATATATTGTAATTGAGTTAATAAAATTAAACTATAACTATACAGACCAAACAGATAACTATATATATATTATATATATAACAAATACATAAATAAACAAAATAATAAATAAAACACTATGGGATTGTAGAAATGTGATCCTGAAACTACAGCCTCCTGTATTGCAGGAATACCCTACTCAAAACAACAGGCTTATTGAAAATGCATACTAGATGGCGCATTCGGAACTGAAGACATGCGTTTCCCCGGTAACAGCAGTACACAAAGCAGAGCAGCACCGGATTTTGAAAAATTTGCGCTCATGTTTATTGAATTAAATCATACCCTTTTGAAGTTTAATCGTCACACTAAGTTCTAATGCAATTCTGGTCTTCCCATACCCACAATTTAAGACCTCGTAATCACAATTAAGACTTTCTTCTACAATTTAAGACTTTTAAGACCTTAAATTTGATCACCTAAATTTACAACTTTTTAAGGACCCACAGGAACCCTGTATCTAATCTTTTGCAACATTATAAATACCTGACTTTTTTTCTTAAAGAAAATTATACTGACAACAAGATTTGAATGGTATAATGTTACAAAAGCTTTTTATTTCAGATAAATCTTTGGATTTTTCTAGTCATCAAAGAGTCCTGAAAAAAAATTTAATCAACTGTTTTAAATACTGATGATAATAATAATAATAAATGTTTCTTGAATAGCAAATCAGCATATTAGAATGATTCCTGAAGGATCATCTGACACTGACGACTGGAGTAATAACACTGAAAAGCTTTGAACACAGGAATGAATAACATTTTTAAATATATTCAAATTGAAAGCAGTTATTTTGAATAGTAAAATATTTCACAATATTACTGCTTTTACTGTATTTTTCTCAAACAAATGCAGCCTTGGTAAAATATAAAAGAGGGAAATAAAGAGAGAAGGAATTATATTGCTGTCTACTGCTAATCATTTTAATTAATTAATTAAACACATGAGGTGGCTTATTGCTTTTATAAAAAAGCCTGTTCACCGTTTTAAGTTTTTTTTTTTTATATTATTATTAATTTGGCGTACTGATATACAATTCACTTGAAGTCAGTTCAGTTCCTTTTATGGCATCTGTTGGAACTACCCATTTTATATTAACTGGCCCATGATTAATTATTGGCTAATTGTTATGACAGTCCAAAGCTTTTATGGAAATTATCTTTACCTCTAGAGCTTGTCTGAGGAAAGTTCTTTTCTCAGTTTTAGCCCATTCGATGCATTCCAGGCACAGCTCAACCTCCTGGCCCGTGGCTGCCTCCATGTCCAGAAACAGATCCAGGAGCGAGCGCACCAAGCGTGCTGCCTTTGCCTTGCTTATGGAGATCAGGAAAGGCCTTACAAATTTCAGCAGGCCTCCAAGCTCTAAAGAAAGATGCAATGATAATGATGTGTCACAACAAAGAAAAACGTTTCTATAGCAGGAACAGCTAAAGATTTCAACCTGCAGCTTGTCCTGTCTTAGCCAGGAGAGTGCCCAACTCCAGGATGCTCTGCTCCTTGACACGAACCGCCTCTTCATCATCTTCCTGGACATCTCGTCTCACTGAAAAAGGCAAGACAAATTAAAGAATACAAAAGTTAAGTAGTAATTAAGGCCAAGAACCTTTTATAAAATCTTCCATCAACATTAACTAATTTACCTATATATTACACTTAATTTTTTCTAAATATTTTATTATTTAATGTAATATATGCTGCTGTTAGAATTAAAATTCTTAAATAATAAATACAAAATTACTCAATTAAAATATTACATAATTACATACACTACCAGTCAAAAATTTTTGAACGGTAAGATTTTTAATTTTTAATTCTCTTTTGCTCACAAAACCTGCCTTTATTTGATCCAAAATACAGCAAAAGCGCTAATGTTGTTGTGAAATATTTTTACTGTTTACAATAATATTTTTTCTATTTCAATACATTTTAAAATGTAATTTATTCCTGTGATCATTACTCCAGTCTTCTGAGTCACATACTTCAGAAATTATTCTAATGTGCAGATTTTGCTGTTCAATAAATTTGTATTATTATTATTATTATTATTAATTATTATTAATAATAATAATAATAATAATAACAATAATAAAAACTTTTTTTTTTTTGGTCAGGATTCTTTAATGAATAGAAAGATCCAAAAGCTTTTGTAACATACACTATACAATTAATTATAGAAATTAACATTTATTTAGCAAGAAACCTGAAAAAAAAAAATAGTACTTAACTTTCTTCAACATAATAATAATAAATTTGAGCAGTTTTTTGAGCAGCAAATCAGAGTATTTGATGGAAAACGATATCTGAAGAATCAAGTGACTGACAAAAAATCAGCTTTGAAATCACAGGAATGAATTACATTTTAAAATATACTCAAATAGAACACAGGTCTTTTAAATAGTAAACATACTTCAAAATGTTACATTTTTTGCTGTACTTCAGATCAAACAAATGCACGCTTGGTGAGCAGAAGAGACTTTTTAAAAAACACCAAATACCGAAAACTTGACTGGTAGTGTATATAGCTGTTTTTGACTAAAAGAACAAAATACATTAAGTGTTCGCAAATGACTATTCGTGTAACTGATGTAAATTAAAAACACATTTACATGTAGCACATCCATGAAACAAGTGACATTAATTTAAATCTTAATCTCATGTGTAAACCTTTTTTTCTTTTTTTTTTTTTAAATCAAAATTGCCTTTATAAATAAATTTGGTATAAATAAAATCTAATGACTTTTAACAGCCTTCCCTGAACACTCCCCCATCAGCCATTGGCTGAACAACACATAATCCCACCCCCAAACTTCTGCCTTTGGCTGAGCCATTATTGCTGTGTTTGGCTTGTCAGAGTGCTCAAAATAACAACATTTTGTTTACGCTTTTTCGGAAAAACAACCTACATATTGCTTACTTATAGCAGTCTCTGCTTATTTTTCTGGATTGATACTTTAAATTCTTTTAAAAAGATACACTTTACCCTTAAGAATAACTTTACGTAATAATAACAAAGTCATACGCCTAATTATCTTCTTATTCGAAACCAAAGTGTCATTGCGTTACTCATCGGGAAAAAAGAATCAGGATACAATGACAGAAACTCAACAGGTCTTGGAGACAGAAGACGACAAATAATCAGCCGAAGTTTTAATTAGTCAAAAAACAACCAAACTATTTAATCTAAGACTCAGTGTAATGCCCTAATTAGGTTTCCCATTTATTTAATAAAAAAATAATAATTATGATTTCAGCAGCCAAACAGAGAAAGAAAGAAATCTCAGCCAATGTCACGACAGCAAAAACAGAAATGTCAAAGCTTGCTTTAGGGTTGGTATAAAACACGCCAATCAAGTTAAAATTGTCACAATACGGCAATCTCAAAATAAAATGTCATCAGTGAAGCTATAATTAATATAAAACTAAAATAATTCCCAAATATGTGTGATAAAATGCGCCTTGGCCTGTAAGGGTGGCTAATATTGCAGGCTAACTGTCCATACACACTGGTTGTGTCTCAAAACGTACTGAGCTGCCTACCTAGACAGTTTTTAGCAATTCGCAGGCGCTTTCGAACGTTTGATTCAAATTGTCAAGCACACATACGAAGCCACACAAGCTGTCTTTGTTCTATGCTCGATTCGAACTTTCAAACACAACAATAAGTTCCGAAAATGCTGCCTATGAAGGTAGCTCAGTAGGTTTTGAGACGCGCTCGCACACACAGTACAGTGAGTCAGCACCGCAGCACCGGCTCATGGCTCCCCAGCCTTCCTAATACTGAAGCATTAAAGTAGCCATGCAGAGTGAAAAGTAAAGTTCTACCAATAGAATTGAAGACAGTTTTACCTATTGAATGTAAAATGTCAATAGAAGCGTTTCTGTCTGTGCTGATGAGAGACTGAGCTCTCTGAAACTCCACCACTGCCGCGGCTGCCATCTTCCCTATTCAAAAATCTGACTGCCCACAAGCCCTTGCGAGCCTAACCGGAAGTGATTTAATACGTACGTGCATGCGTGCGGTGGCAGTGTGGGGTTTGTAGTATTTTTCGCCTATACTTTTCTAGTGCACGACTGAGTAGCTAAAACATTTCTACATTTCAAATATTGCATTATTATTCTACTCTGTTGTTATTGATAATGTTATTATTAAGATTATACCTTAATTTAGTAGGCTACCATCCTGCTCAGAGTATTGGTACAGTTTTTATTTTTTATTTATTTGTTTATTTTAAAGGTCAGTAGGTGGTGACTAAGAACCCCAATGCTGAAAACTCTTGTAAAATGCTACATTTTCAGCATCATTACTCCAGTCTTCAGTATCACATGATCCTTCAGAAATCATTCTAATATGCTGATTTTCTGTTCAAGAAACATTTATTATTTATTATTATTATTATTATTATTATCAATATTTAGAACAGTTGAGTACATTTTTAAGGATACTTTGATAAATAGAAAGATCCAAAGTTCAGCATTTATCTGAAATAAAAAGCTTTTGTAATGTTATACACTATACCATTCAAAAGCTTGGAGTCAGTATACATTTTTCTTTTATTTTTTGGGAAAGTTAATTAATACTTTTATTTAAGGATGCTTGAAATTTATCAAACGTGATGATAAACACATTTATAATGTTACAAAAGAGTTCAATTTCAGATAAATGCTGTTCTTCTGAACTTTCTATTCATCAAAGAAACCGGAAAAAAATTTACTCAGCTGTTTTCAATATAATAATAATAATAAATGTTTTATAATAATAATAAAACATTTCTGAAGGATCATGTGACTGGAGTAATTATGCAAAAAAAAAAATCAGCTTTGAAATCACAAGAATAAATTACATTTTAAATATATTCAATATATTCCAATAGAAAACAACTATTTTAACTATTTCAAAATTTTACTGTTTTTGCTGTACTCTGGATCAAATAAATGCAGGCTTAAGAGACTTCTTAAAAAAACATTAAAAAAACAAATCTTTGTGTATCTACTTGTTTTCTGTTCATTTATTATAAAAAATGACAGTCTAACACTAGTGTTTTTCTGTTCCTTTTCTATTCTATCTACTTGTTTTCTTTCTATTTATTATATAAAAAACAGCACTTACATATTATTGCTCTTTTGTCGATTTTGATTGCTTTTATTGTCTACACTTATAAGTCGCTTTGGATAAAAGCATCTGCTAAATGACTAAATGTTTACATAAACATAAAAATGGACGTTTTGAACATTCAGAGAACATTCAAAAATAACATATTTGTAAATGGTAATGTTCGCTGGGTATCTAGAGTTCATATAACAAATGACGCTTTGTTGAAAAATATATATATATACAGTGCTGCTTGAAAGTTTGTGAACCCTTTAGAATTTTCTGTATTTCTGCATAAATATAAGTTTATTCAAGCTGAAATGTTAAGTTGTACTAAGTGACAACTTAGATATTCAAATTGACTAAACTAAAAAATAGTTTGTTAAATGTAACAGCTGTGTTTGTTACTCGGCTGCCTTAACATTTTAAATTGAATCAACTCAAATATCTAAGTTGTCACTTAAAACGTAACATTTAAAGTTGACTAAACTTTTTTTGAGTTGACTGAAGGCAATTTAATCATTTTTCTCAATAAATAAATGACAAAGAAAATATTTTTGATTGAGTTCTCTTTGTCTTCTTTTAAGACTTACATGAAAATCAGATGATGCGTTTTGGGTCATATTTATGTAGAAATATAGAAAATTCTAAAGGGTTCACAAACATTCAAGCAGCACCGTATATGAAGAGTTCAGATGCAAAACCAGCTAAAAGCCATCTTGGTCAAAAATGAGATAATGATCCTGAGTGAATGCTCTCGACACATATTATACGTCCATTAAATACTTGAACTTCAAACTCGCTAAATTCCCAGCCTCAGCCCAATCAGAAGTACCAGTACTTACATAGAAACCTATACATCGGAGCATGATAAAAATACATTTTTTAAAGAAAGATGTCAGATGGATTTAGAGGCTTTTGCATCTGAACTCTTCGTATATAAATACATATACAGTTTATAATGTAAAACGCGCTACTCTTACAGTGACTTTTATACATGGGGAAGCAAAAAATAGATATGTAAATAAGTATATATTACATTTAAATAAATATTACAGTCAAATATGTTTAATTATCATAGAGGATATGCGATATAAAATATTTGAGAGAAATGTAGGTTATACACAGCTATACTAATGTATTTAAAAGCTTGTAATTATAAATAGCCTAAACAATTAGCTGTCTCTTTATTCTGATAAATTTTAATTATTTTTATTTCTAACTAACCTAAAAGTCTGAAAATTAGTTGTGATTGTTAAGTGCACGAAGGCGGGGCAATGGAGCAACATCCCGAAATAAGGCCACAGCACACAGGGAGGCGCTCTAGCACAGGTTTTCTCACAGCAGTACGCAGTGCGCGGGGCTCTGACAGTACAACATCAACCTAAATCCCGTATCTGCTGGTGTGGACCAATAGCACAGCTTCACAGTTCTCAGCATCACCAACCAAAGGAGACATCCAGCATCCCCAGACCACTGGAGCGCCTACAGAGACCTCCGACAAGACGCGAAGATTGTTTTGTTTAATTAAAAGCCTATTATTCTATTGGAATTTAGGCTTCCTGACAATCTCGATATTCAATCTTTTTCTTGGGGTGGCTGGTTTTTGCATCTCCTTGATGCGCAGTTTATCAAGGATAAACCCAGACAGCCATTACTGCGGCTCTTGTTTTGCCAAAGCATCGTGGAGGAGAGCAGATTCCTGTAAGTGAGCTACATTTCATCGAAGCTTGTGTATTTATCCATGTTGTATTTGCTTGATTGTTGCTCATATTTTTGAGTTATCACAGTATTCAGAGAAGAATTGGCTTACGAGCTTGGTTTACATTTATTTTGCTGATTTATCTTTATTTATCTTTCATTCGTTATTCTAATTTTGTTTAAATGATGATGAAAATGAATGTCAGTAATCTAGTGCTCATGTAAACATCGCAGGGTGGATCACACATTTTCAGAACCTTGGACAGTGGCCGATATATTCGAGCAACGTACAAATACATGATAGTAGCAAAACAGACCTTTTTTGTGTTTTGTGGTTTGTTAAATCATCTACAAACATGCACTGAATGAGAATAAGGAATGAGAATATTAATTGTCCTATTAAATGCGAATTTACGGTGATACAGTGGAATCAGTATTTACAAGAGGGCAGTAAACAGTGGAATCTGCAATCATGGCGATGTCTTTATTTATGTTCATTGGCGGGTTTGAGTTGCTGTGAATTTTTTTGTAAACGAAACGTGGGGTGGAAATTATGATATTGCAAGTGTGGTAAATCTACACAACAAATCATTTGTTGATATTGTAAAAAACCGTGTAGTTGAAAAAAAAGATTTGATTATTATTGCAAGCGTCTACAACGATTATCTACAACGCAATACATCTATAAGGCCTGTTTTCGACATAAAGAAAACAGTAGGGTAGTATCGTCAAATTTAAAACCACCACCACACACACACAAAAAGAGCAATTTTAAATTTATATGTGTAACACAGATTAAATAAATATCAATATTATATAGATATTTTACCTAAGATAATTATTTGACACCTGAGAAAAACCATCGTGGATATATCATTAATAATTTAAGATTATTTTAATGAAAACAAAAGGCCTATTTGCCAGGCAAGCATGTAGTATTGTTAGGGCACTACTACAGGTAGAACCCTTTATTTGTGTTGATGAAAAAACTGACTAATAAAATTTGACTAACACTGAAATAGATCATAAAGATAAAATGTACTAGTATCAAATTATAATACATATTTTATTCTGAGGAGAGACTATATTTTGCAATTATACTGCATTTACTGCGATTTGCAAAGTCTGTGATGCTAAAATGGAAATAAAAATACACACTTGTGTGACCCTGGACCACAAAACCAGTCATAAGGGTCAGCGTTTTTTTTTTTTTTTTTTTTAAATTGAGAGTTATACATCATCTGAAAGCTTTCCATTTATTGGGATATTTGGCTGAGATATAACTAATTAAGTTTTGATATATTTACAGTAGGAAATTAACAAAATATCTTCATGGAACATGATCTTTACTTAATATCCTAATGACTTTTGGCATAAAAGAAAAATGTATAATTTTGACCCATACATACAATGTATTGTTGGCTACTGCTACAAATATATGCTACTTACAACTGGTTTCGTGGTCCAGGGTCACTTACATTATTGCTATAAAGCACCAATTTGATATGTATTTATATATGCTTTTTTGTTTTACAGGCTTTGCAGTGACACAGCTCTCATCTATCTCGACATCATTCTTCTTTAAATAGAGCACCAACCTAAATTTGGATGTCTAACACAAATTGAACCAGTCTCAGGAAGCAGTGGGGCTCCAGTTTGGCGCCTTCTTTCGCTGACCCCTAACCTTGAGATTCTGTTAACCCGCACCTGGCATCATGGGAACCGTTCTATCGCTTTCACCCAGCTACCGGAAGGCCGCCCTGTTTGAGGATGGCCCGGCCACCGTGGGCCACTACACGGCGGTTCAAAACAGCAAGAACGCCAAAGACAAGAACCTAAAACGCCACCCGCTCATCAACGTACTCCCGTGGAAACGAATAGTAGCCGTCTCGGCCAAGAAAAAGGGGTCTAAGAAGGTGCAGCCTAATGGCGGCTACCAGAACAATGTTTCTCACCTCAACAATGAGAACCTCAAGAAGTCACAGTCTTGTGCAAACCTCTCCTCTTTTACACAGGACCAGTCGAGTCCGTCAAACCAAGGCTCCAAAAACTCCAACAACACAGTTTCGTCGGTCAAGAAAGCGCCTCTTTCTAACTCCAACGCTGTTCCCGGGACTCCCAAGAGGGTGATCGTCCAAGCCTCAACTAGTGAGTTGCTGCGCTGTTTGGGAGAGTTCCTCTGCCGAAGGTGCTACCGACTCAAGCACCTTTCCCCGACCGACCCTGTGCTGTGGCTCCGTAGCGTGGATCGTTCCCTGCTGCTCCAGGGCTGGCAGGACCAGGGCTTCATCACTCCAGCCAACGTGGTTTTCGTCTACATGCTCTGCCGCGACGTGGTCTCCTCCGAAGTGGCTACGGAGCACGAGCTACAGGCCGTGCTGCTGACCTGCCTCTACCTGTCTTACTCTTACATGGGCAATGAGATCTCATACCCTCTCAAGCCATTCCTGGTGGAGACCTCCAAGGAGACATTCTGGGACCGCTGCCTGTCCATCATCAATTTGATGAGCGCCAAGATGCTGCAGATCAACTCGGATCCTCACTATTTCACCCAGGTCTTTGCAGACCTCAAAAACGAGAGCCAGAAGGAGGAGGAGAGGAGTCGTCTGCTCATCGGCCTGGACCGGTGAGGGGGCTCTGGAGGCGTCTTTGGTGGCACTCTCGTCTGGCATTTTTTTTCAAAGGTATAGTTTACCCAAAAATTTTAATTCTGAGAAATTATTTCTGTTGTTCCAAACCTGTAGGCCCTTCTTTCTTCTGTAAAACACAAAAGAAGACATTTAAAAAAAAAAAGTCTCATTTTCTTAGTTCAAAAACAAAGGGGTCAGACAGAGTTGTTTTGGACCCCATTGACTCTCTAAGCTCTTAAAAGGTTCCAAGAGGGGATTTTCTCAGCGATACCATAGTAGAACCATATTTGGTTCCCAAAGAACCTTTTAGTTCTTTAATAACCATTTTATTATTATCATTTTTCCTTTATTATGACAGGACAGTGAAGAACCGACAGGAAGCAAAGTAAGAGCGAGATTGGGATAGCTGGGATTCGAACTCGGGACGCCCATAGCGCAGCAGCGCTATATGTGACCCTGGACCACAAAACCAGTCATAAATTGAAGTTTTTTTAAATTGGGATTTATACATCATCTGAAAGCTGAATCAATAAGCTTTCCATTGATGTACATCAACTATTTGAAAATCTGGAATCTGATGTAAATCAATACAATGTATTTTTTGGCTATTGCTACAAATATACCCATGCAACTTACGACTGGTTTTGTGGTCCAGGGTCACATATGTTGCCAGACTTGCCCACAGAGCTATTGGCACCAACATTTATATTAGTGTGAAGAACATTTTAAACATCTAAAAAGCGTAATATAAAGAGCATTTTGTAGAATGGAAAAGTTCTAAGGTTCTTTGTGGAAGAATAGATACCAAAAAATGTAAAAACAGTATCTTCTTTTGTCTCTTCTTCTTTTAGAAAGTGAGTTAATAATGACAGAATTTTCATTTTGGGTGAACTATGCTTTTAAGTAGTTCCTACATGGGTGGAATAAACAATGAGATATGTTTTAGTGTATTATTCACGTTCATAATTTTTATAGGAAGCTATGGGTGATGCTCATGTTGTTCAAAAAGAGTAGTGAGTCTTTCATTACCTTAAGCAATGGCAATTTTGGGCCTGAATACAAAGAAATGCCAGACTTGAGTGGACCAAATGCTCTGAAGTAGTGAATATTTAAAAGCACTGACAGAAAAGACTTCAAAAGACACAACGAGACAAAACGAACAACACAACTTTGAATGTGGACAGGAATCCAGCTGTTGTCTAGCTGACTTCTGGACACTTTGCACCAAGATCCTTGCCACCACTGTCAACAGAAATGGAGACTGATTCATAATCAACAGACACTTGTTCTCCCGTGTCCACGAAAGCGGACACTCGCTGAATGCTAAACACCTTGCTTGTTACAGCCAATTGCAAAAAGGGAAGAGGGGCGCCAGGTTGAGCGTGTTTATGTTCGCAAGCCACAAACAAAGAATAAGGGAAAGACTTTGAGGCCAGCATTGCACAGTGGCTGTTGATGTAGATGGTGAAAGGAGCACATTTGTAAGAAAGACCTACTTTATTTTCATCCATGATACAGAATCTCTTCTGTGCCGTTTACGTCTCGGACGCTTTTTTTTTTTTTTTTTTTTACAGCTGAATGCACACAAGCTGGATGGTGTAAACTACTTTTTGTTTTTGTTCTTTTTTTAAGCCGACTGCATATGTGTTTAGGGAATGAAATATGAAAAAAAACAAACAAGTTAAATAATAGTTTATCTTGCTATGCCTGCTTCAATGAGCCATTTTGTCATTTTGTTTTGTACTCAGACTAGTTTCAACAGGGGGCTCTGTATAGAAAAGCCTGTAAATGTATCAAAAACAGTGCCATACCTTTGATGAAAATCACGTAGGTCTAAACATACCAAAGGCCGGCAAACTTTGGAACGGTAGGATTGTCATTAATAACAAGTATCTATCGGAATCGTAATTTATTGTTATTTATTAATTATTTTCACACATTTCTCTCTTGCATTTAGAGATTTTAGTAACGTCTTGTAAAAAAAACAGTGCAGCGTTTAGATCGATGGCTACCTTTTGGTGGAAATGAAGATTACGGTTAATGCACATTTGCATCTAATAAATTATTCAAGGCGTGAGCGTCTATAAGAGCTTAGTTTAAGACCATTTTCAGATCTGAGAAACACCAAGGTAATTCATCATAGTGACAGACGATCGGTTTCAGTCAAAGTTAAATACGTGAAACCAATTTCTCTGTGAAGTACTGTTGGGATGTTCTACATATCAGCACTGCAAAAGCAATCATGAGTGATTAACCCATGACAGCACAGACGATAACAAGCTCCAGGCATTAAGCTGGATGAGATGTGGTCTATTTCTGGAGATAAGAAGTGATTTCTATCACATTTACATAGAGGAATGGTTTTCAAGTACCAAATACTATTACAAACTGACATTTGCAGCCACATTGATGACATCGATCAAACTGGATCTGGGTTATCAAGGGAAAATGTGTGTTGTGTGATCTATTTGCCCGCTTTAAAACATCTCAACAGTGCTAAATTGTGCATGCTTTCTTTCGGTAGTTATGTATCTCTTTCTTTGTAGTCAAAAAAAAGAAAAAAGAAACGAAAAAAAAAGAATGTAACAGTCATATAAGCAAACATTATTCTGTCTCTGTTAATTCATGCAAAAGCCTGTTCTTCTCATGATATGAAAGTGGGATGGATGGATTCCGTTTGACTGCTTGCCCTGCTGCATTGCTTTAAGTGACTGAAAGTCGAGGAAGCCAATAATTTGCTCAAAAATGTGCCAGGAGGTTTGGATATGGGACTTGCACTTGTCTGATGAGACTGCAGGGTTTTGAGGTTGTGGGGGCTGAAGTAGGTGACCGCTTGCCTGCTATTATTTGCCCCAAGCCCACAACAATGTGCCATTTTTTCACTTGCATCACAGAGTAGTCCTTTGAAACAAAAAAACACAATAAGTAAAAGATTAAACTCCTGTCAAACTCTCTCTGTATCTGTTGCGTAATTCTTTGTAGACTGAAAACAGTGTTACAAAAACGGATTGCATGAGTGTGTGAGTTTGAACGAGTGTATTTGTAGAAGAATGTGAAGTGTGTGTGTGTTGATTTTCTAGGATCAGAGCATGGCCGTGCTTATTAGAGGGTAGGACTCTATAGTATCGGGCTAGAGTTTGACAGGCGGGTAGGAGGGAGGGAGGGAGTGAGGGGTTATGGATCTGTTACTGTTTTGTTCTTTTCAAAAAGACAAGAATCTGTTGCTGTAACTTTTTGAATTTTGTTTCTGCTTATTTTTATTTATTTTTGTACTGTGATGACAAATAAACTGATGCACTGATCGTTAAAGATAGACCACGGTGTGGTTGTTTTGGAAGGAAGGTTTTGGCTGATGTCACCTAAAGAACACTTTAATTCCTGGCTGGATTGTCCAAATTGTACCTACTAGTCACATTTGGGTGCAGGGTTGTTACATAAGCAGATTAGCAACCGGAAAACTGGCAGTTTACCAACATAACATCACAGATTAGCAACATGAAAACTGGCAGTTCACCAACATCTATTTTTCCAATTATGTGGTCTCACATTATCACAGACTGGTTTATTTAGGATAATGGTAGCTTCTTAAACAATGACATTTTTTCCTATTATAACTGATACCACTAAACTAATAGATGATTTATAGTAAAAACATTTTATTTTAAAATGTTTACAAGAAGCAGGGTCTTTGTGACATTTAACTATGGCAATATAATCAGTCCTTTAAAGTGTCACTCTTCCCAAACTAGACTGGTGAGCACATACTCAGTGTCAAGTGTCAAGGCCAAAAATGTCTAATTAAGTAGGTGGATCTTTATGAAATAGGGTGGACTTTTATTTGTGTCTCTATCAAATTATACAAGTTATACACTCAATGAACTGAAGATATAAAGATATGAAATGCCATTTAGGGACTCTGAATATTTTGGGAAATTTACCAGAATGAATCAGCTTTCCAGAGGTACACATTAAATGAGACAGTTTAGGACTTACCGATTCACTTGAATGAACAGGTCTTTTCAAAGCTTTTTGTGAGAGAGTGTGTTTAAGACAAACCGGTTTCAACGAAGACAAAATACTAAATATAGTATAAGTAGGAATTAAATCCGTACATACAAACAAAAATGAATGAGAAGCAGAGCCTATAGGCCATTTTTGTCTATTGCGTTTGTTTATCGAGGAGAACTATGACACGAGCTCTACCGTCTTTCTTCCTATTGGCTGTCGCTCCCGAAAGTCGCTCTTTATTTGCATGAAGTTGAGGGAACTTTGTTGCGTCGCTGGACATGCCCCATCTGATCGCCACCGGCCGTTGTCGCTCCTGTCACTAGCGCTCAGTTGAAATGAATTGGGTCGCGTTGCTTTGTCGCAGCGTGTCGCTTGTACGGGGCGAACCGATTCAACAGAACGAATTTGACTTTCAAAGCTTCAAATGAGAGTGTCAATTCTGACGATTCATTCGAATAAATCAAACTTTTCAAAGCAGACAGTACCTCCACTATTTATAAATCCAAAGATACACATTAAATGGGAATGTTTAGGACATTAAATAGGACTGTTTAGGATTCACTGGAATTAATTGATCTTCATCTTTTTCAAGCTTTATGTGAGAGTGTTGTTTAAGACGAACTACAACGAATCAAACTTCAAAGAAGGTGGACCGTTTAAGACACTGGTCTCAAATTCAATTCCTGGAGGGCCACAGCTCTGTACAGTTGAGCTCCAACCCTAATCAAACACACCTGATCCAGCTAATCAAGGTCTTCAGGATTACTAGAAACTTCCAAGCAGGTGTGAGTTGGAGCTGGTTGGAGCTAAACTCTGCAGAGCTGCGGCCCTCCAGGAATTGAGTTTGAGACCTCTGGTTTAAGACGAACCGATTCAATAGCACTCTATGTGAGCTTTGATACATCAAAAGAGAGTAATTTCTGACTAACTTTTCAAAGCTACATCTGAAGGAAGAAAGACTTACTGATTCACTGGGATCAACTGTTCTTTACAAAGCTTTATGTGAAAGAGTGTTAAAGGAGAAGTTCCCTTCCAGAACAACAATTTACAGATACTGTACTCACCCCCTTGTCAACCAAGATGTTCATGTCTTTGTTTCTTCAGTTTTTGAGGAAAACATTTCAGCAGTGGACTTCTATGGTGCCTATGGAGTTTGAACTTCCAAAATGTAGTTTAAATGCAGCTTCAAAGGGCTCTACATAATCCCAGCTGAGGAAGAAGGGTCTTATCTAGTGAAATGAAAAATGGACAATTTATATACTTTTTAACTTCAAATGATTGTCTTGTCTGGCTCTGCATATACTCTGTGTATTCCGGTTCAAGACTGTTAGGGTAGGTTGAAAAAGTCCCATCTCATTTTCTCCTCTAATTTCAAAATCGTCCTACATCGCTGCCAAAGTATCGACCCAGTGTTTACAAAGTGAACATGTAAAGAAGATCAAATGCTCTTTACAGCGATGTAGGATTATTTTGAAGTTGGAGGAGAGTACATGCAGAGCTAGGCAAGCATTTGAGGTTAAAAAGTCTAAAAATTGTAATTGTTTTTAGGAAATAAAATCGTTTTGCTAAACAAGACCCTTCTTCCTCGGCTGGGATTGTTTAGAGCCCTTTGAAGCGGCATTTAAACTGCATCTTGGAAGTTCAAACTTGCGGGCACCATACAAGTCCACCATATGGGGAGACATCCTTAAATGTTTTCCTCAAAAAAACATGATTTCTTTACAACTGGAGAAAGAAAGACATTAACATCTCGGATGACAAGGGGGTGAGTAAATTATCTGTAAATTTTTGTTCTGGAACAGGTTCACTGGAATGAATCAAAGCACATTAATCATGAATCAAACTTCAAAGAAGATTAACTGTTTAAGACGAACTGATTGAACAGAATGACTCACTTGTAAGGCTTCAAATAAGAATGACGAACCAATTCACTCAAATGAATAGAACTTTTCAAAGCTATAAAGAATAAAGACCATTTAAGACTAACCGACTGACTAAAATAAATTCACTAAAATTACCAGTGCTACTTCAGGTTTACCTCCACTATTTCCAAATCCAAAGATATACGTTAAATAAGACTGTTTATGACTTACCGATTCACTTTTCAAAGCTTTATGTGAGAGAGTGTTGTTTAAGACAAACCAGTTCACGAGAACGAATCAAACCTTAATTACGAATCAAACTTCAAAGAAGGTGAACTGTTTAACCTGCTGTGCATTTTAATCCAGTACAGTAATAAAGTATGATCATTTATACATAAGCTAAACATCCATCATGAACTCAAGAACAAGCATTGAAATACTAATGTATGAGACTAAACCGTGGGAACCATGATACCTCAACATTGCCGCAAGTAGATTCGATGTGGCCACACCCACAACCAAAAGATTGACAGGTTCAACCGTCGTCATCATCTTCCCAGTGGCAAACAGCTGCTCACCCTGGAATAATAGCAGTGTGTGACAAATCAATGAAATAATGACAGTATATCAGTGTGATGGAGAGAAAAAACCTTGGAGCAGACACTTCAAGGGCATGTTTATTTTCAAGAGCAGATATTTGGTACAGCGTTTATTTGATTAACAAAATGAAACAAATCAGTATGCAATATAATGGTTTAAAAGTGTAGTGTGGTTTCCATATAATAATTTTCATCACTAAATGCTAAAGTTATCGCATTAATATACATATGAAAAAAGCTCTAAACTGGATTCCCTTTTTTTGATTTGGTCCAAACCTGTGTAACATCTTTAAAAAAAAATTAAAACATCATTTTAAAATATATTAATTAAATAACAGAAGTATAAAAGTAGGCACATCATTTGATCGGATCAGACTAAGTCTCCAATATTAACCAAGATGGACAGGTACAATTACAACATAGAACATAAAAGACGTTTACCTGGGAATCATTCGGCACTTAAACGGAATCACTGTGGTTCACGACAAGAAAGAAAGAAATAATTTTATATTATATAACATTATATAATGATCATATTTCAAATGACCAGACTGATTTCTCCACAAAATGGGTTGGATTTTATGCAACCAAACAATCACATAACTGCTTTTATCATTCACACACTGTCACTATTTTTCTACTGAGGGCCAAAAAATGTCTAATAGTGTTCGATTTAAGAAAAAGACAACTTTTAGAAAAAAACTGTTAAATGCAGTTCATTTATTGCATTTCCTTGAGCAGAAACTGGATTGGAGCGTCTGACTTTATCTTCCTAAAGTACTATGTGTACCACATGCATTCTTATACTGACACACTTTACCAATCCAGGCTAATAGTCAAGAGAGAGTACAGGGCCTGAGGAAGAAGATGAGGGAATGTGCACCTGTTTGAGGCAAAATGGAGACTGTGATCAGAGTTCACAAGTAGCTTGAGGCTGTTTAAAACCACAATGACTGAGCTGGATTGCTGGATCACTTTCTGAAAGTGATAGTCTGACTGTCTGACTTGGACGGATCAGTAGCTGTGCCCACAGCTCACTATCGAATGCACATTCCCCCATTTTAATCACACTCAGTGATGGGAGCTTAGTGATATTTTTGGCCACCAGAAATGATCCTAATTAACTGATAAAAACAATCTCTCGCTAGAAGCCACGAACAAAACAATGAAACAGATTTATGCAAACACCTTAGGAATGAAGAACAGCAGTCAGTTTGCAGCTTGGCACTTTCTTGATCAGTTATGAAAGCTTCAAACTGGGTCAGACATCTTGGGAGTTTCCACTCAGAACTCTGTTGATTTTGTTCTATGAATCAATACTGCTCTCTTTCTCTCTTATTTGAACACATTTACACACATAGATGCACAAAGTTTGGAATATCAACACTTGCTGTTTGCAGTGTTAATATTGACAAAATAATGAAATATGACTAGAAAGAACTAGCAGGCAGAAGTGAAAATGGAGCCTAAAGGAACAACTGGTTTGGAGGATTTTCTTTATCTTGTGTTTTTTGGCTCATGTAAAATGGCGACTACTTTGTAAACATGAGAGCCTCTTTTAATGGCTTTATCAACACAGAAGTGATTGAACTATAGGGACTACTATTGGCGGCAGGGTCTATTATTTAAAAAAAACGGCTACAGATAATAACATATAACTGCGTTCACCTCCTGCTCTGTGTCACGCATCTGATTCTACTCCAAGATCATGAAAATGTGAATAAATGACAGCTCTCGTCCTACCTACATTATATATATATATAGTGCATACAGTGCATTATGTAAGCTATATCCAATATGACAGTTTCTGTATACAATATGTGTATAAATGACCAGCTATATGCAGAAAAAGAGGATGTATTAAATAACGAGAGAGTTTAACGCTCCTCTCTGAGCAGTTAATGAGTTTAAGGATATGATCAACACATCCCGCTCAAGAACATCTGATCAAATTCAGCAGCAACTTATTTTTCAGACTGCTTATGATCTGTGCAATATGTCGGGACACAAGCAGAGCTATTCTTCATCCCACATGAAGCGATGATCAAAACCCAACAAATTCCCTTTGAAGCAAAAACCTCAAAACACAAGTTTGGTACTTTTCAAATCTTGCATATCCTGTTCCTCATAAATATTACATTTATGATCACCCTTCATTTGGTTGTAATGTTTAATAAATAAACCGCGCCAAGTTTGGCAACTCATCTTCTTTGAGGGTCTACATCGCTACCTCCTTGTCATTTTGAAACTAATCTAAACTGACGTTTGGAATTTAGTGAACTTTTTTTCTTAATTAAATATTATTCATTGCCTGTCTTCAGGCAACTCAAAAGTTTGGACTAGCACACAAAATAGATACCCTGCTGTCAGTGTCCTTTTAAAGGGGCCGTTTTGGGATCCCTGGTCCTCTAGTTGCCTGGCACTGAGAGAATGTATCCCGATCGGCTCTTGGTGAAGTCTGGCTGTGATTGGTTGATCTTGGTTTCCACGACGACGGTGCACTTCCTTCCATTCATACTGCAGTGAATGGGGCTGACAATGTTCACCTGTAGCTTCCTCTTCTCACTAGAATCAGAGAGAGAGAAAAAGAGAGAGAGAGTCACTGAAATATTCCATATGCTCTTGTTTTTGTTTTGGTCCACAGAGCTCTGTGTGCTTGTCACATCTGGTTGGTTGGTTCTGGGTGGATGGGCATTTTACGCCAGACTGTCTCGCTGAGGGGATCAATGAAGCACTAGAGTAATTGGCTGAGAGAGAGAGCGGCTGTTTTTAGAGAGGGGTAAATGGAAATATAAAAGTTCAACTGTATCACACACACACTCTGTAGTTGAAGTGAATAGATCCAAGCGCTAAAAGCCTTGTTACACCTAGCAAACTTTATATCCGAAAGCTCTTCTGATAAAGTCATTTTGAACATTTACATTATATTATAATATTACAGGGTTCAGTAGTACACATTAGGCTCAATCAACACTTGCCTCTTGTTTTCTTTAAAGGGAACCCAGGTATTAAGACCCAGGTATTATGGCTTAATATAATGTAAATTATGTCTCTTGCTAAAATATGTAGTAGAAAAACCATAAAAGATTTATGTTATTTTAAAAAATCCACATTGTTTTATACATATTTTGGGTTATTTTGGGGCGCTATTATTTCGATGACGAAATGGTTGCACTCAGCGAGCTACTGACACTACCTGTTGCTATTTTTACCACAAAACAACTCGGTAAAATAAAATACTGATATTACGCCACGTTGTGTGGTTTTTGGTTGTAATTTTCAGTCAAAGGGCAACAAGAGAAGCAATGTAAAGTTTCACTGCTTTCCTAGCGATAAGAAGAGTGGAAAAGAATGGGAAGATGCCTATAGACAAAAAAAAACTTCCCAAAGGTCAACGTCTTTGTTCTCTCTACTTTAGCCCTGATGCCTTTAAGGCTTTTAGTAGACCACAGCTACTGAAAGAGATTACAAATGGCAGGGACAAAAAATGCTAGATGCCATCATGGCAGGATGTGAACATGCTGACACTTGTTGTGAAGCTGCAGCCACTGAAGGAGTTTCTCGCTGTAGTGAGAAACTCAATGGTAGGTTTAAGCCTGTGTTTATATCCATTGCAACCTATAAGCTCTGTGGATCATTGAATCAGTATTGTATTTTCCTGAGTTGTGTATTCTGAGTTGTATTGCAGTAAAAATAACAACAGAAAAACCCATAAAAGATTTTACGCAAAGAAACTCCTTCAGTTGCTTTGTCGCCATGACAATTGTTGGCATGTTTACATCCCGCTAGGAAGGCATCTAGTGTTTCTTGTCTCTGCCATTTGTAAGCTCTTTCAGTAGCTGTAGTCCATTAAAAGCCTCAAAGGGCTAAAGTGAAGAGAACGAAGACGCAGGTCTTTAGGATGTTTTATTTATCCACAGGTATCTTCCCATCACCTCTTCTTATTGCTAGGAAAGCATAGAAGATTTACATCACTTCTCTTTGTTGCACTTTGAATGAAAATCGAAACCAAAAGAAGCACAATGTGGCATTGTATCAGTATTTTATTTTCCAAGGTTGTGTAGTCCTGAGTTGTGTTGCGGTAAAAATAGCAACAGGTAGCGCCCCCATATTCCAAAGTGGGTGTGGGTCTAAGTGGATTTTCTACTACATGCAGTGCGTTGCAAAAGTATTCATATAAGGTTTTTTTTGCAGCCTACACTCCATACACTATAATGACAAAGCAAAAAACTGACTTGTGACAACTTTATTAAAATTAAAAAACTGATAAAAGTACATTGCATAAGTATTCATACCCATAACATGGTACTTGGTTGAAACGCCTTTACAAAAGTCTTTTTGGATATGATGTGAAAAGCATTGCACATCTGCAATTATCTGCCATTCTTCCCCTCCACCTCTTCACCTCTCAAGCTCTGTCAGCTTGGGCATCTACAAGCAATATGAATGTTCCTGAGCTAAATTTCAAGTGTACTAGAATACTTATGCAATGGAATAATTTCAGTTCTTAATTTATCAGCAAAGTTGTTACAAACATGTTTAGACTGATGTGGGGAAAAAAGTTTTAGAAAAGGCTGCAACATAAAGCATGAAAAAAAAAAAAGGGTTTTGAATATTTTCACAAGGCACTGCATTTCAGTAATATACATCATTTATGTTATATTAAGCCATACTTTTAAGTTAAGTATGAATACCTGGGGTTCCCTTTAAAAAATCAGGTACGAGTTGAAATTGATTTTTGTCACAAATGCTATAAATGGTTAACATTGTTAATACCAATACATGAAGAATCCCACCTCCCCAAAACTAATTTGTCTGCTCATTGTAAAACATAATTAAAGACTTTATATTTTTTTTATGACACTAGAACCACAACAACTCAATCTTGTTTTAAATCAGAAGTCTGATTCAGAAGAGTGACCTTCACCACTTCACGCTTTTTAGAGAAATCCTGCAGATGATGAACTCCCCATTATAAAGCTCTGGCTCCACAAGTTACTGTACCAGCAGGTTGATGCGCCAGACGTTTCTATGGCAACCTAACGAACCCCATCATGTTGTAGGGCTGTTCCAGTCAGCCAACAGACTGTCTCAACCAGCATCAATCTCCCATATCATTCACAATCATTTCAAAGGGTTGGAAAAACCTGAATTTACTCAGTGTATATAGTATACAATTCCCTTAGCTTCCTGTTGAGGCAGCAATGAATGGTTAGTCGATGAATTGCTTGAGGTGCAGTTGAGTTTTGATTTTAGCAGCAGGGAAAGGCATGAAAACTGTAGATTTCCCCATACTGAGTGTCTCTCTGTGAGTCTGGCTCTCTCACACAATGCTGGGGAGCAGACAGCTCCGCATGGCCCACTGGAAAATCAATTCTTTCCAGCCCTCCTCTCCCCTGTGCCTGTGCCCTTCACGCCAACTGACTCACCACCTTTGAGGCCTGCTCTGCTACCCAGAATAGAAGGAGTATTAAGGGAAGGTAAAGGGGGAGGGAAAGTGAGCACTCAGGAGATGCAGAGGTAACTGGTAAATACCACTCAAGTCCACTTGTCTAGTGCCAGACAGCATCATAACTGACAGTATATTGTGATATTCATCAGTTAATTGTCTGTTAAGTGTCCCAGTAATGTATGAATACTTATGCAATGGAATCATTTTAGTTTTTTTCTTTGTCATTATGGTGTATGGAGTGTAGATTGATGTGGAAAAAAAAGTTTAACGTAAGGCTGCAACATAACTAAACGTGAAAAAGGGGGGTCTGAGCAATTTCAGTAAGAAACATTGTTTACATTATATTAAGCCATACAAGTCTTAATACCCGGCTTCCCGTATGAGTTGATTAATTTTCTAGGATAAATAAAAAATGTATACACCTTTATGAAGACTGATTTTCAAGATATAAAAAGACACTAACAGGCAGTTTTGACACTAAAACCACATTCAAAAATATATAAATGTCACTGCCTCACCCTACCTTTTTAAACCGAAACGCACAGATAAAGAACTACCCACATCTGACCTTTGCAGCTGAGGGTTAGAGAGCTGTTAACAGTCTCTTATCATCACTAGTCTGCATCTGTATTGATCAGCAAAGCAGTTTTGGTTGTAGTAGATTTAGTGGGTCGAGGAAAGAGGGAAAATGGGAGGAGAGAAGAATGAATGTGTGTCTGCAACACAGTCACACCCCACCTCCAAAAATAGCAGATATGCTCCTGGGCTAATCCGTCTTCACATTCTCAAAAAGAGGAAAAAAAACTAAAAAGTATTATGCTTGCTGTGCACTTGAGAGAAGAGAGGCAGCATCCCAGCATGCTTTGCTTTATATGCCCCACCCCAGTAATCTGACTGCACTGCCTTCCTCACATGGTGTTATCACACACTTCACATGTGCAGGTCTCTCACCCTTACTCTCTCTTTTTCACACACACACACACACACACACACACACACACACACACACCGATTTCCTTAGGCTGGAAGCACCTTTTTTGAGGTTGCTATTATTGAAGCTTGTCCTACAGTAAGAATGGATTAGAATAGAGAGATCCCTAAATTAAAATTCTACCTCATTGATTAATTAATGAACAGTTAAGCTTCGCTACATTTAATTTTCATTGGCATTTAGTTCATTTTCAATGTGTGAAATCTACCAAAAGGAGCATGACGTTTATTGAAGCACCGGCACTGATGATGAATAAGTCAAGTAGACAGATTCTGTAGGAAATATAATTATTCAGCTTCCTCAAATCTGTCTGTGCAGTAAAGCCCGCCTTCTAAAACTACTATTTATCAAACACAAGCAGAAGCTTTAGCTGCTAATATGTATCAGATCAGTGGCGGGGCTTCACTGCCTCTGCTCTTTTTCACAATTTTAAAGAGAGCTGTTAAGGAGGAGATTACAAAGTAGGTCATTTAGAAGCACGGGGAGAAAAGGCTTAGCAAGAAGAAATATTGATCAAAGCTGGGGCTCTTCTCAGAGAACAGCAGGCGTGAATACGAAAGAGGGAAAGGAGGCGAAAGAGTGAGGAAGGAAAAAAAGATAAAGGGATGAGCAAGTTAGAGAAAATGAGAGTGGGAAAAACAGAAAAAAAAAATCTTTTGAAAACTGGTCTCCTCTTGGCTTACATTGAAATCATCCAAAATTTTACCTTTACAAATCATTGTTTTGTACTTCTACAGTTGAGGTCAAAAGTTTACATCCCCCTTTCAGAATCTGCAAAATGTTAATTATTTTACCAAGAGCGTAAACTTTTTGAATTTGAAGATCAGGGTAAATGTAACTTATTTTGTCTTCTGGAAAACATGCAACTATCTTCTGTAGCCTCTGAAGGGCAGTACTAAATGAAAAAATATGATATTTAGGCAAAATATGAAAAATCTCCATTCTGTTCAAAAGTTTTCACCCCCGGCTCTTAATGCATGGTTTTACCTTCTGGAGCATCAGTGAGCAGTGACCTTCTGAGTCCCTCAGTTGTCCTCAGCGTGAAAAGATGGATCTCAAAATCATATAGTCATTAACTAACACTAAACAAAAACACACAGCTGTGGATCATTTAGGTAACAACACAGTATTGAGAATGAACGGGATCAGTTTTATAGATTCAACTAATTTTTTCTCTTGTGGACTATATGTAAACATGTTTTATGGAAATACCTTATTCAGGTCAGTACAAAATAAACAATAATATGCATTTTGTATGATCCCTCTTATTTTGGTAAAATAATTAACATTTTGCAGATTCTGAAAGGGTTCATGGGGTAATTTTCAATTTTGGGTAAACTATCACTTTAATATCACTGAATTAGCATGACTCTAACATGTAAGTAATTTTAAAGGCTCAGATCAGATCAAAGCATGAAGCTGCTCCATACTTCCTATGGAATATCTGCATGATTTCAAGCGTATGAAACAGCTGCAGGTCTGCTCCTTGACTAAAGACAGACCCCTGTATTCCCGTCAAGTTACCAGGAACTGAAATTACCGGCAGCAGTAATACTTAGACACACAAGGTCTTCAGGGTTCACAGGGATCTAAGTGGACCTGAGATTACCTGTGCTGAAGGTTTAGAATGAGAGGTATCTTTAATAGAATTGATTCTGATGAACAGCAGGTGTGTAGAGTGCAGTATGCACCTAATAATTTAAACAATGTCCAGACTTTCACTGCGTAGGGTGAGGTAAACCATACACCGATTCACAGTAGACAATCTGTTCCTCAGTGGTCACAATACAATAGGACAGATGCCCCATGAAAATCAGCACACTTTATACATCCGTCACCCACTGTTATCCACCCTGTTGGCTACTGAGGAGACAATGTCACTTCCTGAAAGAATCCCCATGGGAGCTGCACAATCAAAATGACATTTTTTGGGGCAATAGGTTTAAAACAGTCTGGGTCAAATTTTGGTCACTTAAAATCATATTAAAATAATCCTGACTTGTATTGAAAGACATTTAAAAAAAAAATCATTGATGTTATATGATGGAGAAAATCAATAGCATTAATGCAGATTTCTCAGAGCGTGGCAGGTTGCAAGGACAGCCTAGCACTTCATTTGCAGCAAGCGGCTGTTGCTGGAGTCAAGCATGACTTACCAAACCACCTAATAATGTCTATATACCCATAAAGCTCCTTACTGTCATTCATCAATGTCTGAACATCAAAGCACAGAGCACAGCCTCAGCAGAGGATCACTGCGGGAGGTTCAGTGTATGTAACAACTGAAAGAGTTTGGGTAATAAAAGACCAGAGATGTGAAGAAAGAGAGGATAGACTGGGGGTATAAAAGAGTGAAATGGAGAGGCTGAGCGAGGATGAAGATGCTTGTGATTTCAGATGTTTTTTTTTGTTTTTTTTTTAACTCCAAAAGCAAAGAGTAACAAACAATTCACTGAAGAAGGCTGTTTCTCTGACTAGTGTATTTCTAGCATATACACTTTCAAAATTTTCCAAATTTGTGGTCAGTAAGATAATGTGTTTAAAAAAGTCCCTTATGCTCACCAAGATTGCATTTATCTGATCAGAAATTCAACAAAAACAGTAGTATGATGCATCACTACTAATTTCATGAAATATTATTACAATTTAAAAACAATTTTTTTTCTTTTTTTTCATTTTAATATATTTTAAAAAATCATTTTTTCCTGTGGTGGCATTTGTTTTTCATCTGTCAAATAATCCTTCAGAAATCATTCTAATATGCTGATTTGGTTCCCAAGGAACTTTTTTTTAATCAATGTGATAACAGTTGTGCTGTTTAATATTTTTGTGCAAACCAGGATTTTTAAGAATTTTCATAAATAGAAAGTTGTAGTGAAAAACAGCTTATATTTGGATTTTTTTTACACATTTTTTTATGTTCTGTATCTTCTGATCAATGTAGTGCATCCTTGCTTGAAAAAAAGTATCACTTTCTTCTTCTTCTTTATTTTCTTTTTCAAAAAGTCCAAAATCTCTCTAAAATGAAAATATCCTCCTCTTTAAACATGACCTTGTATTGTCTTTGAATGTAATCCAAGCTTGAATTTAATTATGAATTAAAATAAACTGAAATTTATATTAAACTTTTCAACTTTCATAAGTGCATTTTAAAAAAAGTAAAGTAAATACTTTACTACAATATAGGGCTGTCAAAAGATTAATCGCGATTAATCACATCCAAAATAAAAGTTTATGTTTACATTCTATATGTGTGTTTACTTTGTGTAATTATTATGTACATATAAATAGACACACATGCATGTATATATTAAAACAAAATATTTATATGTATATATATATTTATACCTGTATACAATTTAGATTATAAATAAATATAAATATTTTAGATAAAAGCTAAAATAATTTTCCTTAATATATACATGCATGTGTGTCTATTTATATATACATAATAAATATACACAGTACACAAATATATAGTATGTAAACATAAACTTTTATTTTGGATGCGATTAATCATGATTAATCATTTGACAGCACTACTACAATATAACATACAATATAATACTATATATACACTACCAGTCAAAAGCTTTTAAAAGTTTTTTTTTTTTTTTTTTAAAGTCACTTCTGCTCACCAAGGCTGCATTTATTTGATCCAAAATACCACTTTTTTTTAAAATAACTATTTGAATATATTTTAAAATGTCATTTGTTCCTGTGATGTCAATGCAACATTTTTAGCATCATTACTCTAGTCACACAATCCTTTAAAAAATATTCTAATATTCTCAAAAAACATTTATCATTATTATTATGTTGAAAATGCTGAGCAGATTTTTTTCAGGTTTCTTTGATGAATAGAAAGTTCAGAAGAACAGCATTTATCTGAAATATAATCTTTTGTAACATTAAAAATGTCTTTATCAACACTTTTGATCAATTTAAAGCATCCTTGTTAAATAAAAGTATTAATTTCTATAATCAAAGAATACTAAAAAAGACTGGAGTAATGATGCTGAAAGCTTTGATCACAGTTATTTTAAATAGTAAAAATATTTCACAAATGTACTGTTTTTGTGTATTTTGGAGAATACAGGCTTGGTGAGCAGAACTTTGAGTCTTCTTTAAAAACATTACAAATTTTACTGTTCAAAAACTTTTGTCTGGTAGTGGCAAAAAATGCTAAAGTAACAATAATAACTGCAGGAATGAGTGATACTGCAGCAGTAACAGAACTAGTAGTGAAGTAGTTATAATAGCAGCAGTAGAAACAGTAACTGCATTAGTAATAGTAACAATAACAGTAGCAATTATGAAGGCAGAAACTGTAATTATGGTAGTGGTGTAAAGACAGCAACATGTGTAAATGTATAAGCATTTGATAATGTTCAATTAGAAGAAATGAGGGTACAGGAACAGGACTGGAGGTAAAATGGCTGTGGAGACATTAGATGTAGAGCAGGTGCCCAAGAGTCACACAGACGGGAAGAAGGGAGAGGAGGGGGGTTGAACATGAGCCAGCGAAGCATCCTCCCATCATCACATCTCTGGCTGGTTGGAACGCAGAGAGTGAAAGAATGTAAGACACAAGGGCAGTGGGGGTGGAGCGGTGCATGAGAGTGAGACGCAGCAATGCAGAGCTAGCACAGGAGAAAGTAGGTCAGATTCATCCACTACAATTCAAAAGCACACAAGCACAATATCATACCCATCCACCTACACTCCAACAGCCATATAAATCCCCCAACCTGTTCTTCAGCTAAGCCTTTCACTACAGGATGACTGAACACAAAAACACACCCAGCTCAAAAATAAATACAACAACACTGAACAACAATTTACTGTGCGCATTTCATGCATTTGAATTGTAATCACAAAGTAGTCGGTAGTACAAAAATAAAATGAGCTAAATATTAATACAGAATGTATACTGTATAAACCACTTATTTATTTTAAAGCAACATTGTCCAATAGTGACCCCAGTGGTCAATGTTCTTTCATGAGCTTGTTGTGTTTCGAATGCTGTGTTCATTCATGGAGCTGGTAATGCAGCATCTGTGTTAATTAATTGTTCTGATTGACTGCTTTGTTGTGCCTGGCAGCGTTTAGTGCTTAATTGCTTATGTCTGGAGTTGTTACAGCACCACCTAATGGACTGGATGGTGAAGTGCTAGATGGGGCATATGCAAGCAATGGCAGTTGATACAAATTTACATGATTAAAATAAACTTAAAGAATTAGTTCACTCCAGAATTAAAATTTCCTGATAAATTACTCACCCCCATGTCATCCAAGATGTGCACATCTTTCTTTCTTCAGTCAAAAAAAAAAAAAAGGTTTATGAGGAAAACATTCCAGGATTTTCTCCACATAGTGGACAGATGGTTGAAGGTCCAAATTGAAGTTTCAATGCAGCTTCAAAGTGCTCTACACAATCCCAGCTGAGGAAAAAGAGTCGTATCTACCAAAACCATTTAAAAAAAAAATAATAATTATATTATACCACAAATGCGCAAATTCACGCATTACATGAAAGTTCTTCATCTGTGTACTTCAAAGTACAGGGTAGGGCAAAAAATCTTCATTTTAAATTACTGATCGTTTTGCTAGTTAAGACCTTATTACTCGGCTGGGATTGTGTAGAGCCCTTCAAAACTGCACTGAAACTCCAATTTGGGCCTACACTATATGGAGAAAAATCCTAGAATGTTTTCCTCAAAAATTTTAACTTCCTTTCGACTGAAGAAAGAAATACATGAACATCTTGGATGACATAGGGGTGAGTAAATTATCAGGAATATTTTATTATTATAAAAATGTAATAATATTATTAGACATTATAAAAATGATTTAAATATATATATATATATATATTTTTTTTTTTAATAAATGGTGTTCTATTTAACTTTCTTTTTATTGAAGAATCCTGAAAGAAAAATATTACTGTTTGCACAAAAATATATTAAAAAAAATATATAAAAAAGCAGCACAACAGTTTTCAACAATCATGATAATAAGAAATGTTTCTTTAGAACCAAATCAGGAAATCGGGATGATTTCTAAAAGATCATGTGATGTTATTTAAAAGTATATTAAAATATAAAACGGTTATTTTATAATATGTAATAATACAGGTTTTCCTGTTTTAGATCAATGCAGGCTTAGTGAACACAGAGTCTCCTTCCAAAAACATGAAAAACCTTATCAACTCCTCACTTTGGAACAGCAGTGTAAATACACAAAAAGATTAGTGCTGTCAAATTAACTGATTAATCGCACATTCTTTCTGAAATTAATTGCTATTAATCACCTAACATTAACTTTTTAAAAAATGCTATTAAATTCCAATAATTTCACATTCAATCTTTAAATTAATGTAGAAACAAGAGACAGTTTATTTTTAATATTTGGGTTTTTTATGACTGAAGATATGTATCATGTCTATGTATATTTTTCCTGATATTTAACCACTGACTAGCCATACAGTAGGCTATTTGAGAGCTATCAATTTTAACTTTTATTAGAATTTAAAAAATAACAACTTCTAATTTAAGTGAACTTAAAACAATCTTCACATAAACCCATTATTTACCTGTGCCCTTCAGCAAGTAGGAAATGTGCAGATATTGAATAAAGTTATCAAACATTAAATACTCAATTAAATATAAATGAATCCTTAAAGCTAGAAAAGATTTTGATGTCCTCTTTTTTTCTTTTATTCTTTGATTATTAGACATGACAGCAGCTGGGTTATTAGCTTATTTGGCTGCTATTACTTTAAGAGCTGCCACTGCTGAACATGATGCGGATCTGACATGCATGCTTGAACAGGTAAATTTGTTTTTACTGACATATGGCCTGACAACATCTCATTTGACCACAGTTCACTGTTGTTCTACTGAAGCTTCTCATAAAAAAGCCGTAAAACGATATTCTGTGACTAAATAAATGCACTTCTTGTCAAGAAAACGAGACAGAAGGAGCAGTCCTGCCTCTGTTAACTGCGTTAAATATTTTTAATGTCGTTAAACTGGAAAAATTAATCACCTGTATTTTGACGGCACAAAAAAATATTATATGAAATGTTTCTTTCTTAAAAATAAAGGTGCTTCAAAAGCACTTTTAAAAGGTGACGCCATAGAAGAACCATTTTTGGTTCCACAAAGAACAATTCAGCCAAAGGTTCTTTAAAGAACCATCCCTTTCTTACCATTTTATATCCTGAAGAACCTTCTTTCGCCACAGATAACCTTTTGTGAAACAGAAAGGTTCTTCAGATATTAAAGGTTCTTTATGGAACCATTTTGACAAAAAGGTTCTTCTATGGCATCATGAAGCACCTTTATTTTTAAGAGTATAGCATAAAAGATTCCACATTCCTTTAACCTGAAAACTGTGCAAAAATTAAAAGAAAAGTCTAACATGAATTTACACTTGATTAATAAACAAATGCAGATAGTAGACTTCAGCATTGTAGTGTGTGTGCATGTGAGCACATCAAAGATTGTGAATTCCCGCTTTTTCGTTTCGCTCGGATGGGGTGAAATGAGTTTTCCCTCTGCAGGCTACTGTAAGCGACTCATTTACATACGAATTTCAGTATAATCACTGCAACAGGCAATTCATAGCAGCCTTTACCTTGAAAGGGCAGGCAAATGGAGCTATTTAGAGAATCCTCGCTCTCACTCTCTCTCTCTTTCACTCATTAGTATTCTAAACCAGCAGGCCAACTAATGGACTAAATATCAGACAGACATGGATCGTCTAGTTGCTATGGGAACTGCATCTGCAGCAGCGAGAGTGAGGTGAGGTGAGAAATACAGAGGAAAAGAGAAACAGATAGAGATGGAATGAGAAAGAAAACTAGTGGAGGCTGAGAGAAATAATGGCGGACAAAACAGAAGACAGAAAGGAAAATTAGACAACTAGAGGGACAAATGAGAGGTGACCATTTGGAGCCTGGAAAAGCGTTCAGCATGAAGGACGACCTTGCTGAAGGACACAGTGATTACAGCCAGCACCTCGACACAAAGTCGCTGGCAAACAGACTAATGAGGCCTGAAAAAACGTTCACATTATTGTGTGCATTTATAATCCAGCACATTAGACACAGAGCAGCTTCCTGTCCCAGCTCTATGCTGTATCATGCCCGCTTCTCATTACACTGATGCTATAACACACACTTAAGCTAGCAAGCATCTTTGGAAATGGAAATCTGAGCCCATCAATGAAGGAAATTCACTTATGCCTCTGCTCTAAAACTCTCCTCTTAAAATTATTGATTTTTAAAGAATGAAGAGTGCTGCTGCACAAATTACTGTCTGGAAAAACACAGTATTATTATTGTCACATTTGGTGTTTTCTATACTGACATTATAGGTTTAACCCTAAAAAGGTTTTTGTATCCTGGGGGATAGTAAGGATGCATTCATTTTAATTTTTTTTATATATTTTAAAATGTAATTTATTCCTGATGGCAAAGCTACATTTTCAGGAGCCATTCCTCTAGTCTTCCATGGAAGCCAGTTCAGCCACTGAATAAAAAAAAAAAAAATAATTGTGACTTTTTATCTCTCAATTCTGACTTTTCTCTCAGAATTGTATGATACAAACTGTATTTGAGAATTTTGAGATATAACCTTGCAAATCTGACCTTTTTTCTCAGAACTGCATGATATAAACTTTTTGCAAGTAATAAAATCTGAATTGCGAGATATAAACTCACAATTATGACTTTTTTTCTCAGAATTATGACTTTATATCTCATAATTCTGATGAGATATTAAGTCAGAGTTGGACTTTATAACTTGCAATTGCAAGTTTCTCGCCAGTCTGAGGAAAAAAGTCATTAACGCAAGAAAAAAAGTCAGAACTCTGAGATACAAACTCAGATTTGCGAGAAAAGTCAGAATCGCGACATTACTTTTTCTTCCAATTGCAAATTTATATCCCACTATTCTGACTTTGTAACTCGCAATTGCGAGTTTGTATCACGCAATTCAGAGAAAAAAAAAACAGAATTGCAATTTTATATCTTGCGACTTTATTTCTTACAATTCTTAAAAAAAAAGACAGTTGTGAGTTTGTATAATGCAATTCTAATGTAAACTTGAAATTTCAAGAAAAAAAGTCAAAATTGTGAGACAAAAACTCGCAATTTCCTTTTTTATTTTTGTATTCAGTAATGGGCTTCCATTGTCTTTAATTTCACATGATCCTTTAAAAATCATTCTAAAATGCTCATTTATTATTATTAATGTTGCCAATTTTTGTATTTTTTATTAATTTAAATTTCAAAAGAACAGCATTTATTTGAAATAGAAACCTTTTGTAACATTCTAAATGTCTTTAATGTCACTTTTGATCAATTTAATGCATCCTTGCTATATAAATATAAATAATAATTTATTTAAAAATATATATATTTTTTCTATTTATTTAGTTTTAGATTTTATTTTTGCATTTTAATAACAGAAAGTGAATAGCTGTTATTGTAATTGTCAAATTGAGCTTAGTGTTCAAAACACCACATTGTCTTCACTCTTAGTGATGTGACAAGACCTTGTCAGTCTTTGTCACACAAGAAGCATGTCAACCCAAATTTATTTAACTGATTTGCTTCCCTTTCAAAAGTTCACAGGAAGGACAAAACCATGTAATTTTTTTGTATAGTTTAAATATCTATATCAATAATTAACTATGCCTTCTAAAAACATTCTACAAAATCTACACTACAGCAAGTTAACGTACCACATAGCTTAAATATGAAACAAAACTGGAGTATGATTTAATGTGTTACCCGTCACAAAAAGAGAAATCATGCCTATCCACTGTATTCTTCAATACGGAAGTAAGTCTATGTGCACTATAGGAAAATAATGAGAAGAATAGCGCAGTAAATGGTAAAACTGTTTGCACTATAAACCAGTGTATCTATAATTAAGATAATACATTAAAATAATATGGTAAGACACACCAATTTGCAATATCAAGCAGCAAAACAAGCTGTTTCGTGCAGCTAAAAATAGATGGATGTGGATGAGACATCAAGCTATTTACAAATAGCTGTGCCCGCTCTTATGGAAAAACTAAGGTGGATAGCAATCAGGTATCAACCTCAGAAATATTACTGGACCACTATGAGGATTGCTGTAAATTCCTCCCTCTCTCTCTCTCACACACACACACACAAACACACATAGTCAGACTCTTTGTCTCCACTCCTTTGCAGCACTGCACATTAACAGCATTACAGAGAAGTGCAGATTGGAATCTGGCCCAGTTTTGTTAGCGAGGGCATGGAGGTCATTCAGAGGCACTCTGGGTATTAAGCACACAGAAAGTGATCAAAGAGCAAGTTGGGATCAATAGAAAGTAATGGAATGTGATTTTGCTGAGTTGAGAGAGTAAAAAAGAGAGAAAAGATTGATCATCTAGATTTTAGCGGTGCACATGGAGGCAATAAAACGAAGCCCTAAAGCCAAAAGAAGAACAAACTTGAAGGATGATTTAATATCAGTAAGTGATGACTGTCAATGAGTTTTTTAGTGACCTATTGACCTTCTATATGCATGTCAATATATAATTACAGTCACAGGAAGATGCAAAGCCCACCATTTGCTCTCCTACTGCCTGAAGCAGTCTTTGACCCTGAATCCTTAACGCTATAATGATGTCAGAGGTTCAGAAACGACACTTACTCAGACATCCATCCAAACTCCTGCTTACTCTCCCAGGAGCTTTTAAACAGGATTTGAGTCCAAAAGGCACCATTCATTCCTTCAGAGAAGTGTTAAAAGCAGACAGACTTAATGAATTCCTGTAGAGAACTCTTTTCTTTAACTTCACAGAGCCTTTTAGTTCAAGCCACAGTGATCAATAGAGACAAGGGTCCTCATTCAGATGAGACACTAGCAGAGCTGACACCAACACCTTTGTTTCGAGCCCAATTTAAAGAGATTACACAAACACACAGGAGTTGGCATCTCACAGTGGAATTCCCTCTTTTGAAAGAGTTACATAGGTTAATAATGGAGACTGAGGACTTTTCTTACTGCAACAAAGTAGTCAACAGAACCTCAAGACTTGAAATAGTCCAGCTAATCCTGACCCAGGTCTTCACACATTCTATTTAGTGCATGAGTGAGGCACTGCTTGATATCTGTGACAGGCTGAGTGACAGCTACAGTGATGCAGACAGATGTGTTTGAGTGTGTGCGCATGTCGGGCTGGGTATGTGTGGGTGTGTTTCTGTCGGGCTGTAGTTTGAAACTCTTTGAGTAATGCTTAAAGGCAGGTGTGATGGCTGGAGCGATGAGGTATTCCCTCTGTAGAGAGAAAGAGGCGCAGTGCTTCCTGTGTGCTGTGCATGCCAATGAAGAAGAGCCTGGTTAAAAATAGAGCTGCAGTCACACAACCTTAAATATTTAATCTCCTACATCGCTACGCTGGAAAAGAAGAGAGGAAGTAGGGAAGGATGAAAGAAATATTAAGACTTCACAGGCAGCATTTTAAAGGGATAGATACAAATTTTAATTATGTTCCTATTTACTCACCCTGATGGCATTCAAAACTTAGGCTGGGTTTTATGGCCAAAAATATTATCATCAATAATGGTCATTCATATTTTTCCCTATAGCATACGACATCAATATGTATCATGGTATTCATTTACCATTAATGAGGATGGAAATGATTTAGACATGTTTGTTAGACCTCGAATATGAATGTAAACATAACTTGTTTTTTCACAATTAAACTCCACAGGAGTAAGCTACCGTTTAATTCAGGGCCCCATGTAATCAGTTTTATTGTCTTTTCAGAATTTTGGATTCTGTGTTATATCATTTATTACATACCATCAAAAATGGCGTCTAATGAAATTAATTAATATAACTTTAACAATATAAATAATCTTTTAAATGTAACCAAATTAAAATATAATTAATTTACAGCAAAACACTGCATATATATATATATATTTATATTTATTTAATTATTATTATTTTTGTATCAAATATGATGCTGCAATGCTACAAATTACTGCATACATAAAAAATATCTTGGTTGTATGATATTTCTTAAAAAATATTATATTTTATTTATTACTTGTACATTTTAATACAATAGTACTATATGTCATAATTTCTTCAAGTTAAATGGAACTTTTTATTTTGCCGTTAAAGTTTTTAGTGTGTATTTGACATTTCTTTCTCAAATTAAATGGTGAAAAGCTTGTGAAGTGACTCTCAGAGGAACTCTGTAGATGAAATTTATGTGTTCATGTTCTCATATAGCGAGACTGCAGACACAATTTATTGTAATCTCGATATGATATCATTTATCCCTATTTAAAATCTGACTTTCTCTTTGTTTCTAATAAATCCAACCAGAATATTTTAATAAATATATTAGCTCTGTTGTACTATAAATTTTTCCAAATTTCCAATTTTCCCTACAGTTGTTTCAAACTTGTAAGACTTTCGCTTCGAAACACGAATTACAATAATTTTGATGAAATCCGAGAGCACAGACAGTCGTTATTTTTCTTTTCTTTGCGTACAAAAAGTATTCTCGTAGCATCCAAAAATTACCGTTGAACCACTGACGTCACATGCCCTATTTATATGTCCTTACTACCTTTCTGGGTCTTGAACGCATCAGTTTCCTTGCAGTCTATGGAGGGTCAGAAATTGCTCAGATTTAATCAAAATATCAGAGACTTTGTTGACAACATTCTTAATGTAGATAAGAGGGTTACGATTTTACTCGCATGTGGTACAGACTGTGCCAGTCAGACTGATTTTCAATACATGGGATGTTCTTCCGATCTATTCATAGCACAGGAGAAAAACAGTGATGTCTGCAGTTTTCCCGTAAAGCCACTCTGGCAGAAAAGTCAAACCAGTTCAGTGTCAAACCTCAGCAGAACATGCCCCGAGATCCTAACTCGCTTAACAGCAACATCATAATGTGATAGGTTCAGTTTAATTGAAAATGATTTAAACAGAGTACGATTTTTGTACCACTAACTCTCAAAAGCTGCTGCACAAGCTCTTTCCTAGTCGTCACTGTTGAAGTGAACCGAGAGAAGAAGGAACAGTCTTCTCTGCGGTGGCTAGTGCTCAGGCTGCTGTGCAGGACAGCAGAGGAGAGATAAAGGTTAAGTACAGATCTACAGGGAGAGGAAAGCAGCAGAATACAGCAGCCTCAGAGCCTGGCCTTTTGTTCGGCGAATGGATCATGCTGATGGATGGATCCAGAGAGAGCTTACGGCTGCAGGTCATTAGCAGTGAAACGTTAGCAAGGTGTTTTCTAAAAAACACTCGGCTTGGGGGATACAGGGGCTTTATTTACAGAAAACGCAGTGAAGCATCTGTATAAGGCAAGTCGATATCACTCAGTACGTTTACATGCACAATTGTTTTTGTAGTCAAGCTACACTCTTCATCTGTCTGGCCTAGAACACATGGTACAATGGCAATCGAATATCTGAAGGATTAAATGTCAAGTTCTGTCCTGAAACTCTAGATGGCGCAGACTGATGGATCAGTAACGTAAACTGATGATATTCACAGTGTTAAACTACTTGGTACAAGCTGATTGGTTCATGTTGCATACGCAGCCAATAAGCTTGCTGCTTTATATTTAAATGGCTGCATTTTGCAGCTCCACCCTTCACCTTCTTTAGCTCCACCTGTATAGATCTGCTATGTGTGTAGCAGCTGTATGTCTTAAATACTCACAGCACCGTATTGGTGTATGTATTGGCAGTAGCAAGTTCTCTAGTAACCATAATCTTATGAAGCTACAAAAATACTTTCAGTGCACAAAGAACAAAAAATAACATCTTTACTTAACAATTTCTTCTGTTCCCTGTCAGTCCTTGACATGCATTCACAAGTATGGAAGCCCGTTTCTGCCACTGAATAAAAGATTAAAAAAGGTAATTGCGACTTTTTATCTCACAATTCTGACATTTTTTCCTCAGAATTGCATGATACAAACTGTAAATTCTGACCTTTTTTCTTGCAATTGTGAGTTATAAAGTCCAATTTTGTGGGGGAAAAAAGACTGATTGAGTTTATATCTTACAATTCTGACTTAACTCGCAATTGCGTGTTATAACATCAGATATTTAAGTTATAAACTTCTGAGAAAAATTATAAAATCCTGAGAAAAACGTCACAATTGCGAGATATAAACTCTCAATTCTTAGGGAAAAAAAAGTTGAGTTTATAACTCAAATTTGCCAGTTTATATCACACAATTTTGAGGAAAAAGTCAGAATTGGAGTTGCAAAGTCTTGCAATTCTAACTTTATAACTCGCAAACATGAATTTATATCTCACAATTCTGACTTTATAGCTCGCAATTGTGAGTTTATATGTCATAATTCTGAAAAAAAATCTGAATTGCGAGCTTGCATCACACAATTCTGACTTTTTTTGTTTTTTATTCAGTGGAACACATGGGCTTCCATACACAAGAGTACCACAACCTTCATAAAATTGAGGGTGAGCCACAAATGTCGCATGTCACATTTCACTGATATCCTTACTACCTTTCTGAGCCTTAAACGCAGTAGTTGCGTTGCTGTCTATGCAGAGTCAGAAAGCTCTCGGATTTAATCAAAAATATCTTCAGTTGTGTTCCGAAGATGAAGGAAGATATTATGGGTTTGGAACGACATAAAGGTAAGCAATTAATCACATAAATTTCATTTTTAGGTGAACTATCCCTTCAAAAGCTGTGGTTCTAGTGTGTATTTTTAGGTACACAACAAGTACATTTTATTATGGTGTGTTTGTGTTTTAAATCATAATCAGCTCTGTCAGCTAGACTCATTTGTTTACAAAAACACACAAAATGCAAACTTTCATTCAGACTGCCCTCATCTTACCCGCATCTCTTGGTTTTCCTCTAATCTCAGTACAGACACACATTTTACATACCCCCAGATAACCTTTAGAGTCCATCTCATTTTTCTGATTCATAAGCCCTACAAAATCATCAAACGGCACGTTATAGTGTCTACCGTCGATTTCAGGAAGTGTAACCCCTCAGCCATCAAAGTATGACACACCAGGGCATAATTTAGCAAACATCATTGGATCTCTTCTCTGTACCATCCTCAGCTCTTGTGCAATCATTTGGCAGATTCTAGGGAGCTTAAAGTAGCTCTCAAATCTAGAAGACACAATTTTTTCTCCCGCTTCATAAAAAGCCATAGGGGGTACCAATCTGACAGGGCTAAGCTGGCTGCTATGTCCTTAAACGCCCTGAACTGGCACCGCGGACAAGAGAGTGGATGAATTATCACGGTTGGCACTCTTAGCCTTATGTGCCCTGGCCCTGTCCCCAGAGTCCTGCTATCCGTCCCAAATCGCTCTCAGGAGCGCCCCCTGTTGGTGTCACCTTTTGAAGTGGCTGAGCAGGGTCCCAACCAGCTCTCCGATGCGGCTGTCCCCCGCTGGCACCATGCCCTGCAGGCACACGATTAGGTCCCGGTTGTCTTTGGTGTGGAAGACGACCAGCTGGTCTTTCCCAGGGGAAATGCTCACTCCGGTCACCTGAGACAGGAAGAAAGGGTGATGCGAGTTAAAACAGCACTCATACAGACACACAGCAGGCCAGCGTGCACTAATAAGCTCTGCCGTAATTTACTTCTCATTATTGCGAACCTGCAAACAAGGGCCCTGGGTTTTGGAGGTGTACTCGCAGGAAACATTACACATCTGTTTGTACATCGAGGTGTGGGAACAAATCATAATTAATTGTGTTACAGTGAACAAGGTGAAACACATACTTCTAGAGCAGATGACCTTCAGAACCTGCTGCATGTTAGTATACAGTAATTGATATTCTATTTATTAATATTTTGAATTAGCCTAAATTTTTCTATATTCAGTTTTAATTTAAATTTTATTTCTGTTTAATTTTTGTACGTTAACTGAAACTGAAATTTCATTTCAGTTAGGGAACATTTCAAGAACAATTTTTAAATAGTTTTAGTTACCTATAAAACACTGTTCAAAACAATAATTAAACATGAGGTTCATAATAACTAATAGATTTTTAAAGCTTTTAAATAAGTCTCATCTTCTCACCAAGCCTGCATTTATTTAATCCAAAATACAGCAAAAGCAGTAATATTGTGAAATATTTGTACAATTTAAAATAACTGCTTTCTATTTGAATACATTTTAAAATGTAATTTATTCAGCATCATTACTCCAGTCTTCAGTGTCACATGATCCTTCAGAAATCATTCTAATTATCATTATTTTATTATTATCAATATTTAAAGCAGTTCAGTACATTTCTAAGTACATTTTAGGATTCTTTGATGAATAGAAAAATCCAAAGATCAGAATTTATCTGAATTAAAAAAGCTTCACTATCACAGTTAAAAACTTGGAATCAGTGTAATTTTTGGGGGGGAAGGAAATGATAGAAATTCATACTTTTATTTAGCAAGGATGCTTTAAATTGATCAAAAGTGATGATAAAGACATTTATAATGTTACAAAAGATTTAAATTTCAGATAAATTAACTTTCTATTCATCAAAGAAACTTGAAACAATTCTACTCAGCTGTTTTTAATGTAATAATAATAATAATAATAATAATAATATTTTTAGCAGCAAATCAGAATATTCAGATTTCTGAAGGGTCATGTGACTGGTGTATGAATGCAAAAAATTCTGCTTTGAAATCACAGGAATAAATTACATTTTAAAATATGTTCAGATAGAAAAGAGTTATTTTAAATAGTAAAAATATTTCAAAATTGTACTGTTTTTGCTGTACTTTGGATCAAATAAATGCAGGCTTGGTGAGCAGAAGTGACTTCTTTAAAAAACATTAAAAATCTTACTGTTCAAAAACTTTTGACTGGTAGTGTATCTCTGGTGTAAAAAGGAAAATTAATGTCAAATTTAAGAATAACAAAAAATTTTCTTTACATGCTTTTAAATTATTTTGGTTTTGAAAATGACTGATACGAACAACCATAAAAATGCTTAATACTGGCACTGATAATCGTCCAGGTCAATAATCAGTCGACCCCCAGTTATTAGATGTTTGATTGTGGTGGGTTAGTGTTTGGGACCTTTTTGGAATTCAACCAGATGTCAGAACAGACTGTGTACGTTATTTCTATTATATGCAAAAATACATGTAAAATACTAGTCACTTGAATGCACCTCAACTATGAAATTAAATTTCATTTTTAAAATAAATAAATAAGAATAAAAACATAATAAAGTTGCAATTTGACAGGAAAAGCATAACACACGTAAGGATAGAAAGGACCTCTACAAAGGCAGGCCAGCAAGTCTCTTAAAAAAAAAACAATAAATAAATAATCTTTTATTGGAATGGCAAGCTCAGGTTGGCAAAATGTAAAAAAAAAAAAAAAACTACAAGAAAACATTCATAATTCAAGAATTCATTATTTTTTCAGCTGCTCTGAAAAATATGTTTGAAAAGGTTCCTGGAAAAAATATTAGGCTGAATGTTTACAGCCACAATCTTCATTTTCATGGTCACTGCTTGACAGTGTCTCAAAAAAATGTAATAAATGTTCTTCAAAAATATCTACCAACATGAATAAAATGAAACTTCCAGACATCCTTTTGACCCTAAAACAATAGCAAGCCTTCATACACAACTGCTCTTATCAAAAAAAAAAAAAATGAGATGCGGTTTAGTTTCCTTGAGGTGAAATTTCTTTGTCTTTCATCCTCATCTTATTCAGGGCTAGGGTTCAACAAACACAGTCTGGGCTATAGGGTAAAACAGCTAACAGCTAGGGGGAAATGGAGAGTACCGACTCCCTCATGGATCAGTATTCTTGGGCAAAAATCACTAGCTGAATAGATTAAGAAACCAAGGACTCTACACCATGCTGTCAATATCATTTATCTTAAACTAAACCTCGACTGGATGGGAACCATCTCTACCCTGTCTAAGACCTTGGTGATGGTCCCACAGAAAAAAGAAAGAAGCAGGATGGTGACAGCTGGTGTGACCAAATTAGGACCAAATGATAATACGGTCATTATGAGATGCCGGATATGAGCAATTTGTCACTTATGAGTAAATATTTAAAGAACAGTTATGAAAGACAAATGCGAGCAGTCAAATGTGACACTGATGACCAGGCCAGAACAAGCTGTGGTATCCTGATATCCACATAATGCTTATGGAAATATGGATCAGGCTCCCCTGGTCTCTCTAATCGGTAGGGAGTGAGTCACATTACCACTGACTTCCTGTGCTCGGATGTGATTGAAGGAATTGTATTGCTCCTGCTGTTTAGTCAAAGATTCATTATGTAAGAATCATGCAGTGGGATTTTGTGCGCTATAAGGTATACTATAAGGTTTTTGTTTCCTTTTCTATAGCAATAATGGCCAATTTTATTATCATTTCCTATTATGATGCTGAGATAAATTACCCAAACAAACAGCATTCAGGAAAATAAAGAGGTCTACAAAGAGATAATAGAGACTTCAACAGGACAGCAAAGAAAAGAAAACAAAGAAAGCCTATAGAAGTGTGAAGACACACACAAGCCCGAGCAGAAGGAACACACCGAGGAGGCAAATTTGTGCACATGCCGGAACGATACTAGACATCAGCTGATCTCCCCTCCCGCTCCGTTACCATGACAACCCCATCCCCTGGGATGTTGGCATGACAACAGTGGAGAAGGAGACGGATGAAGGAGGAGGAGCGTAACTGAGTTGCAGAGTGGATTGTTTGGGGGGGAGGAGATTAACGTAGTGTTTATTTATTTATTTTTTGGATAATATCTCCGTAGCGTTTTTCTAGGACATGGTTCCAGCCCAAGCATTTAATAATGCAATCAGTGTCCTTGGTATGCTTTTGTCTTTGAGGTGTTAGCTGTCACATAAATCATTCTAGCCATTTCCCTGACCTGTGCGTTCTGTGACACTGGAGCAATAAATAAATGTGAGGGGCAAGTAAGGTTCAGCTGGGCAGTGACCTTTCTCAAATCAAGAGATGTTAACTGCTCTTTTCCAGCATCCAGAAAGCAATCAGCATTTACTCACATAGGCCGTTTCTTATTTGACCCACTGTACATAGCAATAAAAGCCTTTATTGTTTGTGTTGTATGAAGAGAAAATAATTGTCAATCAATTTAAGTTTGCGTCACTTTCATACCACGCTTCTCCCACTACTACGGTTACATTAGATTAATTAATTATAGAAAAAAATGAATTAATTATTTTAGTCCACAAGGATGCATTATATTGAGTGACAATAAAGATTTACATTTTAGTAATACATGAATAGAAGCACAAATATTTTCAACATTAATAAGAGGAAAAAACTATTCTAAAGGATTATGTGACATTGAAGACTGCAATAATAGCTAAAATCTGGCTTTGCTATCACAAGAATAAATTACGTATTAAAGGTAACCCCGGGTATTAAGACTTGTATGGCTTATTATAACATTAATGATGTCGATTATACATATTTTGGACTATGGGGGCGCCATTATTTTCGATAATGTAAAATGATTGCACTTTGTGAGTTACTGACACTACCTGTTGCTATTTTTACCGCAACACAACTCAGAATACGCAACTTGGAAAATAAAAACTGATACAATGTCACATTGTGCAGCTTTTGTTTATGATTTTTCAGTCAAAGGGCAACAAGAGAAGCGAAGCTTCACTGCTTTCCTAGTGATAAGAGGACATTTTATTCATCTGTGGATGAATACAATTTTCTAAAGACCTGCGTCTTAGTTCTTTCCACTTTAGCCCTGATGCCTTTGATGCTTTTAGTAGACCACAGCTACTAAAAGTGCTTACAAACGGCAGAGACAAGAAACGCTAGATGCCATCCTGGCAGGATGTAAACATGCCAACGTTTGTCATGACGCCACAGCCACTGAAGGAGTTTCTCAGCAGGGATTTCACTCAATATCTGGGGACATTTAGACTCCTTATGACTGCATTTGGTTCAAGTCTACGCTTATATCAGTCGCCACTTGTTAGGTTTTTCAGTAGCTGCGGTTATCATATCAGTATTTTATTTTCAATTTTTAAGTTGTGTTGTGGGAAAAATAGCAACAGGGAGCACCATTAACTCACCGAGTGCAACCATTTTATGTCATTGAAATAACTGCGCAGCATAGTCCAAAGTATGTATAAAATAATGTGGACTTTTTAAATTACATAAATCTTTCATGGGTTTTTAAGATTAAGATTTAAGAAGTGTACTAGTAAAATTAAATTATTACTTTGTTTACTGCTCTCGAGAATGACAGGGTAGAAGGGGGAACAAACATACAAGGACAATACAAAATATGTTAAAAAAAAAAAACATACATACAGTAAAATGATAAAAATATAAATAATAGAAGCATAAAAGGGAAAGTGATGAAGGAGAAAGAAAAAGAGAATATGTATGCTAATTAGAAAAAATAACTGACAATAAAAAAAAAAATCTTCACAATATAAAAGTGCAGTGCAAGTAAATTTTTTTTATTTTTTTTTGCAATTTGAATTTTCTTTATACAAGACTTAATACCCAGGTTTCCCATTAAAATATAATCAGATAGAAAACCGTTACTTTATATTGTAATTATTTTACAATATTACAGTATTTTTACTTTTTACTATATTTTTGATCAAATAAATGCAGCCCTGGTGAGTGTGAGACTTCTTTTTAAAACATTTTAAAAATGTTATCGACCCAGGATTGTATATGTATACAATCAAAAACACAAACATCACTAAAACTAATTTGTTTACTGATACAATATATATTACTGAATCATTCACTAAGAATAAATAATTAGCTCAGTGCTCAAGTGCTCAAGTACTAAAAAGTCAGCATTACAGCTCTATACCCATGTAAATCTAATCCCAGAGACAAAGGGCTTGACCTGGACGGTTTCAAGCAAATGGAAAAATAATTTAGTGTAGAGCTACGTTATGTAAAGTGACCATTAATAAAAAGACTAGATGAAATATTTTAGGTTTACAGATTAAAATACACTATCAAACCTGGAAGGATATAAACAGAATCCAGTTTGATTTAACAATGTGGAACATAACTACAATCTGAATAATCGCTAAATAAATTCTAGATTAAAACTCTTGTTTTTAAAATTCACTTGCGACTTCTGCAAATTGAAAATTGTGACTATCAATCTCTTTAACCACTATAAACTGTATTTGCACTCCAAATATGACCGACAAACTTATTCTGCATGTGAGAATGCAATTTATGATATCAATAAGGTAGATATTTACATTATAGAGTGGGATGCTCTTCATCGGCTTGTACTGCTTGACAGGGTCCATTTTGTAGAGGTGGCGATCAGTGATGAGCAACGCTCGGTCCTCTGCTTTATTAAAGCGATTGATCTGTTGACACAATAATATTGCATAGGTTAACGTTACATGCAAAGCACGCATGTGACACTGGAGCAATGATTCACGTAACTGTCATTTAGAGAGGACTTGAATATAATAAGGGACATACTTTGCGGACATTGCAGGAGAAGAGGACTCTCATGAATTTATCCTTCCTCTGCAGATCACTAGAAACAAGAGTAAAGGAAGACGCTGTCCCAGGGCTGTCCTTTTTCTATGAGCAGAAAAAAACTTTGTTAAACACTGTAAAATAAATGAATTAGCATTTATTTTAAACCAGATGGCTTTAAAAACTAACCAGGTAGTTGCCCTCCCAGGCTCTCTGCAGTCCGAGATCTGCTCTCTGTCCCTTCAGACACTCTAATGTGGCCACTTTAGCCCTGATCTGCACCATCTCCTCTGGAGACAGGTTTTTAATGAGCGTCCAGGCCCACCATCTAAAATAGATTTAAATAAATATCATTAACACAAAGCCACTGCCTGCAACATACATTGTAACTGTTACAGTATAACGTACACTGTAGCTGAAAAAGTCCACATACTGAATCCACATTGAAAATATGGGATTCAAAATTCTAATTCAACCTAAAAATTTAGTGTACACAAAAAAACATTATGCAAAAAAACTCAAACTAAATAGTGTAAATATTAAATAACTTATTTTTATCAGTTTTTTATTATTTTGAGTGCTTTTTGTGTTTTAGTTTGATTGTTTTCATGTTAAAATTAGGGATTTTTTGTAATTATTTTTTTTTTTTTGTAATTTAATGATTGTATTAATTATCAGCTTTTCATGCCATGCTGCACTGAAGCTAAAGGAGGACAAACCAAATATTGAGAAATAATTAAATTCATGTCAATTTCAGGTACATTTTTTACTCAAGTTGTTATGCTGATAATATAAGTTGTATTGAAACATTGCTTTTAATTAAAAAAATATATATATCATATGTTAGCTTTGTTACTAGAAATCTAAACACCAATTTTATTTTGACTTTCGGGTTGTTTTCTGCATTGTTTTCAGGGTCAGAGCTGTGTTAAGGCTCTTGTGAATGGATCTCCAAGACTTTGATCCAAAGATCAATAAGTGCTTCAAGCAACAACAACAGCCCTGTTGAATACAAGAGAGCCTTTCCTTACTTAAAGACCCAAGAAATACACAAGCCCATAGCAAAAAAAAAAACATTTCCTTGTCCAACAATGATAAAGAGTTGAAAGCATCAGAGTGAGTCAGAGACATTACATTGTTATGGTAACGTTAGGCCAGACTGTGCTCCCCGCCATACGGCTGACGTTAATGCAGCACAGCTGGGGTCATATATGACTACCCAATGAGTCACATGGAGCACCAGTGAGCCTGTCCACTTCCTGTCCTCTGTAACTCTGACCTGTTATAGATGTTCCTCAGTGCCTCCTCGAATTTGCGCAACACCTTGGGCGGTGTGGGCCACTTCACATGTTTGCCGTGATCCTTCATGCCACGGACGTTTTTGAAGCGCCGGTTGACCTCACGGATGTAAGACTTAACCTTGTATCTTCTGTATGCCCGAATGATGATGAGGGCGGCACGCATGCGGCGGTAACGCATTCTGGCCAGTGTCCCACGCCACACCTGTGTGAAAGAGTGCGAGATAAAGAGTGTGAAAGAACATAATATTGCAACCTAAATCTCAGGCCAAATTAAACAATTTTTACTCAGAAATTGCTTTTCTGACTAAATTGAAATGCTGTTTAACTAAAATAGTGCTATTTGGGCTACAATAAATATATACAGTCATGGCCAAAAATATTGGCACCCTTGCATTTTTGTCAGAAGTCTCGAGTTGGCCAAAACTTATGTGACAAAACCACAATCCTTCTGGGAGAACGTACTGTGGACAGATGAGACAAAAGTAGAGCTGTTTGGTAAAGGACATCATGTCACTGTTTACAGAAAAAGAAATGAGGCCTTCAAAGAAAAGAACACAGTCCCTACAGTCAAACATGGAGGTTCAAAGCTGTTTTGGGGTCACTTTGCCGCTTCTGGCACTGGATGCCTTCACTGTGTGAACGGTATCATGAAATATGTTGATTACCAAAGAATTTTAGGGTGCAACGTAGTGGCCAATCTGCCAAGCTGCGTCTCCACCAGAGGTCATGGGTCTTTCAGCGGGACGCAAACAAAAAATAAACATGTGAATACCAAAACATGTGCAACTGCAACAATTTTCTGAGAGAAAATATTTTCTGACAAATATTTTTGGCCATGACTGTATAACATGAAAAAATATTTACTACATTTAAATTCTAGACTTTAAACATTAGGGGGGGAAAAGTTTTACAAAATGTAACCTGATAATGTCTATTTTTTTTTAGCTGTAACGATACAGTTATCTTTTTTTCTTGCATCCAGAAGCACAACTGAAGTATTTCTGTTACTTCAAGTCTAAATATAGCAATTTTATGTTGTTTATTTGTGTATGAGAATACCCCTGGTAGAGATACAGTATACCATGATGCCATATATAACACATTTGCTCCGGTGTGGAATATAGCTAGACTCTCTAATGACACATATAATCTGATCTGTGGCACCCAAAGTGCATTTCAGAGGGTGTAAGGCCTGTCTAAGACATCAATAATAGATGATAATGGACCTCAAGGGAGCTGTTTGAGTGGCTCAGTACTCAGTAAAAATCCTCACCATATGTTGAATCCACTTTACATTGACTTAGGTCGGAAGAAGTGAAAGGAGCCTTTTATCTGGCAAATGAACATGTGGTTAAACTTGAAGTGTTGTCCAAAGACATAATTTCTAGTGTTTTTTTCCATAATACTATCTTAAATAGTATGAAGATGATATGAACTGTCACCGCAGATGCCTCAAGCGTGCATTAGATTAAAATTCGGTGTAAAATCCACACTGTAGTGTGGGCGAGTATCCCTACATGGTCTCTAGTCTTTGCCTGTGTGCTAGCACTGACCTCAAGGAAGAGCTTGCCTTCGAGTGCTGTGCTACAGTGACTGAACCCATTACGTAACGCAACTGTATGACTAATGCAGAGGAGTGAAGAAACAGCAAGGCTCCACATTCATACTCAGCAAATCTGCTACCAGAGGTCCGGCATCACCAAACTGTTGTGATGTACATGATGTACGCTTGTCATTTCCAAACACAATCCAATAAATCCGTCTAAAAGAAATGTAGCGCAATTCAGAGAATAACTTATTGATATTATTGATTAGGCACTAATTATGATGTATTATTGAGTGCATAATGATAATTAGCTTCGCTAAGCAGAGGTTGAAGGGTCAATTTAAAATCTTACAAAACTGCATTTGCTTTCTGGGTTTAAAACACTTTGAAATGTGCTTTAACTACAATTACTTTTTTGGTTCTAAAGTGGATAGAAATGAAGCTGATGATCATTTGCAATGTTAATGTCAAAAGGTATTTACATATTACATAAAAAAGAAAATGCTTATTGCATAACCTATCGTTTTTGTTAGGCTTAATGTCTGAACAGACATTTTTAGACCGTTTCTGTTAAAGGGGGTGAAAATGATTCTGAATTAATTCTTGACTACAAGACATGTACAGCCAGGAAATGCATGTACATTTAAACTGAGTTGCAGAAACAACTCCCTTCATATATATGTATGTATGAGGGGCATTACCTCTGTGAAGGCAAGGGAGGAAGTCTCCTCAAAATATTGGATGAGAACATAATTTGTAGTACAAAACTAAAACAATGCCAATATTACAAAATATATCATTAAAACGTGTATAACTGACTTGTTTTCTAAAGAAACGTTGTCCAACAGCGTCACCAACAAGGTAAAGTTACAGCGGGAGTCCGCATCACTCATCCCCCCTTGGGTCCAATGAGTTTTAACAGACCACCTAAAGCTTGCAGTAACTTTGGTGGGAGGTAGTTGAGAATGAATCATGATTGGATTGGATATGACTGGTTATGATTGGCTGTGATTAATTCATGCGATAAATCCTGCGTTTGCAAATAAATTTTAATGAACAATACAATGGCGTTAATGGGAAGACTAATTTAAAAAAGTACAAAGTAAACAACTCAAACACTTATAACCAGATATAACCACTTTGTTACTTCAAAATCAAACTTAAAATGGCCCGAAAACATGATCTGTGGAAGTGTATAGTGAGTAATCAACTTGGTGAAATTTAAAGTAAATCTCTGTATATGTGACCAATATTTATGAGCTTTGATGACTGATGAAATTCAAAAATAGTAACATAATTTAATAAAATATAGTTTAAATTGTTACTGCTTCGAGTTACTATTTTGGAATAAATGTAAAATGATTAAAACACTATCTTGATGAGATTCATACATGGCTTTAATAAATAGAATATTGATTACATTGTTAAATAGTTTTTTATTTTGTGAGTTTGAACTTCCAAAATGCAGTTTTAATGCAGCTTCAAAGGGCTCTAAACAATCCTAGCCGAGGAAGAAGGGTGTTATCTAGCGAAATTATTGTTTATTTAAAAAAAAAAAATTACAATTTATATACTTTTTAACCTCAAATGTTCGTCTTGTCTAGCTCTGCGATGTGCATGCTTATTCTGTGTACTCCGGTTCAATGGAAAACTCCCTTCTCATTTTGTCCTCCAACTTCAAAATCATCCTACATGGCTGCAGAAGTATCGACCCAGTGTTTATAAAGTGAACGTGCAAAGAAGCTCAAATGCCCTTTACCAAAAAAAAAAAGTAAAACAGTGATGTAGGATGATTTTGAATTTAGAGGAGAAAATAAGATGGGAGTTTTTCGACATATTCTAACTGCGCATCGCAGAGCTAGACAAGACAAGCATTTGTGGTTAAAAAGTTTATAAACTGTAATTTTTTTTTAATATATATATATATATAAATTAACCGATCATTTTGCTAGATGAGACCCTTCTTCCTCGGTTGGGATCGTTTAGAGCCAGTTGAAGCTGCATTTAAACTTATTTTGCATTTCAGAAGTTAAAAAATGTTTTCATTAAAAAAGGGCGGGTAAATTATCTGTACATTTTTGTTCTGGAAGTGAACTAATCTTTTAACCAAGAAAATGTGACTAGTACATGAATTTACATTTGATTAAAAAGTATCAAATTAATAAATAAATGTTGCAAATACCCAATATTACAAATATATTTAACAAAAAAAACTGACTTAGTTTTAATCATATCCAATATAGTGAGTGAAATCAGCCTGAGCTGTTCAAATTGTGTTTATGCTCATTTAGAGGATTGATACTGATCACACATTCGCACTGTCTATGCTGATGACATTGGAAATGCTTAAACAGTGGGGTGGACAGACAGTCTGTGTTTGTTTTTAGAGAGGATAGTGGTAGTAGACAACACCCAGGGGAATGTGGGTAAATCAGGCCAATAACAGGACCTCAACTCACCCCGCCCCCCATTCAGCTTGTCTGATCAGCGTTTAACAAACCCAGCACAATACCACCTCGCCGCAGCAGATTTACACACTCATCAAAGCCAAACTGGAGAAAGCTAAGACAAAAAAGTCTGATGTAATAAATAATTCAAGCATAAATCTTTCAATCAAACCCCACTGTTTAGCACTTTTTCTTTTTAATTTCCTTTTCAGGGCTGCCGAAAAAAATGTGATTAAAAAGAACAAGTGTGACAGGATAAGATCTATGTATTTTAATGACTGTGCAAACAGCCTTTATTGAGGCGAAATGTGAAAATGAAAAAAAAAGGCTGTTTGAATCTCTCACCCTGCAGAAAACAGGACAAAGAAATTCTAGCAGAATCTATTCAGATGTGCCATCAGGTGTCAAAAGGCAATTACAGATGGCTAACAGAATGTGAGGTGACTTATCATTAATCAGAGAGGCAGGCAGGCAGGCAAATCCCTCAATCCCTCAACACACACAATTTCACACACTGGCAGGACAGAATCACGGTCAGGGTATGTGACAGAGTTAAATGCATACACAAAAGATTCAAACCACAGACAACCCCACGAGACGATGGGGGAGGAAGACACGAAGGAGCCATTTTCATAAATCAATACCATGTGCTTGGCAAACCATTGACTTGGTGATGGAAGCTTCCATCTTCTCTGTGTCCTCTGGCAGATTGTTGGACTAGTGTGTGTTTGTGTGTGTGTGTGTCTGGGCTAGATATTGGGGTGCCGCCACTTTCTCAGCCAAATAACAGCAAGGCTCCTTTTGCAGCTGTCACTGCCTTCACATTTGACTGCTGTAATACTTTTCAGAATAAAATGCGAGTGGTGCAAAATTAGGGCACTGCTATGCATTTGCTAATATGTTCTGAGTGTTTACAGCATATTGTTATGTTTGTTACAAAGGTTTTATTGATGGTTGCTATAGTAGGTGGCTGCTTACTGGCTTAAAGGGATAGTTCACCCCAAAATAAAAATGATGTCATTAATTACTCACCTTCATGTCTTTCCAAACCCGTAAGACCTTTGTTCATCTTCAGAACACAAATTAAGACATTTTTGATTAAATCCAAGAGCTTTCTGCATAGGCAGCAGAAATAGTCCATGTAACATCAGTGGTTTAACCTTAATTTTTGTGAAAACTTCTTGTGCGCAAAGGAAACAAAAACAATGACTTTATTTAACAATTCATTTTCAAATTTCATCAGAAATGTCGAAGGTCTTACAGGTTTGGAAAGAAATGATGGTGAGTAATTAATGACAGAATTTTCTTTCATTTTTAAATGAACTACCCCTTTATTGATTTATTTGCAAATTTGACTTATCTGATTGCAGCTGTCTTCGAGTCAACAACTGATTCAATGAGCGTATCTCGTCAGAGCGTATCTCCAGTTTAAATCCATCTAAAATATTGCTACTTTGTAGTTCTAATATTATATTTAGTACTGACAGTACTGAATAAGATATTTCACTTAAAAGATGTTTACAAATAAAAATAGTCCACAATAGAAAATTATATTTTTTAATTTAAAAAAATTACCCTGTTCAAAAGTTTACATACGCTTGATTCTTAATGCTGTTGTTGTTACCTGAATGATTCACAGCTGTGTTTTTTGAACCTTGTTTGTCCTGAACAGTTAAACTGCCTGCTGTTCTTCAGAAAAATCCTTCAGGTCCCACAAATTCTTTGGTTTTTCAACCTTTTTGTGTATTTGAACCCTGTCCAACAATGACTGTATGATTTTGACATCCATCTTTTCACACTGAGGACAACTGAGGGACTCATATGCAACTATTACAGAAGGTTCAAGCACTCACTGATACAAAAAAACACGATGCATTAAGTGCTAGGGGTGAAAACTTTTGAACAGAATGAAGATATGTACATTTTTCTTTTTCTTTTTTCATTTTTCATTTAGTACTGCCCTTCAGAAGCTAAAGTTTTCACCCCTGGTTCATTGTGTTTCCTTCTGAACCATCAGTGAGCATTTGAACCTTCTGTAACAGTTGCATATGAGTCCCTCAGTGTCCTTAGTGTGAACAGATGGATCTTAAAATCATACAGTCATTGTTGGTAAATACACAAAAATGCTAAAAACATTTGTGGGACGTGAAGGATTTTTCTGAAGAACAGAGGGTCGATCAGCTGTTCAGGACAAACAAGGGCTCACCAAACAAAACAAAACAAAAAAACACAGCTGTGGCTCATTCAGGTAACAATACAGTATTAAGAATCAAATGTACTGTAATGTAAACTTTTGAACAGGGTCATTTTTATAAATTCTCCTGTGGTCTAGTTGTAAATGCCTTTTATATGAAATATCTTATTCAGGTCAGTACTAAATAAAAAATAATGCATTTGGTGTGATCTCTCTTATTTTAAAAAATAATTACCATTTTGCAGATTCTGCAAGGTGTATGTAAACTTTTGACTTCAACCTTCTTTATTATTTGCCCAGATAAATAATCTTGAGCACATCTAAAATAGCTCTTTTTAGGAACAGAATGGTAAAGCACCTTCATTAGATGCAGTACATTTCCATTTCCCACTTTGCCAGTGGCATGATGGCGCGTCCCCATTAACTGTTGTCTCGTGAGCTGTCAGTATAGGGATATTGCAATTGTGCATCACAGAACCATCACTTACAGCCTTATCAGATTTGACAAAAACCTACAGTATGACAAGAAGAGTATAAAATGGAAAAAAAGCCCCAGCTGACCGTGCTGAGTAAAAGTAGCTTCATTTTTCTATAAAACAGTGTTTGTTTACCACTGCAATCCAACACAGCAAAAGAAAAAAGATGCTGCAGAAAAGATCTGAGCAAAAACAAACAATCCTAGAGGAGGCATAAGGGATTTATGGGAGAAAATATAAGAGATTTATACAGAGAGTCTGACATCTCTGTGCATTGAGTCTTAGTTTGCCTCAGCAAATGCAATAAAATCCACATTGTGTTTGGCAAGGAGTTTTAAATCTGTTCTATCATTTTAGAAATTAGTGATATGGGATTTAACTCAGTCCATAAAATAAACAGAGAGCCTCTCTCATAACAGAAACCGCACCTTACATAGCAGACGATGTGGATGCTGGGGTTTGAACATATTAAATATTAATTAAAAGGGAGAAAAATCATGAATTATGTAGTCGCTGTTTTATACAGCTGATCTGATTTGCTTCAATTTGCCTCTATTCAAAACCACATCTTGCTGATGAACCGAACAGAGGGTCGTACAACGAGAGACAGCACAGCATCTTGCATGTGCCCAAAGGAGCTCGCAGACAGAGCAAAGGATCCTGGGTATTATTATCACCTACGGGAGAAGCGCTAAAGCGTAACAGCTTAGAAATGGCAGTGGAGTGAGGGGGCGGAGGAAGGCAATGGCACAGAAAAATGACTGGGAATCTGTGAAGGAGTGGTGGGGTGAGACAGACAGGAAATCAGCGAGGAGAAAGTGGGAGGTGAAGAATAACTGAGCATTGATTTGGGGATTGCGGGTTCTTTTGGTTTACGAGCTTAAAAAAGATGAAAGATAAATGCTTCCCCATGAGCTATGCGCTAAGAAATGAGAGACAAAGAATAAGACGAAGCAGAACTTAGAGGCCTACGAACAGAGAGATTCATATAAGACGAGCAGTTTTAAATTGGGTTCACTGGGAGCTTTTGGCACAAATGTTGGAACCGCTGGCAAAACTGGCAGACTTGGCACAAGTCAAACCAGTCTGCCATATGCTGATAAAGGGATTGTGCGTGAAAGAAAAATGATCCAAACCTTAAGACACACATGTGAACGATTTCAGTATTTAGGGCCAAGCGTAAGCTGTTTTTTGCACAAAATAACACATTAGCGACTGTCACTCACAGAAGATCGACACAAGTGATACCAGCTCTGCTGGGACGCTCAGTTATTGCCTGAAGGTATACAATGTGATTAATACACTGACAACATTCCCACAAATACGTTTTTTCCCCCTTAGGGAACCTGAGATGAACCTGTGTCAGGATGACACCTTCATTCAGCTCTGAATCTATACAAAGATCAAACAATCAATCTCCGATTCAGGAAGAGCAAAGATTTAACACTTTGATATATGCGTCTTCTCACAAACGTAGCAGTCCGGTGAGACTATAAGACAGAAATACTGAGAACTGAGTTTGATATTAAACGTAAGCGTAGTGGAAAACCATGTCAGTTTGTGTTTAAAAGCATCTTGATAACGGATACCCCCTGATACATCTTTTGAAATAGCGAATAAGATCTTGCAACAGGGGAGTGGTAAAAAAAACACTCAATGCGCAGACAGGAGCTGACAGAATAGATGCTTTGATTTCTAATAACTGTCAGTCACTGAAGACAGTAAAGCGAGAATGGGGAATATACACTAAGAACTCACAATCATTTTGTGTGACAGTGAAATGACACTGGCAGTCAACAAATCTGCCATTCAATGTATTCTCATGCTCCTGAGGAAAAATAAAAGTAGAAAACTCCCTGTAAAAATGCCACAAAGTAATGTGTGTTGTGTATTTATACAAACAAAATAAGAAAATGCTGTGAGTGGGAGGGATTTGGGTGCCATATTGTTTTATTGTTGCCTTGTTGTTCAGTCTGCTGTGGTGTGAGGTCTGTTGTTGAAAAGTAATGGTGTCAATGAATCACAGGAATGGAGGGTGGTGCGGATCTGGCACCTTGCTGTCTCTGAAGCTGATTAAGTAAGTGCATGAGTGTGCGCTATAATGAAGTCTCAAGAAATTCCTGATCATATTTAAAGGATTAGTTCGCTTCCAGAAAAAAAAAATCTGGATAATTTACTCACCCCCATGTCATCCAATATGTTTATGTCTTTCTTTCTTCAGTCGAAAAGAAATTAAGGTTTTTGAGGAAAACATTCCAGGATTTCTGCATATCGTAGACTTTAGTGGTGGCCAATGAAGTGAAGGTCTGAATTGCAGTCTCAGTGTAGCTTCAAAGGGCTCTACACAATCCCAGCTGAGGAATAAGGGTCGCATGTAAATTTACTTTTTTTTTTTTTTAGAAAATAACAAATTGTTTTGCTAGATAAGACCCTTATTTCTGGGCTGGGTTTGTGTAGAGCACTTTGAATCTGAATGAAAACTGTAATTTGGACCTTCAATCCACTGATCCTCAAAAACCTTTTTTCGATTTTGAAAGAAAGACATGAACATCTTGGATGACATAGGGGTGAGTAAATTATCAGTAAATTTCTATTTTAGAAGTAGTCCTTTAATTTTTAAAAACCAGCTGAATACTGAATTAAATATGATTAATGTCTTATGAGAAATTGGATGTTGTCCCATTTTTGAGAGGAATTTCATATACACTACCAGTCAAAAGTTTGGACACACTCTCTCATTAATGTTTTTTAAAGAAGTCTCTTATGTTCATCAAGGCTGCATTTATTTGATCAAAAATACAGAAAAAAGAACTAAATGTTGCAAAATGTTATTACGATATTAAAAAATGTTTTTTATTTTAATATACTTTACAATATAATTTATTCCTGTGATGCAAAGCTGAATTTTCATCAGCTGTTACTCCAGTCTTAAGTGTCAAGTGATTCTTCAGAAACCATTCTAATATGCTGATTTATTATTAGAATTATCAATGTTGGAAACCATGCCATATTTTTTTTGCAATCTGTGATTCTTTTTCAGGATTCTTTGATGAATAACAAGTTAAAAATAACAGCATTTATTCAAAATATAAATCTTTTCTAACAATGTAAATCTATGCTATCACTTCTTATTAATTTAACACATTCTTGGTGAATAAAAGCATTAATTTCTTTCAAAAAAAAGAAAGAATACAAATTTACTGACCCCAAACTTTTGAACAGTTAGTTCCTTTCTATTTTAAATAAATGCTGTTTTTTTTAACCTTTTATTGATGAAAAAATCCTGACAAAAGTATCACAGGTTCCAAAAAAAATATCAAGCAGTGCAACTTTTTCCAGCACTGAAAATAAATCAGCATATTAGAATGATTTTTAAAAACTGTGACACTGAAGACTGGAGTAATGATTCTGGAAATTCAACTTTAATTACAGATATACATTTTAATGTATATTAATATAGAAAATCATTGATTTACATCGTAATAATATTTCACAATATTACATTTTTTTCTGTATTTTATTTTTGATCAAGTGAAAACAGCCTTGATAAGCATAAGAAACTTCTTTAAAAAACATTAAATGAGAGCGTGTGTTCAAACTTTTGACTGGTAGTGTACACTATCGTTCAGAAGTTTGAGATCAGTAAGATTTGTTTAAAAATACATTTATTCAACATTGATAAAAAGAAGAAATGTTTGTTGGGCACAAAATCAGCATATTAGAATCATTTCTGAAGGATCACGTGACACTGAAAGCTGCTTAAAATTCAGCTTTGCTATTACAAGTATAATTTACATTTTAAATATATTAAAACTGAAAATTGTAATATCTTAAATTGTAATAATATTTCACAATATTACTGTTTTATTGTAGTTTTAATAAATAAATGCCGTTTTGGTGAGCATTAAAACATTTTCAATGTTTTCTTTCAAAAATATTGTACAAAATCATACTGACCCCAAGCTCTTGAATGGTAGTGTATAATGAGGTTAGATGAGGTTAGCCTTAAGGTCTAAGAATTTTAGCATGACTCATAGGAGCAAGCATTAAGAGTCTTGCACTTTGTGGGAGGACATTCGATTTTCAAATGCATATCTATTTATATGCTGCTCAGAAAGTATATTTGGCCACTTCAGAGTCAGAACTAAAAGTGATAGTAAGCTTTTTCAGAATGCTGTTTGTAAATGTAGATCATAAAATAAATGACAATGGTCTGATATATGTTATATGCTGTTATACCATGCAGGGGCATTCATGTGTCCAAATAGCCACTGTATATATTTATTTGAGTACACAGCAAGCCTAAGCTACACATAACATGTCTGAGGTATTGAGCTCAAACCTTCTGCAGAAAGAGGACGATCCTTTTCACCATCTCTGCTCTCTGCTCCTCCAGGCTGAAGATGGTTCGAGGAGTGCGAATGAACACTTTGGTCTTGCCGTAGGCCACGTCGTGTTCGAACCCGCAACCCTGCAACAGACGTTTCACCGCCTCCTTATCAGACGGCAGGTCATGGTTGGGCCAGGTGAACTCGGAGATCATCTTATACCTAAAATGTGAAAAGTATGAGAATACTGAATGGGAATATTTCAAGGATAGTGCACTACCTCATATTGTTATTTATTAACATATATAGCTATTCAATAATTTTACATTATTATTGTTGTTATTATTATTATTAAACAGGAAAGAAAGTCACATCTAGTTTCAATCATCAATGTACTGCAGTTCTATTGCCAAGCAATGCACAGAAGTAATTTTATGCATTAATATAGGCTTTAAGTGTGGCTTATCCAATCAGAATACAGAATGTGAACTGATCTGTTTCATAACAAGCATTACATAACACAATCGGTGCTTATTTAAGAGCGACCTGAGGCCGGACCCTTTGGATCAAATCCTCAATTTTCCAGTCTCGCCTCTAAGTAGTACATTATATTCCATCCACATCTGCAGCCGTGGCAGAGACACAAATCACTCCTGTGAGTGCTGTTAACACTGCATTCTCAATTAGATAAAATTCTGTCTAACTTCCGCTCAGCGTCAGACATTTAGTCAACTCAGGTGTTGAATCTCATCAAGTCATCAGACTTGTGGCAAATGTGTTTGAGAGTTTTTTAGGGGACTATTTGTTTTGAGGCCTCAGAAATACTTCATCTTTCAATAAGAGACTTCAGGAGAATATCTTATAGGTTTTTGCCCAAGGATTCTGGTTCCTATATATCGAGAATCACTGTATATTGAGTGACAGTACAATGTATGCTCTACTAACTCTCAAGGCTATTGAAAAAGACTCAGCTTGCACGTCATTGTTACATAAAACCCTTTAGCAATTATGACACTTGGTGAAGAAGGGACTCCAGAGCATGACAGCTTTCACACCAACAGACATTGCATAAGATCTTCACAATCTGATTGATCAATCTGTAGTTTCACATGTCGTTAGCAACCAAAGACGCAACAGTTTCACACAAGCTGTCACAAGAGCATTGAGTTGCAATTCATGAGCTGAAACCATACACAAATGTCAAATCATGCAGAACATCAAATAAAAAGACTAAAACATAAAATAAACAAATAAACTATTACATAATGCTTTGAAATTGACACAAGCTGAACATACAAATAGAAAAAAGTTAAGATGTTCACCTCTGAAGGAACCGTGGGTAGGTTTGCCGATTAGCAAAACCAGCTCGTCGCACCCGGACGTTCTCCAGGAGGCCCAGGTATTCCACTTGGTGCTTGCAGCGCTCGTGCTCAAACAGCAACGGTGATTTAACATCATTTGGTTTTATGCAACGCACGTAGTACGGCTCCTATATGAACCAACAGAGGACTCAACTTTCTACATAGCTTTGGTGTCTATTTCCTCTCATATAGCAATGACTGGACTTTTTGCTTTTATACTGTATAAATCAGTCATGCTCAAACCAAAAAGTTTCAAACACACCCACCTTGCTGGCCAGTTTCTCCACCAGAGAGATCATGGAGTTTTTGAAGAGTGTGGCAGCAGTCAAAGGTCGTTTGGTGACCTCTGTGATGCTCAGTTTGCCCTCTGGCCACATGGCTTTCAGCACAGGGTTTGAGCTGTGAAACAAATAAGGAGAAGGACAGATATAAGTCACAGATGTTGTGCGGCATCTGGCAGGTATGCAAATAAGACTGGAGGGACGTACATTATGGTAATACTGACCTGTTGTACAGTAACCTCTTGAAGTCCTGAAACAAGGTGTCCTTGTTCTTGTCAATAAAGCCCACAACAGAGTAACTAAAACAAAACACACAATCACACCAACTGAATTACACAAATATCTACAGATAGTCATGGCAAATCTCAGACTTAAAGGTGAATTGTGCAATCTTTTTGCCTATAACAACAAATTTAAAGTAAATGATGTCTCTTACTAAAATATGTAGTAGAAAACCCATGAAAGATTTACGTTATTTTTAAAAATCCACATCGTTTTATACATATTTTGGACTATGTGGGGCGCCATTTTATTTTAATGAAAAGGTTGCACTTCTTGAGTTACTGCTGCTACTTGTTGCTATTTTTACCGCAGCATAACTCGGAAAATAAAATACTGAGATGATGCCACATTGTGCGGCTTTTGGTTGTAATTTTCAGTCGGAGGCCAACGAGAGAAGCGATGCATGTCCACTATCATTCAAAAGTTTGGGGTCAGTAAGACTTGCAATTTTTTTTTATGAAATCAAGGCTGCATTTATTTTATCAAAAATACAGAAAATAAACTGTAATATTACAAAATGTTATTACAATAGAAAATAATGGTTTTTATTTTCATATACCTTAAAATATAATTTATTCCTGTGATGCAATGCTGATTTTTCATCAGCTGTTACTCAGTTTGCCAGGCTTAAGTGTCACATGATCTCTCAGAAATCATTCTGATATTCTGAATTATTAGTAGAATTATCAGTTTTGGAAACAGTTGTGCCGCCAATGGCACTGAACCTGTATTTGTTTCTTTCAAGAACAACATTTATTCAAACTACAAATCTTTTCTAGCAATGTAAATCTATTATGTCACTTTTTATTAATGTAACAATTTATTCATTTCTTTCAAAAAAAAAAAGAATGAATAAACATTTACTGACCCCAAACTTTTGAACGGTAGTGTAAATAAATAAAACTTTCTAAAGACCTGCGTTTTTGTTCTCTCTACTTCAGCCCTGACACCTTGCAGCCTTTTAGTAGGCCATAGCTACAGAAAGAGCTTAGAAATGGCAGAGACAAGAAACGCTAGATGCCATCCTGGCAGGATGTAAACATGCCGCCGCTTGTCGTGACACCCCAGCCACTTAAATAGCTTCTCAGCACGGATTTCACGCAATATCCGGGGGCATTTAGACTCCTTGTGGGGGGAACAAATTATAGTTTGTCATTTAGTTTAAGCCTATGCCTATACCCATTGCCACCTGTAAGCTTTCAAATAATGTGGTCATCGTATCAGTATTTTATCTTACAATTTGTGTATTAAGAATTGTGATGCAGGACAAATAGGAACACGTAGTGGTAGTAACTCACCAAGTGCAGCCATTTCACTGAAATAACAGCACCCCCCATAGTTCAAAATATGTATATTACAATGTGGATAAAATAACGGAAAACTTGTATGGGTTTTCTACTACAAATTTCAATAAGAGACATAATTTACATTACTTTAAGCCAAAAAAGTGATGAGGTTGTTAATCAGTAGTATATGCTTTTATTGTGGCTATCAGCCTGCGTTTTTTTAACAGTTTTTTAAAATAATTATGTTCAATCATGTTTTTTCCAATCCTATTGGGAAAAAATACTTCCTGAAACAAAGGCTGAAAAAGTGGGCAGGCACTGCTCAATTTCTATTGGTCAGTCAACATATAACCCTGCCTGTCATTGGTTGAGTCCATGTTGCTGTGTTTTGAAGCTTACATTTTTCATAGAGTGAAACTACAAATTTGGATAGGATATAGTATTTTATCATCCAAAAAAAAAAAAAAACACTGATCTAAAAATGAGTGTTACTGTAAATGCTCAAGCCTCTTTGGAGACGAGCAGCATTATAACTGACACAGAGAGAGCTCTGGCTCCTTAATTGAGAATATAATTTTAGATATCCTTCCCTTACCCATTTCCCTCTTTCTCTCATACACACACATACACAAAGAGCCTGAATATCAACAAGGCGTTTCAATGTGGTGTCTCATCACACTTACACCCACAGAACTTTGGGAAACAACTGACAGCCTGCAATCTGGCAAACCGCTGAAGTGAGAATATGAAACTGCATTCACATTCAGAACCAACTTGTTTTGGTAAACAGCATTTACATCATTCGTAGTGACTAACATGTTTGCGTCATTCAAATGTTTATTTACCAAACCTTTTCAAACCCAATCTGCACCCAAGGGAAGAACTAGATCTCTTTCCACTTAGTTAAGCCTTCTGTGGGTTACTAACAGTGCTTTTAATTACTGCATTTAGGGCTTATGGTCCAAAACACTTACACCACATCTCCAGCATAATGACGAATGCGGAAGTCTCTGTCAAACTCCAGGTTTTTGTCCGTGGGGGAAAGCTGTGGAGATAGAGATGGGATATTAGAGTGTTGTTTTTTTTTTAAACAGAAAACAGACTCTCAAAACTGATAATAACACTTGGAAAGCAACTGCAAATTTTTGCAGTAAACAAGCCTGCAAAAGTGCAGCAGTGTCAGAGAAAGAGCAAGGCAGCTCAAAGACTGGGAGGGAGCTTCTAAGTAACTCTGCGATTATGAAAGATAGATGAGATGCACACTTCTATCCAGCATAAGACAGCAGAGCTAAAAAAGCTGTGCTGAAAGAAGTGAAAGACTTTTAAACTACACAATTTAGTTTTGCACGGCAAGCACGCATACATTAATTTAATTATTTTGCCTAAACTTTTTAAATTCTCCTCTATGATAAATCTCATTTTATTAAATAATTTTAAAGATTAACATTAATTAATATACACTTTCCAGTTAAAAGTTTTTGAACAGTAAGATTTTTTTATGTTTTTTAAAGAATTTTCTTCTGCTCAACGATCCAAAATACAGCAAAATACAGTAATTTAATGTTTAAAATATATTTTAAAATGTAATGTTTTCCTGTGATCAAACCTACATTTTCAGTATCATTTCTCCAGCCTTCAGTGTCATCAGTGTCAAATCATTCTAATATGCTGAATTGCTGTTCAAGAAACATTATGTTTTCAACATATTTATTATAATAATAATAATAATAATAAACGTTTTTGAGCAGCAAATCAGAATATTAGAATGATTACTCATGATTAATCATGTTACTGGAGTAATGATGCAAAAAAAAAATCAGCTTTGAAATCACAGAAATAAATTGCATTTTATAAAATATTCAAACAGAAAAGAGTTATTTTAAATAGTAAAAATATTTCAGAATTGTACAGATTTTGCTGTACTTTTAATTAAATAAATGCAGGCTTGTTGAGCATAAGAGACTTCTTCAAAAAAACATTACAAATTTTACTGTTCAAAAACTTTTGACTGGTAGTATATTTTTGAATGCATTTCTAAAAAAACACATTTTAAATAAATCAGTTTTTAAACAAACACATTTTTAAACAAATGTATAGCTTAAAGTTAATTAATACTGTTACCCATCTTTTTTTTCTAAAAATAAATAAATGACTTAACATGAAGAAACAGTATGAAAACTGATTTTTTTAGGACTTCAAGTAATCTGAAATACCCATATATTTGATAATGCATACTTAAATAGCCTTTAAATATATATACATAGTGTTGACATTTGCAACCATGCATAAACTTGTTCTAACACCCTGTTATCAGTTCCAGATCACTGTCCTCCTTAAGGAGCCTCAGAATGCTGAGTGAGGGCAGCTAGTGCAGTTATATAAGACTCACTGTCATTCATAAAATACAGCAGTGACATCAAAGGCAAGCAGCCTCAGCTCTCATTAAGATACAAAATGCTGCTGATCCACCGCATGAACAGGGACGCCCGTTTCTGCGGATTAAAGCAGAATGGAACAATGACACTCCGCATCCCTCTAGCCACAAGCCGTCACATGCCCACACGCCGGATTAATTAAAGGATTGGCTATCAGTAAGTTTTAGTGAGCTTTTGTGTCGCCGTCTCTATTGTGGTAGACCCCAGCATCTCTATTCTGTGTCGGGTGCCACTTTATGGGTCGCTGTTTGGTTTGTGTATGTGGTGAGTCACTCGGCTCATTTTAACTGCAATACAGATAAAACGGCCCTCTAAGGAAACGAATGAGAAGCTACTATCTCTACCAGAGAGGACAAACTCTGAACACTTCACTCGAAGTGGAAAAGTAATCAGAATCAATTTGAATGGATGGCTGAAACTGTGATGAAAAAAAAAAAAAACGCAATCATTTAGTCATTTGAAATTGCAATGGAGATTCGTATTTAATGTGGGACATCTGAAGACTGCATTTCCCAAGAGTTTAAGGTCTTCACATATGAAACCCAGACCAGGCCTTAAAAAACACTCACCAGGTCTCTTGAAAAACATGATATATCTCAATTAGTTGTGGCCAGAAACACACAGGCACAACAGTCAAACGTTTTTGAACAATAATATTTTTTATGTTTTTTTAAAGAAATCTCTTTTGCTTATTTGATCTAAAGTACAGCAAAAAGAGTAAAAATCTGAAATATTTTGAACTATTTATATATTATACTATTAAATATTCTGAACTATTTAAAAAAACTGTTTTCTATTTGAATATATTTTAAATGTAATGTATTCCTTCATTGTAATCATTATAATATTCTGAAAGTTCAAAAGAACAGTATTTATCTGAAATATAAATCTTTTGTAAAATTATAAATGCATCATCACTTTTGATCAATTTAAGCATTCTTGCTAAATTACATTTTAAAATATATTCAAACAAAAAACAGTTATTTTAAATAGCAAAAAATGTTTCAAAATTGTACTGTTTTTGCTGTACTTTGGATCAAATAAATGCAGGCTGGGTGAGCAGAAGAGACTACTTTAAAAAACATTAATAATCTTACTGTTCAAAAACATTTGACTGGTAGTGTATGGAGCCACACTGCATATGCCATTTTACAAAGCAGAGCATAGATGATCAAAAGTCAAAAAGGAGATGAGTCACAGCAGGATCTGAAAAGCGTCTAAACATAAAAGCAATGGTGAGAAAGAACAAGTTTACACCTTTAAACCTCAAGCATTTTTAATAGAAAGAAGACATTTAACAATATTTCACAACCTTATCTTGTCTTATTTATGCACCAAATGTGCTGTTTTTACTCTTATTATACAGTACCATTTAACATGATCATTACTATTATAAAAATTTCAATAAGAGCTTTTAATTGTAGCTGCATAACATTTGTTACAAATAAAATAAAAAGATATGAGTCAATTTAAAAATGACAGTTTCATTATCACAGATTTGTGTTTGCATTTCCTATTTACACAAAATCTGTATTTGTATAACTGCATTTACCAGTGTTTCCTATGTAATTATTTTAGGCGGGGCTACACAGATACGGAAGCAGGCGTGAGGCTCGCTGTGATTTTCGGCCTCTGCATCTCACTATATGACGACATTAACACATAAACTTAATCTCCAGAGCTGCTGTGACAGTCACTTCATGATAATTTTACCGTTTCATTTGAGAAAACTAGTCTAGCATCATAATGTATACAAACAGAAACTTCACGGCAACCTGTCAAAATAAAAGTACGGTTTAACGTGCAACAAAAATATATTGCTCTTGTATTACTTTTGTACAGAATAATGCACATCTTTATATACCCCGCCCCCCAAAACCATAAACCCAGGGGAAACACTGATTTACTGTTACTTTGATTTCTGTGTTTTGGGATTTTAGAATTCCAAAGAACTTTAGAATGATTTGAATATTTCAAATCAATGGGTGAATTCCAAACGGAAGTGAGCATCCCTATGCCCTACTCCCTTCGAAGGGCAGAGCCCAGTGTGTTCTTTTAAGGGAGTAGGGCATTTCTGTCTCGTATCAGCGTTTGGAACTCCCTTGGCGAAGGGAATGACTGACCAAATGTTGCCTTGACAACGCTGATCCTGCGTGCAGCATTCAACGTTAATCAGGTGTTGCAAATAAACATTTATTCTCATTATTACTATTACTATTACTATTAAATCTTGTCCAACTGTGTCTTATTTAGGGCTGCCCCCTAATAGTCGACTAAGCGTTAGTTGACCAGAAAAGGCTTGGTCGACCAAAATTTTATTAGTCGTTTAGTCGCAGAAATAAATAAATAAATAAATCTGACGAAGAGATCGTTAATGGCTATAGTCTGTGTGGTAACAGTAATACAGTATACATTGGGCAGTACATCCAACATTAGCCTATCATCCATCAACCTCAAATATGGCTTATTATCTGAACTACGTAGCTACGTAAATAGTAGCAACTGTACATGTAATGTTGTACAGTGTAATGTTAAGTGCGTATTTGCGTTTATCAGTTAGTATACACTCACCACTGAAAACGCCAGACTTTTTGTTCAGTCCTGAGTTCTGCAAGCTATTTAATCCTGTCATTATAACAAAGCCTTTAGACGCGCATGTAGAATGCACGTTCAGTACCGCGGAGAGTTTACGCGACCGTTAAAACGAAACCGAAAGCAAAACGCGCGCACGCATTCAAAAGCAATTTTAAAATCCTACCTTCAGAGAGCGACTATCCCAATGCGCGCAAATTAGGCTATATATATGTATATATTAAAGACGTTTGAAAACAACTGACCCAGAAAAATGTGCGCTGTCTGTGGGGTAGCTGAACAGACATGCGCTTACTGCAGGATGGATGCGCCAGTGCGGTAATTTGCTCTTAGCTTACTCCATCATTTTTGGGCATACAGCTAAAAGTAAAACATGCAATGCAGTCTACTTATTGTTTTTCCCTGACACATTTATAATGCGCTGTGACAAGCTTTATGCGTACTTGAGCGCTTTTTAGGATATGTGCAATTAAAGGCTCATTAAAATGATTTAAATGGTAGGATTAGTCGGCTAATGCTTAAAATGAACGACTACTAGTCGACCAGAAAAATCCTTAGTCGAGGACAGCCCTAGTCTTATTTACTATTAAACTTTGTCAAACTAAACGTGCTTAAACATGCTTACACTACCGTTTTAAAACATATTTCTATCACTGAAAATACTTTGTATTACATTAAAATAAAAACAAATTTAATCAGCCTATTCTACTTACGTTTGTATGTGAAGTCGAAATCAAATACAAATTTGCTTTAAAAGACATCGCAAGAGCTCCTAACTGAAGATCACATGATCACAAATGGAAATCACTTCTGTGAAGTGACCATCGCATGTTCCCTTCGCTAACGGACTTCTGGAAGGGCCCTTCGCGAAGGGATTCAGTTGCTCACTTTCGTTTGGAACGTCCCTACAAATGGCGTCCCCTTCCCAAAGTGCCCTTGAAGGGCGCAAAAAAGCCGTTTGGAATTCGCCCAATATATTTGAATTATTTGAATCATGTGACACTGAGGACTGCAGTAATGGCTATTTAGCTTTGCCATCAAAGTAATAAAATAAAAATAAATTTAAAAAAAACATAGAAGTACTGTTTTACTGTATTTTTAAGCCTTGGTAAGCGTAACAACTTTTAAAAACATTTTTTTTTTAAATATTACAGACAGTAGTGGACACATACACACACTTTTTTCATTGTGGTTTCTCCCATAAACACACGTTGAAGACTGACACGGAAGAGAAGAAATTGTTAAATAAAAGTCACTATTTTTGTTTTGTTTTTTTGGCAGAAAGTATATTCATTGCTTCATAAAATTACAGTTAAACCACTGATGTCACATGGACTATTTTAACAATGTTCTTACTACTTTTCTGGGCCTTGAATGTGGCAGTTACATTGCTGTCTATGTCTAAAGCAGTCTGATTTCTTTAAAAATATCTTGATGAGTAATTAATGACAGAATTTGTATTTTTGGGTGAACTATCCCTTTAAACAATGACCCTCCATTTACCAGCCTCAAGCTTTAACCACAACAAAGAGAAGAAAACAAATGAGATTTAGCCACCAACACTAAATGCAGCTGCTTGTTTACAGCATTTATTTGTACAATTTGGATTCAAACTCAAATTATGTACACATTTTGAATCCACCTGTGCTAACCTCTAGGCCAAAGTTACAAACTATAAGCACTCCAATTCTACCCGGTCCTAAATTTACTGAGTAAAAAAAAAAAAAGTGTTTGATTGTACAGACATGTTTAATCCAGGATCCTGCTGGTCGCACAGATGCCTCCCCGCCCTCCTACTCCAAGCTCTATTCTCACCCCCTAGGACCACACCATCCTGTCTAACACCTGTGCTTCTCAATACAGAGTGTTGGTTAAGCCAACCAAACAAACACAGCAAACATGGCAATGGCACCTTCCAACAAATCCCGAAATCTGCCATTCACACATTGACACAGCCAACAGCAGCCAGGTATCCAAATCACAGTGGACTCTAGATGTCCAGATCAAACACAGAGGACAATATAACAGTAACTGTGAAAACATTTGAGTTTAAAAAAAAAAAAAACTTGTGATTGCTTAGATACACAGCAGGAAAAAAACAGGACTCATCAAATGTGATTCACAAAACCTCATTGTTGAATTTAAATCACTTCAAGAACTGAGAAACAATGACTGAAAAGAAAAAAGAAGAAATTCAAGATGTCTTCATGAAGTTTGAATGTTTTTAATCTTTCTTTGTTACTTTAAAACACAAGGTGTAAATCATGGATATGCGTTGGAAAGATAGATATGTCGTGCAAATTGCACTTCGAAAGGTCAGTGGCAAGAATGTTGAAATTACTTGAGTTCAGCGCACTGGCCGATGCTAACATGAGTCATGTGGAAAGAGCCTCAAGAAAAACAACCTTGCTAATGCTAAACTTAAAAAGCTGCATCCAAAATCCATTACCATTGACGTGTCAATGCATGCCGCACTGGGAATTCATCCACCAATTATCATAAACATACGTGCTAAACGTGTGTCAGGGTTTCACACGTCACCGTAAAAACAGTGCAATTACTTCGACTATGCTAGAAACAAGTCATGATCTCTTCCTAATGAAGAGTTCCGCAGAAGATCAGGCTACAGAGGCCAGTGGAGCTCTTCAGGAACAGGAACAGAAACCAACAGCTAATTGGCTGGTTGCTTTGGCCTACACAAGCCTGATCGTATAATGAGCCTGCTCTTGGCTTCACACAACCAGGCACCCGTGTGCTCCCATGGCAGCATCCGCTCACATGGCCACACCTGTAATCAGCACGTGATGAAGAGAGGGAAAACAAGGGGTGGGGGAATTGCGATCAAAGAGAGGAACAGGAGAAAGGAACGAAGCCCCCGACGCTTACCACTTGTGTCAGCAAATAACAGTAATTAAAAGCTGATGGGAAAAGAAGCTTTTTTATAACACATCTGGAAGGATCAAAGCCATTTTAAGGGTGTGATGCAAAAGTGGGAAGCACAGAGAACACCAAGAGCCTGCAAGGCACATGAAGGAAGACGTAAACAAGCTGATAAAGCACAGAAGGTGAAAGTGGCTGTAAATGAAGCACATTATTGAGATGGATATGGCAGCTTGAGGCTGGATCTGCCATTGCATCTGATGTTTTTATCTTAGATAAAGCATATAACACGTATACAGACTGAGGCAAACTCTTTATTCAAGCAATTAGATATGAAAGTGGTGCTTCAGCAATCAAAACACTGTTTAACATCATTTCTAGGCTTTGAACGTGGTAGTTACGTTGCTGTCTATGCAGGGTCAGAATTTTTCATTAAAAAAATATCTTAATTTGTGTTCTGATGATGAACAAAGGTCTTACGGGTTTTGGAACAACATGAGGGTTAGTATAATGACAGAATTTAAATTTCTGGGTGAACTATCCCTTTAAAATAGATAACTGTTATTTTAAATAATATTTTGCGATATTCATGTGTTTTTGCTCAAACAAATGCAACCTTGGTGAGACTTCTTTTAAAAAAAAAAACTATTTTTAACGTAGTAACCGTTAGGGCTGTGCCGATATTCGGACGCGAATTATAATGCGTATCTCGTCAGTAATGCCGGTTCTGTGATTAGTCCTAAATCTCATTCACCTGTTCATTCATGCAGCCGCGTTTACTACACAGAGCCGTAGTTCGCTGACAAGCTACGCAGTTTCACGTGCAGAATCGATATGTATCGCCTGCGATACTGAAGGCGATATTTGCGTAGCTTGTCAGTGAACTATGGCTCTGTGTAGTAAACGCGGCTGCATGAATGAACAGGTGAATGACATTTAGGACTAATCAGAGAACCGGCATTACTGACGAGATGCGTATGATATCGCGTCTAAAAATCAGCACAGCCCTAGTAACCGTAGTATTTTGTACAATGCGTTTTAGTCCCACGCTAAAAAAAAAAATTCTAAAATTGCATGCAAAAGGCCCAGATTGAAAGCACCAGCAGAAGTTGCCAGGTCACTGGAATTTATGGGATTATTAACAGAAATCATACCATAGGTCATACTCACAGGGATAGTATGCTTGGAAATAATATTTCACATCTTCGACTGCATTCATTAGCCCTTTTTGTAGTGTGCCAGCCACCCAATAATAGCAATAAGCTTTGTGCTTTGTTGCTTTTAATATAACTCAGCTTTCACGTTTTGTCAGTTTTATTACAAAATATAAATAAAAAATGTGTTTCTCCTCTTCATTTTAAGCTTATAGCATGATATAGACATGAAGGAACATCAGAAGAAATGAAAAAAAAAAAAAAAACATTATAGCCTAATTTAATTAAACAAATGTCTCACTGTAATCGGAAACTATTACATTACTGTAATAGATATATTGTTTGTATTTCGCTATAAAACTGACATTTTGAAAGCTGAGACGTATATATATGCAATATCTCCCAGTCCGGGACATGTGCATGCACAATAAATTAGAATTTTCTCTCAAAATATTACTTTAATCTTGTAATTGCTACAAATGAATTCTCATAATTTAAATTTTATTGTCAATATATTCCGACTTTATTGTCAAAATATTTTGACATTGTTCTCAAAATATTTAGAATTTATTCTCGTAATTTTGACTTTATTTTCAAAATATTTCAACTTTATTCTTGAAATATTTAGATTTTATTCCTGAAATATTTCAACTTTATTCTCGAAAATTTAGACTTTATTCTCATAATTTGACTTTATTCTCAAAATATTTCGACTTTATTCTCTTAATATTTTCTAATATTTCAACTTTATTATTGTCATATTTTTCAACTTTATTCTCAAAAATACTTTGACTTTATTCTCGAAATATTTTGTCTTTATTCTTGTAATATTTTGACTTTATTCTCATAATTTCTATTTTATTCTCAAAACATTACTACTTTAATCTCGTATTTCTTTTTTTAACGTGGCACTAAAACGTGTCTTCATTTTATAAACTAGAATCTATAATTGCCAGAATTTAAAAGTCCAAAAAGAGCGAATTTATGAAATAATGAACCATTTATATCTTCTTCACTGCTATGTACGGATAGTGCAGCTTATGACAGAGCAAGCTCCATGTTTTCTGTCAGGCCCAAGTCAAGAGAAAAGCACTACAGAGAAAGAACTCCGATCCACAGAGCATACATTTCATACTTGAAATCAACCAAGGGTAAAACTTTCCCTCTTAAACCAAGACTGCAGAGGAAAAGATCAAAGCAAAAAGGGTAAAAAAACCTGGAAAAAAAAGAGATGCAGCCACAGCTTTTTAACAAGCAACCATTAATTATGTTGTTAAAGTGGCCTGGACATTTTGTGTCTCCCAGAGAGGATGTCTATCACCACAAACAAGCCTGGAAACATCTCAGAGGTGGCTGTGAAAGACGAAGTGTCACAGCCCAGATCTAATATGTGAGATAAGCACACACCTGAATACATTAGTGAGCTTTCCTTATGCATTTCCCCCTACTGACCCATCACATGCTCATTTCGCATGTCAAATTTAGCGAGAGTGGCCTTTACATAAATAGATTAGCCATATCTAAAACATACACTATGAAAAGGATACATGCATGCAGATGTTTATGCTCACGCGCAGCAGGAGAAAGGCACATCATCTATCTAGCTAACAGGCCTGAGATTCCTCCACAGTGAGGAGTAATCCTCTGCATTACAAATGAGCTCTGAAGGACACTTATTATTCCTGCATCCAGGGAGACTTTTGATTATTCACACAGCCTGACGTGGGGGAATTATCGTGGGGGCAGGCGATGCCTGCTCGCTTCTCTTTCCCCCCTTCGGCTTAAATGCAGCATGAGGACACATTCTGAGTGCATTTTGATAAAAGTTGTACCTAAACTCACCCTGAGCTGGGTCTGTGCCCAGGGCAATGCACGAAGGGCCGATTAGTGTCCAGATATCCCGTCTGTCTAGAAGCACTGAAAGGTGGGTTATGTTTACATTTCGTTTCGTTCACTGCCTTTTTCTATCTTTATCTCAGCCTGTCTTCATCCATAACTCTCCTACTCCCTCTCGCTTTCTGACACTTCGCCAAGGCTGTGAGACATCAGTCTTACTTGCTTCCATTGGTTGCCAGTGACATCACCGTAGGCTCAGCACTGAGAAATACTGAAGGACATTTTTTTACTAACCATTACTGCCTCCTTGTGTTGGGTCAGGGTAATGCATAAAATTGAATAATGTGCAGAATAGCATACTATCATACTACACTAATGATCAACATTTTTGAACAGTAAGATTTTTAATGTTTTTTAAAGATTTCTCTTCTGATCACCAACCCTGCATTTATTTGGTCCAAAATACAGCAAAGGCTGAAATATTTATTTCTGTGACCAAAGCTAAACTTTCAGCATCATTACTCCAGTTTTCAGTATCACATGATCCTTTAGAAATCATTCTAATATGCTGATTTGCTGCTCAGAAAAGTTTTTATTATTATTATTATTATTATTATCAATATTTAAACTGTTGAGTACATTTTTTTTCTTTTTGATTCTCTGATTTATAGAAAGAACCAAAGATCTGCATTTATCCAAAATAAAAAGCTTTTGTAACAATATACGCTATACCATTCAAAAGCTTGGAGTCTTGGATTATAGAAATTAATACTTTTATTTAGCAAGGATGCTTTAAGTTGATCAAAAGTGATGATAAAGACATTTATAATGTTTCAAAAGATTTCTATATCAGATAAATGCTGTTCTTCTGAACTTTCTATTCATAAAAGAAACCTGAAAAAAATCTACTCAGCTGTTTTCAACATAACAATATATGTTTTTGAACAGCAAATCAGAACATTAGAATGATTTCTAAAGGATCATGTGACTGGAGTAATGATGCTAAAAATTCAGCTTTGGAATCAAAAATAAATTACATTTTAAAAATATATTCAAATAGAAAGCAGTTATTTTAAATAGTAAAAATATTTTACAACTTTTTACTGTTTTGTGCACTTTGGATTAAATAAATGCAGGTTTGGTGATCAGAAGAGACCTATTAGATTATCAAAAACAAAGACTCTTGGTAATCATCCTCCAATGGGTACTGTAGACTATAGTTTAAAAGTTTGTCAATATGATCTTTTTTTTAAATAGATCAAAAGTGAATAAATATATATATATATATATATATATATATATTTTTTTTAACTTTCTATTCATAAAGAATCCTGAAAAAATATGGTTTCCACAAAAAATATTAAGCAAAACAACTGTTTTCAACACTGATAATAAAAAATAATTGTTTATTGAGCACCAAATCAGCATATTAAAATGATTTCTGAAAAATCGTGTGACACTGAAGACTGGAGTAATGGCTGCTAAAAATTCAGCTTTGCCTTTACAGAAATAAATTGCATTTTAAAAAATTATAATAGAGAACAGTTATTTTAAATTGTGGTTAATATGTCACTGCATTGCTATTTTTACTGTATTTTTGATCAAATAAATGCATCCTTAGGTAATTAATTGGCATGTGTTGTCATTTTCAGTACCTTGCGGCTGGTGTAGTGGGCATGTTTCGCCAGTTTTCCATTAAGAGCCTGCAGGAACATCTCATCTGTCACCTTCCCCACATTCATGCACGCCTCATCCAGGACCGCAAAAATGCCCTTATGCTGCTGTTCCACCAGATCCACGATGATCTGATTGTTGAAGTAGTCAATCTGTTTCCATGAACACACAAACACAACAAAGTTTATTTAGTTATTGCATTAAAGCCAGAGAGATTCTTGCAAAATTCTAATATAAACAGCAAAGATGTGAAAACTTTAAGAAGAAACAATCAAATAAAACCCACATGTTTCCAGGGGATGCCCTCTCTTTGATACTCCTCCTGCTCTTGTTTCAACACCAGCTGAATGAAGAGCTGCTGTAGTTTCTCATTACAGTAGTTTATACAGAATTGCTCAAAGCTGGATAAAACAAAGGAACAATTTGTACAGACATTCTAATTATACTTAACAGAGCAGAATACTATTCTTAGAATAAGATCCTTATATACACTACCATTCAAAAGTTTGGATTTATGTTAATGTTTTTAAAGAAATCTCTTTTGCTCATCAAGGCTGGATTTATTACAGAAAAAACTGTAATATTGTGAAATATTATTGCAATTTGAAATAATGGTTTTCTATTTTAATGCACTTTAAAAGATAATTGATTTCTGCGAAGTCTTCAGAGTCACAAGATCCTTTATTTTTGAAAACAGCTGTGATGCTTCATATTTTTTCAGGATTTTTTTGATGAATAAAAAATTGAAAAGAACAGCATTTATTCAAAATGGAAATCTTTTCTAGCTATATAAGTCTTTACCATCACTTTTTATCAATTTAACACATCCTTGCTGAATTAACGTGTTAATTTCTTTTAAAAAAAGAAAGAAAAAAATGTACTGACCGCAAAGTTTTGAAAAGCAGTGTATATTGTTACAAAAGATTTCTATTTTAAATAAATGCTGTTCTTTTTTAGCTTATTATTCACCAAAGAAGAATCATGTGACACCGAAGACTGGTGTAATGATGCTGAATATTCAGCTTTGCAGCACAGAAATATATTACATTTTAAAGTATATTAAAATAGAAAACCATTATTTTACATTCCAAAAATATTTCACAATATTACTGTTTTTTTCTGTATTTTTAATCAAATAAATGCAGCCTTGGTGAGCATAAGAGACTTCTTTAAAAAAACAAAAAATTGTACTGATCCTGCACTTTTGAACAGTAGTGTATGTGCGATACAGCATATGCTCTCACCTGTTATTCTGAAAGATCTCAAAGCCATAGATGTCCAGGACTCCAATGACTGTATTCTTCCCATGAACCCTGGCGTCATAGCTTTTCACCTCAATTATATCATTAATTCTTCCGACAATCCAACAGAAAAGCCGCTCATAAATGGCCTGTAAGAAGCAAATAAAGAGTCAAACTGGTGGATGAAGAAACGTAGATGTGAATAGTTTAGTCAGTCAGATTGTTTTGAATAGCTAAAGAGAAAAAAAATAAAAAGACATACATTATAGTATATTAAGACATACTTACAGTCAAACCAAAAATGGTTCAGACACCAGATATAATTTTTATCAAGACTATAATTATGATAAGAGTTCTTATCATATTTTATTACCATTTTCTGAATATTATACTATATAATACTATATTGAATAAACTGTGACAATGTGAGACATTTTATGAAATTATGAAATTCAAATAGTGTGCTTAATATTTTGTGAAAAACATCATAATTTTTTTTCAGGATTCTTTGCTAAATAAAATCTAAAAATAGAATTTATTTGAAACTGAAGTTTTTGTAACAAAGTCCCATTTGAGCAATTTTTTATTATATAAAATACAATATAAAATTTAGGTACAATGGTGTGTAGTTCACAAGTAATATTTTGGTCCAGCAGTTTTATTTACAGCTGTGTAACCACAATTTAAGTCTCCCAGAGTCTCAATTCATACCTTGGCCAAAGCATCCCGGCCATAACTGGCCTCTTGATGAGTGTGCTGTTTGTCAATTACATCGCGGCCAGTGGCCACAGTGCGATAGAGCATAGCTTTTTCTACATTCTCATCTTTAGTGGAAAGCAAATCCCCCAGAATGGACACTAGCTTAGAGTTCTCAATGAGAGTCACATCTCCATCACTTCCAAACTTTAGATTGCCCTGAAAAAGATAAAATAATTAATCAATCATTAACTCCGGGATACAGAAACTAGCAGCAGTTAGTAATATTTTTTAAACAAGCTTAGGAAATACTAAACCAGATGCAAGATGGTAGCCAGGATTTTGTAGACCGTCTGAATCTCCTCTGCAGTGAATCCGATGACCTTCATGGCATCAGTGACAGCTTTAAAATCAGCACTGTCATTTATAGACGACTGCGAGATTGAAAAGACAATCTGAGTGAGTTACGGTCAAAAAACAAAAGCTGAGAGATCCTGATACATTAAATAGATAAAACATCCAGACATTGCTTCTGACTAATTCAGCCTGGTTGGTCTTTACCTAAATGCAGACTGGCAGCTAAAAGCCTTTCATTTAGTGAAGGTAAAGCAATGCTTTTGAAATGGGAGGTCATTAAACCCATTACATTCACATCTAATTTATAGGCAAGCAATTAAAAGCAGAAAACTGCTGACACAGCAACTCAATTTCTACATTTCCTAAAACAAGTGTGCAACACTCGAAACGCTAATTATTCTGGCATGCTCATGGCTAACAGCTCCTGCAGAGAAACTCTGATTTCATACAGCAGGAACCTTTTGCAGCCACAGTTGTGCTGGACAGAGTGTGAAGTTTAGCCAGCATGTGCGCCTATAAAAGACTTGGGAACTGGCATGAAATGTTCAAAGCGCTGTAGGCTGTTTGTTTCAGACCTCTGTGAGCTCAACAATCCAGCCTGTTCCATGACGACACCTTGTTTGTTGCTCTAAATGTGTTTTTGTGCCCGCTCATTAAACTCCCTGCAGAAGCAATGGAACAGTGCTAAGTCATCACACCTCTTGACTCAACAGGCTAAAGATATGAGGCAATTGCAAATAGGTTTTAATACGCACCAATGGCTACTGTACTCGTAAACAACTCCCTGCACAATCATGTGTGATTGCCCCGCAATGGTTTTTATATAATATTATACAAACCTTACCACCCATAATAGTCTGTTTTTAATTTGTACATGGTGCAATACCTTTATCTGGCCTCCAACTTTGATGTAGGTGTACGCTGTGGGATCTCTTTGAATGTGCAGGGACTTCAGTTGAGCATCTGGAGCTCCTTTCACCAGCTGAAAAACACATTTAAAAAAGCTTTTGACTTTCCCCATTGGATCATTTCTGTTGTGTTGATATGGAGGAGCGTGTAAATTATAGTCTTGATAATAATGGTTTGCAGAGCATCAACAATCAGATGGAATTGCTCGGATGTTTTGCACATGTTTGAAGCAACGGGACATTATTTTGTAGGAGCAATAAAAGTGAGAGATGATTGGGCTTTGAAGGCTCTGACAGAGAAGAGTCATAACACAGGTTTAGTGGGATTTGTCTGATGTCTGGAACGGCTGGCAAACAAAAATAGCTTCTTAATGTCTGCGGTGAGTCTGTCACTCACCTGGTAGAATGAGTGGAAACTCCTCTCTCCTTCCTGCTGAAAAATGACTCGGGACTGAGGAAGAAATTAAAAAGAAGTGTTAAGGCTAAAGTTCATATGAATTCTTAATAAACAAACATTTCACAGCTTCTCCAGCACGTTCTAGGAACATGCAAGACAAAAGTGTGTCGTGAATCAATGTATTATTATTAATAATAAAACACACTATTATTATTATTATTATTGTAGTCCAAATTCAAAATTATAATCAAAAATATAATCAAAATAAAGCTGTGTTTATTACTACAAAAAAATTAGGGTCACGATTCAATGTCATGATTTTTTTGTCTGCACTGGACATCAAGCGCACTATTTTGATAGTCCACTCAGTGTAAAGCGTTTTCACGACATGTCATCAATCGGCCATACCGGCAGCACTGAACATAATCAATGCCAAAGAAAAGATTGTATATTTTGCTGATTACTGCTGCTAAAAATGGTCAATTATTGTCATGTTTTGGCAAGGTTATATGTTTGTCAGTGATTCTCAGGATCTGTGAATCATTCGCCATCGTCCTATCAGTCTCATCAGTTTTATCAGTTCTCCATACTCCATGAAATTTTATGTACTGTAATGTAACAGGCTACCGCTAACAAGCGGCTAACCGTGTCCCTATAGTGGCTCCATAGAATCCGTTATTCGTTATCCCTACTTCCCAATAGACATGTGCTGGTATTCGGTAATGCGATATATCACGATAATGAATTTGCACGGTATTGTTCTAACATAATAATTCCAATATAATAATAATAATAATAATAATAATAACGCATTGTTAAAATCTAAAGTTATAATTTTTTTTTTTTTTTTATGAATCTGAGCTAATGTGAACTAAGAGTTTCTTCTTAGCAAATGTAATTTTTGTTCATTGCTAATGTTAATGCACTAACTAAGGTTAACTAATGAGACCTTACTTTAAAGTAATACCTATTGGTCTTTTAATTCTTTTGCACTTTAATCTGTGTAAAAATTTTTACTTTACTTTTTTTGTGTATTGCTTTATTGCATTTAAATGTTCAGATATTTTTGTTGTTAAACCTTTTAAACTGTATTATGACAACATTTTCTTGCAACTAAATTTCAATATTGTGATAATACCATATGCCGTGATAAACTGAACTAATCACGGCATGAAAATTTGATACCGGCATATCCCTACTTCCCAATAATAACAAAAGATCAATATTTTTCCAAGCACTTGCCCTCGCTGAAAATGGGGCAGGATGTATTTGTTTTTCCACCTCCATTGCTGTTGGTGTTTTGTTTCAACAACATCATGTTATTAATATTATTATATTACTAGAAAATAGTTTTTTGACATTTGTAAATCGATGTGAATTGCTAGAAGACTGAATCGCGATTTGTATGTGAATTTAATTTTCCCCCACCCCTAATAAAAATATTGAAGAAAATGAGAAATACTGCTATTGTAATAAATTCAGGATCCATATTACACTTCTTAATTGCTTTAATAGCTCCTCTTTAGCGCCCCCTACCTTCTCAAGCAGGTAGTTGTTGATATGGCCGCCAATGGGGTCTCCCTTAAAATCAAAGTTGATATCCATGTACTTGCCGAACCGGCTGGAGTTATCATTGCGGTTGGTTTTGGCATTCCCAAAAGCCTCCAGGACGCAGTTGGACTTCAGCAGCATGTTTTTCACCCTGTATAAACACACACTCTTTTCATTTCTACTGTATTTATTAGCCACTTGTGCATCAGTTCACCACTACAGCTGACGAGTGTCAGATTCAATATGAGGCTGATGGATCTTATTGCTCCTGACATTTGGTATTAGCGTAAATACACAAAACTGTCCGTATGAAGCATTTATGAGCAAGCACACACGATTATATCTGGCTATTTTAGTGTATATAGTATCACCATGTGGTATCCCAGCATGGTGGTTAAAAGTGTTTCAGTGGATGATTTATGAGGCCTGCTGTACGGGTCAGACCACAGAATGCTCAGCATTGGTTCTCCTGCTGAAAAGCCATGCATGACCTACACTGCACGTTGAAGGAAGGTGTCCTACTCGGTGCCTGACAAGCTGAAAAGGTCCTAACCCTACTGTTACAAGGCTTTCAGGCATTAAGCAGGACACTTTCCTCCATTTTGTGACCTGAATACCTACAACATCCTGCAAAATTCCACTTTGCATTTTGCCTTGGACCGTTAGCACAGTGTTGGTATCCCAATAGCCCCATCAAAGTTAATTATTTTTAATTATCTTTTAACGGTCACAATAATTTACTTATTTTAAAGTCATTATTCCCATTTTATAGGTTTAACAAAGTAAAATCAAAGTCATTTTACTCTCAAAAACCTGCTTAAGTGCCCCCTCAAGTATGTTATCCTAGTTGGAAATCACTATGGACTACAAGAACTGCAATCAGTGATGGATGCCCCTGAGTTTTGGCATAACTTTAGATGTACATCCTGGAAAATATTTTCTGCTGATCAATGCCTAGTTTCCAAAGAGCTTTAACCTTTAGCATAGCAAAGAAAATAAAGCATATCTTTTGGGTGCAATAACACTGATATGAGATAAGCTAACTGCATAAAGCACTATACATCTGACAGTGGATAACAGCTGCAAAGCATGATTTTATTATTATTATTGCTATTACTGCATAGTTAAAACAAAAAAATGAAGGACTATGCAGCATGTTGCACAAGAGAGATATATAAAGATCTTTATGATTAAACATGCCCTACATATTCCTATACTGGGTGTTATATTTCTCAAGCTACACTGTTAAAAGAGATAAAGCAAAGAGCATAGTAGAATTTCCTGTCATTTATTTATCAAGCTCAACTTGGATCCATCATATTGCAATTAGCGTGACCCAGCGCTATTTTAATCTCTGCCCTACATTTCACTTCTGTCTCTACCCATGAGGAAATTTATTATTCATTAACTCACTACCATGAGAATTTCACTTTGAAAATTCAGCTTTCTCTTAGTAACTAAGCAGTGATTTATATGATTATAAACAGCACCTACATAAGCAATATAAAATATTGCAATGCTCAGTGGTTGTTGATTAGAACATTACGGAGGCATGCTATGCAGCATGGTCTTAATATGACTCATCACTGCAGCAGCGAGGAGAGAAGAACAGAAAGGCTTTTTGTTGTACGTACCTCTCCACCTCTGCTCTTTGGCTGGGATTGGTGATAGCAGCAATATATTGCATTATATATTTACTAGCCTCCGTTTTTCCAGCTCCACTTTCCCCTGCAAAACAAACAAAAAATGACTTATACTTACATATATATTAAATCATATGATTTATCAAACTAAACTAATTGTAGCATTACAATCTACAACAGAATTTAAAAAACCTGAAACCACTAGTAAAAATACTTTTATTTTGCTTACACTACAAATAAAATTAACATACCAATTTGAGTGAAAAATAAAAAAAATATAATTTTAGTATTTTTTTAATTTAGAATTTAAATCTGTAATGTTACAAAAGGCTTCTATTTCAAATTATTTCGAACTTCCTATTAACCAGAGTTATATACAATGGTTTCCACAGAAATATTAAGCAGCCCAACTGTTTTCAATATTGATAATAATAAGAAATGTTTCCTGAGCTCAAATCAAATCAGCATATCAGAATGATTTCTGAAGGATCATGAGACACTGAAGACTGGCGAATAATGGCGAACACATTTTGGCGAATTCATTTTGCACAGGTTTAATTTATTTAATTAAATACAATACATTAAAACAGAAAAAGCTATTTTCAAATTGTAATAACATTTAATAATATTACAGTTTTTTTTTAAATCTTACTGATTCCAAACCGTTGAACAGTAGTGTAATTACATTACATATGCCGTTCAAAAGTTTGGGATCAGTAAGAGTTTTAATGTTTTTTTAATGCCTTTTCTGCTCATTAAGGCTGTTTATTTGATTAAAAATACAGAAAAAACTGTAATATTGTGAAATATTATTGCAATTCAAAATAGTGGTTTTCTATTTTAATATACTTTAAAATAGAATTTATTACTGTGATGTAAAGCTGAGATACTTTTTTTCTCAGGATTCTTTGATGAATAAAACATTTAAAAAAAACTGCATTTACTTCAAATAGAAATTTTTTGCAACAATATGCACTACCGTTCAAAGTTTGGGATCAGTAAATGTTTTCTTTCTTTCTTTCTTTAAAAGAAACTAATACCTTTATTTTAGCAAGGTAAATAAAAAGTGATAGTAAAGGCTTATATTGTTAGAAAAGAGTTCTATTTTTGAATAAATGCTGTCCTTTTAATTTTTTATTCATCAAAGAATTCTGAAAAAAGTATAACAGGTTTCAAAAAACATATTTAGCAGCACATCTGTTTTTAACATTGATAATAAATCCACATATTAGAATGACACTGAAGACTGGAGTAATGGCTGATGAAAATACAGCATTGTACCACAGAAATAAATGATGTTTTAAATAATATTCAAATAAAAAACTTTTATTTTAAATTGCAGTAATATTTAATTTTTTTTTTATTATTATTGAGCATGAGCATACGAAACTAAAAATCATTAAAAATCTTACTGATCCCAAACTTCTGAATGCCAGTGTACATTTTACTATCCCCTGTGGCTAAGAGCAAGTCCAGAGGAAAAGGGTTACAAAAATAGCTTTTTAACCTACTTATCTTATCAGGCAGTATTATTCAACCACACAAAGGCACTCATGGAATTTATTGGTCAAACAAAGACATCAAATGATGATCTCACTCTATTATACCTCACTCTAAAAAAAAACAAACATGTTCCACTGTTTGCCACAAGATGGCACCACATAGACCAAATATTTTTGCAGTGTAGTCACCACCTGTGGTCACTCACTGGATAATAATCAATGTTTTCTTATAGAGGCAACATCTGAGTGGTCACCAGATTACTTCCCTCAAGCTATGTGCCCCACCTCAAAATAGTCCCACAGTGTCCCAGACGGAAAACAAACACTGAGACGTTTCTGTAGGAATTGTGAAACAACCATATTGTCGTTAATCTTTTTCACACAATGAGCATGTCTTGAGAAAGCAATTTGCTCATGCGCTGAACTCTATTGTGAGCTTCAGTCCTCTGCAACTGGGAAACCACACACCACGTCAGTGCAGAGCTATTCTCATCTGACCACAGATCTAATCACATCATTCCCAGTCATACTGCGGCCCCACAAGAAGACCCCGCAAGCCTGTATTCCAGTAAGGCCTGTTATTTAATCAAATAGAAGCAAGACAACAGTCTGTTTTTAATGTCATTTGAAGATGAAGTAATGCCTTTTTCTCATTAAAATGTAATATTACTCCTGGTGAGTTACATACAACACATTCAGTCATAGTCTACCTGAGATAACAATGCAAGTGTCTTTGTTCCTCCTCTTCATGGCTTTGTACGCAGCATCGGCGATGGCGAAAAGATGTGGCGGTCGCTCGTACAGCTCCCTGCCTTTGTACTGCTCGATGGTGTCCCGTCCGTAAATGTTCATGGCACGGTAAGGGTTAACCGACACCACCACTTCTCCGATGTAGCTGTAAATACGACCCTTTTCAAACCTGCAGGAGAAAAACGAGCACATCATTGATTTGCTGCATTCACATTCATGCATATTAGAGAATATTTATTTAACCATGGCTCTAACAGATCTGTTTGGTTTGCGGCCAGTGTGGCTTGTATAATCACATTTCAGAGCTTTATGTAAAGAAAGGGCAGTATAATGAATTATCTCTGTCTGGAATCAAAAGTAAATAAAAACGCAGGATAGTCAAGGTCATGTTTAGTGAGCTGCATAATCTGTTTGCTCAATAATACCAGCAGGAATTTCTAGACATGTTAGTCCTGAACCATTCATTATATCTCTATACCTCTATAACTCCATTCTGAACTGCTTACATACAGTCAGCAGTTGACGTTCACCCTGTTTGGAAAAAGCTGGCTGTTCTAAGCTGTTCCATCCTCATGGGAACCTCACTTCCTTGTTCTTCCGAGCAGACCTGGGTCATGCCTAGAATAAGGCATCCTTTCTTCTCAACCTGCGGGTTTGCCAAGCCTCCCTTAGCTCCATCCTGCCCCAGTCAGTGTGCTTAGAAGTTTAAGGCATGACCTCATAGTCTCATACTGAAATATGTTATTGTGCAGTACTGAAACTCTGAATGGAACTTTAGCCTTTTTAATTTCAGGATTCCACTGAAGTTTAAACATCCAGGTACATGTAGAACAGTTAGACTCAGTAGTATTAAGAACTGCTGCCATCCTCGGGGAGTACCTTACTTATGCCCTACAGAGCAGAAATGTACCATACAACAACATTCACACAAACAAGTCACAGAAACAGGCCTCAATTCCCTCCGGTCTTCTCACAAATACATCAGGGATTTTTAGAATTAATAGTGATCCTTTAAAACAAAACAAAAAATCACAAAATTAAAGTGAATTTAAAATGAATTTGGTCAGATCCACGTGTGCACTTGATGTGTGTACTTTAAATTCACAAACAAATGCTGTTCTTCTGAACTTTCTATTCATCAGAGAATCCTGATTAAATATGTAGAATGTAAAATATTAAGCAGCACATCTGTTTTTAAAATTGAAGAATTGTTTCTTGAGCACCAAATCAGCATATTAGAATGACTACTGAAGGATCATGTAACACTGAAGGCTGGAGTAATGATGCTGAAACTTTAGCTTTGCCATTACTGGAATAAATATTACTTTTGACCAATATAAGAGACCTTTCAAAAACATAAAAAATGCCAAACTTTTGAAGATTAGTGTAATTACATAACTCTAATTATATCAAATTAAATCACCCACAAAATAAAACTTTTGCTATCTTCAAGGCTCTTTTTCCGCTGAAACGCAACTCTCAAGTGAAAAGGCCTACGACAATTAGCATAAGATAGAGGTTAGGGTTTAAAAAAGTCTATGTCTAAATCTAATCTAAGTCTAAATATGGACATTTTTCTTATACAAATGCATCAGTTTACTTCAGAAGGCCTTTAGGCCAACCAGAACTGTGGAGCATATTTTATGATGGATGGATGCACATTATTGGATGTCAAAATCTCAACACCCAAAAGCCAGGACATTTTTAATATAACTCAGATTGTATTCTTCTGAAAGAAGAAAGTCATATACATCTAGGATGGCTTGAAGGTGAGTAAATCATGAGGTAATTTTCATTTTTAGGTGAACTATCCTTTAAATGGGTTTATATGGGTTTTGAAAACTTGAAAAATAGCTCACAATGTAAACTGACTAATTTAAAAGTGCTTTTATTTCTTTTTACAACGATGCAGTTTTAGTGCTGCAATAAAAATAAAAAATCTAAGATTACGAGGTTGAAGTCATAATATTTTGAGAATAAAGTCGAAATATTAGAGAATAAAGTCAGTATTCTCAAACATTTCGACTTTATTCTCATAGCATTTTAACTTCAGTCTAATAATATTTCAACTTCATTCTCTTAAAATTTCAACTTTATTCTCATAATCTTTTTATTTATTTATTTATTTTATGTGGCGCAAAAATACTGTTGTATTTTACAGCCCATGATCAACATCCACTTTTATTATATGCAAAAGACCTTTCTCCTTTTGTAAAAAAAAAAAAAAAAAAAAAGACAGTAAATGCAAATTTGGAACTACTGCCCCATTAAGTAAATGTAACAGCAGTTTTAGCTCAGTTGAACAGACTCAGCATAGTATGTGTGCTGCTATATATCAGATGTGATGTCAAGGGATGAATGGCAAGCAGGGTGGCATGGTAGTGATGCTTGTGCCTTTGGTGGCAGCAGCCTGTCAGGCCAGCCCTACAGCAGCCTGCATGAAAAGGCTCTTTTGTGCCAGCCTGCAGAGTAGGATGCTGCGGTGTACCCGCACCATTGTTCTTCTGTCAATGTGAGGTCTGTGTGTAAGGAGCAGAGGCCAGGCCTCCACACCCCAACACAGCAGGCTGGCTCTACTCACCCACATCAGCCCCTCAGGGAGCACAACGTCAGCTAATGATAATAACAGAGAAATCACTTTGATAAATAACTGTATTGTCTTATTTTTAAAATAAAATGTAACTTTTCAACAGATATAGAATTTAAACGACTGCAATGCAATATTTAATTACTTATTACTTATCTACGGCCAAATTCAAATATTAAACCAAAGCAGACTTAATTTAGCTTTTCACAAGCATTTCCATCCTCTACTGATCTTTAGCATGAATTTCAGTTTCTAAAGTTATATGATGTTTTCATAATACAAAGAACTTTTCTATCTGTAAAGTTCAAGGAATTTCTGAGTCATCACTTAATGTGTGGAAGACATTAAATGATACACCATAACGTCACAGCCTAAACATATTGTTGTGATCGCTTTCATTAATGCGTGTCACGGCACAAACCAATTAATACCCCATCTGTCCTCTCATCACAACTTGGCCAGTCACAAATCCACTGTGATTCTCAGAAACGGTCAGCAAATCTTGCTGATTACATCACGTTTCACTTTCATCTAAAGACACGACTAACTCTTAACCCTTTAAGTTCAGCCTAGTCCCAGAGGACAGCTGCCCACAGAGATCTATTGTGCGTGTAACAAAATCCCAGCATGTCGTGGGGTGTGTGTGGGAAAACACAGAAACGTCATCTCCCATCTGCCTCTGTGATCAGATTATCAACATCTGATAAAAGCCCACACTGAATATGTTCTTTCAAAAATCTAGAAGCAGCTCCATAGATTTATACAGATTTAACCATATTTACAAAATGCATCAGATTTCTCTTAAAAACCAGTGCTGAAATGTGAAAAAGTAATTTGTGACTTTAAAAAAATAAAAATGAAAATCACCCCATTATTATACCCCACGATACCCTATTTATGTTGACGTGCATGTTCAAAAATGCTCTAAAATTTTCAGGAAACTGATTCAAATTTAAAGAGAGAGTTTACACAAATGAAAATAAGCCTACCTCATGATTTACTTACCCTCAAGCCTTCCTAGATGTATATGACTTTCAGGCAAAAGTGTTATATTAAAAATGTACTGTCTCTTCCAAGCTCTATAATGGCAGTGAATGGGTGTTGAGATTATGAGGTCCAATAAAGTGCAGTCATCCATCATAAAAAGTACTCCACACAGATCCGTGTGACATAAGAGTAGTGCAAGCTCCGGTGAGAAGTGATGAACACGGAAGTGCAGAGGAGAGCACAAAAACAAAACACCAGTCATGAATTAGAAAAACGAGAATTTGTAAATAAAAATATTGGAGGATTTCAATAAAAGCTAAGAGGAAACTGGTTCTCGGGAGCATATTCTAAAGCCTACATCCTATGTCATCCGTTGGAACGACACTATCTCATGAGCATTTATCAAGTTTTAATTACATTTTTCTTACACAAACGCATCGATTCACTTCAGAAGGCCTTTATGAACCCCCAGAGCCATGAGGAGTACGGTTACACTTTATTGGACTTCAAAATCTCAACACGCATACACTGCCATTATAAAGCTTGGAAGAGCATTGTATTCAAAGAAAGAAGAAAGTCATAAACACATAGGATGGCTTGAGGGAGAGTAAATCATGGGGTTATTTCATGTTTTGGAAGAACTATACCTTTAAATGTTCAGTTTCCTGAAAATTTCAGCGCATTTTTGAACAGGCAGGTCACCATAAATAGACCAATATGAAGTGCTTTGACAGAGGAGGGATTTAAGGTGGAGTCCAGGTTTTGTTCCAGTTTTCATCTACTACTCCTGGGAAGGGGAGTAGTAGCTGAGGCTCTGTCATCCTTTCTCCTCTGTTTCCCAGAAATCCTAGGGAGGGGTTGCTGCTGCATGAAGATTAAGGATGTTTGTCAGACAGCAACAGGCCACTTCCTTTAACAGCTGGATCTACTTCACAGGTTGAAGTATCAGCATTATTGTCCAGGAACATATTCCTCTGAACAAAAACAATGCTGGTGTATCTAGTACTGTTTTTGTTCAGAGGAATAAATTAGCTTCATTAAATAGATATTTCACTCAAAAATGAAAATTATGTCATCATTTATTCACCTTCATGTGGTTGCAGCCTGTATGACTTTATTTCTTCCGTGGCACATGTATGAAGATCAGTAAGTTTCAGTGTTTGGTTTCTGCACAATTCTTTAAAGAACAATATGAGGGTGAATATATGATAACAATGATTTTTGCAATGACTTTTGGGCCAACTGTTCCTTTAATTGCTTAGATACTTAAAAAAATTAACTTTTCAAGCTAGTTGAAGAGTTTACAGTCAGAGCTACACCCTTCACCACATAAAGACTAACCTTTAAAACACTAGGGTCATCCGAAGTCCTAGACAATAAGAGCTTGACATCATTTTTAGAAAGAGATCACTTGCCAAGCTAAGGATAACTACTGGTTTCAGGCTTGTTTGGGTGGGTCTCTTGCGGTTATTTGCTTGTGGTTGACCGGGGTGGGGTGTAGCCTGTAAATTCCCTCGGACTAGTTGCAAGTAACAGTAAAAAAGTGAGAGGAGTGAAAATTAAGTGAGCTGGACAGCAGTAGAGGATAAATAAAAGAGGAACAGAATGTTAGAGACAAAGATAGAGTAAAAGAAATACGGAACACAAGAATATGAACATACAAGGACTGCACACTAAAGCACTGACTTATAAGATGGTCCGACTCCTAGATAGCAAATCAAAGGCTGTGTATTCACAACTCCAGCAATGAAAGGATAATCTGTCCCTGATCCTTGCTTATCCCCTGCACACAATTTACAACCAAGCAATCAGTGTTACTCAGTCCACAGCTTAACACAGAGAATGCAGTATGACCTGATAGCGAATTGTCCTCTGGACTGTTTATCATGCAGAGACAGTTCAGCCCGTAAGAATTATTGGAGATCTCAGTTATGCCTCAGATGTTTTTCCTAAAATTCTTTAGACTAAAGAGACAATTGTCGAAATATACTAAGAAAGACAACCCGATCTCATGACGAAAAACGTACCTGTGGGAAGTTTTTCCGTAAGACACAAAATACTTACCGGCATGTGTGTTTTTTGACATATTCGGTGCGAAGTGTCCACCGAGTGGCGCTAAAAGAGTGTTTGGTTTTTTTCCCCAGAACAGATGAACTTACATATTGTATGTTTTATGTGACGCTGGTTTTGTAGGTGTCACCTCAGTTCTGACTTGAAATGTCCATTGAGTGGCGCTATAACTCTTTCATGGGATTCGTCCCCAAGGATTCCGCAACCTATTCCAATTCCATGCCAATTTATCACGATTATTCGCATCCAAAATTAAAATTTTTGTGTACATAATATATGTGTGTAATGTGTATATTTATTATGTATATATAAAGACACACATACAGCATATATTTTGAAAAAACTTACATATATATATATATATATATATATGTATGTGTGTGTATTCATATAATTTACATTATATGTAAATACATTTAATACATAAACATAACATATTTTTCTCAAATATGCATGTGTGTGTATTTATACATAATAAATATACACAGTACACACACACATATAACAAAAACTTTCATTTTGGATGCAATTAATCATGATAATTTCACTTAAGCCGGGCTCACACTGTGCGATTTTTAATAGTCCTTTACGATTGTTGTCAGTCTTGTCAGACTGTACGAACATGATGATCATGTCACACTGTGGGATCTCAGTGTCATTAATGTCAGACTGTACAACAGTCAAGACGCGTTCAAAACGGGTGCGCGCAAGAAAACCTGTCCGGAGTTTTACCATACATGTTCAATGACTATTCATTTCAATGGCTTGGGTGCCGCGAGGATGGTATGTTGCTGCGTCATCCAAAGTACACGCGCAGTGGAGCGCGCAAGCCGCGCTCAAAGTTCAAAATAGGTTAACTTTTGCCGCTGCGCTGAACCCCGCGGCCAGCGGAGTGCTTTCCGCGTTCGCTGTGAAAGACGCTTTAAACGCAGGGCTTAAATGTTGGCTATCATTAAGTTTATGAATAGCATAAGCAGCACTACAAACACGCAAATGGAAACAGCGGCGCAACAGGTGTTTATTTTAGCAAATGCAGCATATCATATGATTTCGGTGCACGGCTGATGGGAGTCTATCCGGTTAGAAGAAATCTCTAGCAATAATTCAATAATTCGCACAGTGTGAGCCAGACTTTATTTGTTTTTTAAGACTTCAAATGAGCATAAGATGACATTAAAGTGCAAAAATAAATGCAAATGCTCGTACATTACAGCTGCTTCTGTACTGCTGACAATCCTTCAAAGCTTAACACACACATCCTTCAACGGCAAAAAAAAAAAAAAAAAATTCTGGAAAGCTCTTCATGCCTACTGGACTCAATCTGACACAGTCTTGTCAAACTAACCTCCTTTACAAACATACTACTGTGCGTAAAGCCTGAATGAGGAAAATGTGTGTCCCACTTGGCGAAACTTCAAGCCATGTCTTAAACGTGCAGCCTTCACGCTAACTTTCATTAGCTTTGCACTGACTACTCAGGAAATGAGAGCCAGGTGTAAAAGTCAGAGAGCACCAGCTAGCTGAGGTTTTTTGTTATTTTGGCCCACTCCCTTCATTGTCTCCCTGAGATCACAGGCACTATTTGTTCTCCCGTCAGGATGAGGTAAAGAAAATGAGGGAAAACGGAGGCATGTTTTGACGATTGTGTTTCAGAGGTCAACGGTAAAGTGACTAAACATGGCCTTGAGCCAATCTCTAACTCATCTGAGCTTTTAGCACATGGTTCGGATCCCAATATGACGTCACTGAGCAGTAGCAGATGAAATGACGGCCAACTCGAGTAGAAAAAAGCAGACAAAAAGACATGACCGGCCAAACGGAGTCAGACATTACTCAGCAAGCTATTTCAAGAAGAAATCTCCATCAGGGTAAAAAGAGGGCAGGGATGGAAAGTACAAAAACAGACATGAGACGAGAAAGAGAGAAAGTACAGTTAATGAGGTAATTGGCTGAAAACTAAAGGAAAAGGAGAAGCAGAGTGGAAATTAGTGTGAATGTTACTGACACCTGGCTGTAACACGGTTCCACCGACACAGCAGGACACTGACCTGCTTAAAAATGGGTTGAACCGCTAGAGAAAAAGTGCATTAAACTACATGACACATCCATCATTGTGTGCCATCAAAATGTTATTACCTAAAACAGATTATATATAATCTCATTAATGTGTCTATGTAATGTAATGAAATGTAATCAAACCACATCATCGGTTGGAGAGAGGAAATGGGTTTCCAGCAGTGGCAAATACAAAATTTCGGAATTATTTAGAAGTCGCTCATGTGCGTTAAGGAAAAACAGACTCATGGAATTGTGGCTATGGATGTGACCTGTTGTAAACATGAGAGAGAAAGGGGTTATGAAGAGGGTGAGGGGTCAGTCAAGACTGTAAAATATATCAAAGCTGTAAACCCTAAAAACAGTGAATTTGAGTGAGTGAGCTCCTCTAACATGCTTAGTGGTATCAGTGACCGCCAGCCAAGGCACACAGTCCACAAATGAGACGTCTGTGGAGCTTGAAGCTTATTCTGGGGGGAAAAAAGGCCAAAAAAGCAACAGCCTTGTTTATGTAAGGCCGGTGATATGTTTCAGATTACAGGGGGTTGTATGGAAATTCTTGAGGGCAGACAGGCCCTTTTCTTCACTGGAGAGTGAGAGAAAATCAGGCTGGTTTTTGAAGCCATCAAACTTTAAAGCAGACTTTTGAGGGACATATTTGATCATGAATGAGTTCCGTAAGAATGAAAGTTAAAACAGCTGATGAAAACATCACAGTAATTCACAACAGGACTGCAGTTCATCGATTAACATCTTGTGAAGCAAAAAGATGTTTGTTTGAAGATGTTTGTTTGTATGAAACAGACAAAATAACAATAAAGGGAGCTTCATCTGGGCATATTTCTTTCCTGATTCAGATGTCTTTGGTGTTAAATTCGAAAATCTTACAAACACACAGCTTTTCATTTCATGAGATGTTAACTTATGAACTGGATTTGTTTGGATTACTTGTGGATTATTGTGATGTTTTTATCAGCTGTTTGGTCTCTCATTCTGATGGCACCCATACACTGCAGAGGAGCCATTATTGAGCAAGTGATGTCATGCTAAATTTCTCCAAATCTGTTCTAATGAAAGGATGAGCCTAAGGGCGAATTCTCAGCATATTTTCATTTTTTGTATCTTAGGAAATAACAGCAAAGTTCAGCAGGGAAATGGTGAGAAGGGATAAGATCTGAGATGTTATTCTAAACAAAAAACCCTGAAGTACTAAAGTAGAGTAAAATAAAATAACAATTTGGTATTTTCAAAAATAACAAAAAAAAAAATTACATTCAGGCAAACAGGTTCAGGTTTTCACTTTTTAAGTTTCCATCTACTGGAAATACTGTCTGTGTTTTTATTGATAACAAAAAGATCTGACCACATATGAACCCACAGCTCCAAGCAAGCATGGAACTCAAAGCAGGACAAGATGTACCATGCATTTGGTCAGGATCTATTATAGCATCACAGGACAAATCCTTTGGGCTTGTAACATACTTATATGGAAAGTATTTTTCCAGTGGCATTCTTTTTTCATCTCTTCATCTCTCACACTGAGGACCTTTAAAAATAAACAGTGGTGGTCAAAGTACCTAAATATACACATAAGGCACTGACCATAAAAATATCTGTAAATATATCTTTCTTCCTTACAGGCCAAATCATAACTCTTCTACTCCATCTATCCTTACAGGATAAGGAAATAAAACCTTCAACCTTGTTTCTGGCTCTGTGGAGTGCACCTGAGCTCTGAGAGGACTTTGATCCCTTTGCAGTTCGCTGTGCAGGATGGGAATCGGGTTGCCATGTGTCACAGCTGGACTCCACGTGGCCCTGCTGTTAAGGCAACAAGTGAGCTTTTATACCGTTGATATGAGAGAGGCTTAGGCTTATTCAGCCAACAGTTTCGCAGAACTGAAATCCTCAAGATATAACTACGACAGGAAGACCAAATTCAAACACCACTATTACAAATGGAGTCTTTGTGATCTCCCCCATGAGGACTTATAAAAAGATAATTTTATTCAAAGACACACAGAGGCCAGAATTCATTTGCTTGCCTGACTTTATATTTGTCTCCAGTTTGTATTTGTCCAGTCGCACCATACTGTAAATATGAAACAGAAACAAACATATGGGTTCAATTTTCACAAATTCCTGTAGCACTCTTTAAACCTAACCTTAGACCCCTACTTAACTGTTATCATCCGGCTGATTTTGCTCAACAAAGACCCTGATAAAAAGCTGTGAGGAAATGGCACAGATTTACAATCTTCTGCCTTAAAAGTTTCCCTCATTCCACTCTATGACCACACAACACAGCACATCAATTTTTAAGCAATCATCTGCACTAGATGTGTAATTATTTTTAGAAAAAGGAGAGAAATAGACCCCTGTGACTATAAACCTGAAAAACAGATGACTAGAAAGATATATTACAACTGTGGCTCTTGACTGGTTTTGCTTTAAAATGCAGACTTTACAGACTTTACAGATGTTACATCTAGTGACAAAAATGAATGCTAAACTAACTTTTACACATTGTTCAATATACATAAATGTGTATTGGCAGTGTGTGTACACAACTGCCCTATAATGAAAAAAATCCACCCAGTGTTTTTTAAAAATCCATATAAATCATAACCCCTTTTCAAATCAAGCCATTCTCAGCTTCTTGTCTGTGTGATGTCACAACAACAAAGACCACTCCCACAATAGTTGACTGACACGGGCGTCCTCATTTAAACCCTGAAAAATCATATCAGCTTGTGTAAAATGGGCATCCGATGACCCCTTTAAGTGGGACCACATGAAGAAACAAACACCTGAATACTGTCATTTTACCAAGTGAGAGATATACTGCATACACTGTACACACTGCCAAATGTTTTGGGGGTTAGTAACATTTCAAAGAAATTAATACTTTTATTTGGGAAGGATGCATTAAACTGGTCAAAACTGACAGTAAGGACTCTTACAGAAGATTACAATTTCAAATGAATTGTTCTTTTAAACTTTCTATTCATTAAAGAATCCTGAAGAATCAACATGTGGTTTCCACAAAGATATTAAGCAGCACAACTGTTTTCAACATTGATAAGAAGAAGAAATTTTACTTGAGTACAAAATCATCGTACAATGATAACGAAAGGATGTGACATTGAAGACTGAAGTAATGGCTGCTGAAAAAAGGTATTTTACATTGAAATAATATAAATAATATTAAAGATTTTTAATGTTTTTCAGGAAATCTCTTCTGCTTACCAAGATATATTTCAAAATGTAATTTATTCCTGTGATCAAAGCTAAACTTGTAGCATCATTACTCCAGTCTTCAGTGTCACATGATCCTTCAGACATCATTCTAATATGCTGAGTTGCTGTTCAAGAAATATCAATATTTATCAACATTTAACTTTTTTTCAAAATTCTTTGATGAATATAAAGATCCATATAAAGATCCAAAGATCAGCATTTATCAGAAATAAACAGGTTTTGTAACATTATTTTTATGGAAATTAATACTTTTATTTAGCCAGAATGCCTTAAAGTGATGACATTTATAATGTTAAAAAGCTTTCTATTTCGAATAAATGTTGTTCTTCTAAACTTTTTATTCATCAAAGAAACCTGAAAAATGTCTACTCAGCTGTTTTCAACATAATAATAAATGTTTCTGAGCAGCAAATAAGAATATTAGAATGATTTCTGAAGGATCATGTGACTAGAGTAATTATGCTTAATTCATCTTTGAAATCACAAGGAATTAGATTTTAAAATATATGGATTGGATGTTATTTTAAATAGTAAAAAATATTTTAAAATTTTACTGTTTTTGCTGTACTTTGGATCCAAATAAATACAAGCTTGGTGAGCAGAAGAGACTTAAAAAAAATTTAAATCTTACTGTTAAAAAATTTGACTGGAAGTGTAGATAAAGAAATCTTTCTTGAGCACAACATTTTTTAAAAGATCATGTGACCCTGAAGACTTGAGTAATGGCTGCTGAAAAGATAGTTATTTTAAACTGTAATAATATCAATTTTACAATATAACTGTTTTATTATATACTGTTGATTAAATAAATGCAAACTTGGTGACTTTTTTGTACTGACCCAAAATGTTTAAACAGTAGTGTGTGTATATACAAAACATTAGGGTGTGTTCTCCTCTCTGTTAAGGGTATAAGCCTAATATATTCTGCCACCTGAAATATGCATGATTATATGGTTAGCTACATTTTATTATTTGCATTCAGCATTGTGTTTCCCTGCTGTCTATGACCAGCATGACGCACAAGTTGAGAAATATTTTTCTTCCGTTTTTCAATTGTAGAACGCCCAACACAAAGACTTTGAAACAACCAAGCCCATTACACTAGCTGCTAGTACCTTAACAAACTGTGAGGGTCAAAGGGTACATCTCTAGTACAGGAAAATGTCAATAGGAAGGGCAGTGAGGCCTTCTAAGTTGCCAATACTCTTTTCCTGAGGCCATTCTTCCTGTCACTTCTACCCACTCAGTGCAAATGCACAAGAGTCAAAGGTTAAACTCATCATCTAAACAAAGTGAAAATGTCAAGGCTATACAGGAAAGATTCAACCACATATACAGTACATAAAGTTTACAGTTCCACAAGTTCAAACTATGTAAATTACTAGTTTGTTAAAAACATTTTTAGACTTGACTTCGTCTGAATGACACACGAAAGCTGAAAGGCTCTGCCACGGCATACTGATTATCAACTATTTCATCTGCAGTATCAGAGCCAGTGACTGGAAGAATTTGGAACAGGGTCTTGGGCAGCACTTGTAATTGTTTTTGGAAATGTGCAGAGGATTGCCAAAAAATTCCCCAAGATCCTAGGGGCAGACAAAACAACACTGCCATATAAAGTCAAGCCCTCAGCGCACATCAAATTAAGCATTTATTTCAGAGTGCCCACACAAACTCTTGTTCAAAAAAAAAAAAAAAACGTTGTGTAAACACACGCATGGCCAGAGTTCAAATCACGCTACAATGTACAGTATATGTCAGCAGTCCTGACGTTTGTTTAACTTTGACACCTCACTGTAAAGAGCTTAAACCCTCACGACTAAACACACACTGCCAAATTCGTTTTAAATCTCTTGGTTAAACATTCTGTCATAGCTTTGCATAGAAAGCCTGAATTTCAATTTTGTTACATTTAGGAGCTTCTTTGGCAGAGCAAACCCATGCTGACTGTAAACACACCTTATTCCACTGAATAAAATGCATCTACATTATCCAAATGAGTTCAACCAAAGTTTTGCTTTGACATCACATACGCTCTTCCTGAATTCAAAGCATATGGCCTTCAAAAGGCATCGCATTAAAAGTGACTTCCAGTTCAACAGCACTCTTCTTTATCACTCCAGAGGGCACAGGATGTGATCTGGCATCACATAGCTGCTGCTCTTCCAGCTGAAGCCCCAGACACAGATGTGGAGACTGAAGAAGCAGGAAGCTGGCCTGGTCACACCCTCTGCAAATAACAAACTGCACACGCCATCTCCCAGCCAGGGAGAAAATCAGGCCATGGCTGAGAGGTGGGAAAAACAGACACCCTGTGCTTTTTGAGTCTCTGGAACCAGTAAGCATCTCCTGCTAATTAATGGCCGAGTTGTTTATCTGCATCCACAAGGTGTTTGAAAAATGGATTCATTGTTATCCAGTATCAGAAACACTACTGTTGAAAAGTTTTGGGTGAAGACTTTTTTTATTATTCAGCAAGGCAGCATTAAGTTGATTAAAATGGACAGTACAAACATTTATAATATTTCAAAAGACTCACACTACCAATCAAAAGATTTTAAGATTTTTTTTTATGTTTTTTAAGAATTCTCTTCTGCTCACCAAGCCTGCATTTGAATATATTTTCTTTTTAATTATATATTTTCAAATGTACACCTGGCATTTGTTTGATACCTGACACACTCGAAATGCATTAGTGTGAAGAGTTTTAATTTTGAATGTGTATTGAGATGGCCAGAATATAAATAAAGGCTTTTTAAATTTTTGGACCAGATGAAGTGCCTTGGATTCTTCTTTTTTGCATTAGTTGTTTTAAACCCAACCAAAGAGCACCTTTGGGATTACTTCACAAGGTTCTTAATCAGCAAGCAGTGCTTCAAGATGTCTCCTATGATATTTTCAAATTTAATTTATTCCTCTAATCAAAGCTTCAGAACGTATTCTAATATGTATTTAATATTTGATCTAATATTTAATATTTTAATATTTAAAACAGTATTTTTTTCTGTGTTCTTTGATAAATAGAAATATCCAAAGATCAGCATTTATCTGAAATAATAACCTTTTGTAACATTATTCATCTAAGAAACCTGAAAAAATTCTCAGCTGTTTTCAACAATAATAATAAATGTTTTTTGAGCAGCAAATCAGACTATTAGAATGATTTCTGAAGGCTCATGTGACACTAAAGACTGGAGTAACGATGCTAAAAAAATTGCTTTGAAATCACAGGAATGAATTACATCTTAAAATATATTCAAATAGAAAATAGTTCTTTTAAAAAGTAAAAATATTTCAAAATTGTACTATTTTTCCTGTACTTTGAATCAAATAAATGCAGACTTGGTGAGCAGAAGAGACATTAAAAAATGTGACTGGTAGTGTACGTTTCAAATAAATTCTGTTCTTTTGAATGTTTTATCCATCAATCTTGAGAAAAAAAAAACTAGCACGGTTTCCAAAAATAAATATTAAACAAGCACAACTATTTTAGACATTGATAATAATAAGAAATGTTTCTTGAGCACCAAATCACCATATTAGAAAGATTTCTGAAGGATCATGTGATACTAAAGAGTGTAATGGCTGCTGAAAATACAGCTTTGCTGTTACAGGAATAAATATATTTTAAAAAACAATTATTGTAAACGGTAATAATATTTTTTAATACTACTCTTATTACTGTATTATTACTGTTGTATAAACCATAAAAACATGAAACAATTATACTGACCCAAACCTTTGAATATTAGTTTATATAGTATTAAAAAAGAAGCTTAACTTTATGACCGACTTTAATTTCAACTGTATTTATACATTTGAAATTATTACTATTTATATTTTACTATATGATCCAAAAACATCTCCCTCAATTTACTGGAAACACTACCTGTAATATCACCAGAACAATAATTTAGTGTACTTGTGAGACATCCACATATAGGTCACTAGGTAAGTGATGTTACAGAAAAGCATACAATTGATTTTATTGCATTGTTATATTAACCATTAACAAAAAAAATACTGAATTCTCAAACTACATTCACTTTCATCTTATCAGAGCCAGCAAGTCATTTATTGACAGTGTGCTGATGAGGAAATGTGATCCACATCACCATAAAAATAAAACACAATACCAGGATATCCACTGCAAACTTGTTTAAACAATAAGGACCGATTAGAGGGGGTTGTTGCCACGGCCAACAACACACCTCTGAGGCTGTCAGACAGCACTCTGGCTTAGCAGGTGCAGCCAGTTGTATGAAGCTACAATAGACACAGATAACACAATGCCATGAATTCTTTTAATGTTGACATGAGATGTGTAATTCATTGTTCCCTTAACCTGAAAAACTTATGGCAAGTTACTCCAGATGTATTATGTATCTAAAATATGAGTCAGTTACTATATGATTCATTCCTCAAGTTTTGCAAGATGTTTTGAATAGCTCCTTCAACAGACCACAGTAGATCCAGGCTAATAAAGCATTATGTAATGAGGCTGATTCAGATTTGTAGCCTATATTAGTTACTAGCTCAGAGTATGAGCACAGTTTAGGAACACTTCCACTATGTAAACTACGTGTAACACTAACCTGCTTCGCCAATTGATCTGACAATCAAAGAAGTTTTTTTTTTTTTTTTACATAATAGGAATTTTACTTCAAATTCCAAAGCACAAATTCTAAATACAGGTACTATGATACCTCTCCCGTACCAAAGCACATGGCAAGAGGGATCCCAGTAGGTGAATGAGCTTACCTGAGTTTGAGGTTGGCCATAAACTCTTCCAAAGACACGTTGTCCAAAAGAACAAAGTCCGCCTTTCCGAACTCCAAACTTTCGTGTTCTGCCATATTAACGCGTTAATAATACAAAAAAAGCAAAAAATATAAAGCTAAATGTTGAATATCATACGAATAACACACGTCAATTCGACAACACCAAACCGGAGAGATAATTCATCTCTATGAATTTGTTTACATTTGCCTAGCGCACTACTCGTCGGCTTCTTTTCATGTTATTAGTAAACGAATATATAAACAACCAATGTTTGTTGACTACAAGTTGTTGTCGTCTTTTCAAAGGTTAAAATTTCTTAAAGCTACACAGTCCTCGGTCGCTTAAAAAACTTCACAAAACTTTCAGAGCCTCCCGGTGTTTGAGTGATAGTCCGCTACATCGAGCGTCGCACCTCTCATCCCTTTTTCCACGAGCTTCACTCGTCTCGCCTAAACACACTGTGGCTTCGGTATCCTGCCAGTCTCGTGTAAGCCCCTCCCCTCTCGGGCGAGAGCTAAACAGTTCGCGCCTACCTCTAAACATCAATGATTACGTTACAAAGGTAGATTTAGCGTCGAGTCAACTGTAGCAGTATTCACATCTGTTATTTAAACCTATAAACTTGTTACTAGTAACATAGCTACTTATTTTTTAGGACATGACGTTATTGAAAATTCGCAACAATCAACTTGAAACTAGTCACAGAATTGAAAAACTAATCGCTGAAACTCAAATCACCATAGAATTAAATGGCGTAAACGTGAGGAAATAACTAGCTGGATCGCTAACTCATAATGAAAAAATATGTTTTTGTAACATAGCCTAAAACACATACTAGTTAGTCTAAAAAAGCAGTAAGCTAACTGATTTGCCATACGTAACATGAGTAATTTGAAGGGATAGTCACATTTGAGTTGTGCACAATTAGCATTCTTTTTAGTCTAGCCTACTATTACTCATCATCAGAGTTTCTGAATATCCCCGGAATGTCCGTCTGTCCTCTGGCCATATAAGGAAATGGATAAAATCCCATTTGAGTGAACTGTCACAGGGTAGTTCAGCATAATACTATATACTTATACTTAATTACAACGAATAAGACAATAAAATGAGCCAAAACCACATTTAAAGGTGCCCATATGGAAGCACAATAACTTTTTTTCTGCTACAACATTAATAAACACATTTACATGGTTTCTCACAAGATTTTTGGCTGGGCACGTGCTGTCAACGTGTCTGTAGTGACCTCAAGACACAAGGTGTTTAAGTTTAATGAGGAATGAAGATGGCTTCAGGTTGCTCTGTGCAGCTATCTGTGGCCAAGTGACATCCTGCCTGATTAAACACAATGGGATGACTCTGCTGCCCCCACCTGTGTCTCTAGAAGACTTTGAAAATACTATTACTAATAGTTGCATAATAGTTTACCATAATACTTATATACTACAATAACAATAATAACACTGTGAAAGAAAACAATATTTGTTTAAAAAATATTATTTACAAAAAATGTTTGTTAAAAGATAAAATATTTATATTTAAATAAAATTAAAATATTATATACAATATCACTGCTATTATTGTTATACAATATTTTAATTGTATTTAAATATAAATATTTTATATTAAGAAGAATATGTATGTGTGTGTGTGTGTGTGTGTGTGTGTGTGTGTATACACACACACACACACACACACACACAGTTAAGGTCAAAAGTCTGCAAAATGTTAATTATTTTACCAAAATATGAAAGATCATACAAAATACATGTTATTTTTTATTTAGTTCTGACTTGAATAAGATATTTCACATAAAAGACGTTTACAGTCCACAATAGAAAATAATAGTTGAATTTATAAAAAATACCCCACTCAAAAGTTTACAGAAGGTTCAAATGCTCACCAATGCTCCAGAAAGAAAAACGATACATTTAAATCCAGGAGTGTAAACTTTTGAAGAGAATGAAAAAGTTGTAAAAGCTACAGAAGACACTTCTGTTTCCCAGAATACTAAGTAAGTTAAATATACCCTGATCTCTAAATTCTAAAAGTTTTCACCCCAAACTCTTAATGCATTGTGTTTCCTTCTGAAGCATCAGTGAACATTTGAACCTTCTGTAATAGTTGCATATGAGTCCCTCAGTTGTCCTCAGTGTATAAAGATGGATCTCAAAATCATACAGTCATTGTTGGAAAGGGTTCAAATACACAAAATGCTGAAAAACCAAAGAATTTGTGGGGCCTGAAAGACTTTTCTGTTTGGGACAAACAAGGGACTCAAGAGCAACTATCACTAAAAAACAGCTGTGGATCATTCAGGTAACAACAGAGTATTAAAAATCAAGTGTATGTAAACTTTTGAATGGGCTCATTTTTATAAATTCAACTATTATTTTCTCTTGTGGACTATATGTGTACATGTCTTTTACATGAAATATCTTATTCAGGTACTAAATAAAAAATAACATACATTTTGTATGATCCCTCTTATTTTAGTAAAACAATTAACATTTTGCAGATTCTACAAGGTGTATGTAAACTTTTGTTGCACTGGAAATATATCTTTCAGCAAGATATGTTTTTGAATAAATGCTGTTTTCCTTTACTGTATTAACATTAATATATTCATATAATATATCTCTATATAAATAATGACAAAAAAAGTTGTTGTTTAGTCTTAAATTCAGAGGTTTTATGGCAAAGTAATTTTATAGAAAAAAGCACTTAGGAAAAATATTAAAGAGTAAAAACAGTTAAAGCAGTGAATAAACAGAACTAGCAGGCACTAGTGAGGCAAACCAACTCGTTGGTACTATTAAATTGACCTCTAATTAAACTATAAATGTTCATAATTTTTCCTCAGATGGCTTTTACATTCCCTTAGATTTTTCTCACCATAAGCAATGAACCCCCAAAAACGATGGTGTTGGATGCACTAGTGGCCCAAGAGCGGCCACGGTTATGGGTCACATAAACCGTAGTACCCTTGCGCAGAGTCGTCATGTAAGTAGAGAGATTCCCAACCGAGCTGGAGCCCTGAACATTGCTATGAGACACAGCCACCCAGTAATTATTTACAACCAGCCATAGATCAGTTGTCCCACTCCCCCCAGTCTGTGTGGAGAAGAAGAACTGATAGACGCCGGAAACCGGAGCTCTGAAAATCCCGGTGCGAGTGTTAAAAGCCCCGCCTTGATTCACATACACTTTCCTGTACATAATCCTGTTCACTTTTCCAGAGATGTTGGCCGGGTAGGTGACAAAAAAATGGATGTTTGCTTTCACTACAGAACACAAGGAAAGAAAATCCTGCATTATTTACCTTAAAACTTAGAGAATTGTAATACTAAGATTTGAGTTTTTGGATATTTGAAATTTAAGTGTTTGGATATTTGAATATTGATAAAGAGACTCACCTCTCATTTTATTTTTCTTACACATATAGGTGATTTGGTCTCGGCTCATGCAAGACTCAGATTTTTTGCACTTTCCACACACAAGTGTGTTAATATCTGAAAGGATGGTGTACAACAGTCAATAGCTTATATATAAAGACCTAATTTTTCTCTGAAAATCCATGTTTATCATATCTTACCTGCACAATATGCTAAATGGCAAGCTACCGGTTTGACAAACTTGTAGACGTAGTAGTTTCCCCTACATGCTTTTACTTGAATAGGAGGAGATTTGAACAAACAGCAATTGTTTCTCCAGTTTCCACACACTTTGCGGGTGACCACCCCGTCTCGTATCCGGGGATGACCACCGACGAGCCACAGTGGAGCGTGCGTGCCACACGATTCTTTCTTCACACACCTCTCGGGCATCTGGATGGGTTTTCCACGGTAGAAGAGACGGTACCAGCCCTTCCACTGGACATTACGGTCACAAGCAGCGTTCTTGGTGGTGTAGTTTGTGGCTCTCCAGTCTTGGTTCAATGCAGTATAGTGATTGCAGGGGTCCAGGGACTCGGCACTGTCATCCTCACCAGAGCCTTCATCTCCATCTCCATCCTGGGTGAGTGTATACAGCAAATGACTGCTGCCTATCAAAGACAGACATAAATAGCCCTTTTTGAAAATAAAAAAAACTGGATAGTATAAATAAATAAATAAATAAATAAATATTAAGGAATTTTTGGTAACACTTTACAACAAGGTTCATTAGCTAACATTTGTTAATTACATTAGTTAACATTAATGAAAAGTGAACAATAGTTCTATAGCATTTATTATTCTTAGTTCTTGTTAATTTTATCATTTATTGCATTATTAAAATCACAAGTTGTGTTTGTTAACATTAGTTAATACACTGTGAACTAACATGAACTAACAATGAACAACTGTATTTTTACAGTTACCAAAAAAATAATAAATACTGTAATAAATGTGTTGTTAATTGTTCATTCATATTAGTTAATACATTAATTAATGTTAATGTATGTGACCTTATTGTAAAGTGTTACTGAATTTTCATTTTTTTTTTCTCTCTCTTGTCATTTATTTATTTATTTATTTATTTTACTTACCTGTTTGTAGTGATGTCAAATTCATCTCCACATCTGTATCAATAGGCTTTTGTGAACAGTATGGTAATGCCTACAACAAAACATTCGTATTAGTTTCTGTCTCACAGTGGGATTTAGATAGATTGGGCCATATTTTGACATTGAGACTATTATATACCAGTCAAAAGTTTAAGATTTCGTAATCTGAAAATCATAAGATTTTTAATCTTTTTTAAATAAGTCTCTTCTGCTCACCAAGCCTGCATTTATTTGATCCCAAGTACAGCAAAAACAGTAAAATTCTAATAAACACTTTCTATTTGAATATATTTTAAAATGTAATTTATGTGATTTTACAGCTGAATTCTTAGTATCATTTCTCCAGTCACGTGTTCATTAAGAAATCATTCTAATATTCTCAAAAACTTTTATTAGTATTATGTTGAAAACATTTTTTCAGGTTTCTTTGATTAATAGAAAGTTCAGAAGAATAGCATTTATCTGAAATTGAAATATTTTATAACATTATAAATGTCTTTATCATTACTTTTGATCAATTTAAAGCATCCAAAAAGTATTTATAAAGAGAAGAGACTTATTTAAAAAACATTAAAAACCTTACAGTTTAAAAACGTTTGACTGGTAGTGTAGTTAATTTTTAACAACAGCATGCTTAAATCTTTTTCTATGTCCAGTGCGATTTAGTGGGTCTGGATCAAGTTATTACATTCTTTCTTTCTTTCTTTCTTTATAAACCATCAAAAAAATAATCAGCTTTAAGTTTACCTGGCTGAAGGCTTCTTGCTTTTGTTTCATTACTGCTTGTTCATGCTTCAAGCTTTCCATCTCCTAAATAAATACAGAGAAATAGAAAATACAATGTCCATATCACTCTCCAATTATCAACTGAAATGTCAAAGCATTTTAAATTCACCACTACCTTATATACAGCAGCAAGTTGCTCCTGTAAAGGCTGGTCAACCATATTCCAAGCTTTAAAAGTATACTGGAAGAAATAGCATGATCTAAGTTATTAGCACAGTTACTACAACTGCAGTTATAATGTAATAATATTGTCAAATGTTGGTCTTATTTGTTTATAACATTAATATATTAACAAAATCAGTGCTTACTGAAATATCTCTGTGCGCACTGTCAGCTGCACAGACGACAAGAATGGCAAACACTTGAACGCATAAGGAAAGCATCTAAAGGTGAGAGTAAAAAACGAACATTAGACTTTGTATAATATCTAAATACATTCAAAAATAAATACATTTTAAAAATAATCATTTAAAGTATGTATTTTTAATTTAAAAATGTATTTACTATTTGGTAAAAGGAAAACTCATGAGAGTTTCAGATAATTATTGTAAGTGATTTGATTTTTTTACAGATCACAGATGGGTGATTTGATTTTTTAAGTGATCTTATAAGTTATACGCATTTAAAGCTTACCTTTTCAAAAAGAGCAGATCTCTATGCGTTATGCAAGTCAACTATATAGAATAGACTTTATATACTGCACCAGATTGTGGGTGGACACTCCTGCCATGTAAAAGGAAGTTGCTGGTTTGACTTTCACACCAATATTCTCTTACATGATAATGGTGATGCTCTTCACAAAGAAGGTGCTAACATGCACATGAAAAATGGCCACAGGCCGTTTTTGGGCTCATGAGGTCAGCAAAAAAATTGTGCAAAAATGTATTTGCATATGTGCAGGCAAACTATTATTGAAATAAGTTGCATGAGTCAAACGTGTAGAATGTCAATGGAAAACAAAAACAAACACACAAAATGCATTAAAATATTTAAAAGGGATCAAGGTCAAGGCTAGGTCAGAGTTTTCTTTGTTTGAACTTTTGGAAAAGTTAATTAGGTTTGTATGTTTGACCAAGTTTCAGTCATGAATTACCAAGTCAACCATTACTTGCACTCACAATGCAATTTGACAAGTTAAATTTGACAGTTAGAATTATGCCTTTGCAAGTATCATTTAGAAACCACATGTCAAGTCAATGGTTAGAGCAAAAAACCTATTCTTGCATCATCAGCACAATAGTGGAAAGGACTAAAAAGCACTTCTTTTTGTGTAGACACGCATTATGTTTAACATATTATTAAATAACACTTTAAATCTGTCATACATTGCTGTCTAATGTGTTAGAACAAATGATTATTACATTCCTGAAGAATAAATTAGATTACTTTCACATTTAAAACAACAAAAACCGGGTTAAAATGATCCGTTGGGAGAAATACAGCCATTGAGAAAGATTTAAACAGTAATAATAAAGCATAAATGATTGTGAGCAGGTAATAGTTTCATGGAAAATATGCACAGTGAGTCAAAGATGCGATTGCTTTGACTAGTAGAAATGACTGCCAGTGTCTGGGGCAGGATTAGGTAATAACTTAAAATAATATAGTATGTGCAACACCATGAGCCACCACTAGGTGGTGACCTCTAACCTATTTCAAAACATTGGGGTTTGACACTTTCCTGGACAGGAAATTGTAAATTACAAACCTGGTAATGCATAACCATGTACCATAACTATGCACTTTGAAATAACATATATATTAAAAAGACAACAATGACAATTCATATTTATTAGTCTTGTGTGGTTTTTTAAGTTTTGGCAAGATCATACCTAAACAAACATCCCAATAATGTACTTAACTGTAATTGAAAGTATCAAATCAAACAGGTTTAATGAGTAAAATGGGAGTAATCAGTTTCACTGGTGGCTGATTAAGTGACTTACACACTTACACACAAAAATAGGTACAAAGCTGTGAGGCAGTTCCCTAATATACAAAAGGTAAAAGGTACATCTTTGTACTTATTTACCCCTATATGTTGCATATTAAAACCTCAAAGGTATAGTGATTTAAAAGTACGTATTTGTACCTAAAGTGTACAAATGAATACCTTTTGAAAGGATACCACCCTAGTGACAGTTTTGTACCTCTTATTCTGGGAGTGTTCTTTTAAATAAACAAAATCCACTCTTATCTCCTCTGGGTATATTAATGGAATAGAGTCAACAGAACATTGTGCTTTCGTTCTCATGCTGTAAAAACCATGTCACACACCGTTTGGTAATGTATTAAAGCATTTGGCAGCAACCTCAGTTCTCACTGTCAACAGAGCAATGAGCAGTCGGTTGTGTGATTAGATAAGACCAGTCCAGTCAGTACAATAGTCCACCCAGAAAAACAATGTCCATGTTTTGATGTGAAGCACAGGCCTCAGCCTTTTTACATAAGCAGGAGACATCAGTAAACAGCCCTGGGGAATGACAGGCATGCCAGAAAGAGAACAGCCGCCTGGACAAACCGATTGCAGCCTGTTGTGGACTGTGATATGTTTGCATACATTACTCAGCCCGACTACCCCACCCGACGACCCCTCCATCGCCACTCACCCGCAGACGAACACGTACACACCATCGTTTATGGCTTGCTTTGAGGGCTGTACTTTCCTATCAAGGTTCCTGGAATTGCATACGGTTGCCCATTGCTGTTCTCGCACATCTCTGTAGATTCTAGCACATGAGGGCTCAGTCTTTAACAGCTGCCTCACAGGGCACTCTGTGAAGGGAAACCATCTGTTTGAGTTTCTTTTTAATGCTTAGATATTCATGCAGTATTCTGCACCTGTTTGGGTATATATATATATATATCTCAAAAAGGGCAATTAAAGCTGTAGGCACAAATATTACCAGGTTAAAATTTATAAAAATGCAAATGTTTTATATTAGTATTAGAAATTCATTAAATTTATATATGGTCACTCTCCTGTTGCTCCAAAAACAGTTGAAACATAACTCAAATTATCTTATTTTAAGAGAAAGTTTAGGCCTATCTGTTATTTCCAATGTTTTTGTCTTTACAATGAAAGTCCAAAACAATTCTCAAAATATCTTCTTTTGTGTTTTACAGAATAAAGAAAGTCATATATGCTTAGAATGATATGAGGGTGACTAAAGGCCTGTTCACGTCAAGGTCAGAAATTAAAGAGGGTTTATGACAAAAATGCCACCAAAATGAACAAAAATGCCCCATAAATTCAAGGCAAAGGGGCAAAAAAACACCTGGACTATTAAACAATATATTATGGCTGCCGCGATTAAAATTAAATGTGAAAATGAATAAAAAGTGTCAATTCGCGAAATTACATTCACATCCGCTCATCATATTGCGTTTACTTGCTGTTTTGTGCACTGTTAAGCCATAACCAATCAAACGTGGGTTTGTTGAATTTAGGAGTGCATTGGCCAATCAGAGGCGTTTAAATTAGTCAGCGCTGAAAAGGTCGAAGCTGTTTTGATTGCGCACGTTCGCGAATTCCCTCATTATAAACAATACAGTGCAGATACTTAGCAAATAGCAAAAGTAATTTCGTAGATTTAGAGATTATAACTGGAGTTTTTGCATGACGTGCGCTAGACTAGACTAACGTCATGGACCAAAATGTGTCCCTGAAGCCAGAATGTGAGGTGCCCAAAATGCATTTTTATCATTTTTACACTATAAAGAGCAATACTCTACAATAATGACATTAACATTAGCATCCACACCAACAGATAATAAGTTATGTTCATTATATTATAGTTTTAGTACATTGCATTTTAAATCTGGTAGATTCTGACTTATTTTTTTCTGATATATCAGTTCTCTCTGGCTTTGGTTCAAACTAGGAGACAATCATAATTATAACATAAAATTTGAAAGTATGAAACAAATAAATTATGACATCAAAGGACATTATTATGACATCAAAAGCCTACATTATGAGAAAAAGTCCAAATTATAAGATAAAAATATATGACTAAAAGTAAAAGATCATCAGTTAAAAACATAATTAACACAAAAAAAAACGTAAGAAAAAAGTCATATTTATTACAGTAGAAAACAGAAAAAGCTGTCTAAAAGTTGTTGTTGTTTTTTTTACTTTTTGTGTCATAATTATGCTTTTTTTTGTCATAATTATGATTTACCAAAGCATGATGATTTATTTTAGTTATTTATTTTTAATTTGGTGTGTGTGTGTGTGTGTGGGAGAAGGAATATGTATAAGGATACTTAGTAATACCTAAAATGTTAGTATGAAGTCCCAGTGATAAGCTGTTTTATCACTTTTTCTGTAAATTATCCCTTTTCTGAGTGTGTGATACATGACAAAAACACCATTCAAACATTAATTATTGGCAGAAGCTCTCTATGATTACTCAAAAATGAAAATCAATTAGATAAAGGAAAGCTTATCAAATTGATTTAAGGTTTATCCAGGCATGAAACCTTTATGAGACTCCAGGACGTAAACAAGCTATCAATCTAACCTTATATGGAGTACCACGTAATGTGTGACTTATGGTGTGTGATATATTGTAAGAGGAGCACTTGTTTATCAAGCAGTTCTTGAGTAGAATAATCCATCAAGAACACAGTAGTCTCTATGGACACAAAATGTTCCTGATGTTATTTTTACATTCAGCAGTCATTTTGTTCTATCACTGCAACTTCATTCAAGTTGCAGTTTATTGCTAAGTTTATTGTTTCGTCCAGGCTTGTTGTCACATTCATGCCTTTCATTGTTGCCCAATGACCTCACTTTCCATGTAACCTTTTGACCTTAAGTGGTATGTTGTTTACTATGAAATGTAACCTTTGCCTTACTGGGCAAACGGCCAATGTGTAATATCTAAGTAATTATCTATGTCCACTTTACAATCCAGCATTGCTCTAAAAAAAGAAACATCAATAGAAAATTAGTGATAAATGGGTGCTGTACCTAACAGCCACAAGTAATCAACATGACTCCAATCCACTAATTAATATCTTGAGAAGTCAAAAGCTGTGTATTTGTAAGATACAACTTGACTTTAAACTGTCCATTTTTGCCAAAATTAGTGCATTAACGCAGGTGATTCATTTTTCCAGATTAATGGCATTAAAAAATATAATGCAGTCAATGCACCCCACTCACAACTGCTGCTTCTCTCTCTTTTTTCTTGTAAATAATTGTATTTATTTAGATGAAGAAAATATATTATTGTGGTCACATGACGATATGAAATGATATGGTCTTCTGTCCAATATATATATGTATTTAAACTTCTTTTTAAAGTTTAAGTTTTTTTTTAATCCCTTCATCAAGCCCCCATCAAGCGCATCATGGCTTTGTTCACACTGTGAATGCAGCGAACTCCATTACTGCATATATGAGTTTAGTGCGTGTTTTGGAACGCAACGACTACCAGTTATTTTTATTTTCGCAGCAGATGATTACAGCATTTCACTAGATTTGTAGTGAAAACCGTTTTGTCATACCTGTCAACCCTCCAGTTTTTCGCGGGATTCTCCCGTATTTTACCATTCTATCCCACTATCATCCCGTTTAAATATTTTCCCGTATTTTTAATCTTTCTATAAATCCCACTGGCCGTATTTTATGTTTCCTACATTCACCTCTGGTAAAACTCCCGTAATTTGTATTGCCCAAACCTCATTAAATGAATAATCACATCAACATATTTCAAGGCTGAATATTGTTTAATTGAGTAAATATTGCTACAAGTTTCAAAGTCTTGTGCTCTGCTTTGTTTTCTTTGGTTACCGAGGAAACTGCTAACCCTTATTTTTTACACAGAAACACCAAGTTGTAAATGTGAACCAGTGGATCCACAAAAAGATAATGAATTATAAAATTATAAAGATATAGCCTACACTAAATGAATGTAATTGTTTGATAATAATTGTTTAAATTAATATAAATAATAGTAATATAATAATTTATACTTTTGACTCTGCCCCCCCCCCCCTCTTTATTTAAAGGGGTCATCGGATGCTCATTTTACCTAAGTTGATATGATTCTTTAGGATCTTAATGAAAAGTCTATAATATACTGCGGGTTCTCCTGCAGAATCGGGCTATTATAACACTGTTGCTGCGGGTTGTTTTTCATGTCCGCGGGTCAATACGACCCCAATAACGTGATATTTAGCCCCTAGAATGCTAAATTTACCCCGGAACACGATTTTTACCAGAGGACTCCCCTTGAAGCGCCATTGGGCTACTTTTGAGTAGCAATTGGGCAGATTTTGTTGTGAAAAACTGGCAAAGCCATTGTTTACATTAGCGTGTTTAGCTGCTAAACTTGCTGACTAGCACGTTATTAGCAAAGGTGATTGCAAAGATACATTAAAAAAAACATACGGCTCAGTGGCTCAGATGTCGGGAGTAAATGAGGACTACTATGTGAATTATTACACCCAACAAAAGAACACCTCAATCGATTAGGAGACTTTCTTGTCTACGTCTCTGCACCGGCATTAAAACACTGGTCATCAGACTGTTACAGCTCATTCAGGGCGGGTCTGAGGTAACGTTAAGATTCCTGTGTCAATCTATAGTGGAAGCGCATTTGTCAGTGTGACGCCAGAGGCCGGCTTGATTTGAAAAAGGTTCCAGATTAAATAAAAACCACTGGGTGGCTTTTTATCATTATAGGGTGTGTACACACATTGCCAACACACATTTATGTTCAAACAACATGCAAAAGTGAACTTTGCATCCGATGACCCCTTTAAATATTGCATCGTGGACTTCATATTGAGATATATCACAAAATTTTGATATTGTTACATCCCTATTATTTAATTTATAATTTAGTGTTAAAGACAGCTTTTTTAGGAGAAAGCAATATTATGAATAGAGGACTCATATTTTACCTGAAATTAATAGTCTGAAGTCTTAATGATGGATACAAATATGTAGCTTTTCACTTCACAAGATGTTAATTGAGTGTCAATTTCTTGTGGATTGTTGCCATTTTTGTCGCCATTCACATTCACTGGTAAACAAGTGGTGTAATGTAATTTCTCCAAATCTGTCCCAAAGAAGAAACAAACTCATTTACATTTTGAATGGCCGGACAGTAATTTATTTTTAATTTAACTGTTTCTTTAACTCATAAATGACTCCACTTCAGTGTAAAACTTTCACAAAAATTGGGTTTATTTCCATTCTATACACATCATATGCTTAAGACGAAAAATGTATTACAAAAATAAAGTTTTGATTTTCAAGGGTAACACAACAAAAAAACAAAAATATAAATACACAAAATATGGTCCTTACATGTAAGGTTGTACGGTGCAAGTTCATCAAAGCAGATGGTTGATTTAATACGGTAGGCATGCTCTCAAACGAGAAGGCTTAAAATTAGAAGCTCTGATTGCATGCTATATAATATCACAGAGAACTAGTGACACAAAACTAAAAAAGGCAACTGCTGAGCAAAGGTCGTCAAAGTTGACAAACTAACTTCAGTCAATGAGGTATCTAAAATGTTTCAGCATGTTTAAAAATAAACATGCACAAAACACTGTCTGAAATGCTTGGTGCATATAAGTTGTAAGTGTTTCAAGTTTAAATCAATACGATTATTGGTACATTCTGATTCTAAACACAATTACTTATATGATCCCCTTACACGCTCACGATCACATTGACATAATACAGTCAGAATTATGGCCTCCAATCTCTTTCTCTTTTGGCCATTCTGAATAGGAATACTCCTACAGTAGTCATTTAATTACAAGTGTTCCTTGATTTCAGCATTGCAACATGCTGTCCTAGTAGACTTTAAAATAAATGATCCATTATGGGTTGCATATTGGTTTTTATCACCCCATCTTGGCCCTTGATCTCTAAATTCATGTGTTCTTAAGTTTCTTGGCACAAGCCTGTTGGTACGTGCTGGTTCCACCAGTCTAGATGGCCCTTTCCTCTAATGCAGTGAGGATGACCTTCGTGAACTGTCCGTCTGGCTCACTTTACACTTAACAGTCTTCCAATAAAGGAAGAGCAGTTCAGTGCAGATTTACTTGGCACTTTGTCCCACTTCATACAAGTTAGTATTGTGTAAGATAACACTGTGACAAAGCCTAGTTCCTCAAACCAAAAAAACTAATGATACAGTCATGGTGCAGGAAAACCAATCGCATGCGACATTTACAGTATTGCTGAGAGACTACGCGGCTTCACAGTGAGTGGTGAGTTGGGCCTCGGCCATGTGGACGCCCTTCACTCATGTCAGTCATTCATAGAACTGTCCTGTATCATTTCTGGAAGCTTAATGCTCGTTTTCACTTGGCCAGTCTGAACACAGCCAGGTCCAGAGGTTCTCGACTGGGGACACACCAGTCATCTGCCCCCTGCGTGACTTCATAGTTCCGCCGAGCTGTCTTATTAAACACTGGGAGTCTCTCGACTGAGTCAGTGGATAAAGCCTGAGGGGGAAAACACATGATGTAATCTGTTACAACACAACGCAAAGTATCTCTCATTTACAACAAGCGTTTTTAAACGTAAAAAATGCCTTCTGAAGATTTTCAAGGGATAAACCTTAGTCAGGGTAGCACCATATTTAATTTCTGACTAAAATGGAAACAAGGCTGTAAGGGACAGAAGCGTTCAGTCGATTGTACTGTTCCACAATGCAGAAAACACAGATGGAATCGCAGAATCCAGTCATTAAAATGGAATTTACTGTAAAACGCAGAACGTCATGGAATTTGCCAAATTCTGGGTGAATCAAAAGTAGGTCAGTACACTTTAATCAAAACGTGATATGGACTAGTGTCTGTGAATACTGAGACACAAATAAGCTACTTAAATATGAATTCTGCATGTTCTGTGTGAATGAATTTCACAGAGCCGCAGTTTTGTTTACTACACACCTACCGAAGGGCACATGACGCTCACATGGTTTTCATCCTCTGTCGCCTCAATATATGAGTACATAAACACATAAACCTAATCTCTACAGCAGAACTGCTCTGAATCACTTAATTACCATTTCACTGTTTCTTTTGAGAAAAACTATTGTTGTTTCATATGCGAAAATACACTAAAGGTCTTCACAGCAACCTTTCAAAATAAAATTTGGTTTAACTTGAAGAAACCGTTACAGAAATAAATTACTCTAGTACACTAGTGTGATGATAGTACTATTACTACTACTACTACTACTACTACTACTACTACTACTACTAAAATTCTTAAAACATTTTTAAATCTTTCTGAGAAAAAAAAAAGTATAAAATAAATTAATTAGAGCTTTTCATTATTAAAAATAAAACTGTAATCAAGAAAATTAATGGAAAATACAGAATTGGGTAAAAAAAATAAAACTGAATTTGAGAAAAAAAAAAATGAAACGTAGGGTCTTAAAATTGTATTTTTTGGTTAAACATTTAATTAATTGCTGTTAAAGGGTTTAAGTTTCATGATTTAAATTAATTAGGCATGCTTTTCGATTAATATTTCTCGGGTTTCTCGGCAGTGGAAGTCATCATAGTTGGGTTAACTTCGAGAGCAGTGAATAGGAGAGTGCCACAAATATATTTTTTACATTCCGATTTGCTCAAAAGAAACAAAAGAAAAACTCCACAATAGTGTTTTCACAACATTCAAAAAGAGGAAGAAAACTGAGAGAGACTGATAATGGCAATCAGAAGAGAGAGCAATGTCAAACTTAAATCTCTCCCATAGATGGTGCATTAGAAACACCCTTGCATTAGTGTTAATTCGAAGCATTTAACGCTTAGGTGATATAATACAAAGTATGTCAGAAATTAGCATCTCGTTCAAAAATGACCAAAGATTTGAGATATTTTTCCTATTTAAAACTTGACTGTACTGTAGTTACATCGTGTACAAAGACCGACAGAAAATGAAAAGTTGCGATTTTTAAAAGCTTATATGGATAGGAACTATACTCTCATTCCAGCGTAATAATCAAGGAACTTTGCTGCCCCACCGTAAGTGCAGCAGGCACAGTGATATTAACTACAGAAGAGTCAAGTTTTAAATAGGAAAAATATTGAAAATATTTGGTCATTTTTGAACGAGATGCTAATGTTCTAATCAGATTCAATGATTTATGCTAAGCTATGCTAAAAGTGCTACCAGCAGACCTGGAGATCGGCTGCATGGATTCAAAAGCGTTTAAACTCATCTGTTTAACTCTAGGGGAGTTGGAAAATTAGCCTATTTTCAAAAAAAGTGGCGTGTTCTTTTAACAGCATTCTACTGTTCAGCTGATGCATCGCCTTTCTGAAAATAACTTTCACTATACAAGAGTTTCACAAAACAGTGTTGAAAGATTTGAGCTGTGAAAATTGTATAATTGTAGATCTTCATACAGCGCATGCCATTGTAAAGACTGTAAGTTTATCCCTCTCTGCCTTGTTTTCATCCGTATAAAATTCAATGTTGCATATAACCTGACTAAGATCTATAGTTCCAAATCTGTCAGTAGTGTTGTTCCAAAACCTCCATAGACAAAAATATCTTCTTTAGTATCTCACAAAAGAAAATGTCATACATAAAAATGAAACTTAAATGATGACCAAATTTAAATTTTCTGGAAAAAAAAAAAAAAATTACACAAATTTTCGATTTTTATTTTTGGGTGAACTATCCCTTAAAATAGTGTTTAAATGTACCTTCAGGTGAATGACTGCATCGGTGCCATGACCCTCCATAGAGTACAGCTGAAGATCACCCTGGAAGTACTTGGCATAGAGTCGAGAAATGGGCAAGCCATAACCAAACCCGGCCTGTGGACAAAAGGTGGCCAATTTTATAAAGAGGCAGAGTTATAAGTATCACTGAAATATTACTACTAGTTTTTAGTAATGTTTGTATTTTGTTTTTATTTTTATATTTTACTTTAATTTTAGGTAAAATGTTAATAATTTTGTTGTGTTTTTGTCATTTTTATTAGTTTTTGGGTATGCCCATATAGTACTTTTTTCTTTTATCAGTTGTAATTATTTTAGTACATGAAGACAAAAAAAATAAAATGAGAAAGTATGCTTTCTTGTAAGCTAGCTGAATAAAAAAGCATATATTTATTTCAGTGATTTGTTATATGCTTATTTTATTCCAAGTAATAAAAATGTTTTTATGATTTAAGTTTTAGTTAACCCTATAAAGCCCTATAAAGTAGACACTTTAAATGAAGTCTCACCAGGGGAGCCCTTTGTTTATCATCCATCTGGGGTTTTGGTGCTGTGGAGTACATGTAACTGAAGAGATTCTCCATCTTTCTGAAAGGAACTCCACCACCTCGGTCACTCATCTACAAAGACAAAGATGATATTATAAGAATAAATTCAGTAAAAAAAGAGAATGCGAACAAGTGACAAACAGACAAAAAACTGGGTTAACAGTAAGGGGGCGAGATTCCAGATAGACACGCAGGCACTGGCCATGACTCTGCCCCCTGACAACTGGTTAACATGTACAGAACTTAAATCACCATAGTCAAGGTAACCAAATAAGATCAGTCTGCTCTCATGTACTATGTTATGCAACAGCAGGTGTTTCACTGATGGGAAAAAGACTGATGGCTCTAGTTATATAAGACTAGAATCACAACTTTTTATGAGTTTAACAACAATAAGGTAAAAAAAAAGATTATTAAATTTAAATTAAATAAAAGATTTTTTAAAAGGAATATTTTCTTATAATTTCAAAATGTAATTCAAGTAACTCAAAATATCATGCATCATACTGCAATAATGCTTCGGTGAACAAATCATTCCAGTCTTTCAAATTAAACTCACCTTGATGGTGAGGTCCTCTCCTCCTATGGCCACCATAACTTGAATGGGCGGAAGATTACTGTCTTCTTTATGGTTCTCAATAGTTGCTCTCATTGCATTCTGAGGAAAGAAGCATATCATCATGACAACATTCAGACTGTTCAGCCTTTCTTAAATGGCATTGTTTCAGGACGGAATATTAGATGGGCTACAGCTCACCTTGAACAGTTCAAACAGCATATGGTACAGATGGGAAGGCACATACACTATGTTAATAGGCTGGTTCCTGTTATTAGCTGTAAATAAAAGAACACAGCCACAAGTGTCAATGATGTCTATAGCTGCTAAAACACATGATCACTATTAAGCCCCGAACAATTATACATGAAACAGATAGATGGAATAAATATAGTATCAGGTGATGTATATTGTGATTTACCATGCTATCTAACATAATGATATTCTTGTTCTTACTGTTGAGTTCCTGAAGCACCAGGTCAGGTGAGCTGAGGTAGTACTGATCACACAACATCTTTGCACTTTCATACGCATCTGAATAAAAAAAAAAGTGATGATTATTAATTTGATGATAATTTTTTTTAGTGTATATGTATATATCTACAGTACCTTGCAAAAGTATTCATACCCCTTAATTTTTCCATGTTTTGTTATGTTGCAGCCTTATTGTTAAACTGTTTTAAAAGTAAATTTTTCCACATCTGTCTACACTCTATACACCATAATGGCAAAACAAATTTATTAGAAATTAAAAACTGAAATGACACTTGACACTTGAAATTTAGCTCAGGAGCATTCATATTGCTTGTAGATGTTACTACACTTCGAGTGGAGTTAACCTGTGGCAAATTCATTTGAATGAGTATGATTTGGAAAGGCACACACCTCTCAATAAATGGTCTAACAGTTGAAAATGCATATCAGAGCAAAAAGCAAGTCCTGAGGTCAAAAAAACTGCCTGTAGAGCTCAGAGACAGAATTGCGTCAAGGCACAGATCTGGGGAAAAGTTCAGAAATATTCTGCTTCACTGAAGGTTCACAGAACATGTAGCATGTATTATCTATTAGGGCTGGGCGATATATTTATATCGATATTATGCGCATCTCATCAGTAAAGCCGGTTCTTTGATTAGCGGTAAATCTCCATCACCTGTTTTCAAATGGAGCGCCAGTTAATACACAGAGCCGTAGATCACTGACAAGCTACGCAATATCGGGTTCAGTTTCGCGGGTGATTCATTGGGGTAGCTTTTCAGTGATCTACGGCTCTGTGTATTAACTGGCGCTCCATTTGAAAACAGGTGAGCTGGCCTCCTGACCAAACTAAGCAACTGATGAAGAAGAGTTTTGGTTAGACTGGTGACCAAGAAGCTGATGGTCACAATAGTTAAGCATCATTATCATAAAAGAAGATTCTCTGGTCTGATGAACCTCAAATCCAAGCAAAATGTATGGAGGAAACCAGGCACAGTTCATCACCCACACAGTAACATCCCAACAGCAAAGTGTGGTGGTAGCAGCCTCATGCTGTGGGACCGAGGGACGGTCAGAGTAGAAGAAAAGCTCAACACAGCAAATTATTGAGATAGCCTTAATAAAAACCCAGTCCAAAGCATTCAGAACCTCAGACTGGACAGAAGGTTCACCTTTCAACAGGACAATGACCCTAATCACACAAGAGTGGTGTATAAACAACTCTATAAATGTCTATGAGTGGCCAAACCACAGCCTGGGCTTGAACCCAATCTAACATTTCTGGAAAAACCTGAAAATGTCTGCCAGACCCTATTCAAGCTGTCAGAGCTTGAGAGGTGGAGAGGTGAGGAAAAGAATGGCAGATAATTTCCAAATGCTGATGTGCAAAACTTGTCGCCTAATGCCAAAAAGACATAAGGCTGTAAAAGTGCGTTAACTAAGTACTGAGTTAAGGGTATAAATACTTATGCAATTTTCTTATTTCAGTGTTTTATTTTTAATAAAACATATTTGTTACAAATATGTTTTGTGCTTTGTCATTGTGGTGTATGGTGTGGGGACTGATGTGGGGAAAAAGTAATTTAAAGCAGTTTAACATAGGGCTGCAACATAAAACAACATGAAAAAGAATGAAGGGGGTTGAATTCTTACACTGTATTGACTAAACAAATGGGTCACTAATTTTGAGTAGCACATTTGCAACAAACACCCACATTACATGTTTGCGCTTTCATCAGATTGAAAGTAGATCGATTTTGCACACTATACCTTTAACAACTTCTGACACCTGGCAAAGAGGGTCTATACTGCCAATAGTATTAGGGTGAACTGGATTTGTGGCACCATCAAATACAAGAGCTGAAAAATCAGATTTAAAAAAATGAATACAAGCAATTTAAGAAGTGAGAATCATTGTTTGGTCTGAATATTGTGCTTACTGTGCTGGTTGATAAGCATTCTGATTGATATCCGGCTCAAGTAGAAACGGTCCAGGAAATACTGAATATTCTGACTGGTGACTGGATCTTGACCAAATACTTCTTTATATTCAATCACACCCTGGGCCATAGTGGGTACAACATCATTGTGCCTGTTCCGGATGTTGACCAGAGCATTCACAAACCTGTGTGCATATTCAACAGAGTTAAAACGTGCAATGAACAATAAAACCGGGTCATACTTGACCCCAAAATCTAAGGGAAAGAAATAAAAAGTATTTTTAAGTAAGTAACAACTAAAGAAGTAGTTTGACAACAATGCCTATTTTTATATGTAACAATGTATGACAATCCTCAATTTTTAATTTAATAACAAAAAGCCCTAAAAGTAAGACATCATGATGCATTATACTAACGAGAGTATTTGTAGGAAAATGTGTTTTATTGCCATAAAAATAATGGCACACAATAAAAAAAAAAGCTTGATGGCTTTAAAACATAGTGCTAAATATAATTTCTTGTTTTTCTTTTGATGTTGAGGTCAAACGTAAGATTTTTGTTCTTTCACGAAATTCACCCATTTAATTTCTACTTACTCTTCTAATACACTTTGGTCATCTGGACTTTTCTCCAAGAATTCCAAGATATCCATTAAACTCTGTATATACCTTTGCAGACAAACAAAAGAAGCAGGATTTAATTTATGTGAAGAAATTTAATATTATAACAAAATTAAACTATGTGAGCACTGTATTCATCTGGAAATATGTTAATCTAGTTTCAGAATATCGATTCATCATATAATTCCTGCAAATGTCCCTCAAACTTTAAATATGTTCTGATCTGAACTAAATATACAGTATATATAATATAATATGTAAACTGCAAATCTAAGCTTTTGGATAAGATAAAAGATTAATGTATTACACTAGTAAACAGATGCATTTACAAGAACACTGACCTAATATCTGTGGAAAAACAACCGTTAAACAGTTGCATATCATGCATATTAATGGAAGACTGTTTTGTTGTGGCTATGCATAAGTTTCCAAGTTTCCACTCTTCCTAAAAGGCAACAAAGAGGGAAGTATGACCTGTTAAACCACGAGTTAGTAAAAGTATGCCAAAGTTCACAACAGAATCCCTCCTTGAAGGAGAAGTGTAGCTCCCACCCTGAAGCTGAATATATAGGGCAAAGTTCACACACTCAGCAAGTTCAGAGTTTGGCCGAGTCTCAAGTAGACCTCGGCGTTTACGTGTCATACTAAATATAAACACGTCTCTGGCTACCTAATCGCATTTTAAACAATACGAAGTTGCTAAAACAAATCTGGTCAAAGCAGACCAATTATAAATGCAGTAACATGTATAACTCACCAGCTTTGAACCATTTGTACAGAAGGAGTGGCAAGTAATCTTTTGGGGAGAAGGTTTATTTCTTTCATGATGTTTGACAGACGTACAGGCAGCTCTTGTCTCAGGAAAACAAAAGACGTTTTTTCACATGCGTTGGTAGAACCTAGAGGAAAGCAACATTTAACATATTTAAATGTTACCATGGTAAACACACGCGACATGCTATAAATATCAAATAGTGTACTGGTATTGGATTAGGACTAAAATGTATGCATGTTGCTCATAAATAATGCAATTAAACACAGTTGAATACAGGTGTATAAACACTGCAGTGATTGCAAACAAAGCCAACAGCGGTTAAAATGATGCAACACTCCGCGCCTATGAACAGTACGATGGGAATTCCGAGTCATTTCCCGTGAGTCAGTTCTTTCGAACAATTCGTTTCAAAGAACCGGTTCAGAAAACCGAATGAACCACTGCGTCATGACTTTGTCTCTGACGTGCTGTAAAAAGTTAAAATTAGGTCAAATGTATTTTGGAAAATGTCGGCTTTGTCGATTAAATTGTATTACTAAGGATGTTTAATTAATTTAATTTCCTGTGTCGCAGTTCAGTTTGCTCCAGCCATGATATTCAGCTCCTAAAACATAAAAAATAATAAAAATAACACAAAAATGTATTTACATCTCCTGCATGATTTTTTTTCTAAATCTATTTATTAAAAATATATAATAATGACAAAAAATAGTTCTAGTTAATGCTCTCTGCTATTAGCTTTTTAAATAATTTGCCAGTCATTGGTTTACTCCAAATTCTCCTCCTATCCGCTTAGTTCAGGTTTAAATAATAGATTTGTTAATTCATTTCGTTTTACAGTTCAGTCAGATTCGTAAACAAGTTCAGACCGATTCTGTGAGCCGCTTCAGCGAATTCCCTTAAAAGATTCGAATCTAAGAACAATTTGTTCCCGAATCGGACATAGCTACACACAGCTGGTAAAGCAATACCAATACCATTTATGCATCCAGCAGATTTAAATAACACATGCAATGCAGCTACATAGCCATGCACGTAATCAGAAAGGTGCTATAGTGCAAACTAATAACGAAGTTGCATGAATACAAGTCTGTTCTGCAACCGACCACACACGACCACTTTAATGGCCAGTAAACAGCGTATATATGAAGCTTCCTCGCATACGATTGCATAAACGAACAATATAAAACAGTACAAAGAGCACTCACCAAAATCCAGAAACTGTTTCATAGAAAGTGGAGAAGGTGAAAATTTGGAGAAGTGTTCAATGTGATGAGGGGCACTGGCCAAAGCAGCATTCTTCATAATAAACCTGACGAACTTCATTTTAATGACTAAGTCGAAACCGAAATATACCAGATATATCAGCTGCAGAGATCCAGATTTTTCAATACCCAGTGTTTATAATGCACTTACTGAGACGTAAGCTATATGGTGGTCTAAGAGGCAGCTGTTCTTCCAAGAACACTCAACAGCCAATCAGAGCGCGAGGTTCCTATTACTGATACAGAATCGTCCAATAGCATGTGGAGGCGGGGCCTTATGCTGCTCTTGGCCCTATAAATATAAGTATTCAGTCAGAGACGTAAACACGCGTGTGTTGACCACTGTGTGGTTTGCGACATCTGTTCTTCCCAAGCTACACTGTGATGGTTTTTATGAAAATCATTAACGCTAAATAAATATTAGAATCTCAAGTATTGTATTAATATTAATGTAGGCTAGCCTACTTTGACCTATTAAAAAATCCCGAGTAAAATTAAAAACTTGAGTTCAGCTTTAGGGTAAACAAGTGCAAAAGTTACAACCTGCGGTAATAAATTAGTAACACTTTTAAACACCTTAAATAAAGTTAAACCTAAGATAAATGTATGGAATTTTACCTCACTGATCTTTTTCAGGACACACGGGGAGAAATCCATAATGTGCATAATTTCCCTGGCCAGATTCTTCGGTTGTTTAATGGTCAGTTGGTGGTTCAGGACATTATGTTCTATGAAAGACTAACATGCCAAATCCATTCTTGCATAACAAGGACAGTCTCGATAACAGACAACTCAGTCATGCATATTTCACTCTCTCCTTCCAGCCCGCACTCAGCTGAGTAAATCAGATATGTGCTCATTTGTATGGGTTAGGTGCTTAGATATATCACAAATGTAAATCCTTAAATATCCATCCTAAAACATTAATAAACTAAGATTAGTCAGCAGAATCCTATATGCATTCAGTATAATTATAGGTTGTGCAGTGACTCTCATCAGATGATTTCTCACAATGGAGACCTAGATAAATCTATATGTAGTGGCTATATCCATGATTAAATCATTACGAATAACGTTTCCCATATGTTCAAATATACAGCTCCACGTTAGTGAACAACTGCGCCACCTTGTGGTAAGCGTTGGCGTTTTTCAACCTTCCACCATGGTTAATAGGGGACTAAATCAGTTATTTTTAATGTTATAGTAAAACAATGAGTGTTGAAAGGCCTAAATACTGTTTATGTGGCCCTATTGTTTTGAAACGCATGGTTATGCTGTACTGAAATGAAAGGATCAGATAAGTTGTAGTAAACTCCATAGTATTCTGTCTATGCAGAAGTGATCATATAAGCCATTAAGACCTGAGGGAGGCCTGGGGAGACGAAAACATGCCCAGTGGAAATTTCCCTTTGGTCAGACACAGGCCACTGATGTGCTGTTTTGTACCTTCATTGAATGGAACAGCTTGGAGCCAAATGTCATGCTTGCTCTCAGGCTATTTCTTTTCAGTAGCTGTTTTCCTACCTAAGTAAAATTTGACAACAGAATCCATAATAAATCCATTTATAAATCCAGAATTTACATCCAAAAGCATCTATGATAACTACAGTAATTCTAAAGATTTGAACCTTTTAACATTTCAAAAGTTTTCTGTTTAAAAAGTTACAATACTTTGGCATGTACTCTCACTGACCCCTGCCATAACCCATGAGAAAATGTAACAAATTCTCTGATTAGTTCTCTACACCTTGCAGCCTGTTCTGTTTTTGGACTGACTCACACCAGAGTTATGTGAGCGATGAAGAAAAAAAAGGAGATTGAGGAACAGTTTTTTGGAGCCCTGAGTCCAAATATGCCTAATTCCCTATACAGAGTATGCAAAAAGAAGTGTGTCAAATAAGTAGGATCCGACAATAGTATTCATGAAGGCAAACAATACAGATGACCGTGGTTAGAATCTGAAATGTATCACCACACTCTTAGAATACAAAACTGCCACTAGGATGGTACTCTTCACAGCTCAGGTACTTTTTAAAAAAGGTATATGTACCATTTTGGTGTAAATAAGGTACACAGATGTACCTTTTAGCTTTTGTACCTCATGTTACCATCCTGGTGATAGCTTTTATACACTTTACCTAAGAATGCAGTAGATATTTTGCTGGAGAGCCATCAGATTTTAAAAGATGAAAATGTATTTATATCACACACCAGCAGAGAAGCAACATCACTTACATTCATGCTGTTATACTGAGTATGCAGCACAGTGAATCACAGTTATCACAGCTCATGCATGTGTGATATTATTTTTTACTGCATTTTTCAACAGTGCTCTTGTAGGGCTCAAAACAATTTCTTTAACCTTTTTCCTTGTGTAAAAAGGTTACAGCTAATGAATATAAATATATTGGGGTTTAATTAGATAATTATAACGTTTTGGAGAAAATAACAGGATAATATCATAATGATTTTTCATCAAATGATTTTTATTATTATTACCCTTATTAAACTAAAATATAAAACAAAAACCTATAAAATATAATGCAATACATAAAATAATACATTTCTGTATATAAGAAACTAGCGCTTATAGATTTCAATATTCTGCAATATATATACACGATTATGCTATTATGTGTGTGTGTGTGTGTGTGTGTGTGTGTGTGTGTGTGTGTGTTTATATATATATATATATATATATATAATGAATCATGATTAAGCACATATACATAATCACGTTTACATAATACATGTGTGTGTACTCTGTATATTTATTAAGTATATATAAATACACACACGTTCATGTATATATTTAACAAAAATATGCTATGTTTATATATTATAAATATTTATATATAATAAAGTATATGACTATAAATATAGACATGTATATTCATGTAAATATTATAAAAATATATACTGTATGTGTGTGTATTTATATTGAATTTTATTTGAATTTTGTGATGCGATTAATCGCAATTAATCGATAGACAGCAATAAAAAATACACACACACACACACACACACACTTACATGTAATAGCATTTACTTTCTCTTTTATGAGTTAAGTTAATGCATGTTTACATAAAGCATTATTGTTTATACATTTCATATATGAAATTGTAAAAAAAATTGTACTAGGCAACGATTAATCATGATTAATTGCATCCAAAATAAAAGTTTTTGTGTAAATAATATGTGTGTGTGGTATGTATATTTATTGTGTGTGTGTGTGTGTGTGTGTGTATAAAGACACACACATACAGTATATATTTTGAAAATATTTTTATATATTTATATTCATATAATGTATATTATATATTTAATAAATAAAATATTTTTCTTAAATATATATATTTATATATTTACATGTACATTTAGATATTTAGCAGACGCTAAAAGCGACTTACAAAGGAGAACAATGGAAGCAATCGAAATCAACAAAAGACCAATAAAACATGTAAGTGCTATAACATGTCTTATAAAGGCTAATGCAGTACATGTAGCAAGGATTTTTATAGTACATAATAAATAAAAGAAAATAGATAGGGGGAGGGGGAAGCAAGCTAGTGTTAGCTTTTTTGTTAACTGTAAAGAGAGAAAAACTAGTGTTAGTAGTGTCAGTGTTTTTTTTTCTGTTCTTTTCTTTTGTTTTGTTTTGTTTTTTGTTTTTTAGAGAAAACAAGCAGTAAGTAAATGGATAGAGTACAAATCTAAAAGAGCATAGTTTAAAGAATAGAATTAGAAAAGACTGTTAGAGTTAGAGGGTTAAATAATGATGGGAAAGATAAGGTTTTTTTTTTAGGTTTTTTTAATATACAGTGTATAAATATACACTGTACACACACACATATATATTATGTACACAAAAACCCTTTTATTTTGGATGCGATTAATCGCGATTAATCATTGGCGAGCACTAGAAAAAAATATTGTTTTTTTTTACTAGAAACACACACACACACACACACACACACACACACACACAGTATAGTGTTTTACTGTATATAAAATCACATATATTACGATAAATAAGTAAATATATTGTCACATTTTTCAATATGAAAAGCGGCAATTTCTTGTTATTCATTACATTGCAATATATTAACGCAATAGCCTATATTATTCTGCATATTTTCAATATCTATTGAATAATTCTATATAGTAATCGTTAATATATATATATATATATATATATATATATATATATATATATATATATATATATATATATACACACATTTTCTTTGTATCTTTGTACCCACACAGGGCACAGGAGTCTCTAGGACCCGAAACAACCAGGAAGTAAAGCCCATCTGAGCAGGACATGAGGGTTATGTAGTGCTGTGTCGGTGATGTTTTATATTGAATCTTCAGCAGTGGCGCTCAAACTCTCTCTGATCCCTCACTGAGAGCATCTGAACCAACAACAGCAGCGGAGAGCAGCGGGCATCAGCCTCATACAATTAACCAGCACTTCTGGGGTGCCTGGCCGTTCACTGAAGACATGTCAGCAGAGGACGGATCTATGACACACCGTAAGTGCTCTTTACCCTTATTTTTCGTGGAATATGTGATTTGGTGTGTATGGTTTGGAGTATTGCAGTGCGGGTTACATCATTACGGGCTCTACAGTGGCAAACAGCGCACAGCCATGTTTTACAGAGTGCTCTACAAATGTCCGTGTACATACAAGGCAAGGCGATACGGGAAGCGTTGCATGTCCGATATGCATTTACGTATTTTCATTAAGCTGTCTTTAGGATCTCTTTGTTTGTGTATATAATATAAATACAGGGAGTTTTTGAAACAAAAGAAGACGCTTGCGCTTTGACATCAGCATTGCTCAGCCGCTGCAAGTAGATCGTCAAATGCAACAAAAGCTGCGCTGGAATGGATATGATTTTTACGAAACCGCAGTTGATTAAGATTAAACCGCCATGGATGTAAATTATATTTAATATAGGCCTATTGTTTCAGGTTAGATGCATAACCTGATTCAATTATAGAATAGAATAAATAACCAGTCTATAGGGAGAAATAACAGTGCATGTTGTGTCCCGTACAACACTATAAATAACTTTTTTCTTACTGTAGAGCGCCCATGCATGAAGGATGATGTTCAAGATGACATTCCAACACTTGTTTTGTCATTTATCGAAAGAAGGATAAACCATATGCTAAATTACATTTGGTATATGTCGGAAAATGTTGGGAAATTGAAAACTTTAGCCATATCGTTGGCATCATCAGCAGGTTCACTGTGTTGTGTAATGAGACAACAACAGTCAATGCACAGCCGCATTATAGTGAGCTGATGTGGCGAGTGATAGGTAGGCTAATTCCACTTAACGATGTAATTGTTTCAAAGCACTGAATTGTTTAAGACTGACAGCCTTTAATGCTTAAACGACTGTTGTTATAGTGATAAAATACGGGTTTTCTTTTAGTTTTGTGTAGGTCGTGTGTATTGTGGTTTAGCAGAGGGTTATTTGTAATGATGCATTGGACAGCTCCAGGTGCTGAAACGCTTTTGAAAAGTGTGGTCGTTCAAACGTAGATAATACATGTAAGATTTAACTTTGATAAACAGGAATGGCATGGACAGAACTGTTAGAGATTTATTTTTAAGGTGCACAAAAGAAACAGGATTCTAATTTATTTGTATTCATTTTTAGATTATCTTTATTTAAATTTCAATGGGCACAAGATAAAATACCCCAGGCTATAACAATACTGATTGTGAAAATTATATATTTGAGAGAAAGACAGTGCATTTTTATCAGCTTTCAACTGGCGAAGGAATGAATACCTTATGATTATTGTGTTATTTTAGTGAAAAGTTGGAATATTAAAGGATTAGGTCACTTTCAGAACAAAAATTTACAGATAATATATTCACCCCCTTGTCATCCAAGATGTTCATGTCTTTCTTTCTTTAGTTGTAAAGAAACTGTTTTTAAAAAAAAAAAAAAAAAAACATTTCAGGATTTCTCTCTATATAATGGATTTCTATGGTGCCCACAAGTTTAAACTTCCAAAATGCAGTTTAAATGCATCTTCAAAGGGCTCTAAACGATCCCAGCCAGGGAAGAAGGGTCTTATCTAGCGAAAACATTGGTTATTTTCAAAACAAATTGGCAATTTCTATACTTTTTAACCTCAAATGCTGGTCTTGTCTCGTCTCATGCGTAGTCTGTGTGATCCGGGTCAATACAGTTAGGGTATGTCCAAAAACTAGATAAGATCCTTCTTCCTTGGCTGGGATCATTTAGAGCCCTTTGAAGCTGGATTTACACTGCATTTTGGAAGTTCAAACTTGGGGGCCCCATAGAAGTCCATTATATGGAGAGAAATCCTGACATGTTTTCCTCAAAAAACATAATTTCTTTACGACTGAAGAAAGAAAGACATGAACATCTTGGATGACAAGGGGGTGAGTACATTATCTGTACATTTTTGTTCTGAAAGTGAACTAATCCTTTAATAGTCCATAATCTAATGGCATACACTACAAGTCAAAAGTTTCTGTACAGTAAGATTTTCAATGTTTTTTAAAGAAGTCTGCTTACCAAGCCTGCATTTATTTGATCCAAAGTCTAGGAAAACAGTAAAATTTAGAAATATTTTTTATAAATATTTATATATTTTTATTTTGTTTTCTATTTGAATATATTTTAAAATGTGATTTATTCCTGTGATTTCAAAGCTTACTTTTTAGCATCATTGCTCCAGGCACATGATCCTTCAGAAATCATTCTAATATTCTGATTTGCTGCTCAAAAAACATTTATTATTATTATTATTATGTTGAAAACAGTTGAGTAGATTTTTTTAGGTTTCTTTTTAGTGATCAATTTAAAGCATTTTTAGCATCTTTGCTAAATAAAAGTATTATTTTTTTTTATAATTCACAGTATTTTTAAGTTCTGAAAACTATCTGTCAGTTTAACAAAAACAAATGTACAATGTAGCCTCTGGTATTGTTTTAGTCTGCAGTGACGATACAATCAAAAGATGCTGCCTGATAATATTGTTATGCAAATGTTTAATGATTTCTGTAATAATAGAATGATTTTTATAAGTTCTCTCGGATCTCTGCATATGTCTGCAGAACTCATTTGCAATTTAACAAAACAAACTACGCACACAGTGTTGAATATGCCAGAAAACAATGCTTCTGAACAAGCTTTGTTTTTGAAAAGCTTGATTTCCACTCCTGACAGACATTGTGTTTTCGCAGTTGCATTGCGTGTTGAAAAGTGATGTAGGATGGCTGACTACATCATGTTTTAGAATTCCTTAAAAGGAAATATTAAAAATAACTTAATAAACAAAAATAACTGTGGACTGACCCATGTCTTTGCATTCCTGTTTGGACTCTTGACTTGATTATTGTGCACTTAATTAGCAGCACCGCCTTTTTTTTTTTCCTGGTGGGAGACTGTCTGCAGGAGCTAATTTAAGGGTCTGACGTTGGGAGGTGAATCATGTTAGCCTTTCAGCTATTCCCAGTCACAAAGCACTTCTTATGTTGCTCATTGTTGCAACATGTAATTATGATTTATGCTGCTTTGAACTGGCTTTTGTCAAAGCTGTGAAAAGATACATTGTTTTGTTCTCTACAGTCGGCATTTCCTTTATTTATCACCTATAAGAAAATAGCCAGCTGTGAGCAAGTCAAGGAAAGGATCAGTTTGGCAGAGAAACAGCGACCAGCTGAATTTCTGAAGAGGGTCATTTGTGAATGGCGAGGGACGAGCTTTGCCACCCGTGTCTCCTCTAGATAGATTTTCAGACCTGACTGTGAAGTCCTTTACCTCCTCTTGATCATACAAGCAAGTTGCTTAAATTAGTATTGAGCTAAATAACAACAAACAGCTAGCTAGAACATTTTCGAGCTGCATGTTTTAGACGAGCTAGGAAATTTGTGGCTTTAATTTTTAATCTTTTTAAATCTGATGTCTAAATGTGCTGTCACAGTCAGTCCCATAGGCAGGTCTTGATTGTCTTCAGATGTACTCCTTTGATAATAAAACAGCTTAACCTTGAGTGCTAACCAGACATGATTTGAAAAAATCACTGCCATTTTAATGCGTTTTTAGTCCCAGCTGACCATGACTAGCAATAGCAGGACATTTTGTCATCTCTATAAAGTGGAACATAGCCTTGGTTCTGGATGTATTACTTATTTATTGTTTTATATTTATTTGAAAAGTCTTCATTTACAGGGTTAGTTTACCTAAAAATAAAAAAATTCTGTCATTAATTACACACCCTCATGTCATTCCAAACACCTAAAACCTCTGTTCATCTTCGGAACACAAATTAAGATATTTTTCATGAAATCCGAGAGCTCCCTCCATAGAAACATAGCAAGGACATTGGTAAAATAGTCCATCATGGGTTCAACCTTAATTTTACATTTCTAGGCCTGAGAACAGTGTACACTTGTTGCTGTCTGAAAATGAACGAAGGTCTTACGGGTTTGGAACGACATGAGGGTGAATAATTAATGACAGAATTTTAATTTTTGGGTGAACTAACCCTTAAAAGCATTGCAAGCCATGAACCAAACCAGCCAGCTTTAATGAGGGAAAGAACTACAAACCATTGCAAATGACATAATCAAATAAAAAAGAATGGAAAAATAGAAAATGATTAATTTTAATTTGTTGACTGTATAGGTAGAAGCAATGTATTTTAAGTTTATTGCAAAATATACATAGACGTATTCAAATATTGAAGGGTTTTGAGAATGTGAGACGTCATTTGTGGTGTTTGCAGCAATTTGCTTGCTGCAAGTCTGATGCATCATGTGTAATGTAGTTTTTCACCACTGTTAAACATGATTATTTTAAACCTAAGTTGAAATAGTACAAACTGATGGCTTCAGCAAAAGCAAATACTATTTATTAACAACCTCAGAGCTTATAGTAGGACTGTCTTTAAAGGTTTATAAGTTTTATAATTTTCCCTGTAGAGGAAATTAATAGGATGTAATGGTATTATCAATATCGTGGTATCGCGATAGTCTTGATATCATCGTGGTCACATGACGATATAAAATGATAGGCCTTAATATATTTAAACTTCTAATTTCACTAGATTTGTAGTGAGGTGCATTTTCGTAAGCCTGTTTTCACTGAAGCTGAAGTTTTTTGTCAAAATAAAAGCTGTACTGCGTAGAAATTAGGAAAGAAGTATTGTTATTTCCCTACTGTATTGTAAAGCAAAAATAATATATCTATATACCTATTTTCATTTATTTTACAGTGCAATTGTTTTACAATATGTGGCTATTACTGTCATAGGAATAACAATAATATAAAATTGTTGTTATTGTTATTATATTTTAATTTGTTTGGCTTCCTAAAACACCAATGTGAATGTAATTTAGACTGAGACAGTATACCACAAATAAAAAGAGGGCTGAGTCCCCTTTAAAGTTCAGGTACAAATTAATTCACTGATATTTTTTCTTAGTTGAGAACCTAGGTTGGAGCTCTTAATTTCGAACTCTCAAACTGCATCAGATAAAATAATGTAATTTTTTTTTACAAGTCTTCATTTGTCTAATTTTTTAAATATCACAATAATTATCATACCATGGACTTCATATTGAGATATTATTGTATTGTGAGATTTTGATATCGTTACATCCCTAAAAATTAATGCCATTTTTTTTTTCTGGAACCTGATTGTTGCATTTTATATCTGCTGCATCACTCTGGTTAGCCCCGCCCACTGTGAAATTTCATTGGTCCAAAATCTTGTTCTTCATAATTTTACATTAAAGGGTTAGTTCACTTTCGTTAATCTTCGGAAAACAAATTAAGATATTTTGAAGAAATCCACGAGCTTTCAGACCCTGCATAAACAGCAGTGCAACTGATATGTTTAAGGCCCAGAAAAGACATTGGTAAAATAGTCCGGTTGTTCAACTCAAAACAGAGTTTTGAGACTGTCTTTAATACACTGCCATTTTAAGGAGATGCTCAGCAGTGGTCTTGACTGGTGAATTTGGACAAGATTTGTCTTTATGCATATTAAAACCACCAGACTGATATGTAAACAACATTAAAAGCTTGATTTTTAAACATGAAATATCTTCTGTTTGACTGTAGATGTGTCACATCTTGTAGCAATTTTGAGTGAAATGTTGTGAGGAAAATAGCTTGTCGCTGGAAACTAATGCTTTGCACTTGCAGAAATTTAATTTATTAATATGTTATGAGTTTTGTGTTTCAAACAGGTTAATTAGTTGTCACCCACTTGGAAAAAGAAATACATTTGATTGAAGTGATCACTTATAATTATGTTTTGGACAAAAAGGTGGTTTCGAGTCATACCGAATTAAAAGTGATTTCATTAAAAGTAGAGCGTTTCTCGTTTTAAGATCTTTCCCAGTGGGATTCAGTTCACTGAGCCATGAACAATACAGAGCACTTCGGCATGCGCACTTGTAATACACTTACAAAGTACTTCAGCACCCCATGGACAGATAATCATGATTCATGGCTAAACTAGTATGATTTCATTACTTTCTCCAGTTCTTTCTCCCATGCATAATTTAGAAAGACCTTTACATAAGGTACTTGCAGCCTCGCAAACTTTTGCTTGTGGGCCATAGCAACTCACAACAAGCTCTCCATTAGGATGGAATATTCATGAAAGCCCGAGCAGGTCATGCAGACCAATGTGAAATCTGTAGAAATTAAAACTGAAATGAAATGAGTTCAAGGTGATGTGTTGCTTTTTTTTCCCCATCCTTCAGGATTTTGACAGATCTCACAAAGCTGTCAGAGAATTCAGTACCTTCTTCCTGTTTTTTGTTCATGTTCCCTCTTTTTTTTTTAAATAGCCTGAGGTCCCTCAGTGCAGAACAGATGGTAAAATGTTCCTTTTGATCTTCTTTTCAGGTTTCAAGAGTTTTCTGGCTGTCGCATGAATCACAAACATCCTCTGGTTGTTTGAAGACAGTCTGTTTATAAGTGCCGAGCATGAATTGGCAATAAGCATTCAGATGCTTTTTATAGTTATCGGGGCTTCTCTTATCTTGATGGTCTGGCACTGTGCAAGATTCATAAACTGCTTGTAAATGACAAACTAAAAAGAAATGCCAAACTCAGCCAAAATGTGAGAGTGTTTCAAGCCAGTTGATGGAAGTGTCACTTGGCTTACTGGGCTAGATTGACATTCAACATAAGTTTTTATGACTTACAAATGAAAATGGTTCAACTGAGTTGTCAAAATAATCTCGTTTACGTATGTCACCAAGGTAACTTTATCTATCTGGCTAAAAAGAAGATTTTTTTAAATGGCAAAACTAAGTGACCCCTGGTGATCTGAGAAGGTACTGCAGTAAAGCAGACAAACAAAACGTACTTTCTGAATGAGCCGTATTCACAAAAAAAATCTAAAGGCTAAAAGTTGCTCTGAATGCATAAATTAGGGGCATCTCACTCCTAATTTTAATACTCAAAAGAGTAATTATTTTACATATAATTTTTTTTTTATATAAATATTTATAATAAATATTTTTTTTAAATCTAAGGATTTTATGACTTAACAAAAAGTAATTACCTTTTTTTAATGTTTTTTTTTGTTTGTTTTTTTGTTTTTTTTTTTACATTTTTTAAGGACTTCTAAATCAGAAACAATACAAAGCATGGCTATTGTTTTCCATTGGTACTGAGAATAAATATTGAATATCACAAAGACATCAACCGTCTTTAAAAGTATTGCCTGAATCAAAAAGGTGTTTTGACTTTTCCTTAGTGTTTCTGTAATATCCACTGCTATATACTTACAGAGTTTCTGAAATATGGTTTCTTTGTGAAAATGGCCCCTGGCATGTTATGTCCAATAATATCACTGTTTATCAGTTAAAGTTTTATATTATTTTGTTTAAATACATTAAAAGTAAAATGCTAAAAACTTTCAAGGCATTCCAAAAAGTATCAGTCTTTCAAAGGATACATTTAATAATGTTTTTTATCTTAATAGCAGTTAGAAAATACAAATTTTAATTCATTTAATTTTAAATGAAGAAATGAGCATGCACAATTAAATATTCAGTATTGGCCAATACCGCAATACCTCACTAATATCGGCTAATATGGTACCAATACATCATGCGTCTCTCAAAGTTAGTTAATGAATAGCATCTCTACCTTTTTGTATATTGTGGATAATTATACCTGTTGGCTGAGAGTCTGATTGAGGTTGTCTGGGTCAATGATATAAATAAAACCCTTGACAAAACCCTGTTAAATGCCATCATTTTCCAGCATTGGAAAAAGTATGAGTTTATAGATGTGCATTATTGCTTTTTATTTGGCAAGAACAATAATAAATATTTATTTCAACTTATAAATATGCTTTTTTTTTTCTTTTTTTTTTTTTACACATATGTTGCTACATATCATATTTGTGACCAGGCCAGAGAAAAAATCTAAACTGGCCCTGTCAGGCCTGGCAGAAAAAGTCAAGTGTCTTTTTTTCTGCAGTTTGAAGCCTTTTTGACAAAACTGATTGATTGCCGGATTGTCAAAGGCCCGGGTGCTTGGCAGGAAGCCGTTTTTTCTCATTTGTGAGTACCTCAACATATCAGAGTCAAGCACATGGAGTGATTTTTCAAAGATGACATCTCCATCCTGCCCCCATCCTTATGCCGTTCCAGCAGTTTGCATTCATCACTGTGTCACGATAATGCTGTGTCCACACACTCTGAATGCAGGTCAATAGCAAGGTTACGGTCATCTGATTGAAGTCCGACCAAATGTTCTGCCACCATGCTGTTGCTTTAAAGGTAATAATTTATCACGTAGGACAGTCAAAGAATATTCAGAGTACTTTAGAATGACCTCTGGATGTGGTTGGGTGGACAGACAGATGCCCTTTGTATTCTCCCTTTAAAAACTCTGACGTTCGTGCGGATATTTAAGTGCCCTCTCTTTCCATTTCATTCTCCTCGTTTTGTTATCTACACTACAGTACCTACCCATTTTATCTTTCTCTGATAGGCCTTGTTTGTTGTGCTCTGTCATTTTCCCCCCACATCCCCACTGAGTATTTCCGTTTATCTTACATAACAGGAATCAGAGGTGATGACCTTCATACTCTTTTATGCAGTACAGTCCCTCTCTGGGAATTGCTGGCCATAAGCAAGCCAAGGAAATTGATGGCTCCTGTTTGCTTCCTTATCTGAATCTGGCTTAGGATGTTAGAAATGACGTACCACAGATAAAAACTGAATATTTATACGCAGAAATACGCATATTTTCAGGGTTATCTAGACTATTATGCCCTTTATAATTAGGATGGTTTATGTTTAAATGGCTGGCTGGGTTAAACAGCTTAACAAATTTTCTATTGAAATATAAATTCAAATCTAATTTATTTCTGTGCTGGCAAAGCTGAATTTTCAGGAGCCATAACTCCAGTCTTCAGTATGATCTGTTAAAAATCATTCAAATGTGCTGATTTGGTATCGAAATGCTGAAAACAGTTGTGCTGCTTAAAGGATTAGTGCACTTCCAGAACAAAAATGTACAGATAATTTACTCACCCCCTTATAATCCAAGATGTTCATGTCTTTCTTTCTTCAGTCGTAAAGAAATCGTTTTTTGAGGAAAACATTTCAGGAATTTTCTCCATTTAGTGGACTTCAACAGTGCCCACGAGTTTGTACTTCCAAAAGTTTAAATGCAGCTTCAAAGGGCTCTAAACAATCCCAGCCGAAGAAAAAGGGTCTTATCTAGTGAAACAATCTGTCATTTTCTTAAAAAAAAAAAAAAAATTATACACTTTTTAACCACAAATGCTGGTCTTGTCTAGCTTTGTGATGCGCATGTGTACTCTGTGAAGCTGGAGGAGAACATAAGATGGGACTTTTTCGACAGACCCTAACTGTCTTGAACCGGAGCGCACAGAGTACGCATGTGCATTGCAGAGCTAGACAAGACAAGGATTTGCAGTTAAAAAGTGTATAAATATATTTATTTATTTAAGAAAATGACAGATCATTTCACTAGATAAGACCCTTTTGGATTTTGGAACTTGCGGGCACTGTTTAAGTCCATTATATTTTAGAAAATAGCTGAAATGTTTTCCTTAAAAAACATAATTTCTTTATGACTGAAGAAAGACATAAACATCTTGGATGATAAGGGGGTGAGTAAATGATCTGTAAATTTTTGTTCTGGAAGTGAACTAATCCTTTATTATATATATTAGGATTATTTGCTAAAGTTTAAATGAATCGCATTCAAAATAGAATATTTTAGTAACAATGTAAAAGTCTTTACTGTCACTTCTGATCGATTTAATGTCTTCTTGCTAAATAAAAGCATTATTTCTGTATTAAGCATCAAATACTGATCCTAAATATTTGAACGGTAATGTTTATCCATCTTTATGTGTACACAAACCAAAAGTACAAAATTATATACTTTAAAAATGTACATTCTACTTCAGAAAAGGTGTTTTGATGTTTTAAAAGGTATAAATCTAGAAAAAGAACTTCTGAAAAAGGTTTTGCATGTTTAAATTTTTAGCATGCTTACATTTTAACTATTGTTTTGATTATATTTACAGTAAGTGTTGGGAAAGTTACTTTGGAAATTATTACAGATTACAAGTTACCCTATTTAAAATGTAATAAGTAGTGTAACTATTTCAATTGTTTTACTAAAGTAATGTAACTGATTACATTTGATTACTTTTCTAAATTTCTAATGAATGTTTTCAACTGTTATTCATTTTTAAACATTTAAAGCAGGCAGGGTACAGTAGTACTCAACACTGTTTACTTTCAGACTTTCAAAATCCTTCATCACTTAAATTAAGATGATCAAATTTTAATTTTAAAGCCTAGGCACCACAAAATTAGACCTTAGCACCTTTTTTTTACTTTAAGGTTGTTCTGAGGTTAAATACTGATTTAAAATCATAACAAGAAATTGTTTAATAGCTATGATACTGTTTTTGAAATCAAATCTTTGCATATCTATGACAAGAAAGACTGGCATCTAACAATGCCTTGGAACAAACAGTTAATCTTGAAAAAAAAATTATAATAAAGCATATACATAAACCCAAATAGGAAATAAAACAGTTATCAAATAAACACGTGTCCTATTATGTGCCCTAAAGTCCTGAAACATTGGTGTCTCATATTTTAGAGCAGTCAATACAATTTGGAAAATAAATCAATTAAATCTGTGGGTGTGTGAAAATATTGAGATGTAATTCCCTTTGTAATCATTAACATTTTCACAGATTACAGTTACGTTTATTTTGTAATTGAATGATGTGACTCCGATACATGTAACTAGTTACTCCCCAACACTGTAGTTGACATTATATTTAATATTATATATTGAATATTTATTTTTTGTTGTTGTGGTTGTGTTTTAAAATTGATTGTGACTAGTCAGCCATCTTGACCCATCCTGGGCCTTTATGTGTGCTTTTGTGCTGCATCACTGGAGGTATGGATTGTGCTGTTACCCGCATGACCTTTAAAATGCATTCAGACACGTTTCTACCCAATGCTTTTAAGTTTCAACAGTTTCTTTAGAAGCAGTTGCTAAGTGTTACGAAGTTGCTTAGCACTGTTGCCCTCAATAATGCCATGTTGTGGTTGTAATGTCGTGCATGCAAACCCAAGCTTCTGATTTTCCAATTATCAGCAAGAATGCCTGGCTAATGGGTTGCCTGTGTGAAAGTGATATTGCTTTGTGAAGTGATGGCTTCAGAAGCCCACACAAAGCACAAGGCCTTACTACGGAGGCGTAACGTAATATATCCGTGTATCTATAAACGAGAAAGAGCGAGAAGAGCAGGTGGGGGAGAAAGGGGGAGGGCAGGTTTATGAGACACACATTAGGGTGAAAAATGAATCTAGGGAGGAAGTAACGAGATAAAAGAAGAGAGAAAATCAACAGACAAAAAATGAGGTGGAAGAACGAGGAAAAGAAACACAGGATGACAGTGACAGCACGTGTTTGCTAGACTTTGCACTGGAAATATTCTCTTCGTGTTTCTCTCTCAAGGAAAACCAGGTTACCCACTTGCATTGCTCTTGCTGCCGGACTGCTATAATTCCCCCAGGTAGCCCTAAAAATAACAGAGTCCACTTTTCCACAGCGTTTCCTCTGTCTTTCTCACTACCCCTCTGGCGGTGCACATTGTTGACAGAGATGTTATCGGGGGAATGAAGGATATTGCAACCACCAGCGCGCAGAATGGCCACAAATAAACTCGCAGAGTTATTAGCAACCCAGTCTCATTGGAAATAGGTGCATGTGGTGACATTTCTGCAAAATGATTACATCGCTTCTTGCACATTTCAAAATGACACGTTTATTGAGTGACACTAAAAACATGTGCCATTCCATGCCAAACAGATGAATCTGGCAATGTTTTATTACACTGATTGTTGTATGTATCACAGTTTGGAAATGAAATGTCTGGTGAGTAGCGCTAAAAGGTTAATGCTTTATAGCGTTCAAAGGCCAATTCACATTGCACCACCAGAAGCAGACCAGCGCTGATGACCTCCTGAATACAGAACGTCATTTCTTAGGCATTTCAAACACCAATTCAACATGTTCAATTAGCGAAACCAAGCTTTGTATAGCAATTGCAGTGCTGTACCAGGTGAGCATTCGAGCAAGTTTACCACGTCAGAAAAGTCATATATGGGCTGGTTATGTTATATAAATGTCAAAATATATAAGTCATGCATTAAATGGTAAAAGCATATTAAGGCCTAACATAGTATCGTGTGAAGAACTACATGAAAAAAGTTTTTATTAATGAATAATCTGCTCCCAATAATCATGTATGTGAAAAGGAATAATAAGCTTCTAGTGTTCATTTCAGATTGAAACTGCAGTGGATTGTATGTGTAACGTGGAGGCGTGACAACGGAGTTGAGGAACCAAATGCAAGGCTTTATTAGAGAACATATTCCAATAAGAGTCAGGGTCAAAACACCAGCAAACAATGGCAGAGGCAAAGTGAAAGAGTAATACATTAAACACGCAAGAGTCAGGGTAGGCAGCTAACAACCACAAAAACAAGGTAACAGTCCAGGGTCAAAAACACAAAAGCAAGGAAACTAAGAACATGGGACAACACAGAAAGGCTAAACAAGCATGAGTGTGCGTCTTTTTAGTCCTCCTGATTTACAATGGGAGGAGTCTGTAATTGGCTCCCAGGCAGGGGTTTCTGGGAAATGCAGTCCAGGGTGGAGTAGTAAAGTAGTGAGATGGAGTGCCCCCTAGAGAAGCTCATGGGCACTCCAACAAGAGATTGTGAATGTATGTGTAGTTGTGTGTTTTATTTTTTTATTTTTATTTTTTTTTTTGGCAGTAATGGAGCTTATTTTCAAGGTTCAAGGAAAGGAAGGAATGTCTTCAGGATTTACATTTAAGAGACACTGTAATGGATATAGAAAAGGAAAAGCATGCTACTTGAGTAAAAACAAAAGAAGTGGATATTATCTTTGTAGCAATCATTTCAAAACATTCTGATGTTGTAGGGCAGAGAGAATATTAGGAAACTAAGGAGTGATTGAAAAAGCACAGCTACATGAGTCTTTTTGGAACAGGAGCTCAAGTAAGTCTCAGCCTCAACCCACGTTCTGATGCATACTGCACACAAAACTGGGAAGCAAATTGCAAGCTGTAGACTTTACAATTTTTTTCTCAGTTATTTTGTGTAATTTTTTTATTGTTATTTATTTTATTTTATTTTATTCTTTTTGTGAAGTGTGAACTGTTCAATGAAACATATTGTGATGTACATCCAAGTGTAATATATAACCAAAAAAATGTAGGGTGGGAAAAACAGCATATGCTGGTTTGGAATGTTTTGAAGCATAGCAGCTGATTTGAGCTGGTTTAAACTGGACCGTAGCTGTTCATGAGCTGGTTTAAGCCGGTCATGTTCTGGTCCTAAACCAGTTAGCTGCTGCTCAGGACCAGCTTATGACCATCTTAAACCAGGTCATGATCAACTAAGGACCAGCTTAAATCAGTTCAAACCAGCTGATATGCTTCACCTAACCAGCATATACTGTTTTTTTTTTTTCAAATTAAACAATAAATGATTGGAGATCCAGTTTAATAAAAGGAAGATCCAGACATTTTAATTTAAAATTACAAATTCTAAAAAAAACAACAAAAAAAAAACAAACAAAAACATTGTTCACATTAGGTTCTATTTTCATATCATGGCAACTTTAAATAATATAAATAATGCATGATTGCCTGAGGCTATGGCTATGCTAATATTTTAGCCCATTTTCTGTGACTAGCATTATATGCTCATGCTCTTCGTCTAAACACACCTGTCTGAAATTTTCACGCAATCTTGAAGACTTTAGGTATGTTTAAAATCATATTGTGTACTACATTTGACAAGGAACACACTTAAAAAAGTATGTGTTTTATATAGTATGAATGTGTGTGATGTATGCTGTCAGTCGCGTCACTTAACTGACATTCACAACCTCTTTCCCATGGCCTCATGTGATATTAAAATGTCTGTCAGATGGCAAATTCTGGAATCTCAACAGAAGTAGTAGATCATGGCTACTGTTTTATGAATACTATAAGTGTTTTTTTTTCTGTATATAGTAGGGAAGTGTGCATGTTTCAGATAAATCTGCCCCTAAATGGCACTTAAAAACTTTATTGTGGTTGGTGTCTTTACATTCATACATGCTTTACTGCATTTTTAATATGTTTGTTTGTTTTGTGCTCTATAAGAATGTGTGGTCTCAGTTTACATTTAATGAAAATTGCATAACAACAGCTTGATTCGCCAAAGTGTTATTTTGCCATTTTCATTTGATAAAATAGTGTCTGGTGTTGGCATATGCAGGCTACTATATATATATCTCTATATACGCATTTATGTATATGTGGGTGTTTGTTTGTTTGCATGCACACGTGCATGTATTGTGAAACGGCTGTTGCACTTATTTTTATGGCGTTTTCTGTGCGTGGGAATCAGAGAGCAACCATCATGATGCTGCCACTCACACCTCTCCAATCACTGCGTGAGTTTCATCTTCTTCACTCCTTGCTTCAGATCTTCATATTTCTTGGAGTGTTGCACGACCAGCCATCCCCGGGCCCCCTCCCTCCACATTCCTCTCTCCGAGAGAAAAAAAAAACAGAGCAGATGCTGATCACCCCTTCTCTCCACATGCGTGCGTGTGACGTCAGAACCCGCCTGCCTGTCTCTGATTGTCTCGGAGGCATTCATTGCGATGTGCTCATCTCTGCAGGGTTCACTGGTGTGGGTGTGAGACTACAACATCCTTTTTGTAACACCCATTTTAAAGCTGTTTAATCAGAGCCAATTGTTTATTTTTTTACCTCACGTCATTCTCTTTTTCTCTCCGTCTCTATACTCTGATTTCTAGTGTGAATGTTTTGGAGACATTCACTGGAAGTGTTAAATGTCCTTGCCAAGGACACCTCAGAGCTTTCATTTTGGTAATGCAGTAATACATCAACACATACAGTGGAAAAACTGACACACACATATATGAAGAGAGTGCATTCTGCTAGAGCAAGCCAATGTTTTCCGATAATTCATTCCTCCGCATGCCCCTCCTCTTTGCTGAAGTTGCTATGTGACGGAACAATGAACTAGAACACCTAGTGAACAGCGCTCAGGTTGCTGACTTCTATTATTGAACTTGTATCATCACAGAGACGCTGTTAGGTGTGGACTAGGGGCAGCTCATTTTATTTATGTGTGTCAATACTGAATATATTACATTCATTTTGAATAATGTATCCATGAGGTGCATGTGTTCTCCGCATAACTTTCCATCGTCCGCCATCTTAATTTCTCACATCTTTTTCAGTCTTGTAGCTTGATGGATGGGTAGAAAGATAACATTTCAAAACATTCAAACAAGATTTTTCAAGCTAATATTCAAAGTTTGTCTTTGTTTACACTGCAAAAAATCGGTACAGAAATTTTATTATGTACAGATTTTTTTAGGATGCAAGATAAAAATGTGCATTTTAGGTAATTTAATTCTATATACAGATAGACACACAGACAAATAGTCTGTACTTATAACTTTTATACTGGCATTCAGAGCCTTGCAAAGGTATTCATACCCCTTCATTTTTTCACTTTTGGTTATGTTGCCGCAAACTGTTTTAAATTACTATTTTCCACATCAATGTACACTCCATACATCATAATGAAAAAAAGCAAAAACAGAATTGTCACAACTTCATAAATATATTAAAAATAAAAACTGAAATAAGTACATTGAAGCAAATAAGTATTTGATACACTGCCGATTTTTCAAGTTTTCCCACTTACAAAGAATAGAGAGATCTGTAATTTTCATTGTAGGTACACCTCAACTGTGAGACACAGAATCTAAAAAAAAAAAGTCCAGAAAATCACATTGTATGATTTTTAAATAATTTCCATTTTATTACATGAAATAAGTATTTGATACAATAGAAAAAACTTAATATATGGTACAGAAACCTTTATTTACAATTACAGAGGTCAGACGTTTCCTGTAGTTCTTGACTAGGTTTGCACACACTGCAGCAAGGATTTTGGCCTACTCTTCCATACAGGAGTTTCAGCTCCCTCCATAGATTTTCTATTGGGTTCAGGTCTGGAGACTGGCTAGGCCACTCCTGGAACTTGAAATGCTTCTTATGGAGCCACTCCTTAGTTGCCCTGGCTGTGTGTTTAGGGTCATTGTCATGCTGGAAGACCCAGCCACGATCTTTAATGCTCTTACTGAGGGAAGGAGGTTGTTGCCCAAAATCTTGTGATACATGGCCTCATCCAGCCTCCGCTCAATACGGTGCAGTCGTCCTGTCCTCTTTGCAGAAAAGCACCCCCAAAGCATGATGTTTCCATCTGGTTGGGATGGTGTTCTTGGGATTGTACTCATCTTTTTTCTTCCTCTAAACACGGCGAGTGGAGTTTATACCAAAAAGTTCTATTTTGGTCTCATCTTACCACATGACCTTCTCCCATGCCTCCTCTAGATTATCCAGATGGTCTTTGACAAACTTCAGATGGGCCTGGACATGTGCTGGCTTGAGCAGGGGGACCTTGCGCACGCTGCAGGACTTTAATCCATGATGGTGTAGTGTGTTACTAATGGTAACCGTTGAGACTGTGGTCCCAGCTCTCTTCAGGTCTTTGACCAGGTCCTCCCGTGTAGTTCTAGGCTGATCCCTCACCTTTCTCAGGATCATTGATACTCCACGAGGCAAGATCTTGCATGGAGCCCCAGTCCGAGGGAAATTGACAGTCATCTTGAATTTCTTCCATTTTCTAATAATTGCGCCAACAGTTGTTGCCTTCTCACCCAGCTGTTTGCCTATTGTCCTGTAGCCCATCCCAGCCTTGTGCAGGTCTACAATTTTGTCCCTAGTGTCCTTAGACAGCTCTTTGGTCTTGCCCATAGTGGAGAGGTTGGAGTCTGATTGATTGAGTGTGTTGACAGGTGCCTTTTATACAGTCTTTTTATATGCAATTAATACAGGTAATGAGTAGAGGATAGGAGGGCTTCTTAAAGACAAACTAACAGGTCTGTGAGAGCCAGAATTCTTGCTGGTTGATAAGTGATCAAATACTTATTTCTTGCAATAAAATGGAAATTAATTATTTAAAAATCATACAGTGTGATTTTCTGGATTTTTTTTTATTCTGTCTCTCACAGTTGAGGTGTACCTATGATGAAAATTACAGATCTCTCCATTCTTTGTAAGTGGAAAAACTTGAGAAATCAGCAGTGTATCAAATACGTATTTGCCCCACTGTACATTGCATAAGTAACTCAGTACTTAGCTGAGTTGCACATCAACATTTGGCAATTATCTGCCATGCTTTGCCTCATCTCTTTACCTTTCAAGCTCTGTCAGCTTGGATGGGGTCTGGCAGACATTTTCAGGTTTCTCCAATTATGTTTGATTGGGTTCATGCCCAGGCTCTGGCTGAGCCACTCAAGGACATTCACAGAGTTGCAAGCCACTCTTGCTGTGTGCTTAGGGTCATTACCCTGTTGGAAGGTGAATCTTCTGCCCAGTCATTCTCAATGCTCTGGACTGGGTTTTCATTAAGGCTATCTCTATACTTTGGTGCACTGAGCTTTTCTTCTACTCTGACGGGTCCTTTGGTCCCTGCCACTAAAAAAACAGCCCCAAAGCATGAGGCTGCTACCAGCACACTTTTTTTGGGGGATGGTACTCTTTTTATTTTTAATAAATTTGCAAAGATTTAAAATACCTGTTGTTTGCTTTGCCATTATGGTGTATTGAGTGCAGATTTAAAGCAGTTTAACATAAAGTAGCAACATAAAAAAATGTAAAAAAAAAAAAAAAGTTAGGGGGTGTAAATACTTTCGCAAGGCACTGTAAGTTCTGATCACAGACTCTGTATTTTCAGTTATTTTCCTAGATTCCTTCATCTTGTGAGTGTACATGATTTTTCAAAAGCACTATTCTTGTCTTCGGGGTAAAACTTTTTAATGAGGAACAAATTACTGAGTGCTTCATTAGTGGCTTATGTAAAATTTTCTCTTTTCGAGATATTGCTGAACTTTTAATATCAGGAGATGGGTAGGTTTTTAGCTACATACCAAAGATGGAAGAAATATAGAGGCTAACAGTTAAAGAGGAAGAGCTGGAGGTAGAAAGGTCAAGATGTCAGTAGATGAATAGACAGAGTGTGAGCAAAAGCTAAACCCAGGAATACAATGAATGGGTTAGAAGAGAAAAACCAAGTTACTGTATATAAAGAGCTGTAAAGTTTTGCTTAACCTTTTTTTCTTTTTTCCCCACCATCCATCTTCAGTTCCACCTACAGATGCAGCACCCACACCTGCTGTGCCTCGCTTTCACACCGCTCACCTTCTTTATTCATTTCTCTGCCCTGAATGCATCACGCATGTATCCGTTAGTCTGGTTAAAAACCCAAATGAACGGCCTCGCTAGTTTACATTGTTTGCATACACGCTATTTTCAATGTGAGTCACATATACTGTATCACATATATGTTTCTAAATGATAATTCCATATACTAGCATGAACATCAAAACGCCTGTAGTTTGCAGTTGTTGAATCGATACCTTTCTTACTCCCACTGCGTGGTAAAAATATACATGTACATGCTCTGATTTGCCCACGAGGCTCAACCACAGTCCCTCTGCAACACCCACTCAATTGTGTTGCTGCTCGTGCCAACTTGTGCCAGCCCAATCTTCACTCCAAATGGAGGCGTTTTGCTATCAACACGGTCAGTAAAGTAGCCGAGTGCATAGTGAGTTATTTGCAGACTCAAATAACTAACTTGGATGCACAAAAAATGATAATACAGTGAGATAAATTTCAGACTCTAAAAAAAGTCACTAAGTTATTAAAAACTGTGAGGAAAAACTAAAATATGATAGGTATTTTCTGAGATACAGCGTCATAACATTACAAATGTAACTAATCAGGGCTCAACAATAAAAACATCCCCAAAAATGCTGGCTCTATTGATTTAATACACATTTTTACTTATGCACATCTTTAGAAAGACTTTATCAAGTTTCTTCATTAAAGGTGACATATGAAAATAACTTTTTCCATGTTTAAGTGCTAAAAAATCGGGTCCCTGGTGCCTCTACCAACCTAGAAAACATGAAAAAGAACAACCCAGTACCTTTTTATTGGTAAGCCTTTCTCTGCAAGCTTGTGAGAAAATAAGCCACTCAGATTTTGCTTGCCTCGTGACGTAGAAACGGGATCTTATTATAATATTACCACCCCTTAATCTGCACATTTCCATCCACGCCACCATTATTGTGTTTTTGCAAATGATAACAGTGCACCAGTTCTGAAACCATGGCAAATGTTCGAGCAAAGCTTGTTAACTGCTCTTTTTTGGCTGCACTGATGAGCACAGAACATTATTTAGAGTCCCAGCCTCAGTGGAGACATGAGAGCAGTGAATATATTGATTTATTTAGAGTATATTATGCTGCTGCTACACAGATCTAGCCTAATATAAACATGCAATTTCTTTCCCAGCTGTTTACCTTTGCAGACATAACTGACTGTTTTTGCAACTCCTGTGTGGTTTTAACATAAAATTGTGTGTATTTGACACTTCAAGCACAATAAGACACGAAAGAATTTAGTACTCTCGTATATCCGTATAAATTGTATACCTAAGAAGTTTAAACTAATATGATACAAAACACATCATTTCAGCATGATAGACATGAAAATCAAAACCAAACCAATGTTTTTTGGCAGAGTATCTGAGTTATGGTCTGTAAAGCCACAGCCCTGTTCTAGAAAAAGGGGCAGGGAGCAGCAGCTCATTTGCATGCACAAAAACAGCATGTTCCTGCTTTCACTCAAACAAGGCATTTTGAAAGTTATATACAGATGATCTGGGTATTTTGAGCTGAAACTTCACAGACACATTTCTTGGGGCACCTAAGATTATATTATTGTAAAAAGGGGCATAAAAATAGGTCTCCCATTACTTGTATGCTCTGTGAATTTATATGGTCTTCTGCTTTTTGGCTGAAATGCTGCTGTGGAATACCTAGCAGGGATGAAATTTCACAAACTGGCTTACTGCAAAGGTGGCATCCCAGTACCATGCCTAAATTCACTTTTTTTTCCACAGATGTTTGTAAATGCAGACTACATGGCAATTTTATACACCTGTCGTAATAGGTCTGATTGAAAACCCTGAATTCAAAAAATAAGAGCTGTGTCCCAATACTTTTGTCTAGATTGTGGGACTCATATGCAACTATTACAAAAGGTTCAAACACTCAATGATGCTCAGGGTTGCCAGGTTTTCACACCAAAACCCATCTAATTGCTACTCAAAACTAACACAAAACTAGCCCAATTGCGTGTTGAGGGGGGTCCCCTGTTAAAAAATTGTGTTCTGGGGGATAAAATACATGTTTTTTGTCAGGGTTCTCCTGGTAAATTTGTATTTGACGTTATCGGGGTTGCTTCAACCCTTGGACATCAAAAACTACTCGCGGCAACAGTCTAAAAGTAGCCCAATTCCACGGGAAAACGGCGGACTTGGCAACACTGTTGATGCTCTACAAGGAAACACAATGCAATAAGAGCTGGGGGGTGAAAACTTTTTGAATTTGAAGATCAGGGTAAATTTTACTTATTTTGTCTTCTGGAAAACATGTAGGTATCTTCTGTAGCTTCTGAAGCGCAGTACTAAATGGCAAAATATGATATTTAGACAAAATAAGAAAAATGTACAAATCAATGTTAATGCATTGTGTTTTCTTCCAAAGCATCAGTGAATAGTTGCATATGAGTTGTAAGTTGTCCTCAGTGTGAAAAGATGAATCTTAGAATCATACAGTCATTGTTGGAAAGGGTTAAAATACACAAAAATGCTGAAAAACCACAGAATTTGTTGGACCTGAAGGATTTTTCTGAAGAACAGCAGGCAGTTTAACTGTTCAGGACAAACAAGGGACTCAAGAACAACTATCACTAAAAAAAAAAAAAAACAGCTGTGGATCATTTAGGTAACAACACAGTATTGGGAATCAAGTGTATGTAAACTTTTAAACGGGGTCATTTTTATAAATGTAACTACTATTTTTTCTTGTGGACTAAATGTAAATATATTTTAAGTGAAATATCTTCTTCAGGTCAGTACTATATAAAAACTAGCATGCATTTTATAAGATCACTCTTATTTTGGTAAAATAATTAACATTTTGCAGATTCTGCAAAGTGTATGTAAACTTTTGAACTTTTTTTAATAGCAAAAAAATATGAATTGTGATGTAACGTGATCTACTTGCTGCCCACTAATAGCTGTGTGTCATGGTCTTACGGCCTTAAATATGGCACAAGCAATGTTTAGTTTGGCACATGCATTGTGTTTTGGGTGTTAAAATATGTGATTTTGCTCTTTTATTGTCATCACATTTCTATATCCCATTAAATTTTTTCACGCTTGTGTTATGGCTATTTCTCTCAGTAAAGTGTGGGATGCATAGATGTGTGTGTAGGCATATGTATTCTAGCTTGTGTGTGTGTATGTAAAGACACACCTGTAGAACCGCAGTGGTCATTTTTTATATCACGGGCAGGCACACTTCTCTTGCAGCCCTGCTAATCGTCCGCCAAGTGAGGGGCCACAAACCGTGCCAGAAGCACACATACACACCCCACTGAAATAACAGGTGTGTGTGTTTGTTTGTGTGTGTGCGCCATGATATCTGCATTATAGCAGCCAGATTCCCCGTGACAAAATGGGCTCGAGTCCGATACGACTGTGTCCTGCTGTCAGTAATTGCATGCGGCTTGTGGTAAATGTTTAGGATGCCAGCCAATTTCATGAGCAAGTGTGACTGAGGGAAATTATGCAATAGCACTGTCTGCAGAAGAGAGTTAGATGCAGTCGTTTCGTAAATTTTGAGAGATTATTAAATAACTCAACGGTTCTATGTGCCAATCTCTTTTTCAACAAAATGTGATGCCCACCACGTCATTAAGGCAAATGATGTTCATTTCAATCTCATAACGATTTGAGACACATATTGAAGAAATGCACATCTTAACTTAAAAATTATTCATTTACTTGGAAATGTAGGTATTTAATTGCAATTATGTCTCGGATTGCAGTGGTGTGACATAATTCAGAACAGAGCTTTAAAGAAATATTTTTGTCATTTAATAATGACGAGCTGCGAATGAGTTTCTGAAAATATCTCTGTGTGAGAGAGAGTGTGTGTGTGTGTGTGTCCGTGTCTGTGCCAGTGCCATCTAGGCCCCAGGTAACAAATGACTTCCTGTGGTAATTGCTCTAATGAAGCAGGGAGGAGAGCTGTGGAATTCTTAATAGGTGTGCGCAGAGTGTAAGTGTTCACAAAATTAGGTGCAGAGAAGAGCTAGACAATAGGTAAGATGGGAAAATAATATAGATGGGGGGGGGGGGGGGGGGGATAGATGTCTAGTGAGCTAGCCATGGAAAGAGTGTCCCGTCTGTCTGTTTTCTTTTGTATCTTGCCAAGGTTTTGAGCCCTAACAAATTGTCAGAGCCGTGTTATAATCCCTGTGCTTAAATGCTTGTTTTCACTGAGACTGGGATGACTGTATGTTTGTGTCAGAGCAGCACACTTGTAAATATGATGCAGGCCCGTGATGCACCTGTTTGTTTTAGAGGTGCACCAGTGGCAGGAATAAAATAATTTTAAAAACCTAGTAGTTTGTTTTATATGTGTAGGACATGTTATTCCATTATATTATATTATATTATATTATATTATATTATATTATATTAAATTGTACATTAGGCTATACAGTTATTTAGTTGATTTAATTTGACATGATTTTATAATAATTTTACTGTCAATATAATTAACTAATAGCTTTTCATCAACTCACAAGCCCCATTTTTATTGTATAAAAAAGAGCCAAATTGGCATTTTCATAATTCATTCTTTTGAATTTCACAGCGAATGACCAAATTTACACATTTCTGTCCACTGAGCTTTAGCCAAACATTTTGAACTACGCTAACCATGCAGCTTCATTATCAGAGATATAAATATATGTGCATGACCTTTCAAGATGTTTGCAATAGCATAGATGCCACATGAGATAAGTACATTGTGCTGCAGCTCCTTATCAGCACAGAGAGAACCCTGGGTGAGAACACACTTGTATTAATGTAGTGGGTCGGAATGTCTCTAAAGTGATATTCTTCCACCTACACACATTCACACCTTCATCAGAACAGCAATCTCTCCCCCCATGGCCATGCTGCTTAGCCATGCCTGAGCAAATGTATCGGTGTGAGTGGGTGTTTTTCTGGATTACCCTGAAGGATGAAGAAAAAGAGAGAGAGTAGAATTGAGAGAACACCCAGGAAGAGGTCCAAGGCTTCTTTGTACGTTTTTGAGCATTGGTACGCAAGTGATCAAAAATAGCTCACTAAGTAAGGAGCATCTGACTCATTTTGTGTGCGGTAAAATCTCCTCACACCTCCGTGCTGTATCAGATGGCCAACCTGATGCTGCACGCATATCCATATCATTTTACGAAACAGTTTACACTGAAGATGTTATGTTTTTTCTGCTTACTCCATGTTATCTATCCATGTTTGTGTCCTGCCTTGTTGTTGAGGCAGTGCTGTCTGTTGTGAATGAGTGTTGGCGAGAGCAGTAGAGCGATTCGTCATGGTGTGGACAGTGGGCTCTGGGGACTGAAGGGCATGAAGGCAACACACAGGGGAGTAATAAAGCTACACCTCCACAAACATGGCTGTCTAACAGCATGCATTCAAGTGCACTTTTTATAGAGCACTTCTGTGGTTTTATTTTGACGCTAAAGCTTTTTTCAAAATCAAGAGAACTCTGTATATCGGCAGCATGCTGATATACAGCCATATCACACAGCTATGAGCGTGACATTGCGTTTATACAACAGTTCGACTGAGTGTGTAAATACATAAGAAACAACAACTGAGTGTTTTTAGAAACCCTACTTCCTTCCGCCACAGTTTAACAGCTGAGCCCAAGCCTCTATTACTAATTCAAAGACGTCACTTTAGAATTAGTAACAAAGAAATGTTGAGTTGCTTCATTGAAAGCTTATTATATTGTTGTATTAAAAAGTTCACTGTATCATGTAGAGCATGAGAGAGAGATGGACAGTATTCATTCTTCAGCTCAATCTCATATTCACAGGAAAATGTTATTTTAAATGTTCACTGAGGAAAGCGATATCTTTGTTATATTATCTTTTCATCTGTTAGGGTGATGAAAGACAGCGCTGTTCAGTGCATCTGTTACAAGATGTTGTTGAAAGTAAATATCACTGCCTTGTTTACAACCCCGTTCCAGTCTTTTCCAATATAAAAGTCTTTACTGCAGACTCATTCATAAAAACTGTCTCTGTCGCCATCTAATGGTGGAACAATGTAACTAAAATCATGAACACACACACCGTTTCCCAATACTAAATACTAACATGATAAAATACTACTATTATTTATAGAAATTATTATTTATTAAATAATAATATTACAACAACAGCCATCATAAAAGTTGCTATAGGCAATTCAGTCAAAAGTACATAGACAGCGCTCTGATAAACAGCATTAAATGTACATAAAACATAACGTAATGAGATTTTTCCCTCAGCCAAAACTATTTGCTCTGGAACAAATAATAGATTAATGAGACCAAAGATTGCCTGTTGGATTTACCCAAAACAAAGTATATGACATGTTTAATCACTATAGAGACATCAGAGCCAGCAGCAAATTCCAGAAGATCTGGCCGAGGTAAGGCTGCTCTCGGCAGGTTCATGAGCACTGAGCGGCCGCTGATGTCCTGGAGCTCACATCTCTGAAAACTTCGAAAATTTTCAAACAGACGTTATCTTTATTAGCAAACCACATATTTGAAGCCTAAACAAGTACTTTCTTGCCTAAAAAACTCATATTTATAAAACTGTAGTTTATTTTGGGTGTCCGCCATGACACTCGCAAATGGAGAAATGGTTGGAGTTCCGATATCACTAGAATATTGCACTCCTCTCAGACAATCAGATTCAAGGACCAGAAAGAACCAGAAAAAATGTTTGTATATTCATGCTACTGAACAAGATCAGTTGGGCCAATTACAATTTTAAGTATATACAATGTTTGCTTATGGCTATTCATTAGATTAGCAACATGCTAACAGCAAACTATTGCCATCAATTATGAGTCATGTCTCCTGTGTGGTGTGTGAGGAACACTATTTATATGAAGCACAGCATTACTGCCTATATAGAGCGCTCCAAATCTGTCACTTAAGAGGTTTCATTTCAGTTAGGATGCTGCCTTAGAAAAAGACAGCTAGGCAGCTCATTAGGTTTTGGAACACAGTTTCTATGTACCCTATCAATAAAAAATTAAAATCATAGCAGATTTTTGAAGCGCATATTTTTCTCTCCAGCAAATTTAATGTCAACACAACACTGTGTTCACAGAATTTGCTGACCCTGTAAGAGCTTGTAAGAAATGGCAGCTATACAGGTGATCTCAGGCAGTGTTGCTAGGTGGTGTTGTCATTCTCTTAGCAGCACAGCGTGTACTTGAATCAGGTCACGCAGCTCCGCTCTTTCAAGTATCTCTAGCCTTTGTCTTCCTAAATAATTCATAATGTCTCATGGACTGTGGTCAGTCCACATTGTAACCAAAAAACCAAACATGTCCAGAGAAGATAAAGGACACATGGTTGAGAAAGAGTAAACCTTTGGCGTTTCATTTTTGTTTGGTGTGGTTTGGTGGTTTGTACAGACAAACAGTGGTGTGGATGTCAATACTAATGAGAAGAAACAGTTGCGAAAGGAAATAATTATCCTGAGTGCAGTGAAGTGGAGCTTGTGCATGACAACAAAACCATTGAAGAAGTGAAAAATGATGTACAGGATGAAGGAGTGCATGTCTCAGTGCTGATTAGCTCACATGTTTCACATTAACAACCTTCCTTTTTCTCTCTCGCATCTCACAGGTTGAGGATCAGGGGTCATGGAGTCTCTTTTCGGGGGCCAGTTGGGCTTGCTGGGGGGTAATGAAGGTCTAAAAGAAGATGGCTGTGGGGTGGGCTGGTCCAACTCTCCCTTATCAGAAGACATGTACTCTGCCTCCCACTTTGCTCTCATCAGCGCCTACCAGGACATTAAGACCCGACTGGCTGGCCTTGAGCGAGAAAATGCGGACATCAAAAGAAAACTCAAGATTTACGAGATAAAGGTACAAAACGCTTTAAAGATCCTTTAGCCTCTGATACTGTAACAGATAACAGCAGAGGTCACCTTAGATGACGGTCAGTGGCCTAACTACTGGCAGTGTGGGAAGATCAGTTCACTGAAAAAAAAAGGTTTAGGATTTACTTTTAACTCAGAAATCAGAGCAAATGATACAAGGAAAATTAAAAAGAAATGACAAGTAATACATTTAATTGACCCCTCAGGCGATTTGACCAATCAAATGCCAAATCTGCCACAAACAAACCAGACAGGAGAGTAGATTATAGGGTTAGTTCACCAAAAAATAAATAAAAAAATCTGTGATTAATTACTCACCCTCAAGTTGTTTCAAACCCATAAGAATGACAAAACAAAGTCAAAATGGTAATTAAAAAAATACTTATAATATTTATACATAATCTGAGAGCTGAATAAATAAACTTTTCATTGATGTATGGTTTGTTAGCATAGGACAGTATTTGGCAAGATGTTATTTGAAAATCTGGAATCTGAGGGTGCAAAGAAAATTGAGAAAATTGTCTTTAAAGTTGTCAAATTGAAGCTCTTAGCAATGCATATTACTAATCAAAAATTAAGTTTTTGTTTACTGTTGGAATGAACATGATGTCTGTTAAAGATCTCTTGATCTGGATAGCATCTGCTGTGTACAAACATCTGGCAGACATCTGCAAGATGTTTTACATACATTCTAAATCATAAACATCTTAAAGACATCTAATAGACGTCTATTTGACATCTGATAGGAAACGTCCAATAGACGTATTGTAGATAAGCAAACTACGTCGTGCGGATGTAAATGCAGATGTCAAATAGATGTCTCCGAGATGTATGTGTGCTATCAGGGTTTATATCCTAAAGATTTTTGGCATAAAAGAAAAATCGATCATTTTGACCCATACAATGTATTTTTGGCTATTGCTACAAAAATTCAGTGCTACTTAAGGTTTTATGCTCCAAGGTCTCATATATCTTTATGCAACCTTTATACTGTACAATATATCTTTAAACACTAAAAGTGTCTAACGTTACTGTTCTTCAATGTACTGTCTCCTCTATACAGTAACTACAATCTCTCATACATTATGTATATATCATTCACGGAGGCCACATATACTAAAACCATTAAATTATACATTGCGATCCAAAGTCCACTTGTGAAAATGCTATAAAATTCATCAGCAGTTATTTTATATGATTACAGCACTTGATCTGCATAAACTCCACAAGTTTGTTTAAAGCCTGATGATCATGTTATACAGCAAGATTTGAGAATGATCTACAAAGCATCTTGTGCTTCAGTGGAAGCATGAAGAACTTTTGATTAGGGACCTAGAAATAGTGCAGAATCTAAAATTACTATTATGTAACTTTCCTTGTTTAAAACTGCAGCTTATTTCCAGGTTTAAATGAAAAACATCCCAGGTTTTCAGTGCGGTTTTGTAGGCTTGTAGATAAAACAGCCTGTTAAACATAATTAAGCTTATTAAAATATCAAAATGACTCATTTTCAAATGCCATGGCCTATCAAATTAACCTGTAGCTTTTACTATACCAATATAGGATTTTTTTTTTTAGCTAGTGTCGTATATATGACATAATTATCCAGTTAAAAAATGGGGTGTAGACATCCTTGTTAGCCCCGAACCCTTTCTCCTGCCTCTTGTTTCCTCATCTCACATTAATGCAGAGACAGTGACACGGTCACAGACATACTATATAGGGCATTTAATTAGAGTAGAGCAGAGTGGACACACACAGTAAGAAATAGTATGAATATTTAGCACACAGCAGCGAATTGCACTGAAAAAGAGCATCAAGCAATAATTAAAGTAACCACTTCCTGTGTCATGCAACCCTAGTTCCATAGATCATTAAAGATTAGGAAATTAGTGAAACCCAAACATAAACATGAATCTGTAGATAGAGCATAAGCGAGCATAAGAGACTTCTTTCAGAAATATGAATCTCAACAACCATAAACTTTTGAACAGTTGTGTTGTATGTTCATTTTGTAGTCTTAGGGAGGGTGGAAACAGTGGAGACCCATCAATTATTACTGCACCAATAGTTACTCCACTGATTTTGGTAAAGGCTAAAGGTTTTATTTAACTGTTACTGAGTTTCTTTACAGTTTCCATGTGTTTCAAAATGGTGATCTACGAGTGTTCAGCAGCTAAATACTGTGGCTGGACAGCACTCATTAGGAGCTGTGCCTGCTTCATGTCTTCTTCATGAAAGATCCTTATTTATAGCCCATCTGACATGTGAGTCGAGCTGAACATAAACGTATGCATGCTCTCTATAATTAACGTGTCAGACTCTCGCATGAAAACACTCAAAGCCACGTATAGCACAAAATACAAAATGCTCCTCATCCTGTTTAGATAACTTGATTGTTAGGAAAGTAGTTCACGTCTCTATTAATCATTAAACATAACTGAGTATCATTCATGTGAGATTTTCATTTAAAATCGGGCAGAAGGCAGCTTTTCTCTAAAATGCTCAGTACTCAGAAATGACAGCAATGATATTAGAAATATTAGAAATATATCAATTTCTTAAAATAGGCTAATGTTGGACGTGTTATTGTTTTCTATTTATACATTTAGATTGCTTTAGTTGTCATCTAATGCTCACTAAAAGTTAATATGTAAAAACAGTAATGTAATAACACTGTTAAATGTCATCTTTAACAAATCTTAAGTGGAAACCCCGATATTAAGACTTGTAAGGCTTAAATAACGGAACTGATGTCTCTTACTGAAATACATAGTAGAAAACCCATGAAAGATTTATGCTGTTTAAAAAATCCACATGGGGGGGCCATTATTTCGATAATGTGAAATGGTTGCACTCGGTGAGCTACTGGCGTGACCTGTTGCTATATTTACTGCAAAACAATTCAGAATACACAACTCAGGGGAATACTGACACAATGCAACATTGTGTGGTTGTAATTTTTAGTCGAAGGGCAACAAGAGAAGCAATAAGAAGAGGAGAAAAGAATAGCAAGATGTCTGTGGATGAATAGAAGTTTCTAAAGACCTGTGTCTTTGTTCTCTCCACTTTAACCTTGATGCCTCTGAGGCTTTTAGTACACCACAGCTACTGAAAGAGCTTAAAAACAGCAGAGACAAGAAACACTCAACCATTCTGGCTGGATGTAAACTTGCCAACAATTGTCATGACACCACAGCCACTGAAGGAGTTTCTATGTGCGGATTTCTCTTGATATCTTGATTTTTAGACACCTTGTGGGGAAAAATCAATGGTTCGACATTTGGTTTGAGTCTACGCTTACGCTTGCCACCTGTAAGCTCTTTCAGCTGTGGTCATTGTATCATTGTTTTATATACTTGTTGTATTGCAGTAAAAATATCAACAGGTAGTGGCAGCCCCCCATTGTCCAAAATATGTATAAAATGATATACAGTTGAAGACAAAATTATTTACCCCTTATAAAATATTTCATTATTTTTCAAATAACTTCCAAGTGTTGTTTAACAGAAAGACGATTTTATCAACACAGCATTTTTAAACATAATACTTTATTCAGGAAGCTTTTAGGGTTTGTAATACAAATAGAAATAAATGTATAACCAAGAATTTTAAAAAGTCTACTGGTCAAAATTGTTAGCCCTCTGATGTAAATAGTCAATAGTGTATCCTTTTTGCTTGATAACAGCCTTTAGTTGTTTGCTGTAGTTCTCAACAATTTTCAAGCATGTCTCCTGAGGAATGACACCCCATTCTTGCTTAGCAAATCGCTCAAGCTCCTCCAGATTTGTTGGTCTTCTGGCACAAACTCTGGACTTTAGTGTGCCCCACAGATTTTCTATTGGATTCAAGTCTGGGCTTTGTGCAGGCCAGTCAAGTACACTCACTTTGCTCATTTGGAGGTATTTCTTCACCAGAAGTGAGGTATGCTTTGGGTTGTTATCATGCTGGAAGACAAAATGTCAACCCAAACCAAGTTTTCTTGCAGACTGTCTGAGGTTGTCTTTCAAAATCTTCTTATAGTCTTCTTTCATGTTTCCTTCCCCCTACAATTTCACAATCATTTTGTCTTCAACTGTACATAACAGATTTTTTAAATAACATCAACCTTTCATGGGTTTTCTACTACATATTTCAGTAAGAAAAATAATTCACCTGATATTAAGCCACACAAGTCTTAAAATGAACATTGGATTGACAGACAAAAGAGTCATATGGACACACTCATAATTGGCTGACAACAAAATACGCCTCCTATTGTTGAAAACAGCATTTTCTGTAAAACTGCTTTTGAACAATATGCATTGTGAAAAGCGCTGTACAAATAAACTTACTAAACTGCTGGTTCATTTGATGTAATCTTTGGGTACAGCTAGGTAGGTTGGGCAGCTGCCAGGCCTCTGGGGAGCTACAGTTAGATGCTGCTCCAGATTGGATATCTTTAAAGCTTTTCGGTTTGGCCCTGCCCAAACATATGCATGTATACGCACCAACGATGGCTAGCCTCTGAAGAGCAGCTGTTTTTGCAGAAGGCGAGAGAGAGAGCGCCTCCAGGGTTCTGCGTTCAGTGTGGCTCACTGCCTGGTAAAGGGCTAAACGTGGGGAACTAATGCACACAGCTCCTAAAGCTCGTAGGAGTAAAAATATATGAGATCCTGCACATCAAAGCACGTAGCATCTACTGATGCCAGTAGTGAGGTAGAAGATGATGTAGGAGCTGAACTTGGAGCCTACAAGAGCAGACCTCTCTAAATGCAAAGGACTGTTGGAGAAGTGACTAATAATCTCAAATTACTTAGTCACAACTTTTATATATATTGCATATATTCTGGCAGTTACCTAAAAAACAAGTAATACTGATGTTTTTGAATTGTTAATCATATACTGGTGACTAACTAATCCCATTTGGAGGTCATTCAAGGACAAAAACCTATTTGAAAGATAATAATACAGTAAAAACAGTGATTTTATTACAATTTAAAATAACTTTTAAAATGTACACTGCAAAAAATACTTTTCTTACGTTGTTTTCAGCCAAAATATCTAAAAATTCTTAAATCAAGAAGGATTTTATAGACAAGTAAAAAAAATTGCCTTGTTATCAGAAAAAAGAAGTCAAAATTAAGCGAGTTTTTGCTTGAAACAAGTAAAATAATCTACCAATGGGCTGAGCAAAATAATCTAGTTTTCTGCTTGAAATAAGATCATTTTGCTTACCCCATTGGCTGATTTTTAAGCAAAAACTCACTTAATTGTGACTTCTTTTTTCTGAAAACAAGACAATAATTTTTACTTGTCTAGAAAATCCTTCTTGATTAAAGAATTTTTAGATATTTTAGCTAAAAACAAGACAAAGAATCTAAGTAAGAAAAACATTTTTTTTGCAGTGTAATTTATTCCTGTGATGACAAAGCTGAATTTTCAGCATCGTTATTTCAGTCTTCCGTGTCACATGATCCTTCAGAAAATGTTGCTCAAGAAACATTTTTATCATCAATAGTGTTAATATTTGTGTTTCTTTTGAAACATGAGGTTTTTTTTTTTCAGGATTATTTGATAAATAGAAAGTTCAAAAGTACAACATTTATTTGAAATATAATTTTTTTGTAACATTATGTCTATTATTGTATTTTATTCAATATAATGTCTATTGTGTCAATTTAACACATTGCTGAATAAAAATATTTTTTTTCCAAGAAAAGAGAAAAACGTTTCCTGAACTTTTAAATGATAGTGTACTTTTTAATAATTTTATTTTATTCAATTGAAATTAATTACAATTATTTTATTTTGCTTATAAGATCCTTAATTCAGTGTGTTACTTGCCATTTCTTTGTAATTATCTGTGAAATCTTATAGCAATTTCTAAGTGAAAATGGAAATCCGTTTTTTAGAATAAGATTAAATTTAAAAGATTTAAAAAAAAAAATATGTGTTTTAAAATTGTTTACCAACTGCTATCTGTACAACTTTAACTGTGCTGAATTTGGTGAATAATGTGTATCTGTAGAACTTGTAGATTTACATATTTGTGCTGAAAAGAATGACAATGACTTCATTTGAATACTCACAACGCAGTGTTAAACCAGTGCAGATAGTGCCCTGTTAAACCAGATTGCAGATTGTTAGTAAATATGATGTTTTTTACACCAAAAATGGTGCAGTGTTTATTATACTCATAAATAATTATACCCTTGTTGACCCCATGTCACTTTTTTGTGTATGTATGTGTGCAGTTCCCCATGATAAGCGAGTTTGGAGATGACAGAAACTCCTACTGCTCCTTTGAGCCCAAAGACACCGCGCTGCTCCAGTCAGAGAATGGCAGTCTGCAACAAAGAGTCAACATGCTGACCCTTGAGGTGAGAGGACACAAATACACACACTCACCCTCCTCTTTCTGGACTGTATTTCATCTGATGTTCCGCTCATTTCAAACAACCGCTTGTTATATTATGATTTGGCTATATTGTGTTGTAAATCTGGATTAGACGTCACAAAATAGAAAGATTAAAGAGGTAATATGATTAGTCGGGAAATGAAAGACAACTTCCGATGCCCAGTCATTCATGACCAAAGGCGTTATGTAATCTAGACCATGAAGCGTTCGTTTTCGTGTGCCTGAAGCCTGCTCTCAATTGTTTCTCCCGACTGGCTGTGATGTGGAGTGTAAATGGGAAGATCATACTCTCTCTCTGCATCTCTCGGCTCATTGCCTGGCGAAGCGTCTCATTAATTAATGATGCTTGCTATGTGTTTCCATAGCCACCCAGCAGCCTTCCCTCCATCGAAGAGCCAGATTTCTCTTTGTCATCTGTTCTTTTCTTTCTCCCACACCTCCCTCGCTTTTGCTGACGTTTGGTACTTTGTGTGTACGTTCCTTATTCTTCCCCACCCTCCTCATTTGACTCTGGCCTTCCTTCTCGAGTCGTGTCTTGTTGTGTTTCATTCTTCACTTTTTTCCAACACCCAGAGCTTTGCAGTCATGAGCTATTGCTGCCATCTGATGCAGTACAATTGAAAGTAAATACCCTGTTCTGTAATTTTTTTCTGAAAATAAGCTACTATTATCTGTGGATCACCGCAGAGAGGTGCGTTATATGATAATTGATGTAGTGCATTTGTTTCACTATATTATTATTTTTAGTTTTATATATCAGACAGAACACCGCCTGTGTCTATAAATGTTTTTATTCTTTCTCACACCATGTCCTGCCGGTTTCCAGAGACAAGCAATTTGTCAAAGAACGAAGCTTGTTCGCAACATGACCAGTTGACAAAACAGTCACTTGCCCTTTTGCCACTCAAGTATTACATTTTGTTGATCTTGTAACGTCCTTTTTTTTGCCTGTAAACCTGATTTGTCACCAGCTATATTGTCTGAGGTTTTGTTAAAACTGCAAGGGTTCGTACAAGGTGCTTAAAGTGCTTGAAGCACTTGAATTTGACTTTTTGAAATTTAAAGTCTGAAAAGCCTTTGAAAAAAACAATATTCGTGAAGAGGAACTTCAAAAGTGCTTGAATAATTGAATGACAATGCATCTATGAAATAAGTGTTTAATTTTGTCAATAAGAACATATCTTTTTTACACAAAATGCAAACAATAAAAAAAAAACATCATACCTTTTTTGCTTATTTCAGTAAATGTCAGAAAACAATTGAGCTAAGCAAGCAGTAGTACTGGCAGTGTCGTGTAAACATGCCTGAAAATGCAAAAAGCAGAACAGATTAACCAAATTAATTGAGTCATATGCTGGAACCACTCCGATTGATTTAAACTCGTGACTTCATTCATTTCATTCATTAATTTCTAGCAAAAAACTGATAAAATTAAAAGAGACATTCATTTTTTAATTTCGACATCGCTTGTAACAATTTTAAAAGCGACATAGTAATGGGTGAAATGAAGCTTTTCGAAATTTCTAGTTGGTTAAACCATTTCGAAGCGCTCCAGTCTGATTGCGTATCACAAATCAATTGTTTCAGATCGGGATTTCAAATCGCATATTGCGAATCATTTGATTTAGATTGAAACGTCACATATCACAAATTATTTGATTCAGGTCGGAACTTCGTATGAAGCACCTATCACTAATCAGTTGATTTAGATCAGAATGGGTTTGTGAATCATTTAGCAAATTGAATGATTCAAATCAAATGATTTGTGATACGCAATTTAAAGTCCCGGGACTTCAGAGCGTAGATTGTGAATTATTACATTTAGATTGGAACTTCACAGTGGGTTTGCAAATCTTTTTAAACATTTGAAAACATCAAACCATCAATGCAGTAAAGTTATTAAAGCAAAAACAAAAAAAGAAGGAAATTATACACAAATATAAATCACTTAAGAACAGTGATTTTACTACAGTAGTCAACATTTTAAGTGGATCAGAACCTTTCATCAAAGTTGTCCTAAAACCAAAACAATATCCGTTCTTGTCTTAGGACAACTTTGAGGAACTTTTTTGACCCACTTCAAATGTTGACTACTGTCACATGTGCCTCACTTTATTTTTTTGCCATTTTTTATTAGCATTTGTTTATGCATTTCTCTTTTTTGAGAATTTGAAATTGTAAGACATTGTTCAGTAAGTGAGATCTCGGTTTGAAGTCCTTGAAAATAAAAGAAATAGTACTTGAAAAGTCCGTGAAAGTCTTGGAATCTCATTTCTCAGTATCTGTACGAACCCTAAAAAATTATGGCAAAAATGTAAGGGTTAGTTCACTCAAAAATGAAATTCTATCATTCTGTATTTCTGTAATTACTCACCCTCATGTCGTTCCAAACTTGTGTTATCTTCAGATCACAAATTAATATATTTGTGATGAAATCCGAGAGCTTTCTGACCCCGCATAGACATCAACGCAACTACCACGTTCAAGGCCCAGAAAGGTACAGTAGTAAGGACATCATTATAATAGTCTATGTGACAACAATTTCTTCTCTTCTGTGTCAGTTTTCGCTGCACAGAGTACCATGACGCATACATGTGGTGCTGCTGACGCAAAAAAAACAAGTAAATAAGGACTGAGATTTAGGTCATGTGTCTAGAAGCAGACAGCTGTCAGCAGAGCTGATATTACTGGCCTACTAAAAAGATATAAAATCCATAACGTTAATAAAGAAGACCGTAAACAGAAATGTGACAAAAAATAATTGACAAAATGGGAATGTTTTAATAGATTACACCTGCTTTATACCAAATGTTACAACAGCTTGTCATTATACAGCCCGAGGACATCCCAACTGTCACTGTAATTCAAGAGCATATACGCATTAATGTAAAAATGTCTGCTAGAATTAATTTTTTTTTAGATATCATTAGGTGTACATAAAGTCAAAGGAAAGTCCTTGTAATGACACAAGTGTTTGTATTCTCCAGCTTCAGAAAAGCAAAGAGCGAGAGGAGCAGCTTGAAGATGTCATTCAGGCCTATGAGAAAATCCACATGGAGAAGTCCAGTCTTCAGCGAGACCTAGACAAGATGGTGAGAAATATTCATTTCCCGACATCCATGCTAAGTTTGGCTGCCGAGCGGATGGGCAGTTGTGATAATTAGCCTCTCCATGTGCTTCAGGCTTTAATCCAACCAGGTGTCCACTTGATTAATCTTGTACTCTCGTACGTCCTAACGGGGCTGTGTGAATGTAATTGGGCTCTTATATTACCCAGCCAAGGCCTCATATAAGTGGATGATGCTGGATATCTGTAATCATATGCGCATTTGCATCCTCAGTTTTAAACATGGGTCTCAAATGTGTTTGGTTTGGACCAAAAGAACTTTCTCAAAAGTTTCTGAAAATTGCATGATGCAAGCGTTTGAGCATCTGTGCCATTCGCCTCTCTGAAACACTCAGCCGGCTATCAGCTGTTACATCTACATGTTCTCATCTTTTATTGCTGACAAAAATTCCTCACGGACGTGAATGTCGGAAGAATCTGCATGGCGAAGTAATGGCCTCTTTGCCCTTGTATATCTTTTGATCAGTCTCTCATCGCCTGCCGTACTCGCTGTACTTTCTCTGGGTGTTTCATTTTTAATCTTTCATAATCTTTTACTTTTGTGCCCGTCTCTTTCCCTCTCTTCTTTTCTCTTTCTTCTCTCCGGGCTCAGACGTCTCTGGTGGAGAAACATGTTGAGCGGATCCACAGTTTAGAGGCGGCTCTGAGGCAGAGGGAGAGCTCACTACACAAACTCAACACACAGCTGCACAACAAAGACATGCAGTATCTGCAACTACACAGCCCTGACTCCCATAGTAAGTTTTGTTTTGTCTGTATACGTGCAGGTGTTAATTTATAAATCACTCTGTGGTCTGGGACCTGCAGATATGTGCAGCTACCGATGACTCATTCGCTATGCAGTAATTGTCACATAGGTCAGAGTGAACAAAAGTGAGTGCATTCGGACAAAGCGCATTGCACTTTGTATAAACATACAGTTGGCTCACGTCCTGAACGACAAGTAAAACATAATTCTGTTCGGACTGAGATGAAACAAAAATCACATATCACATCAAAGTATACTACATACACCATAATGACAAAGCACAAAACAGAAAATGATTCCATTGCGTAAGTATTCATACCCTCAACTCAGTACTTAGTTGAACCACCTTTACAGCCTCAAGTCTTTTTGTTTGGGACACTTGAAATTTAGCTCTTGTAGAGGTTACTACACTTCGAGTGAAGATAAACTGTGGCAAAAAAATTGAATGGGTAGGATTTGAAAAGGCCTAATAGCTTAAAATGCATATTAGAGCAAAAACCAAGACCTGAGGTCAAAAGAACTGCTTGTAGAGATCATAGACAGCATTGTGTCAAAGAACAGATCTGGAGACAAGTTCAGAAAAAATGGAAGACATTTGGAACAACCAGGTCTCCTCCTAGAGCTGGACTTCTGGTCAAACTGAGCAGTAATTGGAGAAGGGCCTTGGTTAAACTGGTGACCAAGAAGCTGATGATCACTCTAGTTAAGATCCAGATTGGGTGTTAATTTATAAATCACTCAGTGGTCTAGGACCTGCGGATGTGTGCAGCTACCGATGACTCATTCGCTTTGCAGTAATTGTCACATAGATCACTATACAAGGACAGAGTGAACAAAAGTGAGTGCATTCGGACAGTATTGCACTTTGTATAAACATACAGTTGGCTCACGTCCTGAACGACAAGTAAAATATAATTCTGTTCGGATTGAGATGAAACAAAAATCACATATCACATCAAAGTATACTACATACACCATAATGACAAAGCACAAAACAGGTTTGTAACAAATAAAAACTGAAATTATTCCATTGCGTAAGTATTCATACCCCCAACTCAGTACTTAGTTCAACCACCTTTACAGCCTCAAGTCTTTTTGTCTGGGACACTTGAAATTTAACTCTTGTAGATGTTACTACACTTCGAGTAAAGATAACCTGTGGCAAAACAATTGAATGGGTAGGATTTGAAAAGGCCTAATAGCTTAAAATTCATATTAGAGCAAAAACCAAGACCTGAGGTCAGACGAACTGCCTGTAGAGCTCATAGACAGCATTGCGTCAAGGAACAGATCTGGAGACAAGTTCAGAAAACAATATGCTGCATTGAAGGTTCACAGAAGCATGTAGTCTCCGTTACCCTTAATGGAAGACATTTGGAACAACCAGGTCTCCTCCTAGAGCTGGCCTTCTGGTCAAACTGAGCAGTAAATGAAGAAGGGCCTTGGTTAAACTGGTGACCAAGAAGCTGATGATCACTCTAGTTGAGCTCCAGATTGGATGTTAATTTATAAATCACTCAGTGGTCTAGGACCTGCGGATGTGTGCAGCTACCGATGACTCATTCGCTTTGCAGTAATTGTCACATAGATCACTATACAAGGACAGAGTGAACAAAAGTGAGTACATTCGGACAGTATTGCACTTTGTATAAACATACAGTTGGCTCATGTCTTGAACGACAAGTAAAATATAATTCTGTTCGGACTGAGATGAAACAAAAATCACATATCACATCAAAGTATACTACATACACCATAATGACAAAGCACAAAACAGACAAGTTCAGAAAAAATTTGCTGCATTGAAGGTTCACAGAAGCATGTAGTCTCCGTTACCCTTAATGGAAGACGTTTGGAACAACCAGGACTCCTCCTAGAGCTGGCTTCCTGGCCAAACTGAGCAATAAATCGAGAAGGGCCTTGGTTAAACTGGTGACCAAGAAGCTGATGGTCACTCTAGTTGAGCTTCAGATTGGAGAGACTTACAGAAAGACAAACATTACTGCAACACTCCACCAATCTGGTCTTTGTAGCGGTGTGGCTAAACTCAATCCTCTCCTCAGTGAAGACACATTAAAACACACTTGGAATTTGCAGATTCTCTGGTCTGATGAACCTCAGCAACAGGGACTGAGGGACTCATCAAAGTAGAAGGAAAGCAAAACACAGCAAAATATAGAGATGGCCTTAATGAAAACCTAGTCCAGAGCATTCAGAACATTAGACTGGGCAGAAAGTTCACCTTCCAACAGGACAATGACCATAAGCACACAGCTAGAGTGGCTTATAGACAACTCAGTTCTTGAATGGCCCAGCCATGGCCTGGACTTGAACCCAATTAAATATTTCTGGAGAAACCTGAAAATGTCTACTAGCCCCGGTCCAAGCTGAGAGAGCTTCAGAGATGAAAAGGTGAGTAGAAAAGTGGCAGACAATTGCCAAATGCAGATGTGCAAAATGTTGCACATACCAAAAAGACTTTACGTGCTTCAACTAAGTACTGAGTTGAGGGTATGAATACTTATGCAATGTACTTATTTCAGTGTTTTATTTGTAATAAATTTGCAAAGTTGTCACAAATCTGTTTTGTGCTTTGTAATTATGGTGTATGTATTGTAGATTAATGTGGGAAAAAAAGTCATTTAAAGCAGTTTAACATAAGGCTGCAACATAACACACACACACGCACACACACACATCAGGTTGTTTATTAGTATACAATCTTGTTCATTATTTGTCATTTTATGTGCCTGCTTCATTTGTATTCCACTCAACAGCAGATTGTGTATTGGGGTCTTTGAAGTGTCCTTTTTCATTATATATGCAGCACATTTTCTATCCAGTTTTCAATCTAGCCTAATTTTGTTTTTTCAAAGAGCACCTCTCCTATGAAGGACTTCAAACAGTGCCAAGCATCAGCCCTCTTGTCCTCTCGGCCCCCTTTGTTTTTTCCCCTGATGACAGTTTTGTGTTGCATCTCTCTCTTTTTACCCCATTTCCCACTTCCTCTATCTCTTTCCTTTTTCTGTCTCTGAGGCTCAGAAAAGACTCTCACCACAAAGAGACTATGTAACTAAGTGGAAAGCATATTTGCGAGAAGAAGGTCATACCTTTCCCGTTACCCCTTTCCGGGATCTAAAACGTTTCAAACTCAAAGGCGCTCAACAGGAGTCAAATATTCCCAGAGAACTCAAGCAAATTATGTATTTATGTAAATTACGCAACAGAGATGTTCTGTAACCCTGTCAGAAAATAATACAAGAATGATGTCAATTTTGTGTACGCTCATGAATACAAATATTACATGCAAATATGAAGAAAAAAAGAATAAAAATCATTTCACTGCGGTTTCTGTGCGAGATGTAGGCGTGCAGGGGTGTGTGTTTTCAGCTTGCTTATTGCTGAACTGTCACAATAGCTGCTGGCTCAAGGACGGCTTTTCTATGAGCTGCTGAATCACCATGCCCACGCCGGGGGTGAGGAGCAGGACGCTCTGACAGGAAATAGTTCAGTCTTGCATTCTCCAACTTCAAGGTTTCAAAGCTACATGGAGTAAAGGACGTGTGTAGGGGGACATTAGGTTGGATTCCAGCCCTGTTAACAATGTTGGCCCTAAGGCGTCCACCAAACCTCCTGTCCAGACATTTGTAAGTTGGCGCCGGTTTCTTTTGGCTGATGGAGGAGAGAATTACCCATTACATAACACAAAGAAACACAAATGAGGTATTTGTTGGTTTGTTTTAACTGACATATGAGATTAGAGAGAGATCTGTTGCTTCAAAGACATGCTGTTGGAAAATTTTAATACATGTCTACCACAGATTCCTCAAACATTATACTTCATTATACTTCTGTGATTTATTAAACTCTAACTGCTACCCTAGCTGGACAGACATTGATTTTTATTTACTGACGCAATGTGTTTGGCTTATCTGATCATAATAACCATCCTATATCTCTAGTGCTAGACTGCCCCATGACCCTACAGAGCTCCCGAAGTCTGGACACCCTCTCCGACCTCAAACTGCAGCGTCTGGAGGCGGAGCTAGAGGGGGCGCGGCACGAGGCTCAGGGGGCGTGTCAGAGGGAGGAGGAGCTAAAAGCTGAATGTGAGAGGTTACGGGAAGAGCTAAGAGAATTGCAAAGCAACCAGAGACAGAGGGTCAGTAACACAAACAAACACATGCTTAAAGACTCACATTTAAACTACGCATTGTCAAAAATAGATTTTTGCCTGAAGTCAGGTCTCTTAGACTCTGAAATGTACTGTAACAGATAGTATTCTCAGATTCAGAGAAAACAGAGTGTGAGAAGTCAATCAATCAGCATTAAAGTGATCTGTCTTGCCTCTGAGATTTCAAGCCATATACGATTTAAAAGTTTAGCGTAAAAAGTTAGTGAGGGATGCTTTAAAAAATGTGCACAAAAATATTATGAAGGACAATAATGTTTCTTGAGCACCAAATCAAGATTTTGATAGGAGCTATAGTATAAAAAAACGATGCCATAATTTATTTAAAATACATTTATTTTATACTAACTTTAAATCCATTAACATATTTATCGACATATCACTGAAGGCTTACTGATATAAAATTATAATTAAACTTTATTTGGATTATTTCTTCATTGCACAATGCACATATCTTAATATATTGACTAAAATGTGTAATATTACTATTAAAAAGGATTGTACATTCTCTATATAATATCAGTCTTTAAATGCAAGATATTTAAAGTAAACCTGAAGTATACTTACAGTAGTTCCACTTTAGCGCAATTAAATATACTTAAATATATCATTAGTTGGACCTCAGCACTATTTCTGCACAATTAAAGTGCATTAAGCACAAAATTATTTGTTCCAATTTGGCAAAAGTTAAGCATACCAGATTAGTATACCAAAAGTACAATTGTGACATATTTATTTAGCACAAATATGTAAATGTAGTAATCTTAGCACAAAATAAATGCATTTCATTTACATTTTTTTATATCTTTTTTACTAGGGAGGCATTTCAGAAAACATACAAAAATGTGTGTAGGTTCAAATATAGTTCAATTTGCACATTAGTAATATACAGGAAGTATGAAGCCTGATATGTTGCTCTTTTGCACAGGAGGTGAGTTCCACATGTGGGCAGTGTGATGTGGAGTGGATAAAGAAAGTTGGAGATGAACAGTAAGTGTCTGTTTCACACTTTAAAGCCTACAGCTGTACATTTAAGTTATTGCTTTTGCAAATCTATTTGCTTACATTTTGCTGCTATGTGGTGTAGATGTGTAAGCCATGGATATTTGCCAGTAGAGGGCAGTATAGCTATTGGCAAGCCTCCAGATCACAGTCTCAAAGAAGTGGTCTAAAATGCTCTCTTAAACTGACGCTGAAGAGAATACAGGTGAACTGAAAGTAACCTGTCTATAAGTGAAATGGGGATTCTTGGAAAGGAAGGTCGCAAGTATGCCTACGTCTCTTTTGCACCACACAGTTTCACACTCTACTCCCCCTCTCTCCGTTTGAACTGCTGGTTCTTGTAAAAGTCGTGATTTAACAGAAAACGGCCAAAACCTTATTTGCAGTTACTCAGACATTCATATGCTGGTAGTTTTTGTCTTGTTTTCTAATAGAAGGGTTTATTGGGAAAAAAAATATTTTCGCTTTCATAGCACTGATTCTAAAAGAAACGTTAAAAAACAATCTGCGAATAATTTCCACAGTGTTTTTTTACTCAAAACTTGCATTCCGAATTGTTTTGTAGATGGGGATGTTATATTCTTTTTCTTAAGCAATGTACAGATTATTTCTATTTTAATGGCAACTTTTTGGTATTAACCAGGTACAATAAAGTAACGAATTATGCTGGCCTAGTCAGCCTCAATATGTGAAGTCGTAATTTTAAATTATTGTAGAGTCATCGATACATGACTTTCCATCAGCTATGTAAACATTTAGATGTGTTTTAAAATCTTTTACTTAAAAAAAAATCCTTGGATGCAAACCTAGCTAAAGCATGTACAATTGTTAACCAAGTATGTTGACCTTGTCAACCTTAATGTGTAAAATCGTAATTGTAAATCATTTTTGAGTCATCAGCACCTGAGAAATTACATCGGAACATGACATTTCCATCAGCTATGTAAACATTTGGATGTGTTAAATCTTTCTGTGAAAAAAAATATTTAGATGGAAACCTAGCTAAAGCAGGTACAACAGTTAACCAATTAAGCTGACATAGTCATCATCAATGTAATTTTAATTCATTGTTGAGTCATTGTCACTTGAAAAATATCATTGAGACATGATATTTCCATCAGCTCTGTAAACATGTAGATGTGTTAAATCCTTCTATGCAAAAAAGAAAAAAAACTACCTGGAAGGAAACCTTACTAAATCAAAATACAACTGTTAACCAAGTATGTTGACCTAGTCAGCATCAATGTGTGAAATCGAAATTTTAAATCATTGTTGAGTCATCGACACTTGAGAAATAGCATTGATACATGACATTTCCATTAGCTATGTAAACATTTAGATATGTTAAATCTTTCAATGCAAAAAAAAAAAAAAAAAACATTAGCTGGAAGGAAACTAAAACAGGTACAGTTGTTAACCAAGTATGCTGACACAGTCAGCCTCAATGTGTGAAATTGTAATTTTAAATCATTGAGTCATCAACACTTGAAAAATTACATAGAAACATGGCATTTCCATCAGCTACGTAAACATTTATGTGTTAAATCGTTCTGTGCAAAAAACCTAGCTAAAGCATTGCAAGTTAAATTGACTTAGCTCTCTTAGTGTGTAAAAGGTGTTGTCCCAACATGTCAACCATAAACCCGAGAGTGTCACCTCAGTGTGAATATAGCAGTTCTCAATTAAACATTTCTAGGTGTGTGTGTGTGTGTGTATATATATATGCATGCGAAGGGCCTTGAAATGTTAAAGATAGCTATGCATTGGCTGACTGAGTTGGTTAGTTTGATGTCAGACAGCAAATCTTAAAGTGCATTATTTACACAAACATACTGATTTGAAGGGTTGAGGAGTATGTTTTGCAATTATTTTTATAATAATGCTCTCTGAAAAAGGGTACTTATTTGTTTCTGATTACATAGTACTTATTGTTTACAGCGTGGGCTGTGCTGGTTAAGTTATTTGGCTGCTTTAGATTGAAGTTTTGCTGAAAAAAAGAAGAGAAATTCATATAGCCAACATTTGTTTACATAAAGAAGATGAATATTATAGGTACTAGTTTCAGCGCAAAGGTCAGACACTGCTCAAGCAGCCCACCTATGCCTCCCACGCTAGATCATCATCAATATTCAGATGAAAAACACACAAACATACACACACACACACACATATCCTCCCACTCATTTTTGTACATTTTCTTATTTTTGTACTTAGCTCTCCAGATGCTCAACAAATTTTTTTTTGCAATGTACATACACAGATAGATAGATGGATAGATGGATAGATAGATAGATAGATAGATAGATAGATAGATAGATAGATAAATAGACAGGACATGGAGGTGATACTATTCTTGTTTCATTTCATGTTTCTTAATAGGAAGATTTTCACACATTCAGTAAACAGTCCAAAAGGTGATGCATTCATAGGCCGTTTCATAAGATTCATGCTGTAGATTGTGCATGCAAGTGTGTGTGTGTGTGTGTGAGAGAGCAAGTATGTGTGGAGGTGAGAAAAAAAAAGTGTCACACATCATCTAAATCTGCTGTAAATACCTCTTTGATAGATAGTGTCTATCAAATGAGGATGACACTTGGACAGTCTAGTTGTTGCTCAGGCGTCGATAATGATGGAGGAGAAAGATAACTCATTACTGCTGAGTACCGTGGCTGCTTGAGCCTGACTGTGGATGCTCAGGAGCCCAGAGGGCCAAATGAAGGACACAATGAGCACAACGGTAAGAATATCTAATGCTATGGCTCACTGGCAAGCAACAGAAGACAACAAAAGACAACTTAGCAGACAACTTTGAAGGAGCGAGCTGGCCTGTGGTTTTTTTTGACCTGTGGTCTACGAATACAAAATATTGATGAGCATCCAGTACTGTCTATATTGAGGTCAGTTTGTTCTTTGCTATTAGATATAGACTCAATATAAATGCAACAGCGTTGATGGTTCTTACTCGGCTAACACAGATTTCTTTGGGCCATATGGTAATTTGCGTGTGTGGGACTGAGAATGATGCACAGAGCAAAGACTGAGAGAGAAAATTGACTAGATGTGACCTTGCACCAGACCGCTTTGGTGACGGGTGACTCATCTTTTCAAAATGCAGTGTACTTCTTTATTAGTTTTGGTCCTGTCTTGTGTCTATGACCGTCTACATGCGTTATTTTATATTTAGTCATTACTGCCATTTGCAATTAAGTAAAATGTGCAGTATACATATTAGTGATGTTACATAGTCAAAATGATAGTTGACCATTTTTTTTTTTTTTTCAGTGAGCTGTTTTAAATTCACTTAAAAATAACACCCATAATGGTGTTGACTTGAAAAGCACAAATTAATTTATTATCATGATGTTTACAATATGCTTATACCATATACTTATCTGTGGTTGTTAAATTTGTGCTGATGCGCGCATGTCAAAAAAGTAAGTGGTCACACGTGCCCACTGAAGTGTAAAACTGAAATGTCTTTCCTGATATATCTAACACCATCTCAAAAACTATGAGTCTTTTTATAATAAAGCGCCGAAGGTTTTTGTGAATTTGGTCTGCGCAAGATCAGATAAAGTGCATCTGATGACATGGTTTCTGTTTCTTTACATCTAAGTTAGTTGGAATGTTTCCCATAAAACTTACTTTTTGATGTAAGACTTATTTGATTGTTGTGCATGTGAATTTTGTGCATTTTGAGTAAGTAAGATAAAATCAAGATATTATCTGATCAAATTTGTTCCAAAAAAACTTGGTGAGTTAAGTAAGAGATAATGTACTGTCATTCAGTCATTACTGCAATATAAACCACGCTGATTTGTTTTATTACTGATAATCAAAGACTGCTTAATATATGACTAGCAAGCATATACAGAATTATTCAACCCCCTTGACCTGCAAGATATTTTGTTGCAGAGAACAAAATCGTTATACAATTACAGAAAGTTTATTAATACACATTTGAGTAATTCTGAGAACAGAAGTTGATGCATAATGAAAAAAACAATCAAATTGGCTCTAAATGTCTATGTTCAAAATGATTCAACCCCTCAAAGTAAAATTTGGTGCAGAATCTTTTATTCTTTAAAACCACAAATAAACACTGCTTGGAAGTGCTTACAAGCTTCTGTCACCTCTCTATTGCAATCTTGGCCCATTCCTCACTTGATAATCCTATTTTTCACATTGCCACTGCTTTCTTCAAATTCAACCAGATATTTTCAATGAGAATTAAATCTGGAGAATGAAGGCTGCTCAAGTACATCCTATGACTGATCCCTGAACCAAGTATAAGTAGATTTGGATGTTTACTATAGAATGATTGTCCTGCAGGAAAGTCCATTGATCATTAGCTTCAGTCTTTGCACCAAAGGTATCACAATTCTTGCCAAAATGGCAAGATACTTAAAAGAATCCATGATATCCTTCATACAGTCTTGTTTTCCACTTCCTGCTACAGTAAAACAACCCTATGACAGGACTGGCCCACCTCTATGTTTGACCATGGTGATGGTGCTCTTCTACGTATAAGCTTTGTCTTTTTTTGCACCAGACATACTGCTGATCCATGGGCCCAAAAATTTTCAGTTTGGTCACATCACTCCATAAAACATTCTTCCAGAACTCCACAGGTCTATACAAACTAATTTTAGTATGTTCAAGCCTGCCTTGTTGTTCTTCTTCTTGGTCAAGAGTGGCATTCGGCAGGATGCCTCAACATGAAGGCCATGCTTGTCTTGTGTTTATCTTATACTCTGCATTGAAATGTTGTTCCTCCTTTCGTCAGGTCATCTTGCAAGTCTTTGGCTGGACTTTTTGCAGTTGCACTGATCAAGCATTTCATGATATTGTGCTTTTTTGTTCAACACTCTCAAAGGTTTTCTGGCACAACACACTTTAAACTAAGAGATAGGGCTGCCAGCTGTTTCTCTAGGAACTTGTAATGTCTTGAAAATCATTATGTAGCCTTAGACTTTCTAAAATAATAAAACTTTTTCTTCTCTACAGCTTCTCTATAGCTATTGTGAGAGCTCTGTTGACTTCACTATATTTGCTACTGGGCTAAATTTATGCATGTGTAAAACCCCAAGCTAATTCTGTTTTTTAAATAGAGTTTCTAAAGGCTTAACTGTGTTTTAAGACCGTTTTGTTCCCGACTTAAAACAGCAATGTTAAATAGGGGTTGGACAATTGTGACATCCTATAACTCAAAAACATTTCATTATATATTGACATTATCACTTTTAATATGCCAGTAAACTGCTGTAGTTGCTATTTTTATAAAGTCCTGGATCTTCAGAAAAGCTTGTATTTGTAAAGTACTGCAGTCTCTGGGGGGTTAAATAATTTTGATTGCAGTAAGTGGATGTTAAATACTGATTATGAATTAAAGTTGTAAAGAAATAGAGAGCAGAGTGCTGAGAAGGAATTGTAGAGCCAATTTTTGTGATGACTGGGGCTTTTTAGAAATTTGGTTGCTATGGTGAGTAACTGCAGAGTCAGATGATTTGAAACTACACTGTTTTCTTCTCGGTGCCAGTCATGCGTTATGTTCTCACTGGTGGAGCGACACATATCGCAGTTAAATAGTGTTACCAACTGTGTCATGAACATAATTGTCAACTATTGTTATGTGCTGAAGCATATCACCTTATTAATGCTTTTATATTCCACACAGCTAAGTACTAAGGAAATGGTCCTGATATTGTCATTGTCAGTGATACAGTAATGTGTTAACATGCTAAATGTTACTGCTGTGTAGATAAAGTGCAATTCCGTCTTAGCTGATTAGCAGATGATAATAACATGACACCTGGCACCTAGTTTGTCAATCTATGTGTCAACAGATTTTTATCTAGAAATTTTGCATAGAAAGAATATGACAGTGATAAATGAGACCTCCCCAAAAATGAAAATTAGCCCATTATTTACTAACAATCCAGGCATCCCAGCTGTATGTGACTTCCTTCTTTCAGACAAATCCAGTTGGAGTTATATTAAAAATGATCCTGGCACTTCCAAGCTTTAAAATGGCATAGGCGGGTGTTTCTCTTCAACAGTCCAAAACAAGGCCAATAAAGTGCATCCATCCATAATAAAAAGTGCCTCACACAGCTCCAGGTCCAATTTAGCACAAGATTACTGGTGGTTATGGGACCAAAATGGCTCTGTTTCTCTCTTTCCGACTACTTTCTCATTCTCTCTTTTTCTACCGCTCTCTCTACAGAGTAAATCTGGCTTTGGCCTATACCGAACTGACAGAGGAGTTGGGCAAGTTACAGGCTTTGAGCTCGAAACAGACAGAGATATTGCGGAAAGTCTCACAGGAGCCAGCAAGCCCAGGTACGAGAACAAGGATGTTACACTTTACAAACTTATGAACATACACTAGACCAATTTGGAGTAGACGTCACAGTTATGTCACTTGATGCTGCATCTGCACTGTGGTGGCAGAAAAACCCTGGTAACAAGTGGAGTGAAATGGGTAAAATCATGGAATAAGAGAAAAAATAAATTATTGTTGTGCCCTTGGATATCAGAATCGGAATGCAAATAATTTTTATAGAATACTGTCATCAAAGATGACATTTGAATCTAAATGCATTTTAAATTTACCTACTTTATCTCACAGATCTAACTTTTTTTCACCCAAATCCAAGTTTATATCCCATATTTTAGACTTTATAACTTGATTGAACTCAACAGTTGGGAGTTTGTCAATTCTGAGAAAGAAAAAAAACAGAAGTGTGTGATATAAACTCATAATTCAAAGCTGAGGGGAAAAAAGAGAACGACGAGTTGAATTTTCTTATCAGAATTGTGAGATATAATTGCGAGAATAAAGTCAGAATTTTGAAATATAAACTCATAGACTTCTATCTATTATCATAGATAAACATCATCACTGTTTGCAAACACAGAATTGGTCTATATGTCTAAAAGTATGTAGACATCTTCTAATTACCATTTGTATAGTTGAAAGAGCTTAGTCATTTTTTAATGTGGCATTGTCACAGGATTCAAGCAGTAAAGTAGTTTACTGAGTCTGCTGTAAAACGAATTAGGTAATTAGGTACCAAAAATTGGAAAAGCCCATTTCAAATGGCTTTTAAGTTTGAAAATAGTACTGCAATGAATGGGATTAAGTGGAACCAAACTTTTGTGATGCTCATACTTTTTGCCTTGTTGTGTAATGAAGACCTGGTTTAGGTAATAATCATATTTTTATACTTTAATTAACCTTTTTTTTGTGATAAAACCAATTTGTCAAACTCATCAAAATTCAGCACAGTGGGTGTGTAAACACGGACTTTTTTTAGCACTGCAGGCTTGTTTGCTGTCTTGTTAAATTCCACAAGGAATATTTTTGCTGACATGTTCTGATCACCTCTCAAGACGAGTGCCTCTTAAGAGTTTGAGAACATAAACAACTCCCCCCTTATCTTTTTAGCACCTCAGCTCTCAACCACACAACTCGTTTGATATAGGAAACCAGACAAAAAAGCAGAAACGGAGATGGAGGGGAAAAAAACCCTACTGATTCATAGATAGAAGGACTGATTTCTCTAAATAGCTGATTGCAATCTTACGATTGCAGGAAGCTTAGTATATGCACGTTAGGCTTATTATTGAGAGACAAATGCCTCTTCTGTACAGGATCTTGTGTACCCGTTGCTAGTTAGAAAGTTGTGTACAAGTAGCCTACCACAGGTGCTGGGGTGAATGCACAGGAAAACAATATGAAAATATCTCAAAGAGGAAATGTGAGAGGAAAGAGGAAGTCATTACACACGTCTATATGTCCATTAGGGACTGTGCACTTCAAACCGCCTTTTAAGATATTCTTCCGGTAATAAAATGAATCATGCTACCTTCAATGAAACCAAATATTTAAACATTTTATATATGAATTTAGCCATATATATTTTACAGAAACTACATGTCATTGACTCATAACTCAATTCACTTGTGATTTTCACGTGTGATTTTGTGCAAATGTAAGTTGTAAAATGTTGTGTTTATATGTATACATGAATGCATGTTAATATCTCGTGGTGACGTTTTTTTTTTTTGTTTGTTTTGTTTTTCAACAGTATTTCAAATGAAATTGTTCAAATATTGTCATGCTGTAACATGATTAATTATAAGGGAAATATAGGGTTTGAACTTGGTTCTATTTATCGGTTGCTGATTGGATTTTGACATGTGGAGGAGGTACAAATGGAGGCAGTTGAATGTGAGTTTGCAGGGGCAAAGTTTATGCTGAGTAAATGAGGGAAAAGTCCAGCATACATCACCAGAGAGAAATTTGTCGTCTGAACAGTAGCTTGAGTCATATTTTGAATTACGTATTTGAAAATGACTTGTGTATGAGCAGTATCACATGAGTAGCAGTATATCAACATGGCTGTGATTCGGCCATAGGTGATCACAGCATGCCGATATCCAGCCATATCTCATGGCTACAAGTGTGATACTGCGTTTATACAACAGTTTGACAGCACGAGTGTGTAAATACATAAGTAACAAAAACAACAGCCATCAAAAGTGCAAAGGATAAATTTACATAAAATATAACGTCATGAAATTTTCTCCTTAGGCATTTGCTCTGGAACAAATAATAATGATTAATGAGACCAAAGACAGAGAATTATAGAATAGAGAATAGAGAATTATAATTTCAATTGATCTAATATAGTCAAATATAATTCTCATGTTTAACCACTGTAGAGTAGTGGTTTTCAAACCCTGGGTCACGACCCTCAGGTGAGTCGCAAGACTTAAAAAATGGGTCGCCAGGATGATCTGAGGAAATTGTATAGCCTATATGTATGTATGTATGTATGTGTGTGCAAAGTTCAAGATTCATGGAGGAAGAAAGTGGGAACTGGCAAAATTAACTTTCATAACTAAATAAACAATAAAACAAAAGTGAGCAGCAGCTGCCTCATGCGGAATCCAACGTGTTTTTTGCGCTCTGTTTTGCAGTATTGAACATTATAGTCAATCACAGACTCATCTGTTGATTTCTGAAATGCAGTGGTCAATCAGTTAGTCAATTGCGTTTCAGTTAGTCAGAATCCACTCACCAAATTTATGTTCAGTCCTGAGTTCTGGAAACTTGCGGATCCTCAGATTATAACCAAGTGTAGACACAATGTAAATAAGAGAATTCATTGTGCTGTGTAACGAGATTCATGGATCATAGCAGAGTTTTCTGAGATTGCGATAAACTGAAATGAGTGCAAGTTTCAGGAATCACGCCTATATCCACATATAAATGGGGGATTCGCTCGAAATCTTCTTTCTTTCTTCTTTCTTTCTTTATATATATATATATATATATATACACGTGGGTTATGTCAATTTCAAAAGGAAAAAATAGGGTCGCTCTTAAAAAAGTAAAAAAAACACTGCTATAGAAACATCAAAGCCAGCAGCAAATTCTAGAAGAACTAGCCGAGGTAAGGTTGCTCTCAGTAGGTTCACGAGAGCTGAACGTCCGCTGACAACCTGGAGCTCACATCTCCAAAAACGTTGAAGCAAATTTTAAAATAGACATTATCTTTATAAACAAACTGGATATTTGAAGACTAAACAAGTGCATTCTCGTCTAAGAAAATCTCTTCTAACTACATTCTGTGATACAAAAACAGTATTATTTATGAAATTATAGTGGATTTGGCCATCCGCCATACTCGCTGTGAGAAAATACTGCATGCTGAATTATACAAATCGCCTCCTTGGAATTATAAGGTTCTGTCTGACATTTTTGTCCAAATTGAGTTATTCACATATTCTTATTCTGTGACAACCAATTTACATTATGTGATGTCTCTTTTGTAAGCTGTGTACATTCTGGGCCTTTTTTTTTTAGAAAACAAAAAGGGTTTTATCTACAGAAGTCTATGGAACGCAAAAACTTTGAAGCTTAATATCTCAAAAGTGTTCAGAATGCAGATTGAACCATATAATTCTAAGAATTATAATAAAAAGTGAAATAGTGAAGCGGATGGACTTCTGATTTCACAAGAATATCACACTCTTCTCAGCCAATCTGTTTCGAGGACCAGAAAGAACTGCTTTATAAGCATGATTAATGTATGAGGCTGACTTTTAAAGAGCAATATCATCAATCATTTTGTTGACAAGTTTGTTTAAACATGTCTCATATCTTCTTTTTTTCACATTTTCAATGTCCGGTGTTTATCTTCTAGTTCAGCGCCACTCTCCTGTCCCTCACCAGAGGCATTCACCAGTCCCACAGCGGCATTCCCCAATCCAACAGCGCCATTCCCCCATCCAACAGCGTCATTCGCCTGTTCCCCAGCGGCGCTCCCCTGTGCTCCAGCGTCTTTCTCCGGACATGCACCGTCGCTCACCTCTGCCTGAGATTAGCGATGGCCCCGCATCCTATTCCTGCAGGCCCACTTCCCATCACCTGAGGGCCAGTTTCCAAGGAAGACGTAGTTACTCTGAAGTAGCTGATCCTTCGGCTTATCAACGGCCCCCACGGTTCACTCTGGACCCGGTGTCCACTCTGCCGAAACCTCGACCGTATGTCGACAGCTACCACAAGCAGCAGCAGCAACAACAACAACAACATGGAGGAAACCAGCACATGTTAGTTCAAAGACAGGGCTCTCAGTCCGGGGTTGGCGGTGATGGAGGATTGGCTGAACCTCCACGGCTGTCCAGAGAGCTCTCTTTCCACCACTCGGATGTGTCCCACTTACATTTCGAGCCTCAGCCCAGCCCAGCACCTCTGCATCCATCCCCACAGCCTCCACAGTCCTCAGAGGATGAGGAAGAGTGGTCCTGCCCTCATCCCATTAGTCCTCCGCGAACACTGGGGGTGTCAAGCCCCTCATTGAGCTCCAGAGGCCCTGCCTCTTGTTCTGCTTTCCCCATTCCTTCCCGCCCCAACACCCTAAGCTGTCACCCCCCTGGATACCTGCATGCAGAGCATGCCCAGTCTTGGCCATCCATCAATGTGAGTAGCAAATCACATTCAGTGGCCAGAATAACATACCTAGGTTAATTGGAAAAATGTGCCTGTGGTGACATTTCTGCAAAATTATGTTACATTGCTTCCAGCTTGATTTTGTGATGATTTTAAAGTGAAATGTTCGGTTAGTAACGCTAAAAGCATGTTCATCTCCAAAACAGATGAACATAAATCTGACTCGTACCCCAAACACGTCATATCGAAAGTGCAATGCTATACCAGGTTAGCTACTGAGCAGGTTTACTACATCAGAAAAGCCATCCATATGAGGATGGTTATGTGAAGGTAAACATCAAAATATATCAGTTTACAATTTATGCATTGTTATAAAAGTGTTTCGAGGTCATAATACAGTATTGTGCATAGAACTGTAATTCTGCATAAATCTAGAAAAATCTGCCCCTGTAATCTTAATCTGTGTGAAAAGGACTATCTGATCTCATGACAAGAACATACCTTTTGGGAATTTTTCACGAAATACATAGCAAAATAAGTACATATCCCTGCAGTTTCCAACAGAAATGAACACTAGAGGTGGTAAAACAGCAAGCACTTGTAATCAGTTTTGTACACAGTTATGACTACAGTTCCATATGTTTCACTTTTCAGAAATTACAAGCTTGCTCGTGTAACGAGCCTCTAGCATCAGTCGCTAGTGCACCTCTTAAGATCAGGGGACTGAGGTTTTACCTGCACAGCACCTACCGCTGCCCTCCGTTACACTCGGTAGCTCAGCCAGCACAGAATTGGACTTAGGATGCAGAATCCTTGGGTACGAATTCTGTGAAAAACATGAGTTATGATGAAAGAGCTAAAAGTTGAGAGATTGAAAAACAAGGTATAACAGCATGCTTATGATTGCGTTTTTATGTCATATTCGCTTTTGTTCATAGCACCACTCAACATAACATAAAATGTGCCATATGTACGTTTATCTGTTCCGGGGGAAAAAAATTAGCACTCTTTTAGCACCACTCAGTGGACATTTCAGATATGTCACAAAATGTACATAGTGGTACTACTTCGCTGTTTTACCTCCTCTATAGTGTTAAAGGGTTAGTTCACCCAAAAATGAAAATTATGTCATTAATGACTCACCCTGATGTTGTTCCAAACCCGTAAGACCTCCGTTCATCTTCGGAGCACAGTTTAAGATATTTTAGATTTAGTCCGAGAGCTTTCAGACCCTCCATTGAAAATGTATGTACGGTATACTTTCCATGTCCAGAAAGGTAATAAAAACATTACCAAAGTAGTCCATGTGACATTAGTGGGTCAGTTAGAACTTTTTGAAGCATCGAGAATACTTTTTGTACTCAAAGAAAACAAAAATGACAACTTCAGTCAACAATTCGTCTCCTCTATGTCACCATAGCGCCATTTTGGTAAGTATCCACTGGACGTAAACAACTTACGCTGTTCTGTATCAGCCACAACACAAGGATGCGCTGTTTTCGTTCGAATAATAGCGGAAATACAAGTAGAAAACGTATCCGTGTATTGTAGCTGTCCGTGTACAGTGTACGTTGTTTACGTCCAGTGGATACTTTCCATAATGAAGCTACGGTGACATAGAGGAGATGAATTGTTGACTAAACTTGTAATTTTTGTTTTCTTTGCGTACAAAAAGTATTCTCGATGCTTCAAAAAATTCTAACTGACCCACTAATGTCACATGGACTACTTTGGTAATGTTTTTATTACCTTTCTGGACATGGAAAGTATACCGTACATACATTTTCAATGGAGGGTCTGAAAGCTCTCGGACTAAATCTAAAATATCTTAAACTGTGTTCCGAAGATGAACGGAGGTCTTACGGGTTTGGAACAACATCAGGGTGAGTCATTAATGACATAATTTTCATTTTTGGGTGAACTAACCCTTTAATATTGTGGAAAAGTTCCCACAGGTACATTTTAATCATGAGATCAGATTGGAAAAGGAGTAAAAGTTGCTAGTGTTTTACCACCACTGGTGTTCATTTCATCTGCAAACTGCAGTGTGTACAAATATATTTGTTTTTGGAGTTGTAGGTAGTATGTAGATACAGGCACATTTTCCAATGAACCTATGTTGAGTATCTAAATGTTAAGTGTGTAATTTCTGCACCATTTGTGTCACCAAACAGCATTGCAAATTAATGTTTTCAGACTGGATTCAAACTTATGCAGCATTCTGAATTCAATTAAGAATGTTTTTAACTAAACAAGTCCTAAATGTTACCTATTTTTTTTTTCCTAATTTAAATATGAAGAGTTCAGATGCAAAACCCCCTAAAAGCAATCTCAGTCAAAAATGAGATAATGATACTGAGTAAATGCTTTGGACACATATGTCCAACAAATACTTTTACTTCAAATTAGCTAAAATCCCAGCCTCAGCCCAATCAGAAGTAACAGTGCTTAGGTAGAAATCTATTCATCAAAGCCTGATAAAAATGCATTTTTTTAAGTAAGATGTCAGATGGATTCATATACTATTTTAAATTTGTATCAGGGTGGAATAACCATTTATTTTCTCAGAATACTATTGTTTTTTTATAGAAATCCACTTCCTGTAATTCCAGTTTAGCTTCTTGTAGCATTTGGCCAATTAAATTTAAAAGAGAACTTATGACTTGAAAGGGAGATTCCTAATACACAACCGTGGTCAGTTATTGGCTGTAAAAACAGATAACCGCACCCCAAAAGACACTCCGTTGGTTGAGCCACTGTTGCTATGTCTGGCTGCTCTAACAAACACAAAAATATTTTGAAAGCACCACAGAGACAGTGTTTACAAACAAATCCATATGCAAATGGCTTACTTAAAGCTGTCTGTGCCAAACAAGCTGTAAAAGCAGAAGTCTGAATTCAATGAAATACACATTTGACCTAAAACGTGGATTTTAAACATTATGGCTGTCAAACATATATCACTGTGCCCTTTACAGCTGTGGATGGAGACGGAGGAGGAGGGTGACGTCAGGAGCTGCCCGCTGTGCCAGCTAATCTTCCCTGTTGGCTACCCTGATGATGCCTTGATCAAGCACATTGACTCGCACCTGGAGAACAGCAAGATCTGACACCCACAGCCACGCCATGACCTTCTGTTGTTCCACAGTTACATTCATTCTTTGCTCCCGGTATTTTTAGCCGGGTGCCTTCAGACAGAATGTAGGCGATGCACCTGTGGCCAGTCTCACAATTTGATAAAACGGAGATCTGTGATTACCTATGAAACTCAAATGTGTCATGAACGCTTATATCTCTATATATTGCTTCTTTTCAACACAAACTTCTTGAAGAATGCTAACTTTCTATTTTAAACACTATTTATTAGCAATTACACACACTAAACCAAACTGACTGAGCATATTGCAATATTAAGGCTCTCATTTCAGCTTTTAACTACAGTTGCCATGATTATTTGCATTATTTACACTTCAACGTGGTCACAGAATGTGCTCTGTGGACATTTTTGGGAGAACTGAGTTATGATGATATGAGGGAATATTAGACATTTGGCCAATGGTTGCATCATTTGAATTTCAGCACTTTATATAAGCACTTAATATCCAGTTTACCTTTATCAATATTACTAACACTGAGGCAAAAAAGTAAATCCTTATAGATATAATTTATTTTTGAATACTCCAGGGTCTTACCCTTAAATATATCTTGGTTTGGCAGGACTTCCCTTTAACAAAACTGGATTCTTTGTAACTATCTGTAAATTCACAATCGCATCTATTTTGTTTGTCTTCCGAGGTGTTTGGCCTGTACAAAAAAGGAAGATTTTTTCTTAAAGATAAAACAAAAGATTCATAAGATACATAATGATTGCAGCTCTGTGCACACAGTTTTAGCCAACCACTGACAAAACACCAGTTGCTGTTATTTCTCAAGACAGTAATACTGTGATTTCCATAGTACACTTAGACAGTGGATGTTTTTTGATGTAATTACTTAAGAAAAATTGCTTTAACAAAATATATTTGTTTTCTGATCACATCACAGAGCGCAATCCGTTTTACCAGTTCAAACTTTTTTAATGTACTGTAAATGTATACCTGTATTTAAAGCCAATTATATGTATTAACCTGTACATTCAGCTATATAATATAGATATGCATTTTTCAAGCTTGGATAAGAGCAAATGGATTGCTGAAGATAAAGAAAACTGCTGGAACTGCTAATTCAAGATTTGTAATGCTGTGCTCTAAATGATACAGCACCCAGTTGAATGTTTAATTATCTAAATGTTGAATTATCTTACTATTCCCTATTCTTCCAGGTGTACCTTATGCTATATGTTATAAAGTCTTCTTTTTTGCTACTTTCCCTGATTCTGCAGACTTTATGGAAATGAGGGTACTGGATCTGCTACTAACCCAAATACAGAGGAACTAAAATGGGAAAGTAGCACAAAGAAGTCCTCGCCAGTGCACATGTGCAAAATTACGAAGCCAAATATAGCAAAGTGCAACATAAGAAGCTGTACACTGTCTATCAAATAACTGGGTGGAAGTTTCATTCAATTGGTAATTGCTAATATCCTAGAAAACCATCCCAGATGCTGTAAATATATGAATCTGTCTGTGATGTCACAATTCAGTATACCATGAAATACTAAAAAACAAGTGTGGATAAACTGAAATCCCATCAGTACAGCCAAAGACAGCCTGCTTGTTTTTCATTTCTTTTCACATGATGACCAAGTACCATTTAAGAATATTACACTGAAACATGGTGCAACTGGAACATATGAAAAAACGTTTTTAATGAATAGTGTGCAGACGTTGAAAGATTTCTGCATAATCACCCACAAGTTTCCATATTTATATATATATAATTATAACTTGTCTTGCACCTTTGTCCACAAACGAAACTTCAGCCACTATTCACAAAGATTCGCTCAGGAGTTATTTAAAGAGCTATTGCTGTTATCTTGCTCCTCAAGACAGTGTTTTTTTTTTGTTTGTTTTTTTCTCATGCAAAGGCAAATTAGCAAGCTGAATGCTTTTCTGGATGCTCTAAGTATATGGTCTTTCTTCTGCCCTGTAGTTTGGTGTGTGATTTCTTTGTGATATTCTTAAATAACTCAGGGGATAAAACTTTGTGAATATGGCTCCTTGACCATACACAACTAACCTCCACTGGGACAACATGAGAACTCGCCAAATCTATTTAAGAGCCAAGAGGACACTAACGGGGTAGAGATATTTTGTCATACCAACAAGGTACTTTAAAGAAAGAAAGAAAATAATGAAAAAAGACATTTAAAATGAATGCATATTGTGTCAAAAATATTCTGTAAATATTATGAAATAAACTGGAACATGCACTGATCTGGTGTCTGTTTGTCTAATTTGGTGAATATGGCTAAAATCGTTTTTACACTCAAAAACTAAACAACTAAAATTTTGATCAAACAAGAAGAAATACAAAACGTGTTACAGTGGTGGGCAAAATTTTTAGAACGCTAGCATTTTCAGCTAAAAGTGCTTAAAATGACAGCTAAAAATGGTTTTAAATCTGTTATTTCTATCGTTTGCTGTAGTATGTCAGTAGGCAATATCAGATAATATATTTACAAACATTCATTTTGCCATTAATTGTAATAACCCAGTGAGATTTTTGTTTGCACATGGAGTCTGACAACAGCCAGTTCTCCACAGAGATCTGATCTCATCATCCAGTCTGAGTGACATGAAGAAACAGAGCAAACTAAAACAGACTAAATTCAGTAGAACTGTGGCAACGTCTCCAAGATGCTTCAAGAAACCTACCTACAAAGCTGCAGTACTGATAAACGTTTTAGATAAAAATGCTGTTAAATTAGGTCATAAATAGATTTTTTTTTTTTTTAATCAATTAACCGTCATTTGCGTTTAAAGCAGCTTTTGCCCTAGGTGCACTTGTGCATAGTTTTTCAGCTTTGCAGGTAGGTTTCTTGAAGCATCTTGGAGATGTTGCCACAATTCTTCTGGATTTAGTCTCTCTCAGTTTGTTCTGTTTCTTCATGTCATTCCAGGCAGACTGGATGATGATGAGATCAAATTAGACTCTTTGTGCAAACAAAAATCTCCTTGGATTATTACAATTAATGGCATAATGAATGTTTGGAAATGTAAACTTATATTTTCTACTGACACACTACATCAAAAGATAGAAATAACTGACTTAAAATATTTTTTTAGCTGGTGAAAATACTAGAGTTCTAATAATTTTGGGCACTGTAAATGAAAGAAAACAAGAAGATAAAAAGATTAAAAAAGAGATTTGATAATAATATAGCACAACGAGAGATTTACAACAAAGTCCGGTCATTTTTGACCAGAAATAGCAGGTAAAGCATTTTTAGCACAGCACAAGACTTAAATCACAGTGAATTGATCATTTATGTAACAGTATAATCATGTTTTCCAACTATATATCTCCTCATAACTTAAAATTGGGAATATAACATCGTATTCAAGCAATTCATTTTCACAAATGTATGGAGCACACACAATTTAGTGGAGAAATACATTTTGTTAATGCAAAGACGTTCATATAATAAATACTATTTTTGTCAAATTTGATTAATAATAAATGTGTTATAATTAAAGATTATAACAATTATAACAGTACATGCATGGACATTTAGATTTTTTTTATTATTTTATTTTATTTTATTTGACCAAAGGTATGTTTTATGATGATCGCTTATAATAGATATCTTAGAAAGAGTCTCTCTCTCTTTTTAATTCATTAAACTGATACCAACAATAGAGATGGTTTTGTCAAAGTGCTGTTTTAAAACTCTCATCTGTTTTCCTCTAATTCCCCCACCCCACTTCCGACCCTTTGTGTCATTTCTCTGTCACATGCACACACTTACACAGTGAGAGATGCACTTCTCTCAAGTTCACAGGATGGCCCGCCCATCCGCTCAAAACCACATGCACTCCGTGAAGAGCTTGGTACTCTCTCTTTCTCTCTTTTCTTTCTCTGTTTCTCTCTCTCTCTCTCTTCTCTCTCTCTCTCTCCTTCCTTTTCTTTCTTGACAAACACACATCACATAGGCAAATGCCTCCACCTCAAACATTTCAGCAGATATGGGTCAAGCATAGGTTTTAGGGGTGTTAATTAAGACTAAAGCACAAAGGGAAATCAAAGCCAAGTTGATTTATGAATTATATTTAATTTGAATCTATGGTCTTTATATTATTTGCATCAATAAAGAAGTATACAGATGTACTTATATGCAAGTATTTTTTCAAATATAAGTACAATGTAAAAACATGTATGTACACAATAGTGCAATGTATCAAATGAAGTACATAGTAGTTAGGCCATCTAATATAAAGTGGGACCAAATTTATGAATTATAATTAATTTCATACATTTCATACATTACGAACTGTACTTTTTTCCATTGCTTTCTAGGAAGTTGAGAAGATTGACCTAAAAAGTCAAAATTTGTGCCATTTTATACTTAAATCTATAACATTTAACTGTTGAGAACAGTGGAAGAAATATATCAGCTAGGGATTTCATACCCGTTTCTCATCTTTTGTCTGACCTTCATGAGAAAATAAAATAGAAACAACTTGATGGACCATGATAAGAGTAAAGTGTTAGTGGTTAACACAAGTATTTATTTTCTGACGTGTTGCTGCCGTCATCTTCACACATTTGTTAAGGCCTTAAAGTTTTCAAAAGTGAACAATTGGATATTTCCAAAAACGTTTTGTGAAGGTGGATTTATATATGCATGCATTAGTATTAGCAGTATGGATTAAAAAAATCAAGATAAGCACACACTATTTAAAAGGTGTTTGTTTTATTTAATTCTAAAACCACTGACGCAAACTATCTTTGCTGCTGTGAAGACTTTCCACTAGATGTTGGAAAACAGTCATTTGCTCATTTTCGGTGGCATTCACATTTGGGCTTTTTGCTGAACAGTTAACTGGTAAATATTTTTTTATGGATCTCACTTCTATGCCCAGGCATATTGTCATGTTGGAACAGGAAAGGTGCACTAAAAAGTTTACATGCTGCATGATTGATTGTATGCACATATTAACCAGCGAGCCAAACCATTTTTTTAAAAAAGGGGTGTGTTTTGCTATGCTTTCATGATATTTGTCTTAACTGGGAAATGATATAATAAAAGAGACAAACAAAGAAGAGTAAATGTTACATCTGAAGGTTCCTGGTTTGGGCTCAAATACTGATTTGCTTGCTTGACAATCTAATTCTAGTCCAAATTTTTATTTACCCCTAAATGATACATTTTAATAACTTAAATGCACAAATTAGCACTTTAAGTATGTGTTCCTAAAGCCTATATACTATATGTACTGTTTAATCTCAGGACTACACAGAAAAAAGGTACAAAAGCTCTCACTAAGGTGGCATTTCGTTAAAAGGTACCAATACGTAGACTTTAGGTACAAATGATGTACCTTTAAGGTGATAAAATGTACCCTTTAGGGGTAAATAAGGTAAGGTGACAGTTTCGTATCTTTTTTCTGAGAGCGTACTGTTTCATTTCAGGACTTCTCGGGAAAAAAAAGGTACAAAAGCTGGTGCAACACGTTTTTAAAATGTACTAATACATACACTTTAGAAACAAATATGTACTAAAAGGTACTAAAATTGACCCATTATTGACCCATTAAATACGGGACAAAGGTATATTGAAAGTGTACCACTCCAGTGACAGTTTTATACCTTTTTTTCTGAGAGTATACTGCTTCTCTCAGGACTTCACAAAAAAAAAAAAAAAAAAAAAAAAAATCACCTTTTCAACAGGTACAAAAACGTAACTTTAAGTTACTAAAATACACCCTTTAGGGGTAAAAATGGTACAAAGGCATACCTTTTGTACCTTTTCCCTAAAAGCATTCAAAAAGCTTTTCTTTTAAAGTAAACGTTTAGTGCTGCTTCTTACACTATCCTCCTGAGACCCAGCTATGGAGTTTTTGCCTCTGTAGTGGACATTATATTTTAGTGAACTTCTAAGAGACCTCACGTCACAGTTTTAAGCCAGGATTTCCTGTACAGAGCACAATTATTATTATTATTATTTTATTTTATTTTATTTTTTTGGAGAGATACCAAATGTTTGGAAGTTTGACCATGACCACACCCTCTTCTTGGTGTTTAAAGATGGCTAAAATTAATTTAATAAAAAATTGTACATCCTTAAAGAAATATGATTATATTTTGTAATTGTCATTTAAATCTGAATATTTTCAAATTGTTTATCATAAAGCAACATCTCAGGAAAATGTTATGGGTTTTCAAATCCAAATATGACATAATTTCATACATGTCCACTGTAGAGGACACCATAATGCCAGGCAACCCGTTACCCGTGTTTTTCCAACCTTCTACCCGTGAAAGTGCACTGGAACTGGCAGTCAAACCCGTGACTTTCTACCCGTGAACTCGTACTAGATCGATACACTCCCAGTTTTGCGCTCCGACGTCACATAGCCGGCGAACCACAATGCCAGCCCCTATGGATGTATTTCCAAATATATAAAAAACATAAAATAAAAGTTGTAACAGCTTCTCTTGTCTTTTGCTCCATTTTCCTCCTCCGTTTCCCTATAAAATAAGTAAGGAGTAAGTACTTTTGGCGATAGAAATGATTTGTAAATGAGCATAAGCCTGGAACGCTACAAAGTTGTGAGTCGTGGTTTGAAGCCGTGACTTTACTGCTGTTCAAGTCTATGGCAACAATATCAATGTCTAAACAGAGCCTACGTTGGTCAGGTGGTACAGCGGTCATTAGGTACAAGTCGTACCTGTTAGAAGACTCCCAGTTTACAAGTTGTAATTACCAGTTCTACAAGGACCTGAACGCTTTTTACAAGTTAGAATCTTGTAATTACGGGAATTTCGATATGGCGTGAACGCACCTTTATTATGCATTTTATATATCAATATTCTTATGAAATATTAGATACTAAAATCTGGGCAATTATTACTCCCATTATGACAAATCTTTTTCCAACAGCAACACATTAATATGCAAATTAGATACAGTGTATAGATACACTGTGTTTAATGGGAACACCAGTTTATGGAATTTTTTACACACATATTGCATAAAACAAAATGGTATATCAAATAATTTTGTTATATATTTTATAACATAGTTGAGATTCATCCTTAAAAAAAGTTTGGTATAAAAAAAAATCAGATAAACCTGACATGCGTTTTGAAATCCCATTGTTTAGCCTTTTTGATGTCTATTCATGACTTTTTTTTTCTAGAAAAACTAAGTCCTAGTGTCCTCTACAGAGACATGGAATAAAATATTAATAAAATGTCATATTTCAATTTTTTTTTTTTTCAAAAAGCCTTTTTTATGGGTCTCAGGAGGACACTATACGGTAGGCCTAAAAATAAAAACAAATTTAAAAAAATACATAACTACAGCATTATACTATAGTATTCAGAGCTATAAAATATGTGCACATTTTAGTGTTTTGCTGTTGAGTTGGCCGGACAACCCTGGTCTAAAATAAACTGAACTACAGAACTACTATCTAACTACATAACTGTGTGTCTATATGTTTCCTTTATATAATGCAGTTTATCTAGCCAGTTTAAGTTGGCAACATAATATCACATCTCACATTTAATCACGTTTGCTTCTGTATCCCTGTGTATCCCACATTTTCCACTAGATGGCCAGGAAGATCACAAGAACAAGTTATTTCACCATTCATGTTCACCATAGACAACATTCTGTGTAGAGAATAACACTGAGACAGAGATAGATAGATAGATAGATAGATAGATAGATAGATAGATAGATAGATAGATAGATAGATAGATAGATAGATAGATAGATAGATGACAACTAGATGCTGCCCATTTAATAATCTGGACTTTTATACTACGCACTGAAATATCTTCTAGTTTTACTGTTACTGTGACAAACACACATGGCCCTCCGGAAAACAACAATGCATTGGATTTCCCCTGTAAGTGCCCATATTTCCTGCATGTACAACAAAATGAGTTTGATAGCACGCTAGAGGATCAAACAGAGCAGGGATCAAACAGCGGGAAGCAGAAGTGAATCTGTTTGCGCAATGAGCCAATCAGAGCATCGACACGGAGCATGAAGCTGTGACCTGCGTTTGAACTGCTGACCTGTGTAACTCACTCCTATTGATGACGGGACACGCACTACCACACTTACAACATAACGCTTCAGCAAGCACAGCGAGGCCTTGGGCGAGAGGGACGGAGAGGGGTAAGAGGGGGGAAATGGGAAAGGGCAACAGGGTAGTGGTTGTCAGGATGTAAGTTTATGTTGTAGTGTTTTTGCACTGAAATGAAGAAAGCTTAAATATGTGGTCCAGTGACAGAAATGAGAGCTGTGTGGTAAGAAATGTCAGAAAAAAGTATAATGTGTGCCGTTAGTGACGAGTCATCTGTTATTGATAAGTGAGTCAATTATTTTCAGGATGTTATTCACCCATGACTGATGTTCCCTTGACCTCAATTACACAGCTAAACAACAGTGATTGTTTTTGGCCATTTCCTGATTTGCTCAAAATAAAGGATGCAAAATATTTTGTGTACAGCTTGTATTACATTTAAGTGTTTTTGTTTTGTTTGCCAAAATACTTTACGCAATTTCACTTTTCAAGTAAATGTTTCTTAATTTAAGTATACTGAGATATTCGTACCGGAAAACCAGACAAAAACACTGAATGCTAAAAACAACATTTGCAGTGCTTCATATATTTCAGCCGGAAATGTTGCACAATGCACTTGTATGAAAGAAACCTCCTCATGCTCAAACCTTTGCCCAGGTGACCCCATTTTTCTGGCAACAATATGACCTCATCAAAGGGATTTTATATTGCAGTACACGTGCCTCTTATTTGCAAAATCCACAAAACACACAACAAGAAACAACATCCTATTACCTAATTACATGTTAACTGCAGAATTTCTTAATCTAAATCGCTGTTTTTTTAAAATAGATTAGAGGTCTAGTCCACAGATTAAATCAATATTTCTGGAAACCATAGTGTTTTCATTAGGCTTTGCGGTGACACCTTGCAAGCTCTGTGGTTTTTTGCACAAACCCCCTTTCCTTATAGTGAAAAGGTAGTGTGACCGTGAGTTTCCACTAACAAGAAGAGAGACTCACAGGCCCCAGTCATGGCTTTAAACAATATTACAAGCTAAATCAATAAACATTTTAAATAAATCAGCCGACTTCTTTTAATTTTTCTCTCATTTAAAAACATTTAGCAATCAGCTATCAGGTGTTTTGTAAGTTGGCTTCATTTGCTCTTGTGACTGGTATTGCGGCGCTATCTGTCATGATGCATTTGAGCTCAGTTTTTGGCGGACATGTAGCGCAACTTAGCAGCGCTCATCATTAGCTGTTGCCGCATGGCAAACGGGTGGCGCAGCCCTTTTTTTCCATGCGGCAGTATCACAGCTCCGATCTGTCACCCTTTGCTCGCCTTAATGTGTGAAAGTAAGACGTGTTGCGCCTATTAGCACTTTCTGGCAAGGCTGGCATGCTGATCTGTCCTCCCTGGGGAGTCAGGCAATATGGTGGCCCGCACTCTGGGCCTGCCAGACAGGGCGCCCACTGTCACTCCACATCAGCTTGACATCAACTGCCCAGTCAGGCGGCTATAAACACACACAAGCACACACAAACAAACATAAAAATCAAAATGGGATTCATTCCTATAAATTATTTCAGTATAACCAAATTGTAAGGTTCTACAAATACATTCATGGGATTACATTTGTGTCTTTTATATTTCTATGTAAAAAGCATGCAAAAAAACAAAAACAAAAACACACGAATAAATTAAAGGGATAGTTCACCCAAATATGAGAATTCTGTCAATAATTACTTACCTTTATGTTGTTCCAACCCGTAAGGCCTTCGTTCATCTTCAGAACACAAATTAAGACGAAAAAAACTGTAATGAAGCTACATTTTTACTTTTTGTGTGCAATAATGGCTTTAACAATTTCCTCTCTCTGTGTCAGTCTTTAAGAACCTGAATGTGCTGTACCTTGTTTACAAGCAGAGAAAGATGCACATTTTACGAAAAAACAGCCTTTGTAAACATGACTGTTGATTTCCACAGAAAGCATGACATGCAATTTTTTGCCCAAACGTACTTATTCAAACCAGAATATACAGACAATGAACTAAGAGAGATGGATGTTCTATGTCAGAATGGCAGCTCCTGCATCACCATCAACTGCCTGACTGACATGGAAGAGAAGAAATTATTGAATAAAGTCGTTTTTTTTGTTTGTTTGTTTGTTTGTTTGTTTTCTGTGTGAACAAAAAGTATTCTTGTAGGTTTATACAATTACACTTTAACCACTAATGTAACAAAGACTATTTTATTGATGTCCTTCTTACCTTTCTGGGCCTTTAATTTGTGTTCTGAGAATGAGCAACACTCTTACAGGTTTGGAACAATGTGAAGGTGAGTAATTAGTGAGAAAATTTGGGGGTGAACTAACCCTTTCAAATATGTATTAAGATATGTTAAAGATCATACACATTCACATGAGATCTACATGAAGCAGGTCGCTTTGTGGTTTGAGATCACATCACCAGCAAAACACTGCTCAGTAACATTTTTGTAACCCTCTATTAGTGGACACTTACGTTTGTTGAATAAATTCAACATGCCTGCCTATTAAAAAGATGATTTCTACAGTTTGCTTGACAATTCCTCCACACCTCTAGGTGTCAGTAAAAATTTTTTCACATTAGAAATTTCACATATGGACATCAAAACTATATATATTGCCATTTGCATTGTCCAAATACCCTCACTTGCGGTCTTTGTCACTTGACACGCATGTGCGTGACAGGAAGTAAGTGCGCAAGACTGTCCAAGGTCTTAAATACACCAAAGTGCAGTGCCCTTAACGCACACTAAATCCACACTATCTTGAATACCGCTCGGGAGCGTCACATAAGTCATCATATAAGTAGTCAAGCGGTCAAGTGCGAAGACCGCAAGTGTGGGTATCTGGACAATACTCTATGGCTTTTGTTTAAAAAAATATATTAAACTCATAACAAATGTAATAAAATCTAAATATGGCTAATACAACATGGCTAAGGTTTAATTAAACACATCCTTAGAGTTCAAGGGATAGTTCACCTAAAAATGTAAATTCTGTCATTAATTACTCACCCTTATTACGTTCCAAACTTGTAAGACCTTTGTTCGTCTTCAGAACACAAATTAAGATATTTTTAATGAAATCTGAGAGCTTTCTGACACTGCATAGACAGCAACTCAACTAGCACGTTCAAGGCTCAGAAAAGTAGTAAGGACATCGATAAAATAATCCATGTGAGATTAGTGGTTCAACCTTAACTTTATGAAGCTACAAGAATGCTTTTTGTGCATGAAGAAAACTAAAATAACAACTTTATTTAATCATTTCTTCTCTTCCGTGTCAGTCTTCACCACAGATGAACAAAAGTCTTACTGTTTGGAACTACATGATGGTGAATAATGAGAGAATTTTTTATTTTTGGGTGAACTTTCCCTATAATAAGTAATGAGAACTTTTTACTGCTTTTTTTTTTACCTGCGTGTCATGTTATTTTTGTCATGTCAGTACATATAATACACTGACAATGCACAATACAGTCGTAAACTGTTGATTTACTTTTGGATCTATGTACTCCAAATCAGACTTCATGGTGTTTGAATCAGTGGTGTGAAAAGGTTAAGTACCTGCCAGTGAGGTTAGCGACCCTGATCTCAGCATGCCAGGCCTGATCGTAAACTACTACTGAGCAGAAACACTCCACAGATCTCCTGTAACATTAGTGGAAAGGTCAAGAGTGGAAAAACGTCAAATAACATCATCTTCCAACACCATTTGACCTAACGCATCAGGAGTCACTTTTAAAGGCCACAAATATTTTGCGTTCGCTGTCAGCGCCGCACATCCGATTCACAGGTTTGTTTATTAATCACATCGTGGTGCACACAGACTCTCTAAAAGTTCGAAAAATGGAGTCGGTATGTGGCGACAAAGCGATTTGCAGCTGTAAATAATCCACAATGTGTTATCTTGTTAATCTGACGTTACACTTCCTTTCAGTGATCCCCACTGGGCAGGTGAGGTATCATAGCCTGGTGGCAGGGATCGGTTAGTTTTTGACCTGAAATTAATTTAAGATTAAGCGAGCTAGAGGTTGCAGGGATGAAGGAATGCTGGGAGCAGAGGCGTGAGGGGGCAGGGCTGTCTGCCGATCTGTCACAGCTCCACGCCTGGATGCTCAAGTTCATATTAGCAGTGACGAGACAAAGGGGTGACACGTCCCAGCCCGCAGGGCCCGGTGCAAACACATACGCACGCAAATCCTCCGCACACACGCAGACACACACACAATCCTCAAAATCCACCTAAATATCCCTATAGGGTGGAAAGGGTCAGTTTCAGGTTGCAATTGTGATTCATGATTCAATCGTAATGAACTGAATCAATCAAAATGAACCTTACTGGACACCTTAAGTGTTTTAAATTCATTCACACAGAACTGCGAGGTGGGTGAAGCAGCTGGGCTGATGTGTTCGGGAATGAAGGGGCAGTGAGCACATCGCATACACATAAACGTGCTTACACGCAGACACACACATATCATAATGGTTCACAAACAGCTCGGTTGATGGATAGAGGGTGGCAGAAAGCGATGCCGGAGCATGACAAGATTGAACTTTGGGACATCTCAGCACTCGACAGCTTCAACAAGAAGAGGGCAGCAGGCGGTCACCAGGGGCATTGCTGCGGTCACCAGGGAATGACACGGTATAGGAGAGGGATCTGAAGAAGGAGAGGAGAAACGGAGGGAGGGAAGATAGGAGGCATCACAATGTCACTCTACCGCCAGGCCATGTCACTTGCAATCAGCATTAGATGTAATTTTCTGAGCAATTAGAGCACTTATATTCAGAGATCTGGCTGGCATTCAGCCATTCAGGCAGTAACACAGGCCAGACACACACACATACACTTAGATACAGTGAGGGAAAAAAATATTTGATCCTCTGCTGATTTTGTACACTTGGCCACTGACAAAGAAATGATTAGTCTATAATTTTAATGATAGGTTTGTTTTAACAGTGAGAAACTAAGTAACAACAAATAAAATAAATGAAATAAGTATGTGATCCCCTATCAATCAGCAAGATTTCTGGCTCCCAGGTGTCTTTTTATATCTCCTAAAAGGAGTGCTCCTAATCTCAGCTTGTTACCTGTATAAAAGACACCAGTCCACAGAAGCAATAAATCAATCAGATTCCAAACTCTCCACCAAGACCAAAGAGATGTCCAAGGATGTCAAGGAAAAGATTGTAGACCTACATATGGGTGGAATGGGCTACAAGACCATCGGCAAGCAGTTTGGTAAAAAGGTGACAACAGCAGGTGCGATAATTCACAAATGGAAGAAACACAAAATAACTGTCAATCTCCCTTGGTCTGGGGCTCTGTGCAAGATCTCACCTTGTGGAGTTTCAATAATCATGAGAACGGTGAGGAATCAGCCCAGAACTACACAGGAGGATCTTGTCAATGATCTCAAGGCAGCTGGGGCTATAGTCACCAAGAAAACAATTGGTAACACACTACGCCGTGAAGGACTGAAATCCTGCAGCGCCGACAAGGTCCCACTTTGCTCAAGAAAGCACATGTACAGGCCCATCTGAAGTGTGCCAATGAACATCTGAATGATTCAGAGGAAACCTGGGTGAAAGTGTTGTGGTCAGATGAGACCAAAATCTAGCTCTTTGGTATCAACTCAACTTGCCATGTCTGGAGGAGGAGGAATGCTGCCTTTGACCCCAAGAACACCATCCCCACCGTCAAACAGGGAGGTGGAAACAATATGCTTTGGGGGTGTTTTTCTGCTAAGGGGACAGGACAACTGCACTGCATCAAAGGGACGATGGACTGGGCCATGTACCATCACATCTTGGGAGAGAACCTCTTTCCCTCAGCCAGGGCATTGAAAATGGTTTGTAGATGGGTATTCCATCATGACAATGACCCAAAACACATGATCAAGGCAATAAGTGGCTCAAGAAGAAGCACATTAAAGTCCTGGAGTGGCCTAGCCAGTCTCCAGACCTTAATCCAATAGAAAATCTGTGGAGGGAGCTGAAGGTTTGAGTTCCAAACGTCAGCCTCAAAACCTTAATGACTTGGAGAGGATCTGCAAAGAGGAATGGGACAAAATCCCTCCTGAGATGTGTGCAAACCTGGTGGCCAGCTACAAGAAACATCTGACCTCAAAGTCTGATCTGGCCAACAAAGTCAAACGTACAAAATCAGCAGGGGCTGAAATATAATAAAAATATTTAACCCTTTAACTGTCACCGTCCCGGCACCGGGACGCCTACGTTTACTTCACCATATTTCAAATAAATCCTGATCTAATCATGACAAACTATATATCGTTGGAAAGGTCTAAGACTCCTAAATTGATATTTTACCACTGTTTTGTGTTACAAATTATGTAGGAAAAGTAATAGATTAATTTATGACAAGAGTGCACCTAAAAAAATGTACTTCATAACAGGAGTTCAGACCTTTTTCACAAAAAGACTTTCTTTGTTGCCTTTTTTTCTATCACGCTTTAGAAATCATAAGAAATTATAAATCACTTGAAGACTTAAAATTTCAAAATTCATCCTTTGGAAACCATTTTAAAATCAGACATTGCATTATCATGGAAATTGTACATGAAAATCATATTACAAAATGTTTTTGTTCATGAATTACAAAAAATTACATTTGGATAGTGCATTTTCATGTCTATGTTCACAATAGGGAGTGACAGTTAAAGGGTTAATTTAAGCAAATTCAAATAATGATAGATAGATAGATAGATAGATAGATAGATTTTATCTAGGCTTTAATATCTGTCATATAATATTCAAATCGACCATGTAACATTTTTAGCTCTTATTTCTTACTTATCTATCAATCCATCATACATTTCCTTCCATTTTTCACACCTTCTTTACACATGTCTGTGTGAAAGCTAATATTTTCATCCGACTTACTTCTGTCAGTCAATGACATGTATGTCAAGGCTTATTATGCACTTCAGCTATATATAAAACTTCAGTCTAATCTACTGGTTGTTTAAATGGACCTAGAGGTGGTGCTGGTCAGTTAATAGCGGTAAGTGTGGGTGTGATGCCTGGAAACACTGAGTAAAGGGGTGAAGGATGTGTTATTGTGGGGGTTACTGGTTCTGTCACCACAAAAGCTTTTTTTTTCTCCACCTCCACCCAAGTGGGGTCTCTAGAACCCCCAGTGTGTCTTCCTCCACTTTCCATAGTTGTTTATTGACAAATGAAATTTCAAAATGACTGAATGAACAGGGGATGTTTCATCTTTGCCATTACCCATTACATAAATTTGAACAGTCTGCTGGGGAAACATATTACTAGTCAGTTACTAGTTTTTAATCATAGACAACAGCATGGATTGCATGGTTAATATGCTACTGAAAATGTTGTTCTGCTATGCCATCTGAACCACAGAAAAAAAAAACGTGTTAAAGCTGTTAAATCATATTTAGAAGGAGAAGAACTTAGTAAGCAGGAAATGCGATATTTAGTTAATAGGTGGTATGTACGAGCAGTATTAAGATATTAGCCAAATATTTTATCTACCGAAATTATGAAGAAATGATAAGAACAGATACAAATGTTGTTCTTGCCCTGGTTCAGTCTGGCCAACCACAAATGCCTTCTTTCCTCAGACAGTCTTTTGCACTCTTCTCCTTGATTTCTTATAACTTTTGGCAGAACAATATTTTTCCCAGTCCAAAAGTACAGCCACACACAACAATAATTGACCATTTTCATTAGCAATACTCATATATCCAAAATATCCAAGTTTTGTTCTGTTCAGTGTCATTATTTACATTCAGTGCCGCCAATATGGCAGATTGCTGACGCGTCGTGAAAACACTCTTTCTCTCTCTCTCTCTCTCTGCATATATACGTGTGTGTATATGGAATAATTATTCAAGTTAAATAATTAATCAGACAAAATATTCCACTTATACTACAGTTACCACACCTCAGATATTGTTCAGATGTATAAAAAACATTCATCAGACATTTTAAAAGAAAATACAACTTCGATCTTTCTTCTTCAGATGTTTAATTTAATGTGTTACTATGGTTGTTTCTGACACAGAATTAAAAAAATGTAATTGCAACTTTATATCTCAAAATTAGAATATAAACGTGCAATTCTGAAAAAGCATGAAAAGAATTTTGAAATAAAAGTTGCAATTATTTTGTGGTAAAAAAAAAATGGCAAGATATAAACTCAAAATTGATAGAAAGTTTTTGATTCTATGGCGAAAACATTTCTCTGTAATTATTTTTTACATTTACTAGCAATTTCTGAGTTAGTATAGAACAACAATTTAGAAATAACAGCAGCATGTGAGAATGTTGACTATTTTTTAACTAAAATATCTATTTACCTCGGTCATAATGTTACTGTAATAATACATATTTTGACTTTAATTGTCATGCTGAAAATTTAATTCATAATGAATGTTGTGTTTAATTAGAAAATAATGTAAACTAGTAGCATACAATTCATAAAACAGGACAGAATGAGTCACAATGGGTGACAGAACGAGAACAGGAAGAAGTGGTATGAAATGAAACAAGAAAGACAATTAAATTGTGCCAAAAAAGAGACTGCCGGTGAAGGGTGTGACAATTCATAAGAAATTTGGGTGATTAAAAGGTCAGCTTTCCTTCCTCTAAATACATGCTTCCATACCAAACCCTGCCACGTTTGTGTTTCCTACATGCCTGATTGAGTCAGAAGACACCAGCAGGGCAGATCTGGAGATGTCTTCCGCTATCAGCTGCAATGTCTAAAGATCCCTCAGCCTCGATCCAGCCACATTCATTCAGGTTGAGACCTTCACAGAGGCTTAACATCTACTGGACCAGAGGGTGTCGGACCACGTCAGCCCCCGTGTTACTGACACATGTCTTTTCAGGTCCTGGGCTCATATTCCACGCTTTATCTGGCCCGTCTACTCCTGTTGGAAGAACCCACATCACCAGCTCTCCTATTGCCTGGGCAGAGAGCCGCTCAGCTGGGGCAAAAGGATTTGTCACATTCAGAGTTAACACTCACATGCACATATAAAGAGATGAAATGACAAGAACACATTAAAGGCCTCAGTCACAATCACAGATAGGGATACACAGAGAAACTAGATGCTGCTGTAGCAAAAATAAATTGCAAACAAGAAAGAATATATATATATTTATTTATATTTAGCATGTTTATTTATTATTACAAATTTACAAAAAAAAAAAAAAAAAGAACAAGAAATATCTAAACATAAATGTCTATAAATAAACAAATACACTACCAGTCAAAAATTTTGGGACAGTAAGATTTTTAATGTTTTTTAAAGAAGTCTCTTCTGCTCACCAAGCCTGCATTTATTTGATCCAAAATACAGCAAAAGCAGTAATGTTGTAAAATATTTTTACTATTTTTAAATAACTGCTTTCTATTTGAAAATATTTTCAAATGTAATTTATTCCTGTGAACAAAGCTAAAATTTCACCATCACTAATGTCAGTGTCACATGATTCTTTAGAAATCATTCTAATTTGATGATTTGCTGTTCAAGAAACATTTATTTTTATTAATAATAATATTTAAAACAGTTAAGTACATTTTAGGATTCTTTGATGAATAGAAAGATCGAACAATTAAAAGCTTTTTTAACATTATACACTGCACAATTCAAAAGCTTGGATTTTTTTTCCATTTATCGAAGAAACCTGAAAAAATTCTACTCAGCTGTTTTCAACATAATAATAATAATCACAGTAATAAATTACATTTTAAAATATATTAAAATAGAAAACAGTTATTTAAATAGTAAAAATATTTGAAACTTTTACTGTTTTGCTGTACTTTGGATCAAACAAATGCAGACTTATTGAGCAGAACAGACTTCTTTAAAAAAACATTTAGGTTCAGTAAAAAAAAAAAAAAAAAAAAAAAAATTCCCAAAAAATGTATAGTTTTATGCAGCAACAACACATCAAATCGATCAAAAATTACTTTTACATTGATACAACAACAAATCAAATCTAACAAATGCTGTTTTTGTTTTTTTTTACTTTCTATTCATCAAGTAATTTTACGTTTTTTTATAGAACTGTTTTCAATAATGATTTGTTTTCAGCAATGATTTCTGAAGAATCATGTCACGTTGAATACTGGAGAATTTAGCGCTTTAAAATATACTAAAATCAGGGCTCGACGTTTGTCCGGGACAAGTGGATTTTAAAACATCAATAACAAACAATTACTAGTGAAGCACAATACAAACTGAATGATTCTAATTGTATTACTTACAGTGTGAGTTACGGTGACTGAAAACTGACAGTATGGGTTGTGTCAGTTGAGGCTCGTGCAACCTATCTGACTCACAGAAAATCAAAACTAATAAGCGCAACAGCACAAACATACTGCGGTTGAAAAAAAATTTGAAAAATATTGTATAACATGATATAGGTAAGCAACATCGCGCAAACAAGCACCATTACGATTGCAAATGTGACATTGATTTTTATACAACAGCAGTTCAATAAATAGTAGTTAATATTAACTGACTTACATTTTAGATACGTCATTGACCGTTTTGCTAACGAAAATAGTTCTAAGCAAAGCCACAGCAGAACAGTTGCGAATCTCCGAGCAAGTTTCATTACTGAATGATTCAGCATTTTTTGAATGAATCCGGTAAGTCAGTGATTCAATGAGCCATTCACAAACACAGTCAATTGCTTTATTTTTTGAAAGAATAGCCGTTTGAATGAATTGGTTGAATCCGTGACTCAATCATTAAGACAGTGACTTACCGCCACCTACTGGTGGTTCGGTTTCATACATTAATTAATCTTACAACATTAACAACATTAATTCTATAACATTATTTATGCATTTGCAATTTTACTGTGTAAATGCATTTTTGGAACCTCTTATCTTCATTAAACAGTCTGAGTAAATACATTTAAATGGCACTTTTGATGAAGGTTTGGTTTTTCCCCTGCAGTGGAAAGATGGAGTTTGTTGATACTGATTTAATTTGAATAGCAACAACCATACAGAGTCTAATTATTCTAACTGAATATATTGATAAAATGTAAAAATTTGATGCAAATGATGACGCATACATTTAGTAAGGTTAGGAAGATATTGCCCTTCATAAAGTCAAAAAAAGTGTCCTAGAAATCAATTTAAGGCAAATATCACAAACATACTGATTAAAGTAAGACCTCATAGAGTAGTGATGAGACTACTGCTTCAGAATGGATTATATTTTGCATCGGACAAGTAATTTTTTTACTGGGACAAGTGATTGAAAAGATTTATTTGTATGAAGGACAAGCACATGTCAAAGCTTAATGTTAAGCCCTGCAAAAATAAGACAAATTCTTTATAGCAATATATTTCAATAGTATTTCACAATATTACAGTTTTGTATTTTAAATGCAGCCTTGGTGAGAATTAGAAACTTCTTTTAAATGCAGTTAAACAAAATAATTTGAATAGGGTAGTATATAATAATAATTGTAAATAATAAAACAGGAATAGAATAAATGCACACACTAAATGCATATAAATGCATGAACATGCCACAAATAAGGGAAGGAACTAAAAAGTTTATTTCCTTCATCTAGCCACGCTGATATCTATAGATTCTCTTCTCTTGTATTCTATTCCAAACGAGCAACCGTTGTGTCTATTTCTTCAGTTTGTCTATTTCTCACAATTTTTTTTTCTCACTTCCTCTCTGTCCCCAGCGTTTTCTCTTTGGTTCTCATTTTATTTGTTCTCTCCCCCTCTCGCTTTCTCTCTTGTCCTCCCTCTCCGTCCTCCCATCTGGACTGATAGTGGTTGTGATGGCTGGGGTGTGAGGCGCTGCCTGGGTCCAGTTCCATTCTGGTCTCACCCACACCATGTGTACCATAGGTGCGTGAAGTATAAATACCGCGAGCCCCGTGGCCATGCTCATCCCAGCAGGACCCTCTCTGGCCCTCTGCCCCCCTCCCCGCTCCCCTTCAGTTCTTCTGTCCCTAATTAGGATCTTGGGCTCGTTAGGGCCTGAGACCCTCAGGCCTGCTGACACAAAGTTGATTCTATCTGACGTAACAAGTCAATGCTAAGGGGATGGATGCTAATTTTAATTAATAGAATGTAAGGGTCAGTTTGTGCTAAAATGCTAGTGGTAAGTGTAGTGAACAAATTACCAAGAGGTAAACCACAACAACAATCACCGTCAAAATTAAATGCCCAGAACAAGGACCACAATGCATCAGTTCTGGAGTTTGTGACCTCTTGGCAACAGTCTTGGAAGAACCTGTTGATGACCCCATAATTCTCGCTTTCAACAAGCTAGAGGTACAAACTGTATGTAAAGGAATAGTTCACTCAAAAATTATATTTATGCCAAGATGGGTGGTTAGCATTCACTAAAGCATTTTGAGGTGCGCTTCCAGAGTTCCTCTGAAACCCTCCACTTCCTCAGCTCCACCTATACAGATCTGTTATAGGTTATTAGATGGGCCATTCTACAGAATTGGTGTAAACTGCTGTCCAAAAAAACACATTTAAAAAGCATTTAAGTCTTCAAATCTAAGATGTTTACTAAGATCCTTCTGTTATCTAATGAAACCCACAATAATATTTAAAATATCAGCATGCTTAATAAATATATGTGAAATCATTATTTATTCACTAAGGTCCCAAGATTTTGAGGTAAATGTGCTCAAAAGTCTAAAATATCTGTGTGTAACTTTAAGGAACAACACTACTGAACTTTTTTTTTTTTTTTGGAGTTATTCCATAAAACTATTTAGCAATACTATTTATTGCTGTGCTAGCTAACCATGTGTAAAGTATTTAAAATTGTCACTATCCAAACTTTTGGTGAAACATGTCATCGTTTCAGTTAGGGGTGCTCCGATTGATCGGCTACCGATCACTATCGACCGATAATAGCTTTGGGATGTTTGATCGGAGGTCTCTAAAAAGGCCGATCAAATAAACCGATCTAACGCTGATGACGCGCCTGCCGTGAGAGGTTTGGCACTACATTCAGCGGACCGTCTCAGTCTCTGTCCGGCGCAGGTTAAACAGTTGTAATGCTGACGGTGAGGTACAATTCATATTTCTTCATTAAATAGCTTAAATGAAAACCCTATGAGCCGTAATTTCACAAACAGCGCGAGTGAATGACCGCGTGCACTTTCTCTTGCTTTCTCTTTCTCTCTCAAAGTGCGCAAATGGCTTCCAATCACCACATCGTCTGACTATAATGCTGCACAGTTGACACAGGAATTGTTGCTTGCACAACAGAGGCAGCGTCGCATCGTTGCAAAAGTTTATAAATTGCATTTCTTTTTAATTATTTCCAGTGTTTATCCATTAACCGCGGGCTCTCCGTAAGACTGGCCGCTCATTCGCACTCAAAGCGCACACACATAACGCCAGGTTCACATCTCCGTTTGCGGTGCGTATTTTTCTCCCACGTTCATGTTCATGGATTAAAGCGTTCAAGCTGCGCACAGTTGCGGTCTGGCAGTGCGTTTAAGGAGCGGTGCGGTGAGTCTGAATTAAAGCGACAGCGCAATGTTTGCGGTAAATATGAACAAGAGTTGACACGACAACGTCATATTTACACCATAAATGCATATAAATAAAGTCAGCTGTGTTTCACAGTTAACACATGTTGGTTTTTGGCTAGGTTTAAAGGAAAGGAGCACTTTTAGATAAGCCAGGCAATCATAGATGGCACTAGGTAGGAAAACAAAGAAACGAAAAAAAAAATGTAGTTTAAATGTTTTGCCACTTGCTTGAGCAACTTAGTATATAAATCTAAAAGTAAATGCAAAAGTAAAAAGCACTGCTACATGTGTTGCTTATATTTATTGCATTTAAACATGAAAGATTGCTGTACTGTATTACTGTACTGTGTAATAAAAGAATCACAATGCTGAAAAAGCCTTTTCAGTAACAATGTTTGTTAAATGTGTTTGTGGAAATCAGGCTTGTGCTGTGTGTAAGCTATAGTGCAATAGTTGCACAATTCTAAAAAACAAATGCACTGCATGATCAAACATTTAGGTGAGATAAATATATATTTTAGAAAATGTAAAAAAAAAAGCTCCCCTTCATCCCTCAAATTAATAACTAAAAGGGTGAATTCCCCTATTTTCAGAGAGAAAAAAACAACAACAACAATTGGGGCCCTGAATAAATGTCTAAAAATCCTGATTGGAGAGTATCACTATAAATAATTCTACATGATAAAAAAAAGGCTTTAAAAAGATTGGTATCGGTAATCGGATCGGCAGATACTGCTTTCTGTAATCGGTGATCGGCATTAAAAATCCTGATCAGAGCACCCCTAGTTTCGGTAGTGACAAACAGGAACATAATGCTTTTTTGGGGGGACATTTTAGTACAGTTCGATACCCGATATTAGTATCGGTATTGGTGCATCCCTAAAAATAGCATTACATATATATTTACGGTGTAAATGGAAGCAAAATGTTAATAGGTCAATATAACCCTTCTAATTAAATTATTATTACTGTGTTTCGGTAGTGACACATTTGGGAAAAGGACAAATATTCCAAAACTTCCTGAAAATACAATATGAGAATTAACAGCACCAACCTTGGTGTGTACCTTGGATATTATATAATTTGCATACAAAATACAATTTTTTTGGATTTTTTTTTTCCAAGACGTTTCTAACTCTGAATTTAGATTATTAAATACTCACAGCACCAATCTGCGTATGTATTGCAGTCGTGCAAGTTTCTGTTACCATGCTAAAATCTTCTGTGACTATAATAGAACTAATGTCATTCCAAACCTGCAGGTATTATGTAGTACACAAAATGTATATATTTTTAAGAACATACATTTTTTGAGTGAACCATTATTTTTTAGCTCATTTTCTCCTTCATCTCCCTATAGCTCATGAACCTGTGTGATGAATGTGAGAAGACTGTTAATACGTGTCCCTATTAGAGTCAGTGTAATGGAGCAGTGAGAGCCAGATGACTGTCTCTGCATGTGGAGGAACCCAGCTGTGGCTTCCTCTAGTGCTCTGCCATAACTTCAATCTGAATGAAGCCAAATAGAGCCCCTAAACTAATAGTGGTATTGTTTTGTCTTCTGCCTCATGTGTTTTCTCAGTATGAGCTGAGATGCTTTATAGGCTTATATTGCGAAGCTGCAATGGATATAATGGATACTACACAACCACTGTGAAGTAATTTAGGCTTTAGAATTTATAGTGATATTAATTTGTGTTTATTTTGTGTATTAGTAAATAAATGTGTCATGAAGGGTAAAGGTCAGAAAACACAGTAATTTTCTCAGAATATATATTTATGCACAGAGTCATTTGTTAATGATTTCTAAACGGTTTTGAGCAAAAACAGCTTTGAGCAAAATGTCTGTAAACTCCTCCCTTCAATTTGCCTACTCTATACTGATTGGTCAGCTGGCCAAGCCTGTTGTGATTGGCATAGAGAGGAGTACTTGAGCAAGTTAGAGAGCACTACCATCTGTGTTGCCAAGTCCATGGGTTGAAGCGACCCTAATAACGTCATATTTAGACCCTGGAATGTGAATTTAGCAGGGGAACTCCATCAAAAAGCTTTTTTTTTTACCCTGGAACTTTTAAACAGGGGACCCCCCTAGAAATGTGAGTGGGCTAATTTTGAGTAGCAATTAGGCAAGTTTTGTTGTGAAAACCTGCTCCAATCTGTTTTTAAAATAATGACATAAAAACATTTTGTATGCAAGTGAATTGTGCCCACATCTAAAGTTTAGCTGCTAAACTGTAAACACACAACAAACAATATCGGTTGATACATTAGCCAAGTGCTACTGGTGAAACAGTTTGTAAACCAAAACATGTCTAAGTTACATTCTTTATTATTAAACAAAGTAATTAGACCAACGACAGTCTACATTAATCAACACATTCCTGTTAAAATAGTCGTGGGTTCACAGCAAATTATCAGAACTATTTCAGTAAGACAGTAATATCGTGGTTTACCTGGAAACCTAAAGCTGCACTAGGTATACATCACATATAAACATAAAAAATATATATATAGGCCTATATATTTTTAGCTATTTTAAATACTCACTTGACAATTTACACATAACGTATCAGTCGTCCCTATAGGTTGTGGTACGGAGACGAATAATTTAGTCAAAGGTTCTTTAAAGAACATACCTTTTTATAATCTGAAGAACCTTCTTTCGCCACAAATACAGACCTGCCAATCCTGGATTTTTTTTTTTTTTTTTTTTTGTTTGTTTTTAAGACCTTCTCTTCTCTTTGGTTCTGATGAATCAAAGCTAATTTTTTTTAGATTTGCAATTTAAAATGCTATTGAAAAACTCCAGTACACTGTAGAAAAACACGTGTCTACATCCAATTAATTTGGAGAGAAGTATTACTTTTCTGGCCATTATTCAGTGCTATGAATACATGTTTCATTCATACTGGAAGACGGAGGGCGCCCTCGCTCACAAAATTTGCGTAACAGAACAGAAGCAATACAACTGACTACACTGCAGGAAATCCTAATATGGGCAAAAGCATCCAGCTATCGCTGTAACTGAATAAAAACAGATACAATCGATTTGTCTTTGAATGATGAAATATTAAGACAATATATCGACTGCGATAAATATATAGTTTATCTGTGTTCCTAAAACCACCTCGGGTATTATCAGAATAATGAAGTATATTTATAATCCACTGCTAATCGACATAGCCTTTATTACAGTATAGAATATATATTTCTGCCTCATTTTGTGATAAGAAGCAACATAAGATCACAAACGTAAGTTATTTCTAACATTCGACTGGTGTTGTTTAGCATGTTATGTTCTCTTCTGCTGGACAACATGTTTAGAAACGCAAGTCATTACAAGGAAAGCTGTCGTGTGTTGCACGTTTTAAGCGGGGAAGCGTTTCCTCATATCAGCTAGACTCAGAGACCCACAAACCGAGCCAGTTTGGATTGAAATAAAACGCAATTGGGTTTATGTGCAACAGACTTCCGTATTCTGCTAACCTGGTGTCGTTGCTTCCGGTTCACGTATTATGCATATACCTCGTTAAATATGAAGCTGTTTTACTCAAGATGCTTTCAAAGTATACACTAAAGACAATCATAACCAATGTCCATCACGTATGTGGATTGATATATAAAACGTTTTTTATTTTTATTATTTTCACAAACATTTATATATAAGTCGAATAAAAAGTCAGCAATAAAAACAGCTAGCTAACTTAACTGATTACCTTAAAAGTCCACTGATATCGCTATTATTTAATACTGTTATTAATGCGCTCTACGAGAAGCGGAAGCAATGAGACCTGTTTTCCGGGTTTGGTCAGGTGACGTTCGACATATACCCAATTAAATTATTTAAACGCAAAACCGAAAGTGACTGGTCGAACTCTTCTTTTTCTGTTGCTTGATTTGAGTACTGCGTGTGGACAGAGTCGTAACCAGGTTTTTGCGTAGTTTAGAGTGACAAATCGTACCAGCGTACTTTGAGGTCAAAATGCGTATCAGCTACGCAAAATGCGTACAGGTTGGCAGGTCTGCAAATAACCTTTTGTGAAACAGAAAGGTTCTTCAGATGTTAAAGGTTCTTTGTGGAACAATTTAGACAAAAAATTTTTTTTTTTTTTTTTCCAAAAACCCATATGAGCCACTCTTTAAAGTAACCCAAATGTTCTCCGCTCATCTTAATAACCGTTTCCTCAACATGTCCCTCTGTGCTCTCCACCATTCATGTAACACACCCTCCCCCTCTTTTTTTTCTGACCTAGATTTAGCAGTTGATCCGGACTGGAAGGTTAACCCCTAGAGGGAGCACCTTGTCAGCCCTCCACCCCATCAGTTCACACACAAAGGGCACCCTTTGTCACTTTACATTTCCAGGCTTTCCTTGCCATACTGTCTGTTTCATTGTAATGGTCACTTTGGCATCAGGCCTCAGTCTCACCTTTGGCCCAAGTGCAGGTATTGAAATCCTCTCAAAATCTTTGGTCAAAAAAAAAGAGACATAAAATCTTGAAATGAGCAGCCTGCCGTTAAAAGGATAGTTCATCGAAAAATGAAAATTCTGTTATTAATTACTTACCCTCATGTTGTTCCAAACCCGTAAGAGTTCATCTTTGGAAGACAAATTAAGATATTTTTGATGAAATCCGAGAGCTTTCTGACCCTGCATAGACAGCAACGTAACTATCACGTTCAAGACCCAGAAAGGTACATCAATAAATCAACATCAATAAATTAGACCATGTGACATCAGTGGTTCAACCTTAATTTTCTGAAGCTACAAGAATAGTTTTTGTGCATGAATAAACAAAAATTACTTTATTCAACAGTTCTTCTCTTCTATGTTAGTCTTCGCCGCATGTTTAGAAAAATACCACAACGTAAGCGTGTAGTGCAGTGTTAATAATGCTGACATAAAAATTTTTATCATCAACATTTTTTTCACTGACGAAAAAGACGCGATAACTAAAATTCATTTTGAATGACAAAATATCTATTGACATTTTCGTCAACGAATAAAAACAAGATGAAAATGTTAGGCAGAGGCGATTTGGGAAGAGATTCATTCAGAACGAATCTGCTGCATGGTTTAGGAGGTTAGATGCATACATATGAACTGTATCATAGCCTATGGATCTATCCGGTGGGACATAAGCTAACATACACTTGCTGCACGTCTCATAAAACATTCAAAACCGTCAATATCTGGGAGTGAGAGAAGAATAGACATCGATAAATTTGACGACACAAGAGAACTCAATTCGGTCTGGTTTTCTGAGCACACATACTAAAGCAGCGCGTCTCACAAAGTACACGAGTACTCTTTTGCGTCGCATGAATGGAGAAATACACACAAAATGATGTCAAAATGACGTATTGGACGTGTATCAGTACATTGCATTCGTGCATTCATTTTTTTAAAGGGACAGCAGCCTAATTTAGTTGCTATTGTCTGATTTATTGATGTTAATCAAGCAACAAAAGAAAGACAAAAAATAACCCTAGTAAAGACGTGAGTGACAACCGCATTCCACAACTGCATTTACTCCCGAAAAATACAAGTAGTGACAACCACATTTACAGAAATTCTATGCAGTGTGTATGGAACTGAACTGAACAACTAGTTGTATCTAAATTGTTCATCAGAAATGTGTCTTCGTCTGTATGTGAGATGCAAGAAAAAAACAATGAAAGAAGTCTTATCCTTAGCTTATTTGGACATGGGGCTAGGCTAGTTGAGTTCACGAGTCCTGCAGTGAAGTGTTCGTGTTGCCAGATCTTCATAAAAAAAACAACAACAAACAACGACAAGCACAAAAACAGTAAAACACCCAAATGCTTTATGTTTTATAACCATTTTATAAATATCATATATCTCATATCTGCCAGACATAAAGTAATTAACTCCATAAAGTGCCTAGCTTTATTAGTTAAGACCAAACAACATGCCTAAAAGCGCTTGTAAATACGAGGACATGGCAACACTGCAATACAGCACTCACTAAAGCAGCCTCCCGAGCATAAACAAAACACAGCACGTTAGTTAAAATCACCGGACAAAAATAGTCTTTAGCCAAAAAATGGCAGATACCAAATGTTAAAATTCTTATTCATTACCGCAAGATGGTAAAATGTTCCTATGGTTACAAATGCGGGAGTGGCTGCTGTTCCATACACACATGGAACGATAAGTTACGGGACTCACTCCTGCATTTAAATATGGTTGTCACTCCTGAAACTTGCAGTGTGTACGTGGCCTATGAGAAGTGGTTTAGTTCATTTTATTATAAAGGCATGTTGTGTGTCACCGCAGTTAAATCTGTGTCTATCATGATAAAACCTTTTCAGTCATGACAACTCTCGGAAAGAACTGTAAAATTTGTATTAATGTAAAATAGAAAATGCATCTTGGGGGACTAGACCTGCTATGCTGCTGCTGAGTAAGTAGACTTGCTTTGACTAAATGCTCAGATCATAAAATAAAAGGAACATGCTGCTGCTGCTGCTGCTAGAGGAAGAGGAAGATCCCCCAAAGCAGATCTAGGCAGGTGGTGCTGGGGAGGTGGTGGGCTAGCAAAAGAAGACGCATAGTGCTCAGATGTGGCATACATAGAATACGTCCGGTTTATATAGGCACGCGATAATGATTAAGAGAACCTGATTGGCTGAGAACACTGATTTGACTTAACTGTTTGAATTAGCCAATTAGAGGGCAAATACAGTTTCATGGCTGAACCACTCATAATATCAAACCTACATAATGAGTTTGGAATTTTAGAAAAAATGCTTAATAAATGCATTATACTGTAACTAAACCCATTACATTTTGGATTTTCTACATTTACTGTAGATTTAGTCAGCTAAAATCGACTAAAACTAAAAGATTTCAAATGACTAAAATATGACTAAAACTAAATGGCATTGGTCACATGGACTGTTTTGATGATGTCCTTACTACCTTTCTGGTAGTTTCAACTTGTCAGTTGTGTTGCTGTCTATGCAGTGTCAGAAAGCTCTTGGATATCATCAAAAATATCTTAATTTAAAAGGTCTTACATTTTTGGAACAACATGAGAGTGAGTAATTAATGACAGAATTTTCATTTTTGGGTGAACTTTTCCTTCAATATATTACTGTCCCCAAATGTAAGACAAAATTACCTCAGAAATCAGCCTCAATCAGGAAAGTTCCGCAATGCATAGTGACTAACAGGTGTTTAGGAAAGTATAGTAGTGGATTCTGTTGGTATTCTGTAAGAAAAAAAAAAACTTTTACCCATGATACCCTATATAGGTGTGGCTATAGAAATGTTATTAAATCACTAAAACATCTCTCTCCGCTTTTCACCTCTACTGAACTAGCGTATGGAGCCCGTTTAGAACAGCTTTAAACCCTGCTTGCTGTGTATGTAAGACACAGCGTGAGTGAGTGCTGCCAGGGTGTGAGCACTAGTGACAGGAGGAGAGCTTAGGTTGGTTTTGGCCCTTCCAGGGGTCAGCACCCATCATGCACTGGACCCTAATGCTGCTGATGAGAGAAAGACCACCCTGCAGGCCTGCAGTCCCTCGAGGAGTGGGCATTGAGCATCAACATAACCTGAGCCGACAGACACAAACACACACAAAAGCAATAACATGTACACTCACATACACATGGATGGGAATCTGACACATACAGACACACAAGAACAAAAACACACACATAACAAAACACACACTGCATAAGTACATTACACGACATACACACACTGGTTTCTCGCTGAAGAAAAATCCAAGCATGCACAGGAGCACAATTTAATTAATGTGGGACACACTGAAAAGTACACTGCCATGTCAAAATGACACAATTTTTTATTTTTATTTTTAACTATTTTCCACATTTTAGAATAACATTAAAGTCATTAAAAATGATCAAATTACACACATGAATGTATGAGAATTATGTAGTGACTAAAAATGTTAAATTAAATTTTCTACTTTATATTTTAGATAAAAGAAGTAAAAATATGTATTATTATCATTATTATTACTACTACCACTATAAATGTAATTTTTGCAAAAAAAAAAGTGCATGTATAATAATAATAATAATAAACATTGAGTAAAATTAATTATTTTAACATTATTGCTATACATTATTTTTTCTTTTCCGTTTTGTAAAGACTTAATTGTAAAGGCTCATATGCTGATTTGCTGCTCAAAAGAAAATAATTTTTTGTAGAATTTTTCAGGTTTCTTTGATGAATAAATGCTGTTCTTCTGAACTTTCTATCTGAAATGGAACTCTTTTGTAACTTTATGAATGTCTTTATCATCAATTTTCAAACAATTTAAAGCATCCTTGATAAACAAAAGCAATAGTTTCTAAATATATATATATATATATATATATATATATAAAATAAATAAATTATACTGTCTCCAAGCTTTTTTTTTTTTTTTTAAAGATTTATTTTTGGCCTTTCTGGCTTTATTGCGATAGGACAGATCATTATTGACAGGAAGTGAAGTGGGAGAGAGAGAAGGGGGTAGGGTCGGGAAAGGTCCTCGAGCCGGGATTCGAACTCGGGACGCCCGTAGCGCAACAGCACTATATGTCGGCACACTGCCCATGAGGCTATCGGCGCCGACCTGTCTCCAAGCTTTTGAATGGTATAGTGTACAATACAAAAGTAATAGTAATAATACAAAAAAAATTTTATTTCAGATAAATGCTGATTTTTGGATCTTAAAAGAATGTACTCAACTGTTTTAAATATTGATAACAATAATTATATATAAATATATATATAAAAAAATGTTTGAATGGCAAATCAGCATATTAGTATGATTTTTGAAGGATCATGTGGCACTGAAGACCGGAGTAATGATGCTGAAAATTCAGTTTTGAAATCACAGGAATAAATTACATTTTAAAATAGATTCAAATATAAAGCACTTATTTTAAATTGTCAAAATATTTCAAAATATTACTGCATTTGCTGTACTTTGGATCCAATTGGTAAACAGAAGAGAATTCTTAAACAAAACAAAAAAAACATTAAATACTTACTGTACAAAACTTGACTTAACTTTTGACTGGTAGTGTTTAGAAAAACGCATTACAGAATTCATAAGAAACAAATTTAACCACGTTTGTCCCAGTTTTTGACTGTTATTGTACATACAAAAGGTTTGTCACTAAGCCACAAACTGAAAGATCATGCTCATCATAAGCAAGACATCAGATTCACTCATGCACTTGTCAGCACTGTCTGTGAACATGCCCATGGAGCTTGCAGTCTGGTCTCAAGCAAACTAACAGCCCTCAAATTAGCACAGTCTTTCCTCACCTTCCTTCAGCACAGCTGCCGTGTGTTAAGCAGAAGGATGCAAACTCCCTGCCAGCGCCTTCTTCAGGTGTGCTGTACATCTGAGGTGCTGCAAAACACACCTCCGTCGGAATTCCCATGAGGATCTGTAAATATGTCACGTCAAAGCAGAAACAGAACACTTAATTAGACTGACAAGCTCATCAAGTGTGATTAGGCCTTGTACACATAACTGACATTGACTTTAATAACAATCAATTGTTTTTGTTTGTTTTACATCTTGATGATCTCCAGTGGACCTTTTAATTGCTAATTGACTGATTTCTCCAGAAATTTCAGACCTGGGATTATGGATGGTTAAATATTGCTCAAATAACACTGGCGGAGGGGTAAACCAGCTCCAGGGTAAGGCTAAAAGTAGCCTAATGATAATGTTATCTATTACCAATGCACATCATAAACCCATCTTCTTAGGAAAGTACCAGATATGGGTGTCGTGTTATAAGACATTTTAATATGACTGGATTTGTATTTAACATTGTAAGTTACTGATTATAACACATACAGAGAACACGGACAAAGGACATTTACATTATCAAAAAACAGTATGGCCACAGTCACACTGCAGGGAAATGTGGCCCAAATCTGATTTTTATTGCTCACATGTGAGTCAGATCTGTTTAGTGAGAACAGCGCAAACAACATGGAATCTAATCTTTTAAATTCAAATTTGTGCCACTTCCATATGTGGTACTAAATCCGATGAGGTTTTGTTTTGCGACCGCAGTGTGAACAGTCATATCGGAATTCATGCGACCTTTAAGTTACTCTAGATCAACATTCGTCATGATTCTCTACTAATGGGAGTCACCCAAAAGTTATCAAGACAAAAGATTGCAAAAGATAATCAATGGAAGTACAGTGATGTGTCAAAACTCATAAGTATTACAGAGAGCTTGTATCATATTTCAGAACTCTGCTCTCTTTATTTCTCATATTGCCTGTGCATAATTTCGCTGGCCACATGATAAATAAACACATAATCCCTTACTTTATGTCCTTTATGTTTATTTCCGTATGACAGGGCATCATGAAAGTGTTGCCAAGTCCACAGTTTCCCCACAGAATTTACTATGTAGATATTCTACATATTATAAACTCAAATCATTGACATCCGACAACGGCCGTACGCGTGTTCGCGTTAGTTGAAATCCAGCTTCTTCGTTGACCTCTGACTCGACGTATGACGTAAGCCGCACTCGTAGTGTAAACTCTGGTGAGAATAAACAAACGAGGATAGAGCAATACGGTAACGAATTAAAAGTTGAAAATGAGAAGTTAAAAAAATGACAGCGGATTTCACTATAAGAGAAGAAGAGCTTGAGATTTTCTGCACAGCCTTATTTGTTTGAACCGGAGTAACACCGACCAGGAACTCGATTAGCGAACGCACATACGGCCGCTGCCGGAAGTCAGTGGTTTGAGTTTATAATTTTATAAATATAAATATTTCTGTTATAAAAACCCATAGATCCACTTCAGAAGACATAAGACATGTGTTAACCCCCCGGAGGCGTATGGGTTAGTTTTACGACGGATAAACGCTCTTTTTGGAACTTCAAAATCTCGGCTACTATCCATCACCATTATAAAGCTTGGAAGAGCCAGGATACATTTTAAAACAACTCCAGCTGTGTTCATCTGGAAAGAGAAAGCCATATACACCTATATGACTTGAGGGTAAGTAAATTATGGGGACAAATACCAAATACCAAATACCAAAACTTTTTGCAGTTTAAAATATAAATATGATCACGTTGTGCAATCATGTTTACACATTAAATAAATTCGGAACGGGTTCAATTTTCTAAAATTTTCCAGTGGTGGACGAAGTAACCAAATCAAGTACTTGAGTAAAAGTACAGATACGTATAATAAAATATCACTCCAGTAAAAGTAAAAGTACTCAGTTTTAAATTTTACTTGAATGAAAGCACAAAAGTACTTGCTTTTTTCTGTACTTAAGTAAAAAAAGTACTGATTTATTTTGCACTTTTATTTAGGCTACTTAGGTTTATATTCGCATATATTTATTTTTATAATCATACTGCTCAAAATACCTGGAATTTTCCCAAAATAACCACTAGTCTAGCCTATATGGAGTCTAGATATATTTTTGTTGTTGATATGGACTACGCTGACGAGAGTGATGTAGTAATGTTAACTGTGAAGCTTACACTGCAGTGTACCTAAGAGAAAACAGATTTGAACTATAATTACTGATTGATCTAATTTTCAAGGAAAAAGTGTTTTAAAACTTGTTGTTTTGCAGAATGTCACAGTTATATATGATATGAGAATAAGGCCTGAAGTTAGGAAGAACATTTTAAGGAACATATAATTATATTTTCTTTTTATTTATTTTTTTCTTAAACCTTGTCTGTGGTGTAAAAACGCACCTGGCCAAATGCCCCCAGAGGGCATCACTTGATAATTACTGTACGTTAGTTACCATGTTACCATGTTCAACATCACATCCTTTGTCACATCCTTAAATAGATCACCCTTTTCAGCAGATTTAGTTCACAAACAACTGACAGTTACAATAACTATAATCCTAAAATTCAACATTAGTAACTTACTTTAACGCAGCATCAGTCGCGCGCGCGCTCACAAAATCTCCCGGTTCTTACTTGTGCATTTAGTTCACTGGAGACTCGCTCTAAACGGCTCATTTGAATCAGCGAGTTGTCGACTCAAGAATAGCTGCAAGCGGATTAGTCCAATTCGTGAATGAATCGTTTGGTGCGATTTGCGGATTTAACAGGTTCATTGAAAAAAATAAATCAGACACCGCTTCGGCAAGGACCTTTACACATGCTCCACATGCCTCACCCATATATATATATATATATATATATATATATATATATATATATATATATATATATATATAATTTTATTTTTTTTATTAAACTTTAAATATATTGTATCAGTGACGTACCGTTAACCAATTTATGTCTCAAGTTAGTTGCAATTTCAGAGTCAAAACTGTTTCTACACCAACATCTTTTCAGCGTAATGTCGCTCATAATCTTTATGAGACAAGGCAACAAATTTAAGTGTATTTATAATAAATAAATTTGTAATGTGATTTGTGATTTCAGTCAGTACTCATAAATGAAGAAGTATTCTAAATGCCTAAATGGAAAAAATAAATGGAAATACTGACAAATTAATTTTGCGAATTTACAATTATTATTGTTATTATTATAAATGTGGCACACACAGGAAAGTACATATTTTATGATCACATACAGTCAAAATGACACCCCAACTCTATTATTATTATGTGGCCAATAAATGTTAAACAAATCAGAGTTACTATATAATATTTTTATAATATTTGTATCCATTACTATTATAATTATTTAACATGATAATTATCGTTATATTTTTTCTTTTGTTTTGCAAACAAATTTGTATGCTTAATAGTATAATTTTAATAGTCATTATGATAATGATAATATAATTATAATATTATTATTATATAATAAAAAATATTATTATTATTGTTATTATCAATAACAATACACTGCATAGTCTTTTTGACAGTATTATGATTAATGGCCAAACCTGCAATACATGTGATATTGAAGGTCATTCTGTCTGATGTTACTTCTCAGTATTCCTTTCATCAGCAATACACTGCAACACTAATTCCATGATGGTATCAGCTTTATTCTCATGAACGACAATGGAGTTCTTGGGAAAGGCTGCTGTATAGTGTAATTCAAAAGTAAAACCGAACTAGTTGACCTGACAAGTCAAGCTTTAGGACTGAATATTGACCCAAGATGCCTGTACTTATCACTACCCCGTAGGATCCCTTACAGGGTCTTGACCCTCTTAATTTACACCCGCTGCCACACAGTCTGCCAGCAGCAAGCATTTTAACCTCCTGAACCCTGCATTGCAAGAAATACATGACTAGAGCTTTCTCTTAGCCATAATCGTGTAAAAATAAACAAAGGTATGAAAATAACTTAAAATACCAAATTTGACCAATATACCTCAGCTGATTTCTTTCTTACTTTAATTTTATACATTTTGTGAGCACGCTAAAAATAACCCTCAGAAAATCTTGTAAATGTGCGTACGTGGCAGTTTTTGATCATAACACGTAGTAAGGCTTCCATGGAAAATTGGCTGCAGCACTATTACAACCCTAATTAGGCTTACGAGACAAGAAAGGCCAGCGTGTGTGTGTGTGTGTGTGTGTGTGTGTGTGTGTGTGTGTTTGTGTGTGAGAGTGTGTTGTAAAGTAGAGTAGCTGAAGGGGTTAGCAGGCAGGGGAGCTGAAAGGAAACACCGTTGTGTTGATCTTTAGGAATGCAGCATGCCAGAGGCCTGGCTCGGCTGGCACCAAACCCAAATACCTTGCCCACCCCTCTTCCTGAGCCTGTTCCCTTTCTTCCTCGTCCCTCCAGAGAGACACTGCTACACTCCTTCTCCCCAAACTGCTGCCCCCCACCCCCTGTGAAATGGGAGAGCCCTCGTCTCCACTTCCTCTGACAAGATCAGCAGCCACCCTCCCCCCAGCAGCATTCCTGCCCTGGCGTTGCTGTTGCTGGCCGGCTGTCACAACTGGCCGGCCAGAATAGCTCTGTGACGTCTGCTGAGTTACTAGAAAATTGAACTCTCCCAAGAACCCCGGGAACAAGGATACGTAAACGGACAAAATGTATCTGTCCGCTTGTGGCCGCGCAGTCTCTGACACAGACACAGCTGCCCAGGTGCACTAGGGTCAAAATACACACAGAGTCACACATGCACAGTGTTACATGATGATTCAGTGGCGTTTCTAGACTACTTTAATTAGGGGAGAAGGTTGTGCTTTCAGTGGTGCCAACCTAAAGTACAAAATACATGCAATGCCATTTTATAACAAGAGGATAATAAAAATGCCAAATTATGAAACAAAAACATAAGGTTTGTGATTCCTACAAACTGGAAACATTTGATGTTTTTCTTCAGAATGACAAATAATGGAAAGCACTATATAATATATAGTGTATATATTTACATACACATATAAATGTACAAACATTAAGTTTTTTGCTTATTTTAATGTGAATGAATGTTTACAAATATATATATATAGATAATATATGTACAGTTGAGGTCAATAATGTATATACTTAACTTACAGAATCGGAAAAATGTTTATTATTTTAGCAAAAAAAGAGGTATCATACAAAATGCATGTTACTTTTTATTTAGTACTGACCTGAATAAGATATTTCAAATAAAAGACATTTACACAGTCAGCAAGAGAAAATAATAGTTTGAAGATGTGGGTAAATTTACTTATTTTGTCATCTAGGAAACATGTAAGTATCTTCTGTAGCTTCTGGAGGGCAGTACTAAATGAAAAAAAAAAAAGATATTTAGACACCTACATTCTGTTCAAAAGTTTTCACCCCTGGCTCTTAATGCACTGTTTTTCCTTCTGGCGTGTCAGTCAGCAATTGAACCTTCTGTAATAGTTGCGTATGAGTCCCTCGGTTGTCCTCAGTGTAAAAAAGAATCATACAGTCATTGTTGGAAAAGGTTCAAATACACAAAAATGCTGAAAAACCAAAGAATTTGTGGGAAATGAAGGATTTTTCTGAAGAACAGCAGACAGTTTAATTGTTTAGGACAATCAAGGGGCTAATGAACGACTGTCACTAAAAAAAAAAAAAAAAAACAGCTGTGGATCATTCAGGCAACAACACAGTATTAAGAATCAAGCATATATAAACTTTTAAATGGGGTCACTTATATAAATTAATCTAGGCTATCATTACTACATTTAAATGTCTTTCAGTGTGTAAATTGTGAATTCTTTGTAATTAAATGTAAAGTTTACTAGCAATTTATAAGTGACCTTTTTTTTGTGTAACTATCTAAAAATCTAAAAAAATCTGTTAAGAACTGACCAGGGACTACAGATGAAAACTGGCCTTTAAAGTTCCACTGAAGTGCCTTGAAACACGCAGCGTTATTCTATGTGGTGACGTAATTTCAACTGAAACAGGAAAACACGGCAGTCCATATTGAGTAGCCCCACCCACTTTTTAAAATAGCCAATAGCGTTCAGTTTATATCTGCTCAGACCAGAGCCGCTGAGCTCGGTAAAGCCACATTTGACAGCTTATGACAGCCACAGTTTAATAGATTACCCTCTAGTTTCAATATGAAACCTTTACTAAAACAAAATAGTGATCATAATCATGCTGAGGCTGTGTAGTTTAATACATGCCGACTCGCGCATATGACCTACTTCGTGCTATCACGCCTCTGGACCGGAGCCAAAGTCCAGAGTAGACTGACTGTTGCTGCGGTTCGCATGACACAACGCGAAACCAGACCTCATTTGCCCCAATGGAGAGCATATTTACACTGTCTGAATCGTTCCCTATCGCCTATATTGCGCACTACATGCCATTCACCATACAGAAAGTACTAACTCTGTGAACAAATGACCAATCTCAGCCACAGCTGCATATGGCCATTGCCGGAAGTCAGTGATTTGAGTTTATAATTTTAAAAATATAAACATTTTTGTTATAAAAACCCATGGATCCGCTTCAGAAGGCACGTGTTAACCCCGGAGGCATGTGGGTTAGTTTTTTATGGCGGATATATGCGCTTTTTGGAGCTTCAAAATATCAGCCACTATCCCACCACCATTATAAAGCTTGGAAGAGCCAGGATAAATTTTAAAACAACTCCAGCTGTGTTCGTCTGGAAGAAGAAAGTCATATACACCTAGGATGGCTTGAGGATAAGTAAATCATGGGGAAATTTTCATTTCTGGGTGAAGTATTCCTTTAAGGCTAACATATTCATACCAAAAAAAAGCCAAAAAATTTTAATTTTGATTTCATGGGGACTTTAAAACGAAATGCAACATCGCGATATCAAATCATTAATATTTCGCATAATAGCACATAGACATGCCACACAGACAAGTAATCGCTAGATGTTTGGTCTGTGAGTGAACACAGCGTTACGTGGATGAACATCTGCAGCCTGCAACAAGCGTCATGTTTGCCTTAACTGTGAGGAAAGACACCACTATCACCTGCGAAAAGGTATCTATCTATCTAGAAGAATCATAAGCAGTATTGCAGATGACTTCTTCAAGATGGCGGTTCTGTTCAGCTAAATTTTTGCTAGTTTCTCATTTGCACTTAAAGGAGAAGTGTGGCCATTTTTAATATTAAAATATGTTATCCTAACTAGCTAAATTTCTAAATGGGGACATTCTGATTCCATAAATGTGTGTTGTTTTAATATACCACTATAGTCTAGTTATAAATATCATGCATTACATTTTAAAAGTTTAGTTTAAAAAAACTAAACTTTCTTTTCTTTGTTTGTACAAAACATTTTACTAATGAGCACCTTCTCCAAAATTAGGTTTTAGAAAGTTTTGTCAGATTTAGCTCACTTCTGGGTATAATTTGTTCTGAAATTATGGTTTAGTAGTAGGTTCAAAGACGCACCAAACTACCTGTAATCCTTTAATGTACATCTTAAAACACAGTTACAAACCAAATACAGAATAATTCTTACCATCTTTATAAGTTACTGATAAAGCTCAAGGCCTTATGACATAGAATATGTGACTGACTGAGTTTTCTGAAACATAATGTCGCTCTCCACAAAACACTTCAACAGACTGTCTGATAAACATTCACTTTCAACTTTGAAAGTACATTCTAACACAAGGAATCCAAAAGACGCTCTGACCTCGACGTGCTTCGCATAAACATCCTCACAACAAAAGCGAAACGCTCTTTTAGAACATCTGAGGGAGCGTGATATGGCAGCTCAGCTCTGTGTCAGAAGGAATGATGCATGTTGACTGTAGCCCTGCGTTTGTCAGATGAGGTGTCTGTCGTAAAATTGCCAAAGCCAGCAGATTGACACTCATTAGCAGGCCGCTGAGAGCCATTGCCTGGGGAAGCAGCGTAGAGAGACCATATCCCACTAAAAATAAATGATTCAAATGATTGGTACTGATAAAACCGGATGAATTAGAAATAGAAGAGAGCTCAGGCAAGACCTCTGGTTGGCAAGCTGTTGTCACATGGAAGGCCGCTTAAAGCCTCCATGACACCCACCACCCCCAGCCTCTTAGCGCTGGTGTCGGCAACCCTCAAGCTGAGCCCGCTCTTCCTGCTGCCACTCACAGGCACACAAATACTGTAAATTATGCACGCCCACACACACACACATACACATCAATGTCTGCTTCATGCCACAGTTTAAAAGCAGGAGTGACCAAGGCCAAATCCTAGAGGGTGAATTGAGTAACACACCCCCTCGTACACCCATTTGCCTTCTCACTCCGAGCATACGCCATTGTGAACGTCCTGCCCTGGTCTTTATGCCTAAATCCTTTGCACTTTATATGGCTTCACAGGCAGAAAGGGCACCTGTCCATCACTGCATTTGTGCATCATCCCTAAATTAAGTCATTCATCATTATGCATGTCTCAGGCTGTCAATCATTCAATCAATTGGAACATTATTACAGTAATTTAAGAATCAGGCCCTAGAGCACAGAAAGTAGAAAGAGATGAAAGAAACTTTGAAACTTTTTATGAATGGTATTCATTTTTGTATATTTGTATATGAATATACATATTTAAGAAATTGTTTTCTTATTATGGATATTTATGCATATTTATTTATTTATTTATTTTATTTTTGTAATATTTATTTCTTGACATGCCACAACTTATAGCAATATGCACTTAAAGGAGAAGTGTGTCATTTTTTTTTTATATTAAAATGCATTTCTGTATGTATCTAAAGGAGACATTCCATATACTATAAATTGGTGTGTTTACATTTAATGTATTGTCTTAATTATAAATACACTTTGTAGTTCAGACAGTAGATGGTAGCCATTGATTTCCATATTAATTTTTCCATACTATGAATGTCAAGTCAATGGCTAACGTCAACTGTTTGCTTACCAAACAGTTGAAAGAAAACTCTTACAGGTTTGGAACAACCTGATGGTGAGAAAATGATGGAAGAAATTTCATTCTGGGGTGAACTATTCCTTTAAGAGTGCTGCTGTAGAAAGCTGCCTAGCTGTAAAAGAGACTTTAATTTATTTTGTAATAAATATAATATAGTTCAGTTTAGTATGTATTATTAAATATATATTTTAGACTTTCTCACATTTACGGCGAGATTAAATGAGTTGAGTAATGTGTTGACCAAATCACAAAAGCAGCACAAAAGAAGAAGGCAGAAGAGAAAGAATAGAAGAAGACACGTTTTTCATTACAGGATATGCTCCCTTTTTCTGAACCCCTAAATGCATCTGTGCGCTCTCTCAGGGTCCGTTTTCCCACAGTGATCCTTCCTGGATGTGGACTAAATATCCTGCACCCACCCTGCCAAGCAGTGTCTGATCCAGTCCAAATGTGGCAGGCCTCAAACCTTTGCCAAGTGTGTCACCATCAAGGGTCAGTATTCAGAAGCTACACTGAAACTAAAGTCCAGGGGCTCAACAGGAAAACAACAACAACACCTTCAGTTGCTCATAAATCTGTCTAAATTTGTAATGATTTTAGGGGTAATAAATATATATATATATATATATATATATATATATATATATATATTAGTGGTGTCAATCAATGAAAAAAAATTAACTAATTAATCGCACATTTTACCTGAAATTAATCGCGATTAATTCTACCTGACATTAAAGTTTTTAATTATACTTTTATATTGCAATAATTTCACTTTAATGCTTCAAATTAATGTAGAAACAACATAAAGAACATATATTTTTAATATTTGTTTAACGCCATCTTGTTTTAGGACTGAAGGCAAATATCACTGATTGATTTCCCCCCCCCTAATACTTAACCATTGAAAATATCATTCAACATTACAGTATCATTAAGAGCTATCACTTTAACATTTATTAGACTTTAAAAAAAAATAACTAATAATAATAATTTAAGTGAACTTGAAACAATCTTCACACAAACCCATTATAATAAATGTCATATATATATAGTAGCTACCTGTGCCCTTCAGCAAGAAAATATAGCCTAAATTATATCAAATTCTAAATTATATAAAGATAAAACTTAGTTATTAATTTCCTCTTTTTAATTTTGTTCCTTAATTAACAGACATCACAGCAACTGGTTATAAGGATATTTTGGCTGCTGTTAAAGGTTGTCACTGCTGAACTTGATCTGACACTGCTTTGACCTATAAATAATTTTTTTTTTTTGTGAATTCATGTTTTACCTGACGATATAACTACGACTTTGCATGCTCGCAGTTTCATTTGGGTTTAATATAGCCTAATACAGCGCGCCTCGGCACATTTGCGCGTGAACTTCAAGAGCGCACGCTACAAGCAGAGTATATAGGCTGACAGGACAATTAAATTCGTTTTTACCGACATATGGCCTGACAGCATCTCATCTGACCGCAGTTCACTAACGTTTTACTTAAGCTCCCCGTCACCGGTACCGCTTCCGCGGTCGTTTGACTCGCGTCTGGTGCTGAAGTAAAGTTGGAGCGCGCATCTGAAAAGTCTCCTGTTTGATGTGTTCGTAAAGACGCTCTGCGCATTTAAATAAAAGCATTTCATAAGCAGTTGTGAGTGGGGTGGCCCCGCCCATGCGTTAATTGCGTTAAATATTTTTAACCGTTAAAATGAAAAAAATAATCTCCTGCGTTAACGCGCTAATTTTGACACCACTAATATATATATATATATATATATATATATATATATATATATTACCCCTAATTATTACCCCTATATTACCCCAACTCAAATTGAAACTCAAATTGAAAGTTTATATCACACTATTCTGACTTTATAGTACTCAATTGCGAGAACGTATCAGTCTTTTCCCCTCCCTCAAAATTAGGACTTTATTTCTTTATAGTACTTTATATGTGAGTTTATATCCGACAATTCTGAAAAAAAGGTCAGAATTTTGATTTTATAACTCAAATTGAAAGTTTATATCACACAATTCTGACTTTATAGTACTCAATTGCGAGTACATATCAGTCTTTTTCCCCCCTCAAAATTAGGATTTCATTTCTTTATAGGACTTTATATGTGAGTTTATATCCCGCAATTCTGAAAAAAAAGGTCAGAATCGTGATTTTACAGTATAATGTGAATTGTACGTTTATATCACACAATTCTGACTTTATAGTACTCAATTGTGAGTACATATCAGTCTTTTCCCCCCTTAAAATTAGGACTTTATTTCTTTATAGGACTTTATATGTGAGTTTATATCCCACAATTCTGAAAAAAGGTCAGAATTTTGATTTAATAACTCGAATTGTAAGTTTATATCACACAATTCTGACTTTATAGTACTCAATTGCGAGTACATATCAGTCTTTTCCCCCCTTAAAATTAGGACTTTATTTCTTTATAGGACTTTATATGTGAGTTTATATCCCACAATTCTGAAAAAAGGTCAGAATTTTGATTTAATAACTCGAATTGTAAGTTTATATCACACAATTCTGACTTTATAGTACTCAATTGCGAGTACATATCAGTCTTTTCCCCCCTTAAAATTAGGACTTTATTTCTTTATAGGACTTTATATGTGAGTTTATATCCCACAATTCTGAAAAAAGGTCAGAATTTTGATTTAATAACTCGAATTGTAAGTTTATATCACACAATTCTGACTTTATAGTACTTAATTGCGAGTACATATCAGTCTTTTTCCCCCCTCAAAATTAGGATTTCATTTCTTTATAGGACTTTATATGTGAGTTTATATCCCGCAATTCTGAAAAAAAGGTCAGAATTGTGATTTTACAGTATAATGTGAATTGTACGTTTATATCACACAATTCTGACTTTATAGTACTCAATTGTGAGTACTTATCAGTCTTTTCCCCCCTTAAAATTAGGACTTTATTTCTTTATAGGACTTTATATGTGAGTTTATATCCCACAATTCTGAAAAAAGGTCAGAATTTTGATTTAATAACTCGAATTGTAAGTTTATATCACATAATTCTGACTTTATAGTACTCAACTGCAAGAGCATATCAATCCCCCCGCCCCCTCAAAATTAGGACTTTATTTCTTTATAGCACTTTTTAAGCTAGTTTATATCTCACAATTCTGAGGAAAAAGGCAGAAATGCAAGTTCATATTGTTTATACAGTTAATAAATACATTATGTATGTATAAATGAATTAATTAATGTACTGATATAAACAAACAAATAGCTATGCTAAGTGTCTGTCAGTTGACAGTAAACTGTTTTTATCGGTCAAATCATTCCTGTGATTTTTTCATACCACTTACGACTTCCCTTTAACCTGTCATAAGCCTGTCAAAGCATAGAGAGTGAGATGTATTTTACTTCAGCTCACCATCTGTGTTGTCCACTCAGTGCTGCGAGCTGAGTAAATCTTCCTATATGGATATTGTATATCCATATTATGTGGTATTAATGTTTTATTTATAAAAAGTACAGTATTCACAGTATTATGTAATACAGTATTAATATAATCACATTTATAATAATAATAATACTTCATTAAATGAAACAAATTAGTGATGAGAAGCCTTGTGTGTGTGTGTGTGTGTGTGTATGTGTTTTGATATATATATATTTTGATAAGTGATTATCGTAAGTCAGAAAATGATTAAATGTTAACTGATCTTTTTGAAGCCAATCTGTTTTTATTTAACTTTATGTAACTTAGAACTTTAGTGCTATCCTTACCTACATTTGCTTGCACATTGCCCAGCAACAATCCATTTCTGCTCTGTAAGCGCTGATGTCTTTTTCCACACTTACTGTCCGTCCTGTTTTCCTCCTGTCACTCCCTCCCCACATGTATTAAGATACAAAACTCCTCCTGCTCGCATACAAAAGTGGATTTAATGGGCTTTTGCAGTGATTTATGGCTGTCTCACCAACGCAAATGAGACTTGACACTGGCCCACATACTTTTTCCAGGCTGCGAGCCAACAGATACAGACAGAGACACACACTATTGCTCATTCATGATTTCAGTCAGGGCAGACGCGGTGGGGCACGTCAGATCTCTCATGCGGTTTTTAACATCTTTAAGAGTCAGCTTTCTCCAAGCGGCCCTGCTGGTCGGTTCCCAAGAGGCTGCTGATTCTGCATTACATGCGATGACCCCTGTCTGACAGTAGACATGACAGTGGTGATGATTTCTTAATGTTCGCCAAGTGGGCGACAGTGGGGGGGGTGGTTTTTGACATTAGGGAATGATGGAGGAGAGAGTGGATTGTACGGTCCCTCGGCCAATAAGAGGAAGCTATGCATTGGGGGCGATCGTTTGGGGCCTGCGGAGCAAGCCAGAGGAATGCGGGAGAGCACAGCTGTGTGTGTCTGTCAAACGCAGACCCTAAACTGTCTGAAGAATAGATAAGCTTGGCATTTCATCTGCTGGACCCCTCTTCACCTTCTCAGGCCAGACTGGTGGGCCGCATAGTAGTGTTCTACATGTTCAGGGTGTGCTAAACATTCCCCATCATTCACTGGAGCAGCATTCCTGATGAAATGCTGAAATGACATGAAAATGTGCAGTTGTTTCCTTTAAATCAGTGCAATTTGCTTTTCACAATCCATTTTACTTTCATAATCGATTTGTTTGTATTTTACTTTCGTAATCTTTCTGTTTGTTAATGCATTTTCTTGGTTGTGAATGATTAAATTGTCTTCATATTTTTTATCTGAAATTAAAATACAATAACTTGTTCTGTCAACATTTAGACCATGCAGACTACTAAAATAATGTTAATGTTTTTAAAGAGGTAGTTCACACAAAAATTTTAATTCTGTCATAAATCAATCAATATAAAACATCAATAAAAAAAATTACACACAAATTTTTTTTGTGATTTAAGTTTGTAATAATTGCTTTTTATTTGTATTAATAATTTAGTTTTTTATTTTTAATATATTTTAAAATTATATATATATATATATATATATATATATATACACACAAATTTATTTGTATGTTAATTTTATAATTTACAATTTTGCTTTTGATTTATCATTTTAGAAATTTAATAAAATTTTATATTTGTATTATATATTTGTGTGTGTGTGTGTGTGTGTGTGTGTGTGTTAAAATTAGAGAGAGAGAGAGAGAGATGTATTTGTATTTGAAATATATAATAATTTACAATATTGTTTTTTATTTTTCATTAAAGATTGGAATATTTGATTAACTTTTAACTGTTTTAATATTCATTTTATTGTATTATATATGTGTGTGTGTGTGTGTGTGTGTGTGTGTATAAATATATATATATATATATATATATATATATATATATATACATATATATATATATATATGTATATATATATTGGTATTTTCATTTATAATAATTTTCTTGTCAAGCATGTATAAACACACACACACACACAATTTAGTTTGTCAATTTTTTGTGATAGAAATACAGTTAACATAAATTATATATATATATATATACACACACACACACACACACACACACACACACACTCACACATTTATTTGTATTTTAATTTTACAATAGAATAAAAAAATGTTAAAAATACACATTTTTTTATTTAGATTTAATAAAAAAAATGTTTTACATTTTTGTAGACTGAATTTATTTATTTATTTGTTATTATTATGTTTTTTATGTTTTATTCATTTGTTTTTAAGCAACTGAAAACACAAATCTGTTCTTGATTATTAGAACTGACACATACACAAAAAAAAAATTATTAAGATTTCTTCTCTCTCTCTGTTTTTTTTTTTTTTTTTTTTCCCAAAAAGACTTGCAGAAGGAAAGGTCACGTCTGGAGCCCTGGATATGTCTGCATGTGGGTCTCTCCTCCATGTTTAACAATGTACATCTTAGCGCCTCAAGCTTGCAGTGCACTCAGTCGCTGCGTTTATGGAGGTGACACAAGGTTCAGAGGCTGGCAAACCCTACAACAGCAGATGCGCATTCAAAAATGAATGTACACGTGGAAAATCCCTTTTGATGGATGTGGCCTCCCTATTGTTATGTTAAAAAAGTGGGCGTTAACTCTCATGTTTAAGGAACGACCGGCCACACGTGTGCTGAATAAGACTTAGGGACATAAATCGCAATTGCAATTGCAGATTGAAAGACCTTATGGACATCGAAAGTCTTCTCCCCTTTCCGAAAGACTCAGCATTGATTACCAGCTAATTATAAACGAAGGAAGTGGCAGCTTGTTTGTTTCTAGGGTTGCAGTGGAATACATTTGCACTTCTCCAGGAGATCATGTGATATCGGGTGAGAATTCCGCAGAGCACTAAGTGCTACCTTCTCCGCTCTCTTCTTCTCCTTCACTCTGGTTGTCTGTCTCTCACTCCTCTAACGCTCTCTCTCTACACCTTTTAATTCTGCCGCCTTTCCTCGCTGCTCTGACGACCCCCCTGCCCGCGTTCACAGCCCCCGTAGGTGGTGCCTCTCAAAAGCCTTCTTTCACACCCAAAGTGGGGTTTCAAATAAACATATGTTGCGTTAATTAGGTCCCCGTGCCTGACAGGAAGGCCTAGTGTAAGGGCTGACTTGAAGAAACATATGCTGCTAAGTCTCTCTAATCAGAGCTATTCACACGGTGATTATTAGACATGTTGTACTCGTGTCCTCATCCAGCTCCCCATATTCACCTGCAGTGAACACTAGTCAAACAATGTATTCTCTTCGGAGTTCATGGTAAAATCACATATTCATTTGCTTATCACCATCTGAAAGTGTAATAGAGTATACAATATTTCTAATGGGTAGACGTGGAAATCATTGTTTTCAACATCAAGATTTAAGCTAAAATTGATATATTTATGCATATTTTTAGATGTTGTGACTGGTCACCATTTGAATCAACTCTAAAATAAATTAAACCCGGTGCTGGGTAAAATATGGACAAAAACAGCAACTGGGTAGTTTTATTTAACTGAATTAGTGTTTAAAAAATTTTAGCAATAGTGGAGTTAAATAAAATTACTCAGAAGGTTGGGTTAAACATTTAACATTGAACCCAACAGCTAAGTTAAAACAACCCCATCACTGAGTTTGTCCATATTTCTCCTAGCATTGGGTTGTTTTTAACCCAGCATTCTTTAGAATCTGTTTCTGATTTTACTGGTTCATTAAGATACTTAATTGAAATATGTTTTAAATAATTAAATTAAAACATATTCTATATATTCTGTCAATTCATAATTAGAAAACACACATTTCATTTTTAATGCTGTTTATAGTAATCTCTAAAAATGCTGGGTTAACTCCCTCACTTTTTTTAAGATCAGTGTGAAAGACACTAAGAGTTATACATCATTGGAAATTGTTAAGTGTATACTTTTTTGGGGGTACACTCACAATAACAACTGAACTTTGTGCCTTTTTAAAATAAAGAACGCAAACTCTGCGCACTGCGATTAGGAACGTGTCAATAAATTTATCCTTAACTCAGTGAAAGCTCAGCACACAGACAGGATAGATACATCTATATATAGTTTGATATTATTAAAGCAAGTCTTATCGCTAAGAAATATTCTGTGATAAAGTAATCCGTATGAAACCAATGCCATGTGGAGTGTTGCCCTCAGAGCTAATTATATATAATGTGGTCGTGCCCGCTCTGCTTTCACTTTTGGTATGATAATTAGCCATACAACAGCGACTGGGTTAAAGGTTAAACCCAACATTCTGGATACTTTATTTAACTCAACTATTGTTTAAAAATTATTATATGGCTGACTTACAATGAATCTAAAATAGGGTGTAAATTAAAAATCAGACATAAATACCAGAGGCATCAGCAACAATTAAAAAAATAAAGAATAAATAATGTTAAAAAAAAAGTATTAATAAATTATTATTTTGTCACATTATTTTGACACATTGTTTCCTATCTGCTAGCATAAACAGAAGTAAGGCTTGAACTCATTTTGTGTTTATTAATAGGAAAATCCCTCTTTCTATTATGTGGATGTGTCATACTACAAGACCGAAAGCATTTAAACATTAATATTACAAAATTAATTAGTGGTAAGATGTTCAAGCCCAAAAGCTTGGAAATATTTTACCTACTTCCTGATGGGGTCCTGATGAGCAACTTTTTCAAGGATCACCAAGAGCAAATCAAAGTATTGTCTGTTTTTACATTTATTCAGCAATATGACTAATTTAAAAAAGAAAAAAGTCCAAAATTACATCATATATTTAAATAGTTCTATCCACATTTGACATTTTGATACATTTCATATTAGTGTTCATACACTGAAAAAAATAACTTGTAAGATTTATTTAAAAAAAAATCACATTTTAAGTCATTTTTACTGCTACTACTCTGTACACTCTACTTACTACTGAACTTAAGATTAATAAAGAAATGAAGTAAATATTACATAATTATATATAACTTTACTTACAGAATTAAGTAAAATCTACTTGCCTAAATTAGTAAAAAAAAAAAAAAAAGAAAAAAAAGTAGCCATGGTCAGTAAATGTTTGAGTAATTTAACTTAGTCAAAGCTTACTTGGCAATACTTTGATTTTACTTAATATAGCTCCTAATTAACCATGCTTTTAAAGTTTAAAGTGTAAAATATACAGTAGATCTACATAATTAGTAATGCGGCACTCATCCGAACACAGAATACTTACACAATACACAATGACGGCAACATTCTTTGGTTCCTTTTTGAGTATGAATGTGTCTTTTTGAGTAGAAAATGGACTCCAGATGTAACAAAATCGCAAGTAAGTAAACCCAACAAAAGCAATGATAAAACTGTGTAAATATAGCTGGAAAACAGGAATCAATCTTAATAATTATTTATAACCCCCGTATCAGAGAAGTTGAGTAGGTATTAATTAATTTGATAACCTTTATATTTTTGCTTCAATTGAGTACCAATATAGAATTTACTTTGGTTTATTTTTCAATATAGGCTGAACTTTTTCATATAGAAAAAGTGTTTTTCTGTAGTATTTACAGAATCATTTTTATCAGTGTAATGATGGCAGTCATAAATTTTAATTTAAGTTTCAAAAGTAAGATTATACATCACTTAATGGTCAAAATGTGTTCTTTGCTCTCCAAAAATGATTTGATTAAAATAAAAGTACAAAATAAAACAGGCCTATTTAAGCTCGCAGTGTGTTTTATTAAATTAGCGTAAAGTCCAAAATTAAGTAAATAGGAAAAGGAAGTGAGACGTGACATTTTACAAGCGCTGCTTTGACAACATGGGTACTGCGTATCATGACTGATGGCGCGCAGGCATGGTCTGGGTCCTGGGGCATTAGGCGTGCTTAAGTTCTTAAGTTTCGTTCGGCTAGGCCCTATGTCCTCCTCTTTCCCATCCGTTACACTGTGACAAGAGTCATAGGGTGTTGTGGAAGGAGAGAGCACAGACTGAAACTACCGCAGCTGCATATAGCCGAAGGTATATTGCTTAACAAATCATCGTTAGTGATGGAAAATCTCAAATGTATAGATAAAACTATAAAAAAAAGCACAGGATGAGTCACAATTACACCTCACTATACTAACCCACCACATGAAAACTCTCAACCCCCGAAACTGCAGGAAGAAGAAGTGTGATAAAGAAATCCACCAATCTTTCACATCACTCTCTGATTGAGAGTCAACTGAAAAGACATGATTTTAGGGGAGGTTTGCTTTCAAAACCAAACATTTTCACTGAACTAGTAAGTCAGATCCTGGTCATAGCTTTCACATCGTACATCTGTCACTCAGACCACAGAAATTAATATGACCTCATAAAAACGTCTTCGCTGCTGTCGTTTATGCCTCGTACAATAGATAATGGTGTTACTGAGGGAACACTGACGCAATATTCAGAAGAGAAGAACTGGATAATTTGATTGTCATATCCTCTCATGTTATTGCTACAATAAAAGTACAACTTTTACATATAGAGCTACATACAGAAAGTAGAGCTGTGCTAATATAAAATCCTTCCTCCCACACACTGTGAACAGAGAGCTGCCATACACCTGTGGCAACTCGATTTGAGAATGCGTGGCGTTCGAAGCCACCTGCATAAATGCTTAAAAGACTGCTGGGCGGATTGTTCTGTGTGTAGTGTGATTTGTTTAATTGCTAATACAGTAGATGAGGGATGTTTGTGCGTTACATTTTTGTTCTCTGATCTCGCCTGTGGGAGATCAGCTTAACTAAGGCCTAAAAGGTGCCTGTCACCCCCACAGGGCAGGTGGAGAGTGTAAGCGCCCGGCCTTGTGGACGTGTCACTGGGGACAATACGCTATCATCCACGGTGTCAACACCAATGAGTTCAGCTGGTGACCTTCCAAGTTCACCTTGCTAGGAGAGACACAGGAAGCTGAATTAGAGAAATGAAGTGCGGGAAGGCAATTGTGTCATACCTGCACTGGGGGGACACTCCATAAGTGTGTGTGTGTGTGTGTGTGTGTGTGTGTGTGTGTGTGTGTGTGTGTGTGTGTGTGTGTGTGTGTGTGTGTGAATGTGGGTGTGATGTTTGGTTTTATGTTGGTGGAATGGGTTATTGTGATTTTTTTCATTTAGTAATTCACACTTTTCAATGCACACTATTTCTAAGTCACACGGGTATATTTGTAGCAATATCCAACAATACACTGTATAGGTCAAATTTATTGATTTTTCTTTTATGCCAAAAATCATTAGGATATTAAATAAAGATCATGTTCCATTAAGATATTTTGTAAATTTCCTACTGTAAATATATCAAAATTTAGTTTTTTTATTAGTAAGATGCATTGCTAAGAACTTAATTTGGACAACTTTACATTTGGACAACTTTAAAGGCGATTTTCTCTTTATTTTGATACACCCTCAAATTCCAGATTTTCAAATAGTATCTCAGCCAAATATTGTCCTATCCTAACAAACCATACATCAATGGAAAGTTTATTTATTCTGCTTTCAGATGATGTATAAATCTCAATTTCAGTCAAAATTCTTTTGACTGGTTTTGTGGTCCAAGGTCACAAATGATGTGTACAGTGTATACAAATGACTTTAATGCAAATGAACTATAAGAAAATGAAAAGAAGACGAGACAGTTTTTCTTAAATAGCAACTAAATAGCGGTTAATGCAACATTTCACATTACAACAATGTAAAATAAGGAAAGTAAAACATTTTAAAACTGTAAAACGTTCATATATTTTGCTAAATATTACATTTTATAAAACAGTACATGTAATTATATTTTTTTTATTAAGTATTTAAAAAAAAATAGAAGAAAGAAAATATAACAAAATGAAGCCATTACATATTCTTTGAAATAATGCATTTTAAGTAAAAATCATTGCTTTGTAGTTTATGAAAGAGGCATTTCCAAAATCCCCTGTACAAACCATAACATTTTAGAATCTATTTTTTTGTAAGTTTCTTATTTTAGTCTTATTTTTGTATATACACCTTTTGAAGAGTATTGTATGTGAGTATTGTATGTGGCATATTACATGATTTATATTTACTGCATTATTTTAGTGATGTTCTTTTTTGTTTGTCATTATGATGTTTCTAGTCGTTATATTCTTTTTTTTAATTAATATATATATATTTATTTATATATATATATATATATTTTTTTTTTTTTTTTTGTAAATACACTTATAATAATCTTTAAGGCATAATATGTACAGTTACTAAAATGCCATCCAATACTCCTGGTAACATCCTGATGTAACTTTTTTCTCAAATTTTGTACATATACAACAGAATGGTTAATTAAAAACGAATTATTTAATTTAAAAAAATCAGTGCACTCAATTACATACATGTAATGTTTTATCTGTAAAACTTCAATAAAGATGTTCTTATAGCAGAGACAAAAAACGTGTGCTTGAGTGAGAATGAATGTCATAAACCAATTTTCAAAACGAAAAATATGAATTTAAAACGTGAAAAACGACTCACTCAGTGATTTGTGTTGCTCTTAGGTCTTCCATATATTATTAATAAACACCTGCAAACAAATCTAATGAGTTGTATGAATTATGTATTAATATAACGCTGTTGTTTATCTAGACATATAGCCACATAAGTTGAAGGCTAATTGTTTTTGTTTATTAAAAACTAATACAAAATAGGTTTTTAAACACACATACCTTAATGCGTGTAAGTAATTTAGTATACACTCAGGGAATATACATTATAAAGACTGTTGAGTTCTATTAAGTGGGTATCAAACCGAAGCCCCTGTAAATAGGGGAAGGCCCGTCCTAGCGCATCAAGCCTATCAGGCACAGTCTGAGTGCAAAGCCCACCTCCGGACCAATTACCATTCGAGATATGGATATATCATAGAGTCTTATCATGTGTTTGAAGTCCGATTCCTATTCCAAAAACATAGTGGCAATGTCTTCAACATATTAAGATAAATCAAAGTGAAGACGTCCCAAGTAGTTTAAAACTAGATTACACCGTGCGCTTTGCAGACAAGCTCCACAGTCTATACAGAGTTTGTGTTGGAGTCTTATTTTAAATGTTAAAGCATACGGACGGTAAACCTATGACACCTCTAGTGAGCTCGGACCGGTGCTGCAGATGGGCGGCATAGGCAGGAATTTGTATCTCAATATGTTGAATGGAACAGACGCGCAAAGTTTCGCCAAAGACGCAGAATTAAACAGCCACCTGCACCGAAACCGCGACTTACCGGACTTCAAAATGGGCATCCAAGACACGAGGTTTTACTACCAGGACTCGATTCCAAACGGACAGGACAGTTTGACGTTGCCGTTCCACGCTGAACACCACCAAAGTGCCGGAGCGCAGACGGGGAGGTTTTACGCACCGGCTCCGCTCGGCAGCTGTCACTTCACCAGCCGGAGCGGGACGGGACATACTTACGTTCCAGCCGGAGCCGATGCGTATTCTTCCGCCAACGGTAAAGACGTGTACCCGAGCAGCGCAGACGGCTACCCGGGGTCTTTTCAGCACGGGTACCCGCGAGCACCGATGTACACTTTACCTGGTCTACAGGTGTCTGGGAAGACTCAAGTGCTCCTCAACAACTACCCGCTGTGGGCAAAGTTCCACAAGTACCAGACGGAGATGATCATAACGAAACAGGGACGGTAAGACGCATTATGGAGTACCACTCTAATATATTATTGGCATAAAGTTTTTGTTCGCGATAACAGCATGGATCATAATATAAATGTTTATTCCTCTTATCTAAATGCCAGCTGTGCCAGCCAGGGCAGGTGGGCATGAAATCGAGTCCTTGACATGTGTGTATTAAATTTAGAAGACTAATTACAGAGATCTTTTGATCTTATGTTTTTGCTCCAGACCGCGACCTGGTTTCAGTTATTGTCAAAAGTAAACAAATACTGTAATTTGTCAAATTTTCTCACTCTGCCATGATGCACTTTGACACAAATCGTTGAAAGTGAATTACCGCATTGTCTGGAACAATTCTGATAGGAGTTTCCGAAAACGGATCATACTTGGGTTACGTTGTTTTTAAGTGCTGAGAATAATGACGGCAGTGTTCTGAAAGAACGTGATGTTCAAACTTAGTTATCATGTTTACAGTGTGAGTAATAATAATCATTGTAATCATAATAATAATAAACGCACTGTTAATTGAAAATATTATGATTTATAAACCACTGGTGGTGTTCCCTAGGGACCCTAGAGAGGGAGGAAAGTGCTTGTGGGGACGTTTGACAGGTCACCGAGCATTAATATCTAAACATGTCCCTGATGATTAAAATCTACAGATGTGCAACACTTACATTTTAGAGCTGCTTTCAAGGTATACATTAGATACAGTGATTGCATAATGGATTTAAAATGTAGACTGATAAAACTACATAATTGTTTCTAAGTAGGCCCTTATTAGTCAGATTTTAGCATGTTTAAAAATATTAAAAAACTGAAAACTGTTGCATTGAACTATAATATCTAAGCTGATCACACCTTTCACCATTAAAATGGTTTCTGTTAAAATGTATTCGAATTGACAGCATTTGAAGCAAAAATGCTTACACTTTACATCCGTAGAGAGAGTTATTAAAAAATTATTCAGAAGACAAAAAATAAACACTTGTAGTCTGAATTGTATTTAACATTATCAGTATGCATACAATATATTTTTTAAGAAATAATACACATTTTAATTTTGATACTGAAAGCAGGTCTAACCTTGAAATGGAAAGGTGACAAAATGTTTTACCGCTGACAGAATTTCACATAATACTTCTACACCAAGTTTTTTTATTATTATAGCAGTAAAATCCTCCTATTGCTTAAAAAATTCCCACTGATGTCATAGTCATCATTTATGACTCTTTATTATTTTATTTTCCACTGTACGGTGCAGTACTGTACTGTATACCACACAAAAACTAATCCATCATAGTGTAAATTTGTATTTTTTTCTTAATGTCATTATTATTTATAGTTTGGTAGCTTTTACGCAGATATGCGTGCAACTGTGTGTACAGTACAATTGTTTGTGAGGATGTAAGTGTGTGAATGCATGCTTTTGTAACCTCTAACCTACTGCCAGGTGCCTTGAAATGCTTGCAAACTGTCTTTACAACTGTGCTCAACGCGTTTAGAATAATTCAGAAAGACAGAAATTAAACAGTGCATATATTATGTAGTTTTATTAAGGGTATACGTTAAATATGTTACGTAAACAATACTTCAACCACATACTACCCTTGTATGTGCGAGTAACAATTAAACTGACAGCTGTGAGAATTGAAAAGCTTCATCTTTAAGCAAGCAAACCTTGTTTGTTTTGATTCAGCATATTGCTGATTAATTTTTGCCTCTGAATCCTGTTTGTGTCTAATCTAGTAAAGTTATCTTCTCACATGGTAGAGATTGCATCAGTTTGAGTCAGTTTAATATTTTTTGTGAATTATTATTACGCTCTGGTTTACAACATGAGGGTTGTTTTTATTGGTTCTCATTGCCAGTGAGTGTCAGAGCTCAGGTAATTCTGCCCAAGACAGGAAGTGGAAAAGTAAGGAGGAGGGTGTAGTGCATTTGGGGGTAAAGTTGGTTGAGCACCACTGAGACTCTGATGGCCATACACATCAGTGGAGGTCGCTTTGAAGTGCAGGAAATGAAGGAAGGCACTTCTTCCTCTCTCTCGCTCTCTTTCACGCTTTTACTTTGCTCTCTCTCCTCTGGTCTGGTACCTTGTGAGCGCAGTGATGCACGTTTCCTCAGAAGTCGAGGTGCAGTCCGAGTCGAGGCTTTGAAATGCACCGTAAGGCCCAGAGCCTGAGACGAGAGCAGAGGTCTTCGGCCCCTTTTCAAGTCGAACTCTAAAACTAGCCCCTAACCTCACCCCTGCCACCAGGTTTCTCAAACATAAACAGGCATGGGGCCACCAGCTCTAAACATAGATTGGTGTAGGTGAGCGTTGTCTTGCTTTTATGCTAGTCTGCGATCCAAATAAGGCAACAAGCGAGTGCCAGACTAATAACTGGACTGAAATTCATGAAAAATGTTACTTCAGAGAACATCAGTGGGAGGGATATGAAACCACAGATAGTCCATTCCACTGCATGCTCAGTGGCTGATAAATACTGGAGTGAAAGAAAAATGTCTTGTCAAGCACATCTGCAACATGCCTGAAAAGAGGAACCAGGGTTTTTCACTCTCAATACAAAAGTCAATATATAAAGTTATAAAAGATAGATTCTGGCCTCAGGTGCTTGTATAGGAGATTTGAATCAGTAGGTTCTTCGTAGGTTTGGCGGAGGAGTCATGGGTCTGTGCATTATGTATAAATAAAGCTGGCTTTCTGCTTCAGTGGATTCACATGTCTCATATTTAACACCACAAAAAGCTCGAAATTTTCCAAGTATTTGCTTATGCCGCTGAGGTCTAAAATTGCGTAGTGAAACTCTTAGGAACTTCTTTAAACATATTATACTCACACAAAACATGGTATAGCAAAATATACCGCACAATGAGTAAAATTATTCATCAAACTATACACAGCAAAAAGTTGTACATAAATAATTTATCCGGCCTTCATTTGCCCTCCCTCAAATTTCAGATTTCAGATAATAAAGACGGCAGTTATAAACAGTTCTGTCATTATTTACCCACGCTTGTGTCGCTCAAAACCTGTATGACTTTCCATCTCCTCTGGAACGTAAAAAGATATTTTGATAAATGTTTTTCAGTAGAAGTCAAGCTGCTTGGTTACCAGCATTTTTCAAAATATCTTCTTCTAGAAGGAAAAAAAGTAAATGACAGAATTTCATTTTTGGGTAAACTATTTTTTTAACAACGAGGTTGTAAATAAAGATCAGAAAATCAAATATTAGTCTTTCTACTTTGACGTTTAATTCATTGCCATTTCTTTGTGAAATTTACTAGCAATGTCTAAATGAAAATGATTTTAAAAAATTTTTAAATTCTTTACATAATTTTTTTCAGTGTATAGTTAAAAAACAGCAAACCGAGTGGAATCTGCAAACACTTGGAACTAGCTTTTTCTGAGCCATTTTTCAATTACTAACAGATGTCAAGGTGATTTTAGTGGATGTAAAAAGTTCACAAAAAATCCCTTAGCAGAGTAACCACAGATGTATTTCATCACATGATCTATGAACATGTTCCACTAAGTTAAACAAGCAAAATGTGTTCAAAAATAACATGAATATAAAACCTAACAAACTTTTTTTTGTGTTATGCCTAAAAAGTTTTGCTTCAAAAGTGCTATATTTCTTTACAAAAAAAAAATATATATATATATATAAAATGTGTGACCCCGGATCACAAAACCAGTTTTATGTAGCACAGTGGCCAAAAATACATTGTATGGGTCAAAATTATTGATTTTTCTTTTGCCACAAATCATTAGGACATTAAGTAAAGATGTTTGCTGATGATATTTTGTAAATTTCCTGCTGTAATAATATATCAAAACATAATTTTTTATTAGTAATCTTCATTTCTAAGAACTTAATTTGGACAACTTCAAAGGCGATTTTTTTTTTTGCACCCTCAGATTCCAGATTTTAAATATTGCCTATCCTAACAAACCAAGCATCAGTGGAAAGCTTATTTGATGTATAAATCTCAATTTCATTTGGTCTAGGGTCACATATAATAGTACATTTTTAGGTGTGCTGCTAATACTTTTTGGGGCCACTTTATATACGCATTTTTAAAGATTTACAGCAAGAGCAACCCTTGCAATATCAGTGCATTAGTTTTGTTAATATTCTTAAGGTCGTCCAGGCTCTGCATAAAATGCAGCCTCTCCCCTGCACGACTCAAGGTCTCTCTGCCTGTAGCCTTTGAGCTTTCTTTCTTTCTTTTTTTTCACTTCCTGTTCAGCTGTATATGGTAGCTTGGAGTATGCAGTCTTGCTGCAAAAGCCAGACCTCAAAAGCAGCAAACTTGTTGAATCGTCTTTGCTCACTGCAGGACAAACCAATCGCTGTGTACATGATTCCAGCAGAATCCCATCAAGCAGCTCTGACAGAAACAGATGAGTTGTGACAGTAGCACATCAGTAGAACACCATCAAGATCAAAGGGATCGCATGTTGCTGTGGTTGCTGGCTGCTCCATTTCCAGCCACTGTTTTTCAGCAGCCGTGCTACAAACTCATCGCTACAGCTATGACGGTTCTCCAACATCAGCAAATATATGGTGGTTTCTGAACGTAACCACATTCACATAATAGCTTACAATAACCACGTAAACATGCCATGCTTACTGTACATGTCAGTCTGCTTGTGTCATGTTTGATATTTTACCGTGACATATAAAAAGTGAACAAAACAGCCGCAGAGTGGCGTGTTTTCTGAAGATCAAGACTGTTAGGATGACATAAACTGAAGCTGAACTTCTGTCCTGGCGAATTAGTGACAGGAAGCCCCTCAACAGTCGATATCCAGACAGTTTTTGTTGTTTTTGGGTGTCCCTTCTTGTCTTGATCACATCTGCTAAAGGGGAAACACATACACATACATGTATGGAAAGCTGTACCTTCCTAAAGTCCTAGACAGCAGAGGAGGCATTTTTGTTTGACAACCACCTACTAGCGTGTACACGGCTCCATCACTGAGTCAAGGAGTGGCAGATAAGTTTCCAAAGGTTAACCTCTAACTTTTTTTGCCGTAGACCTTAACCTCCCACTCATGCAAAACATTCCTCTCAGTGGCGAACCCACTGGTTTCCCCCTCTCCAGGTACTGATTTCTTATAAATGTCTCATTTTAAATAAGTATGACAATTTCTGAGGCTCAGTCAGATGAGGAAAGTGACTGCCACAGACGGTATAGTTATAACTCAGAGTGAAGAGGCAGCACATGAGCGTTGAATGATACAGAGACGATTCTGGTTTCTGTTTTCACTTATATTGACAACTGATGTGGAAGAAGAAACCCTTCACCTGCTCGGTCTCTTCACCACCACAAGGCCTCACAATGCCAGGCTACATCTGAGAATGATGATTGATTACAGCTGCCCGTGGGTGGGCAGTCCATCCGCTTGTGTTATTCCGCCCTGTAGCAAACCAGCGTCATCGCCCTTGCGCTCTGATCCTCGATAGGCGTCCTTTACCCTACTTGAAAAGAGAAATTGTGAAACTGAACTTATTTCAGGTCAAAATATCTCTTAATTCTCTCTTTCAAAACAGTCTTTTTTCATCTCTTACCACTTACTGAAGCGAGTGTAATTTCTTGGAAACACAAAATTAAAAGTACAAAACAGAATTATGGCTGTAGCTACGAACTGTCGAACATTGGAAATTACAAAAAAGTACACTGCAAAAGAATTTTGAACAGTAAAAGACTTTAAAAATGCTACAGTAAAAAACTATTTTTACTGTATGTCATTTTATGGTAAAATTATAGTTTTCGGAAGTAAAAAAGCGAAAAATGTTCATTGACTTTCCCAGAATTCCCTGCGTTACAGTTCACATTAAATTTTTTCTTACCAGTTATGTTCATTAGGGTTGTATGTTGCATGTAATGTTGTTAAATTAATGTTTATTGCTTTATTACAGTATCGTGTGTTACCATGATGGTCTTTAGTATTTGTGTGAATTAAACAGATTACAATACTTCAATAGGTCAGTAAATTAACATTATATCAGTTTAATGAAATATGTTTTTTAAATGTAAATGTAAATAAAATCTGAAAAACCTAAAATGCAGCTACCATATTTTTTACAGTAAAATTCTACTTGCAAATTCTAACTGGCACCTACAGCTGCCAGTTTACTGTACATTTTACAGTTTTTTTTTTTTTTACAGTGTGTAGAACGTAACAACATACAGTTGTTATATGCTTTGCTGTAGTTCAGAGAAACGGTTCTCATTTTTACATCCACAACACATTTATCATTTTTGGGTGCATTTCTTTAAATGACATACCTAATTGCCAAACCATAACCCTAATGTGTGTTTTAATCATAAACAGATGTTTTAGATTTGTTAGTTGTGTTATTCACAAACTCAGAGAAAAAAAAATAGCCATTGTGAGATTTTTAAATATTTTCTCCAGGCAGAATATAAGTTTCCAAGGCAGAATTTATTTGATCAAAAATAGAATAAAATAGTAATATTTGTGAAGTATTATTATATTATTATACAATTTAAAATAACAGTTTAGTATTTTCTTATTTTTAAAATGTGATTATTCTACTATTTTTTTTTAATTTTCAGCATCATTACTCCAGTCATCAGTGTCACATGATCCTTCAGAAATCATTCTAATATGCTGATTTGATGACCAGAAATATTCTTCTTATTATCTTTTCTATTATATTTTTTATATTATTATCTTATTTCTTATTATTAATGTTGACAGCTGTGCTGCTTAATGAATGGAAAGGTCAAAAGAACAGCATTTTCTATTTAAATATAATTTTTTGTATCAGTGTAAAGGTCTTAACTTGTCACTTTTGGTCAGTTTAATCCTTGCTGGAAATATATATATATATATATATATGTGTGTGTGTGTGTGTGTGTGTGTGTGTATGTGTGTATAGTTCAAAGATAAAATAAACAAAGAAAAACTTTTGCGCGGTACATGTACATGAAAAGTATTGTAGTATGAAAAAGTATTTCAAGATTAAAAACGATTCTCATCTATTAATCTACAATTTCCATATCCTTGTACAAAGTCAAAACGTATTTTTTTTCTATATAAAGCAGGACTAATTCCAATAATCTGACCCCTATACGCTCTTCCCACTGGGAAAAGGTGTTGAGTTTCACTCAGCAATCTCACAGGAACAGCAGACAGAACAAGATCGAGAGTGAGAGATTTTTATAAACGTACTCACAATCCATTCTGAGCCATATACAAATTATTTGGTGTGCATCCAATTCATGGAATTGATACAGACACGGATATGAGCAGACAACTGCACTTGACTGTCACCTGACAGGAGCATCCGGCTGAGGGGAAACATACAAGCATGAGCAGTAGCCCGCAACTGTTGAATCTATTGAATGAGAGGCAGCCATGTGGCATATAGACGTCATATCTGAAGTGTGTTAGTGAGAGCGAAAGCATCATAGTATTGGGTGAGGTTGAATTAAAGCCAGGCTGATGTGAGAGGTTTATTTTATCACAAGGCAGAAAAACAAAAGATGCACATTTCATACTAGGTCTACTTAGGAGTCCTAAGTCACGTTTTGTTTTTCTGCTGTGGGACATACTGACCTCCCAGTTACCTCTTTGCCATCTCTGTACCGTGATCAAAATCTGTGTAGCAAGGAAAATTACAGCATTCAAGCAGATGCATCTCCCAACATGTTTTATTAATTGTCATATAAAAGATTCACACAGCCTGCTCCCAGTTGCCTTTCTATCAGAATGTCTGTGCCCTGGTAACTATTGCTTACCTCCAAATGCCAGCCACATATATACAAGCAAATTGAAATAAGCATCAAATATGAATGAAATTCATTTATTTGGATGATTTTTGACATATGAAGGATGTGAAGGATGTTTACTATTTCTTAAAGAGAAGGGCATAATTTTTTTAAAACAAAAATTTCTTATGACAAACTTTCAGAATTAATATTTGAAAAAAAAAAAACATTGCATTAATTAGTATGTTCATTTTACATGAATATTGATTTGACAATGACCAAAAATAATTAATTGTCAGTATCTTCTGTAGCTTCTGAAGGGCAGTACTAAATGAAAACAAATATGAAATTTAGGCAAAATAAGAAAAATGTGCACATCTTCATTCTGTTCAAAAGTTTTCACCCCCCAGCTCTTAATTAATCTTTTTTTTTTCTTTTGGAACACCAGTGAGTGTTTGAACCTTCTGTAACAGTTGTAATCAGTTGTCCTCAGTGTGAAACACTGGATCTTAAAATCATACATTTATTGTTGGAAAGGGTTCAAATACACAAAAATGTTAAAATAAAAAAATAAATAAAAAGAAAAAAAGAATTTAGGGGACCTAAATGATTTTTCTGAAGAACAGCAGGCAGTTTAACTGTTCAGGACAAGGGACTCATGAAGAACTATCAAAAAAACAAAAAAAACAAAAACACACACACACACACACACACACACACACACACACACACACACAGCTATGGATCACTGTGGACTATATATAAACGTCTTTTATGTGAAATATCTTATTCAGGTCAGTACTAAATAAAAAATAACATGCATTTTGTATGATCCCTCTTATTTCGATAAAATAATTATCTTTTTGCAGATTCTGCAAGGTGTATGTAAACTTTTGACTTCAACTGTATATTTTCATTTATATATAATATATATGCTTAAATATTCTCAATTCTGCCTATTTTAGCCTAGACTTTCTATATCTAAAACCATTAACTTTCATTTCCAAAATATGACACATATATAATTCTAATATAATATAATATAATATATATGAAATACATATTATAATATAAAACAATACATATTTAATAATACAATACAATGTCATGTTTTTATTCAGCATGAATGCATATAAATTGATCAAATGTGTTAAAGTTGATACCAAAAAAGTTTGATTCCAAACAAATGTTGTTCTTTTGAACCTTCTATTCATCAAAGATTTAAAAAAAAAACATGTGAAAAAGAGGGGCACCACTTGTGTTACAATAATAGTTTTTAAGCAAACATTTTTACAAAATGAAAATTATAAAAAAAGAAAATCTATCAATGAATATTAAAAAAAAAAAAAAAATCCAACAATATTTTGACACTGACAAGTAGTATCTATTAGTTATTTTCTATATATAGTTATATTTTAATGTATGTTTATATAAATGTATTTATTTGTTATAGACAAAATCTAAAATCCCATGTCAGTTCATCGCTGTTGATCAAGATTGTACTATTATTTTACCCCTAATAATGTGATCTTATCTTGTGTTTTCTCATCTGTCTGTCAACAGGAGGATGTTCCCTTTCCTCAGTTTTAACATCAGCTCATTGGACCCCTCGGCTCATTATAATATATATGTGGATGTAGTTCTTGCAGACCAGCATCACTGGAGGTACCAAGGAGGCAAATGGGTCCAGTGCGGCAAGGCAGAAGGCAACATGCCAGGTACCCGACGAGTCACACGGGTGTCTTTTTCTGCCCACTATCTACTTTTAAACTCTACAAACAAGATAAATGTCTTTATCTCCATTGTGGTTTTCACAGTGTAAGTGTTTTCTGAGCAGTGCAGAAAACTTCACATACGAATAGCTCTGTCTTTTTGTGGCTAGAAGTGCATGAGTGTTTCTGATACCACTGTATGCCACAATCAGAGGAACCTAAGCATGTGGCCCACCACAACAGCTCTGCACTGCAACTGCTTTTCAAGGGTGACTGCACGGTAGTGACAGAGTGAAGCATTTGACATTGCACACCTAATTAGCTTATATAACAATCAATTTATAAAGTACGTTCTAAATGGAAATACTCATACTTTTACAATGTCAACCTAGTCTTTCTCTACCTAAACTCCTGAGCTTTCCTTACCTAAATATGACACTTATTTAATTATAATAATTATATAATATAATAAAAATGTATAAAATATATAAATATGAATTTAAAAATAAGCAAATAAAAATGTATAATTAAACACACTACCATTTAAAATGTTGAGGTCAGAGTAAGAGTTCTTAAATTACTGTTTTTATTCAGCAAGGATGCATTCAATTGATCTAAAGTGACAGTAAAGGCTGTTCAGAAGAAGAGTTTTGTTACAAAACTTTCTGTTTCAGATAAATGCTGTTCTGTGGAATGTTCTATACATCAAAAAACCCTAAAAATGTATAACAGTTTCCACAAAAATATTAAGCGGCACAGCTGTTTACAACTTTGAATATAATAAATGTTTCCAGAGCATCAAATCAGCATATTAAAATGATTTCTAAAGGATCATGTGACATTGAATATTGGAATATTGAGCATAAGAGACCTGTTTCACAAACATTAAAATATCATACTGACTCAAAACTTAAATGGTATTTTTAATAGTGTTATTATATTAACAATATACTGTTTCACTAAAAGTAAAATATGGTTTAAACATGAAGATTTACATATACACTACAAGTCAAAAGATTTGAACAGTAATATTTTTTTATGTTTTTTAAGTAAATCTCTTATGCTCACCAAGCCTGCAAAGTACATTAAAAACAGTAACATTTTTTAAATAGTTGTATTTTTTAAATAAAGGTTTTCTGTTTGAATATATTTTAAAATGTATTCCTGTGATTTCAAAGATGAATTTTTAGCATTATTACTCCATACACATGACCCTTCAGAAATCATTCTAATATTCTGATTTCCTGCCTTAAAAAAATATTTATTTTTATTATTATTATGTTAAAAACAGCTGAGTAGAATTTTTTCAGTTTTTTTTTGATAATTAAAAAGTTAAGAAGAACAGCATTTATCTGAAATTGAAATCTTTTGTAACATTATACATGTCTTTATCATCATTTCTGATCAATTTAAAGCATCCTTGCTAAATAAAAGCAATTAATTTCAATGATTTCTCTATAATGGCTACAAGCTTTTAATAGTGTATAGTGATCTCATGTTTGGATCTTTCTATTCATCAAAAATCCTGTTTTTTTTTGTTTTGTTTTTTTTAAATATTGAAAAATAATAATATTACTACTAATAATAAATGTTTCTTAAACAGCAAATAAGCATATTAGAATGATTTCTGAAGGATCATGTGACACTGAAGACAGAGTAATGATGCTGAAAATGTAGCTTTGATCACATTTTAAAATATTCAAATAGAAATCAGTTATTTTAAATAGTAAAAAAGTTTCACAATATTACTGCTTTTGCTGTATTTTGAATCAGATAAATGCAGTGAGCAGAAATCTTACTGTTCAAAAACTTTTGACTGGTAGTATATTTATGCTTAAATGCTTAAGTGTATATTTTTTTTTTTTTTTTTTTATACAGGAAACAGAATGTATATGCACCCAGACTCTCCAAATACTGGAAATCACTGGATGAGACAGGAAGTTTCCTTTGGCAAACTGAAGCTTACCAATAACAAAGGCAGCTCTAACAATGTAGCACAGGTAATTTAATATAATAATAAACTACAGTAAAGCAGTCTTACTGCACCATACCCAGATCTGAGTCATCCGTGTCAACATTTTTTGTAGTCAAACAGAGATTACGGTTACCAATTAGGTTAAACATGTATAACACCATATCTGCACTATTTCTCTGACATTTGCATTGCTTGGAAAACAGATGATAGTGCTGCAGTCGCTCCATAAATACCAGCCACGTCTTCACATCGTGGAGGTGAAAGAGGATGGAACGGAGGATCCCTTTCTGACCTCAAAAACTCAGACGTTTGTCTTCCCTGAGACTCAGTTCATTGCCGTCACTGCCTACCAGAATGCAGATGTAAGTCACGTCATCAAAACGCATCATGCTGTGGGTTATTTTCTTATTAATCAGATTGCAACTGCCACATAACCACTGCTGACAGCAAACAAAGATACATATCATCACAGTGTGGGATGACCCAGGCAAGAGAGTTGTGTTATGTCTGCACTTTGAGTCTGTGATGTGTGTAAAGTAAGTGCTGAAGATGTTAAGTCTGACTGTAGGAAAGAGTATGAGTGTAATTCATGAATTATTTCACAGTGGCAGCGATCTATCAGTCTCCCTGACTATGCTTCCTGTGCCCATGTGACTTTACTCTTACCCTCTGTCTCTGCCCTTTCTCCAACCTCTTCCCCTGCCATTTCTTTCACAGATCACTCAGCTGAAAATAGATCATAACCCGTTTGCTAAAGGTTTCCGGGACAATTATGACACGTAAGTAAGCCTGGAGTAAATTAAATACAGAGAATTGGTCACTGTGGTGCACTACTTCTCATTTAAATATGTCTGTCTATTTATCTGCCTGTCTGTCTGTCTATCTATCTATCTATCTATCTATCTATGTTTTGGTCTGTCTGTCTGTCTGTCTGTCTATCTATCCATCTATCTATCTATCTATCTATGTTTTTGTCTATCTATCTATCTATCTATCTATCTATCTATCTATCTATCTATCTATCTATCTATCTATCTATCTATGTTTTTGTCTATCTATCTATCTATCTATCTATCTATCCTTTGTCATCTGTCTGTCTATCTATCTACCTATCTGCCTGTCTGCTTGTCTGTCTGTCTACAATATTTGTTTGTCTATACACCGGTAAACTTTCAAACTTCAAGACTTTTTAAATTACTTTTCACAAAATAAGACTTAGTCAAGCCAACATTAATTCTACATCCTGTTTGCTACCTAAATATAAATTCACTTAACATTCAGGAACTGCATTTTCAGAAGGGGGTTTGACCTTTTACCCTCTATTTTCTGACGTAGGCTGTACGCACCTCCTGACTCAGACCGCCTCACACCTTCCCCAACTGAAAGCCAGCAGCTCCTCCCAGGCAGTTGTTACCCACACCAGCCATACTTGTCTGATCAATACATGAGCTCCCTGCCTCAGAGTCGTTTCTACAGCCGCGAGCCGGTCAGCATGACTCAGCAATGCCCCAAAGACCCCGCCACCAGCCCTCACAGCCGCTTTTACCTGCCCAGCCAGCAGGGGATGCCCCCGAACCGCCTTGACTTCAACGCGTACGAGAGCGAATACACCTCCAACAGCCTTTACAAGCCGTTTCCAATTCAGACATCCCCACACCACCCTCTGAGCTACTACTCTGAAAGCCCTTTCGCTTCCGGGCCGGTTTCTGGTGCCAACGCAGGAGCGTGGAGCTCAGGGCGGCCCTCACCGCAGTACCTTAATCACCCACACCACAGTAAACCCGGGTCTAGTCTCGGCTGGTTCCGAACCATCTCGTCCCCAGCCGCGTCCTCATCTCCCTCGGTGGCAAACTCGCGCTTCCATTCCTCCCCGTCACTCCTGGATCCCCAGCGCCAGCCGCTGCTCCAAGACAAGCCCAAAGAGTCCGGGGAGGACGCTTGGATGGAAGCCCCCTCGGTTAAATCGGTGGACTCAGCTGACTCAGGTTTATTCGAGGGAGGAGAGAACAAGAAGAGGCGCGTGTCACCTTACACATCCAGCACGGAAAATTCCCCTCCCAACCGCAGCACAGAGGCTTGCGAAAAGGACAATTGCAGTGACGCGGGCTACTACGGCTTCTACACCCACTGAAGACTAGCACTCAGACTGTGCTCCTGCTGTCTTCCACCCACCGTCTTTCTGCATGACCCGAGACGCAGGGATCAAGCTCTCTGTGATAGTAGCTACAGTGCCAGGTGTTAGGTGGCCCCTCTGTGCTTTGTGTTCCCTGTGTTAGATGTTTGGGGGTCATGTGGAGGTGTTCTGAAGGTCACTGTCACACAAAAGACGAAGATGATGTGACTGCGCTGAGACACTGGCCTGGAGACACACAGACAGACAGACTTGTGTGAATTTAGCAGCTGAAGATTTCACAGCACACCTGCTGACACCCCCCCAAAGGAACTGTCTCTGTCCCCCTCGTCAGCCACAGACATGAAAACACCTCAGAACAACCCACGCGCCACAAGAACGGTCAAACAAACAATCAAATAGTTTTTGTCACATTCACATCGAACCAAAAATGAAAAGCCCATCATCATTTACTCTATCATTTACTCTCCTCCATGTCATTTCAAACCTGTTTGACTTAATTTTGTCTGTAAAACAAAGACATTTTTTACAACAAATTTAAACTAAGTACTTTCGAACTTCAAGGATGCAAAATCACTATAAAAAATAGTACTCGTGCTGCATTTCAAGTGATCTAAAGAATAATGATAGCTTTGGATGAGGAAATACATAAAATTAGAAACGCTAGAAAATTTCATAAGTAATTACAAAGAAGAAAGAAGTAACAAAGTGAACTAAAGATTACATTTTGAAATAGAAAGACTGAAATTGACAAAAACCTACCTGTGGGAACTTTTCCCCAAGACGCAAAATACGTACCAATAAGTACACATCACTGCAGTTTCCAACAGAAATGAGCACTATGGTGGTAAAACAGTGTGCACTTGTAATCATTTTCGTACACAGTTATGATTCCAGCTTCATAAGTTTCGTTCTCCAAATGTAATAGGCTTGCTAGGTAGGAATCCTTAGGTACGAATCCTGTGACAAACATGATGCACGAGAAAAGATGAGAGATTGAAAAACAAGTTCAAAAGGCATGCTTGCAATTGCGTTTTTACTCACATTTGCTTTTGTTCATACTATGGTGTACATTTAGATGTAGTGCAGATGGTATGTTATTTTAAGCGTATTTAAACGTAAAGTGGCATTACGTCACGAAAGTGACGGTAGGGTAGACTGCGAGGGTTTAGGGTGTGATTTGGGACAGGGCCGTACAAAACGTCACATAAAATGTACCAAATGTAAGTTCATCTGTTCTGGGGAAGAAAAACAAACAAAACACGCTTAGCACCACTACAAATATGTCAAGAAACATATTTCGCGTCTTGTGAAAAAGTTCCCACAGGTACGTTTTGGTCATGAGATCAGGTTAGAAATAGCATTTGTAACTTCAAAAAATATTTTTTACAGTGCACAGATTCTGAAATTGACTTGCTCAAGATGTGATGCTGTGATGTTTAATATCTTCAAACAGGTTGTTTGAACATAGTTGTCATTATGGATGATCTCACCAGAAATAACGTCAAAAAAAGAACAAATTAAGCAGAAGATATATATATATATATATATATATATATTTAAAAAGATTGTTACATGCGCTTGTGTGCTGCATAACAATTTGGCACAATGCAGGTTTAATTCATTGTGCATCTGAATGCGAGCATTCATTACAGTACAACATTTGTGTGTCCAGTCAATTCCAAAATGCACCCCTACAGGGAGCACAATCAATAAGCACATTAAAGCCCAGGCCACTCAGACAACACATGCTGGAAATAAAATAGCCATGATGTCTAACAGAGCATGGCTGTATGCACCAGCTGGAATTCCATCCTTTAATAGACAGACATAATATGGTTGATAGAATGCATGAGTTATTACATATGCAGTTATATGAAGTATCCATTCAAAAGTCTGGGGACTAATTACATTGTTACAAATAAATAAATACATACATACATACAGTTGAGATTAAAAGTTTACCCCATTTCAGAATCTGCAAAATACTAATTATTTTTCTAAGAGCGAGAGCATACAAAATGCATGTTATTGTTTATGTAGTACTGACCTGAATACGATATTTCACATAAAAGTGTACATATAGTCCACAAGAGAAAATAATAGTTGAATTTACAAAAATAATTACATCCTCTTGATTCTTAATACTGTGTTCTTACTTGAATGATCCACCGCTGTGTTTGTTTTTTGTTTAGTGATTGTTCATGAGTCCCTTGTTTGTCCTGAACAGTTAAACACACATTCTTTGGTTTTCCAGCATTTTTGTGTATTTGAATCCTTTCAAACAATGACTCTATGATTTTGAGATCCATCTTTTTACACTGAGGGACTCATATGCAACTATTACAGAAGGTTCAAACGCTCACAGATACTCCAGAAGGAAAAAAACATGCATTAAGAGCCAGGGGGTGGAAAACATTTTGAATCTGAAGATCAGGGTAAATTAATTAATAAATTAAACAAATAAATAAATAAATTAAACTTATTTTGTCTTCTGGGAAACATGTAACTATCTTCTGTAGCCTCTGAAGGGCAGTACTAAATGAAATAAAATATAATACTTAGACAAAATAAAAATGTACACATCTGTTCAAAAGTTTTCACCCCCGGCTCTTAATGCATTGTTTTACTTCTGGAGCATCAGTGAGCATTTGAACCTTCTGTAATAGTTGTATATTAGTCCCCCAGTTGTCCTCAGTGTGAATAGATGGATCTCAAAATCATAGTCATTGTTGGAAAGGGTTCAAATACACAAAAATGTTGAAAAATCAATGAATTTGTAGGACCTGAAGGATTTTCTGAAGAACAGCAGGCAGTTTAACTTTAGGACAAGGGACTCATGAACAAAAACACAGCTGTGAAACATTCATAAACAATAACATGCATTTTGTATGATCCCTCTTATTTTGGTAAAATAACGTTTTGCTGATTCTGAAAGGGTTGTAAACTTTTGACCTCAACTATAAAATAAAATAAAATAAAATGCAGTTGTTTTTAACACCCTATTCATCAAAGAATTCTATTGTGGCCTTCACAAAAATATTAATACAAAACTGAACCTAAAGTAATTCTTAAATTTGTACATTTCTGAAAAAGCATTTCACTTTCCGTACCATGTATAAGTAAAACTGGCAACTTATATGACGTCAGTTGTTTGTGACAAGGCCTTGTAATCCTCAGGTTTCATTTAGCTAAAGTCCATGAGTTAGAATAAACACGCTAGTGTCAATCTGATGACCTGTAACAGGACATACTTAAACCAACAGCATCACGTCTTGAGGCGTCACACATGACGGTATACAGATAGACAGGGTGGAAAAATGGACACCTGGCAGGGGCTTCAGACTGACTATACATCATCTTTATTCAAACAACAGAGTAACATGCAGACAGCCCACACACAGACGTCAGTGACACAGAGGAAGAGTGAGCCTTCAGTCTAAGCCTATCTGGCACCGCTGGCATTCAAAGGTGAGAATGACCTCAGACAGATAAGTGGGTGACATGATGCCACTGCAGAAGACAGTACATGGACTTCTGGGACACGCCGGAAGCCTGTGAGCTCAGATCTGTCAATTTATAGAAGCTTTCTGCACCTTTCAGATCACAAATATGCACACGGACATATGTTTTTTTGTGTCCGAATACGAAACCACCATTACTTGTAAAATAGAACAATTAAAAATAATTCTTTGTTACTTGTTGCTATCTATGTGTTCAGAGAAGTTTCCGAGAAATTGTAAAGTGCTGCAAAAACCAACATGGTATCAACATTCTGTGGTCACTCTGTGATCACAGTTTTTTTTTTTTTAAGTCAGCAAACTGACTCTAACTGCCTCTTAATGCAAAACCAAATGAAACGAGAGTAATATGGTTAAGACTATATTGCTAGATTAGAAAGCCATTGCTTAGTTATTCAGCATAAACCATGCAATTCAGATGCTTGGAAATTTGTAATGATCTAAAAAATAATTTGAATTCATTCGTCTATGGGTTGATAAACAAAAAGCAAACTGCTGCTAGAGATAGCATCAGTATTATTTAACTGACAATCAACGTTACAAAACAAATTTGTATTTTAAAGTGCAATTAAAGTGTTTCTATATGTTAATTTAAAAATAATGTGTAATTAATGTTCATGTTTGGTTTGTTTTTATACACTGAAATGCACTGAAACGTTTGCTACTGTTGATGTACACTGTTGTTGTCATATTAGCAGTCGATCCATGTTTTGGCTGACCCCTGGTGGACATTATGCCCCTCATATCTTTGAGTCTCAATAGCAGGTCTTTTAAGAAACCTACTTAGGTATTCTCTCTGACACCATTCTTGTCTATCTATTGAGTTAAATGCAACGTTACTAATAATAAAAGAGGTGCTTCTATAGTAAGTTCCCTCAGCCAAGCAAACTGAGCCTCAGACACAGCTGTCAAAATACTGTATATAATATTAAATGATGTTTTTGATTCATTCTAAATGTAATAAAGACTGAACTATACGAATCCATTTTCTATTCTTTAATATTGTACATTTTATTGTTGTTTTAAATAACTATACAAGTGATGACTCAATTGAACATTTGTACACTATGATTTTGTTCATCCAGGCCTACACAAAATGGTCGCTTCTGATATCACATTTTAAACTGTGTGCTTAATTCATACTAAAATGCCAATAAATATAATATCAATGTCTAAAATCAAAACACGACATTTGGTTTGTTAAAAAAAAATAATAAGACGTGCAGTGTGGACACATTTCAGGACCCAAGTAAAAGTCAATGAGGGCCCAAATTAGAGTTAATCCATTTACTCCTCAATCCTGCTCGAGTTAAGACACAGCTTTGGAAAAGAAATAACGGTCCTTTTATAAACCGGCGAGTTAATGGAAGAAAAAGCTAGTTAATGAGACCTCTCAATATTACATGTGATCAGATAATAAGTTTTCTTTATCCACACTCTTGTATCCACCAGCACATAAGTACTTACATAAAGTGAAATTTAAAGCAATTTAACATTGTCCATAGAAATGTGCATGTGCAATTGTTTAAACTAAATACATTCTTGTTTACCTTTTGGCTTATATTTTATCCAAACTGAAAGACAAGTCAAAATGTCCAACAAGTTTCTGTGTCCTCAACAAATAGAAATGTTCAAAATGTATCCATCCTCTCGCTGTTTGGTGAAAGCATCATCCTTGCTCAATGGATTCGGTTTAATACAAAAACCCTTGGCAATTCATCGTTGCTCCCAAAAGTTTATATAGTCTTTCAAAAACTGTGTGCAAATTGAACTGATCACAGGCATTAAGTGTCCACAGTGTTGCAGCAATCTGCCTCCTTCACCATAATTCCAGGTTTTTAACATTGGCAAAACCAGGATTCTCCCTAATCTTCCAATAGGTTCCATTGTGAAGCCAAACCTCCCTTCCAGCAGCATCCAAAGTTTTCCTGTAAAATGGGAACATTTTAATATTCCAACTCTAATTGTTATGAATAAATCCTATGTTGGGTTGATGTCAACTCACCTGAAGAAGCGAGGGATATGCTCCTCTCCTCTCTTGGCTAGAATTTTCCTCCTTTCTCTTTGCTTTTCCTCTACTTCGTCCTTCTTTTTATCAGTCTCCTCTATTTTCCCCTCCTCAAGAAGCCTAACAACAATGATGATTAATGAATGATTATTTTAGCAAAAGACATGAGTGCAAGAGTTGCACAGAGTTTACATGTTCTTATAGTGCTGGCTACACACGTAATTGTGCGTTTTTAATGGGAAAGTATTAACATGATAACATGCCCTACTCCAACGTCTCTCTATCACTGTCTATTAGGAAGGTCTCACCTTTGGTCAGGGCGCAAGCGTGTATCTGTAGGGGGCAGCAGGGGCTTAAGGCCAGGGGTCAGCTCATTCATCTCCATCGCAAAGCTAGAGAAGCCATAGTACATCATGTAGTTCTTGGGCTGTGGATCTGTAAGGAAGAAATTTGAAGTTCACCCAGGATGACTTCTGCTGTTGAGAACCCTCAAAATGTGAAGAGAGTCCATAGCAGCTAGAGTTATTATATAATGCTGACCAATATCCAAATATGTATGTAGCTTATTTTTTAGCAAATGCATAATTGACATTCGATAAAATAAAAATTAAGAAATACAGTTGAAGACAGAAGTTTACATACACTTATACATGTATTATAGCATGTATAAATAGCATGTATTACACACAAAATACATGCTACTTATTTAATACTGACCTGAATAAGATATTTTACATAAAAGATGTTTACATATAGTCCACAAGATATAATAAACACCAAGGACAACTGAAGGACTCAAATGCAACTATTACAGAAGGTTCAAACACTCACAGATTCTTAAGAAGGAAAAACGATGCATTTACAGCCAGGGGTGTAAACTTTTGAATGGCATGAAGATGTATACATTTTTTCATGTTTTGCCTAAATATAATATTCGTTTCATTTAGTACTGCCCTTTCAGAAGCTACAGAAGGTACTTGCATGTTTCCCAGAAGACAAAATAAGTTTACCCTGTAAAAGCTTTCACTCTTAATGCACTGTGTTTTCTTCGGAAGCATCAGTGAGCGTTTGAACCTTCTGTAATAGTTGCATATTAGTCCCTCAGTTGTCCTTGATGTGAAAAGATGGATTTCAAAATCATACAGTCATTGTTGAAAAGGGTTCAAATACACAAAAATGCTGAAAACCCAAAGAATTTTTGGGACCTGAAGGATTTTTTTTCTGAAGCAGTTTCACTGTTCAGGACATACAAGGGACTCATGAATAACTATCACTAAACTAAAAAAAAACAAAACAAAAAAAAAAAACACACAACACAGCTGTAAGTTGTAACACCATAAGAATCAAGCGTATGTAAACTTGTAAACGGGACATTTTTTTTATAAATAAAATTAGTATTTTCTCTTGTGGACTATATGTAAACTATTATATCTTTTATGTGAAATATTCAGGTCAGTTTTTTTAAATAATAAAAAAAAAATAATATGTATTTTGTATGATCCTTCTTATTTTGGTAAAATAATGAACACTTTGCAAATTCTGCAAGGTGTATGTAAACTTTTGACTTCAACCGTACATTACATTTCAAAGGTAATTTGGGTTGCAAACAGCAGTTCATGCAGCAGTTGGCTGTTTGTTGACTTGAAAGATGAGGACAATATTTAATAAAATAGAGGAAAGGTGACTACTCACTTGGCTTCCAGATACACTGTGGATTGGGAAGGGTGTCACAGAAAATCCCTTCATGCCAAAATCCACCAAAACGATGGACGACATTACCAGATTCGTCAAGAACTTGTCCTTGCACTTCGTTTTTGGAACCATCTGAACCCCAGTAACGTGACTGAGAGGGGAAAAACATTTTCTGAATTTGTACAAAGACTTCACCTATATGTACTCAAAATGAATAAAATGACAGGAAACCTGAACTCACCTTGACAAATGTGATCTTACAGGTGCAGACTGAACTTTTCAGGTTGCGAATAATGACTTCACCATAGTGCTCAAGGTATCGCTGCTGACTAAGGACGTTGTGGATGCACGTCACCACTTTGTTCCATTCATAGTGGTCCCCGTATCTACAAGAGTGGTATATCAAAAACCAAAGATTAGAATTCTTCTTAAAGGTGACATATCATGAAAATGTTACTTTATCTGTGTTTAAGTGCTATAATCGGGTCCCCAGTGCATCTACCAAACCAGAAAATGTGAAAAAGAACCTTTTGGTAAGCCTTTCTCTGTAACCATATGAAAAAAAAATGCGCAAGTCAGATTTCACTCCCCTGGTGACATAGATAGGGGATCTAATTAGGGGATTATATTACTGCCCCTTAAGCTGCACGTTTCCACCCATGGAGCTGCCATTTTGTTTTAGCAAGCGACAACTGTGTACCAGCTCTACCACCATTGCAAAAGGTTCAAGAAAATCATGCTAACTGTTCTGTCTCTGACTGTACTGACGAGCACAGAACACTATTTAGAGTCCCAGCCTTAGAGGAGACAAGAAAGCAGTGGATTTATTGATTTGTTTACTGTATATTACGCTTCTGCCACACAGATCTAATATAAACACGCAATTTCTTTCCCAGCTGTTAACCTTCACAGACAAACCGACTGTTTTTGTAACTTCTGTGCGTTTTTAAAATAAGCTTGCATGTATTTGACAGTTTAAAGCGCAATAAGACATGAAGGAGAACTTAGTTTAGTACTCACATGCTGTGTGACAGCCGCTTTCTGTGCACTTGCTTTGGAAGTGTGCGCTCAGAAAACCGTATATCAGAGGTTTAAACTAATGTGTTTTAAAACGCATAATTTTGGCGTGGCAGACAGTATAATCAAAACCAAACAGATGCTTTTTAGCAGAGTATCTGAGGTACAAGCTGTAAGGGCACAGCCCTATTCTGGAAAAGGGGGCGTGGAGCAGCAGCTCATTTGCATTTAAAGAGACATGCACGAAAACAGCTTCCAAAATGGCATTTTCAAAATATATAAAATATATAACAAATGATCTGCGTGGTATTTTCAGCTGAAAGTTCACAAACCCGTTCTGGGGACACCTTATATTACATATTGTAAACAGGGGCATAATAGGTCTCCTTTAAACATTATAATTAAAAAACCTCTGACACCAAAGTCAAGCTAATACTTGCTTTTTTAGAGTCACGTTCACCATCCCCGTTGGCATGATCTCCAAAGACTTTCCCCAAAACTTGTTCTTCCATCTCTGGTCTGCTCTCAACATATAAAAAAAATACATTAATGAAATTCAAATTCAAACATACAGTACATTAAGACATCATCACACAGGTTTTAAAACATACCCTGCCAGAAGTTGAAATTGTCTGATTCTGCATGACACGCAGATATTGGTGGATGATGGGAAACCTGAGGGCAAACACAAAACCACAGAGTAAAAAACTGCTTCATAGCAAGCTTATCTGATGCATGATAAGTAGTGATTATTAATTACCTGTTCACTAATGTAGCAGAAACCTCTGTCCTCTCTAATACATTCAAATGTCTCTCCCAGAACTGGATTGAAAGGTTTGTAACGGTTGCGATACTGAGCCGTGGCATAGCCAGATATGGCAAAAGCAGCAATATAAACCTTTACAGAGACAAAACAGAATGTTTCTACTAAATATAAAGAAATACACTACTGTTCAAACATTTAAGGTGACAGTAAAACATTTATAATGTTGAATAAATGACATGAAGAAACTGAACAAACTGAGTCTAAATCCAGAAGAACTGTGGCAATGTCTCCAAGATGTTTCAAGAAACTTACCTGCAAAGCTACAATATTGTTAAGTTTAGTTTTAGGCACTTGTGTAAAAATGCTGTAAAATGAGGATGCTGTCAAAAATGATGTCATAAATAGATTTTCTTTATCAATTAACTTCTATTAACTCAATTAAATCAACATTTGTTGTGACTAGACTGCGTTTAAAGCAGCTTTTGCCCTAGGTGCACTTGCACAGGTAGCTTTGCAGGTAGGTCTCTTGAGACGTTACCACAGTTCTTCTAAATTTAGTCTGTCTCAGTTTGTTCCCTTTCTTCATGATTATTAGCTGGTGAAAATATTAATGTTCTAATAATTCTGGCCACCACTGTATACAGATTTAATAATAGTTTATCATGTAATTTATACACCTCTAAATTAATCACTCCTTTTATGATCATTTGGAGATATGCAGTTTTGCTGAAGTTTCTGTAAATATTACCATTCTCTGGTAGGGGTCATCAGTGTGATTGGCAGTGTCCAGTAGGTCAGAGTATTCCAGCTCCTCACAGAGTCTCTGCAGCAGGCACACAGGTTCATTCAGAGCTGCTGGCATAGAGACACGGGACAGATCCTTCCCTATGTTGTTGTAGAGGATAGTCATCAATCCGACATGGCTGTTGTCAGGGCAGACCGAAGGAAGAGCAGTACGACGTCCGGTGCTCTTTATTGTGTTCTGTTTTGGTGGCGCCTTTGAAAGGCTGGCGCGGTACTTGCGTGATGCCATCGCTGTTGAATTCATAAGAAAAACAGCCTCAAATGGACATATTTTATACTACTACAAACATCTTTACTGTCACTTTCATCTTTGCTGAATAAAAGTATTAATTTGTCTTACTAACCCCAAACTTTTGAATTGTTTTATATATGGACACCTAACACCAAACACATGTGTGACCCTGGGCCATAAAACCAGTCATAAGGGTTTTTAAATAAATAAGCTAAATAAGCTTTCCATTGATGTATGGTTTGTTAGTATAGGACATTATTTGGCTGAAATACAACTATTTGAAAATCTGGAATCTGAGTCCTTAGCAATGCATATTACTAAAAAAAAAAAAAAAAAAAAAAGAAGTTCTGATATATTTACAGTAAGAAATTCACAAAATATCTTCATTGAACATGATCTGTACTTAATATTTTAATGATTTTTGGCATAAAAGAAAAATTGCTATTTTTGACCCATACAGTGTATTTTTGGATATTGCTACAAATATACCTGTGCTACTTAAGACTGATTTTGTGCTCCAGGGTCACATGTGCTTACTGAGCATTTAATTTTCACTAACCATGAGCCTCATCAGGCTCTGAATTACTGGATCCATCACTCAGACCAGACTCGTCAGACATCTCAGAAGAGCTTGGACACATAAGCTCATCACACGCGTCAAAATACTCCGCCGCTGAGTCAGCCACCGAGGGCGCACGGAAAGACAAACTACGGCCTGAGCCAGACTGAGTGAAACAGAGACAGACATGTAGGTAGTCAGAAACTGTGAGCTTGATTGCATCATACTGTTATGACGATAAAACTATGAGAGGACAAAAGAGCCTGTTGGCATATGAAGTAGGTGAAACCCATCAACCTATAAACAGAATAAAGAAGCAGAGGGCGGAGGAGGGATAGAAAGAGACAAAAATGGGAACAGGGTGAGTAGGTTCTTGGTAGAAAGGGACACACCTTCCTTTGTAGCACAGTACGGAAGGACTCATCTGAGGAATCGGAGGACACTGAAAGTTTGTGGATTTTGGTGTGACGGGACTTAACATCTAACTGAAGACACACACATACACACACATCTATGCAGTAAAATATAACATGTAATGCACTGAAAATAAACTATTAAACCAGTGGTTCTCAAGCATTTTGACTCCTAATGCCTTTCATTGTCTACAACAATATTCAAAGACCCCATTACTTCTCCGGCTGTTCGATAATGAAAAAAAAAAATTCAGTTATTGCAAATCTGTGCAAGTTTCTTTTTCTGCTGAACATACAAGAAGATATTTTAAATAATGTTTTTTACCATACAGTTGTTGTTGATCCCCATTGACTTCCACAGTATGGAAAGAAAATAGGGGTCAACCAATCATCTGCCTGGTATTAAGGCCGATTTTAGGTATTTTTATGGTTATCGCTTCGGCCATTTTCAAAACCGATTTGCTGATGAAATAATTTAAAAGCATTTAAAGAACGTTTTTGTCAGAGCCCTTGTTATTCTTAACTTTTAAATTCATTTTTACACCAGGCATACACTACCAATCAAGTTTTTGAACAGTAAGATTTTTAATGTTTTTTAAAGAAGTCTCTTTAGCTCACCAAGCCTGCCTTTATGTGATCCAAAGTACAGCAAAAACAGTACAATTTAGAAATATTTTTACTATTTAAAATAACTGTTTTCTATTTTAATAAATTTGAAAATGTATTTATTCCTGTGATTTCAAAGCTGAAATTTTTGCATCACTGTAGTCACATGATCATTCAGAAACCATTCTAATATTCTGCTTTGCTGCTCAAAAACATTTATTATTATTATTATTATTATTTTGTTGAAAACAGCTGAGTATAACGTTTTCAGGTTTCTTTGATGATTAGAAAGTTACAATTCTATTACAAAAGGCTTTTTATTTCAGATAAATGCTGATCTTGGATCTTTCTGTTCATCAAAGAATCCTGAAAAAAAAAAAAATGTACTCAACTGTTTAAAATATTGAAAATAAGCAAATCAGCATATTAGAGTAATTTCTGAAGGTTCATGTGACACTGAAGACTTGAATAATGATGCTGAAAATTTAGCTTTGATCAAAAGGAATAAATTACATTTTGAAATATATTCAAATAGAATATAACAGTTATTTCAAATAAAATATTTTTTCTATTTTTTTTTTTTTTAAATAAAAAGTAAAAATATTTTAGAATTTTACTGTTTTTGCTGTACTTTGGATCAAATAAAAAAGAGAGACTTCTTTAAAAAAAAACAAAAAATCTTACAGTTTAAAAACTTTTGATTGGAAGTGTATATATCGATTCAAAATATCAGTAACCGGCATCTGCCCTGGAAAAAACACACCAGTCGACCACTAAAAGAAAAATGTGTGTTATTTAGCTTATTTAATTTTAAAATTATTACAAGTCATTTTTAGATGTTTGTTGATGCCCCTGGTTGAGAACCACTGTATTAAAACATTTATTAGCAAGGGGTTTTGTTTTATGGTATAGCGTAGCATCTTGAATAACAAGATAAGCTTTAGTAAATCTATTCTTTGCATGCACGCTGAAAATTTCAAGGCAATAGCAGTGCACTTTGTGCTTTTCACTAAGTAACATAAGTTCTTTTCACCTCAGCCAGGCTGCAAAGGTTGTTGATCTGGGCAGAGGTGGTCTGGTGAAGCTCCCTGCTGGACCAAGCGTCCTGCAGCCGCTGGCGCTCCTGACCGAGAGCCTCATGTGCAGTACGCAAAGAGGCGTGAACTATAAGGAAAAACATAGTACTGACCTTCAACATTATACAGTCAAACCAAAAATTATTCAGACGCCAGATATCATTTTTTGAATTTTTTTTACTGCTGGGTGCAGGACACTTTTTGGTTGATTGTAATTCACTACATACCTTTCTATCAAAGTTATCTGACATTATCAAGATTAATTTGTTTAAATCTGAGTTCTTGTCAAATTGTATTACCTTTTATTATCAATTATAGTGAATAAACTGTGATAATGTGAGAAATGCTGAAGGTGTATACATTTTGGTTTGAATATACATCTAATACAGAAAATAAGCATGATCTGGGTTTTAAACTATAAAATCATTAAGGCACTACTCTTATACTTTCATACCTTTCAAGGACGTGGAGCAGATGTCTTGGTGGAGTTTCTTGCTTTCTGAAGAGGTGGTGGCTGGTGGGGTTGCCAGGGTGGAGACATAATCGGGAATGGAAGGAACGGAGGTTCCCAGGTGGGAAGAACTGTTTAGGTGGCTTGATGATAACTGTATTAAAAAGGGTGTAGAAAAGTAGTAGAAGGAGATATTGGTATGTAATGTCAGCAGCATGTAACAATCAGAAGTTATAGTACATTTGCTAAAACACTAAAATACAATATAAACTACCATTCAGTGAGATTTTTGATGAAGAGGAAGAATAAATGTATACTTTTATTTAGCAAGGATGCATTAAACTGATCATTTAGAATGCAAGACATTTATAGTGTTCTTTTGAACTTTGTTATCACCAAATCAGCACACAAGAATGACTTCTGGAGGATCATATGACACTGAAGACTGGAATAATGGTTGCTGAGAATTCAGCTTTCCATCATAGAAATAAATAACTGAATGTATATTAAAATAGAAAACAGTTGTTTTAAATTGTAATGCTATTTAACAATAGTTATGTTTTTACTGTATTTTTGGATCAAATAAATGCAGCCTTGGTGAGAATAAGTGACTTACCAACCCAAACCTTTAAGTGAAAGTATACAATATGCAAAATGCAATAGGACCACCACATGGTGTAAAGCATTTGCTACTTGGTGTAGTGTGTCAAAAGTTTCAAAGAATTTACAATCAATGTATCTTGCACTGACTTACCGATTTAGTAATCCCACGAAACGGCTTCATGTAAAAAAAGGAGTTGACTAAATTACTGGGGTTTTTGAAGCTCTACTGCTTACTACACATTAGCACAACACAAATGCCTGACTACAGTATTCAAAAAAAAAAATAAAACGAAAAAAAAAAAATACACAGATCTTTGGGATGACACTGCACATGAATATGGAATAAATTCCATAATAGTTTCCAAACCTTTGTGGAAAACATGAAATAATCCCAATGGCAGGGCAATCCCTGTAGGCAAAGATTATAATTGCTTCCAAGGCTTTATCTAGGAGATCCTAATATCAAGTACAGGAAAATGTAAACTGAGGAGCCTCACCATTCCAAGAGCCTCAACTCGAGACAGAGTGCGAGAGTGACCCCAAATCTTTCCACCTTTCTTCTTAGGTTTGTCAAGAAGGAGATTCTATGGAAACACATGTGGGAACGTTAACCTGCAAGTTATTTTAGCAAGGGCTCATCTTCAGCCGGCTCCTTTTACTAACCTGCATGCTAATAATCCTTTGGAGGTCTCCATTGTTGACCGTTTGGCCTGAATCTAGAGAGTGCAACTTTTGGACCAGCCGTTGCAGCTCATTCAGCTCCATCTGACAACGGGTAAGCTCTGGGAAACAGCACAAAGTTGTTTTTAATTTTTGTCTGTGCTTATGCATCCTTGTATTACAGTTTCACTAGGACTAAAAAAAAAATACCGCCGTACCTTGTGCACAGATGTCAGGTTCTTGAGTCCGTAGCCAAGCTGAGACTTTCCCATTAATGGCAGGATTGACATATGGCACAGGTTCACCCACATACGACATGCCCTGAAATTATTCATAAGATATTCATTTGTAACTTCCAACTGATATATAAACAATTAACTCACTTTAGCATCTATTAGTGTGCATTTACAATTAATCTGGGACGTGAGGTCTAATCACTAATTCTTCTTGTTCTTAAACTGTGAGGACACATTCTCTAATCCCTGGTGATTTAAAGGGCTACAGGAAGTCAACGTAAGAGCCATTTTACTCACCATGTCCTGCATGGGACTGTTTTTCTGAGATAAATGAGTGCCTTGAGACAGGGCCTGGAGAAAGCCATTGTGAACGTGTGCAGCCTCATTTTTCTTATACATCCTGTGGGCACTCAGCTTGGTGACCCATATGTAATATAAATCCGGAGTTTTGGCCTAATTAAAAAGTAAATTGGGTTTAGATGACATTTTTGACATAAATTTTATTTGGTTTATTATTTGATTACATACTTAGCATAATATGTTGGTTGAATGTAAAAAATGGTCACAGAAAAATAACTGCAAGATATAAACTCAAAATTGTGAGATATAAAATTGCAAAAAACTGTTAATTGCAAAAAAAACTTTTTTATTCAGAATTCTGAGTTTACATCTCATAATTCTGCCTTTTTCCTCAGAATATTGAGTTCACGTCTCGTAATTGTGTCTTTTTACCTCAGAATTGAGCGTTTATTTCTCACGATTCTGCCTTTTTTCCTCAGAATTTTGAGTTTACATCTTATAATTCTGCCTTTTTTCCTCAGAATTGAGTTTACATCTCATGATTCTGCCTTTTTCCCTCAGAACTGAGGTTACATCTCATGATTCTGCCTTTTTTTCCCCTCAGAACTGAGCTTACATCTCGAGATTCTGTTGTTTTCACTCAGAATTGAGTTAACGTCATAATTCTGCCTTTTTTCCTCAGAATTAAGCTTACATGTCATAATTCTGCCTTTTTTTTTCCCTAAGAATTGAGTTAACATGTCATAATTCTGCCTTTTTTCCCCCAGAAGTGAGTTTACATCTCAATTCTGCCTTTTTTCCCTCAGAATTGAGTTTACATCTCAAAATTCTGCCTTTTTCCCTCAGAATTTTGAGCTTACGTCTTGTAATTCTACTTCTTTCCCCTCAGAAAGAAGCTTACATCTCCTAATTCTGCCTTTTTTAGGCACAGAGAATTGCAACTTCAGAAGTGCAAGAATAAAAGTAAGAATTATGATTATATAATTATAATAGATAAAAAGTCACAATTATCTTCAATTTATTACCTTTTATTTACCCATGCCTGAAACAAGCTTCCAAAAAACTAAAGATCATATTAGCTTTAAAACAAAAATAAATCAGTTTTATTCACTTATTGCCAGCTAAACAATGACTTACTTTCATGTGATACAGAATGTCTCCAGCATCCAGATCTATGCGTCTTGCTTTTTTGTTTACGGACATAACAGCGAGACTGACATCTAGTGCACCGTGCATTTTCCCTTTGGAAAACTGTTCAAAAAAGAAAACCCTGATTTTTAAAAGAGTCTTGGTCCAAGATCTGCAGTTGTTTTTGTAGGACAAAAAAGAATTAGCCTACTTACATCATGTTGATTTTTTGAATATCGTAGGATCCCTTTATCCAAGAAAAAGTATCTCTGTAAGAAAGTATACATTTAAAGTTCATTGGATTTTACATAGTTCTACAATTTTACCAACTACCTAAGGAAAAGTTTCTCATACCTTATGCCACCCTTTAAGAGGCCACTTTCTCCTCTTCATCAAATAGCCTTCACAGATTCCTGGAGTATTCGCATCCTGCATGTTTTCTCCAGCGATGTTCACGTCTACTGGAAAGTCATCCATTACTTCCCAGTCTTTAATATTCTATTTGGAACAGAGGGGGGAAAGGCAATCACAGTTCACGTACAACAGGGCGTTTCCCATTCAGAACAAGTGCCACATACAGTGTAATCCCTATGAACAAAACGTAACTCTTGAACTTGTTAAGACACATAAACTTGTTGGTTTGGCTTTCACACCATCTGATTGGACACCTGCTAGGTGTTGAGCAACTGGTTTCAAACACCCAAGGGCAGAGAATTTTTGGGTGTGTCTAAAAAATCAGTTTGAGTGCGTTTATATCAAGATGGTACAAACCAGCCGTGAGTGACGCGAGGATGCTGTGCTGCTGCTCCTGGAATGAGTGGGCTTATTCCAGCCACTAGACACCTTCTCCACACCACTCGCCTGTAAATGGACGTGGTCCACTGAAGACCCGTGGGAGTCCATTTTGAAAATGTCCTCCTGTGCACTTATTAGTCGAACTCGATGTAAATATATGCTCTGCTAGAGACTCTTGCTCATTGTACACTAGAGCACAATATGCCTGCAAAGTAAAAAGTTTTTAGGAAGACAAATCATTTATTGGTTAGTCAGAAAAGCACATGTTAAGACTGCTAAATATTATGCAACAGAGTTAGGAAAACAATTAGCAATATGGTTAAAAATGTGTTGCCTTTATATTTCAGGGCTAGTTTTGTACAATGACATAAAAAGCCAGAAGGCAGAAACACAGTAATAGAAAAAGTAAGATGGTGTCAGTAAACAAAAACAGAAGCAACACCATTTCCAGGGAAAGCTCATCTAATTTGGTTATCTAACAGAAGGGATCTGCCTTAACCCACACTTCCTGGGCAGGACTTTAACTTTTGCCCTTTACTAGATCAGTTTGGTTTGTCATCTCATGAACACTTTACAATTGGCTTAATATGAAACACAACAACAGCATACAGTAAGAAACCAAAACAATACACTCATAATTACATCATCTAAATAATGCTAAAACCATTATGTACCTATTATGTAGGAAACACCTGTATTGCTGTTTTTCCTTAATTACATACTGACATATTATCGAAAAACTCCTTTTTCTAGATATAAGCTGAATGGAATGCCATCAGAGGGGTGTGACAGAAACTAAACATGTTTTCTAGAATCTCCTATTGTCTTGACAAACAATGACAAGCTCATTCATGCCCATCAAACTAGAATGAGGGCAAATGTCTTGTAAACAGTTGAATTTGCAGTTGAGTAATGATTTGATTGCATAACTAGCAGTACATATCTGAGGTAAACGTAATTGGAATTATTCAATCATTACCAAAAATGGCGACTGTTGATATGGAAGTTTTAAATAGTGTTAGATATCCTTATGAAAGGCTGAATATGCACACATGCTTATGGGTAGTAACCTCACAAAGGTAACGGTCCCTACGGGAAAGGCTTAGCGTCATTAGGATAATTGGCTTTGAATAACCCTTTTTAGCCCTTAGCTTGAATAGCTTTTCACTGTGAGCATGCTGACAGACCACAGTAAATATGATACAGCACCAGAAAAACATTTTTACCTCCACTGCATGATTTTAAAAGTTATAACAACTGTTAAACAGGTTTGGTCAGACTGAGTGGCCATTCCTCTTTGTCTAGTATGTGAAGCATCATCAAGTGTGTTGAGAAACGAAACAGTGTAGCTAAATAAAGACTATATATTTGTGACAAAGACAGTGCAAACATTTAAAATTAACGTTACATATAAAGAGTTCAGATGTAAAACGAGCTAAAAGCCATCTCGGTCAAAAATTAGATAATGATACTGCTCCCGACATCTATCAAATGCTTTTACTTCAAACTCGCTAAAATCCCACCCTCAGCCCAATCAGAAGTACCAGTACTTACATAGAAGCCTATAAATCGGAGCCTGATAAAAATGCATTTTTTAAAGAAAGATGTCAGATGGGTTTAGAGGCTTTTGCATCTGAACTCTTCATATAAAGATTAACTTTTTACTAATCACCACATCACATGCTCCCAATGCCAATAAATTAATCAATGTCAATCTAAGAAATTTAGCTCTTGTATGTAATTTAAAACTCTTGTGTTTGAACAACTGCAAACTTTTCATAGTTATAGACATGCGTTTAGGAGTTACTTCTTTTAGGTTCACCGTGCACTTAAATAAGGCTGTTTCCCATACATATCCAAACAGTAAATATATCAATCGGCTAAAAGCATACACTTCTACTGCTACCAGCGTTTAAAACCACAACGTTTCTATAAGCATTGTAACTCAAGCTCTTACCTGAGGTTTCTGTTCTTGGTCAGCGTGTGGTGTATCTCTGAATGACTCCCTCCAAGCACCTGAGTTTCATGTTCCCCCATTTGTACAACCGTGCGTCACTCTAGTCACAGAACAGGAAACCAGTTCGACCACTTTCTACTAAAAATGCAAGAATGCAGATATTCCATGTGCATACCAGAATGACGTATGGCGAACAGCTCCCAAACTATCCTCCACTGGTGACTGAACATCCTCCAAATCCACCCGAGGCTCCAGGCCAAATCATTATCCGCATTAGTGTCTTGAAAGCTGCTGGAATTACAGGTATGTAGGAGGACCTTCACTGACAGCTAGCCATTCAGATGCCGTAAAAACCGAAGCTACTGAGTTGCTCTGCCATTTTCAGTTTACTGAGATGGGATAACCTCCAACTGTAGTCGTTTTTAAGTGAGTAACCATTTATTGGTTCATATATTACCACACACAGAGCACATATGTTTTATTTATAGATTTTTTTTTTTTTTTTTTACAAATTCACATGGTTTTTCCTGAAAGAGAATCGTATTATTTGTAAAACAGGCCTAAAATGACACAGTGGTGTCAAAATATGAAGAACAGAGACATTTAGACATGGTTATAACCATAAAGGACTGACCTAGATTAACATGAAGTAATCCAGAGATTAGCACTAATCAGGATCCGTGACAACTAGCTAGTGTTTATTTTGGCAGTACAAATACATGTTTCTCCTGGCTTTTTAACTTACAAATCAAGTCAAATACACTTTGTTTAAATGTACACAAGGGCATAAGTTGGGGTCTCCAACCCTGCTTCTGGAGAGCTACTGTCCTGCTCCAAATTCGATTCCAATCCTCGTCAAACACACCCAAAACAGCTAATTGAGAAGTACAGGGTTACCTGAAAATTACAGGCAGGTGTGTAGGAGCAGGATTGAAACTCAAGTCTGCAGGAAGCAGAAGCTATGTTGGAGACCCCTGGCATAAATATTGACACTGTGGCTATTATTATGAACTGACCATTTCTATTCATAACTTGAAAACTTGACAAGAAAAAAAAAAACACATTTGCATTTCCATCATTAATGCTGAAGAAAAAAAAAAAAAAAGATGCAGTTTAGGGAAACTGGCATTTTGTAACATCATTTGTGGTCCAGGTCACATATTATTCTAATTTGACAAACTTTTTTTCACTACTCATTTGAAACCAACATACAAAATCACTGCTGCAGCACCAAGATGTTACCTTTATTAAATATAGACCCAGTCTCCAAAATATGTACACTGAAAATTGAAAAGTTCACCTCCAACTATGGCATATAAAATGACCAAAAAGCAACTTTAAATAGCTCAATTTTATTACATGAATTTTATGTCAATCATGCATAGCTGTTCATCCTTGTATATTTACAAAATTCAAGCTGCTGTCTCTTGTATTGTAGAGGTATCTTTATCTGTAACCACATTTGTGGAGTCCCCAGGGTCTTGCTGTTTGACGTACTGCTGAAGTAGGGCAGAAAGGTGAACTGGATGGTGACGTAGCATTGAGACAGTCCTTGAAGTCATCATGGTTAGACCACTAACTAGCTCACCCTGGATAGTGATCATAGACGGGAGTTTGGAGTAATTAAGAATGCCTTGATATGAAAGCAATGTGTTCTCTATACAAGCGCCTGAAAAAAATGGTACAGAAAGTATGTGAGACAATACCAACCTTTTTAAAAGAGCCTTATAGGAATAGTTTACCCAAAAATGTAAACAAAAATGCTTCGGGTGCATGGGTTTTGGAAAGTGCTTTTTCTCTCCTGATTCAGACGAGACAACTTTTACTTCTAGATTATTGTGATGTTTTTATCAACAGTTTGAACTCTCATTCTGACGGCACCCATTCACTGCAGAGGATCCATTGCAGTGCTAAATTTCTCCAAATCTGTTCTGATAAAGAAACAAATTCATCTACCTCTTAGATTTCCTGAGGGAGAGTACATTTTCAGGAATATTTTATTTTTGGGTGAACTATTCCTTTAAGAATGCAAGTTCGTTCATAGCACACACTCACCTAAGAGCACCATCTGAGGACTGTGCTTTAACACTTGCAGCATCTCTTTAACTTTTGGCTCTTTACTAACAATTATCACAGTCTGGCCAACAAATAAAGGCAACATGTTACTGTAAATGCTGTTGCTGAGAAAGGACCTCGTCACCTGCAAAAAAAACAACAACACACAAATATAACGTCAAAGAGCATTAGCTCACATCTCATCAGTGATAACCATCAGTATAACTTGGCATTACCTGGTTTGGGAAGAACTTGACACTGATATTGTGCCTTTTCAGTTTGTGTCTCAGCACCATAAGGTCCTCTGCATTGATTGCATTGTTTTGGACCACAGCAATCATCTTACATTCCTTGAATAAGGTTTCTAGGTCTTTTCTCAACAAAACTGCCAGAGCACTTTCCTATAAAGAAAGAATGTATATATTTTATATATTATATAATACATATTATTTTATATTATCATTGTAGCAATGATCGACCTCTTCAGTCTTTCTGACTCGTGGAGCCAGAGCACCAGGAGGAGCTGCAGGTATTGGGGGAATGTACTCTGTGACAGCCATCATCTTCTGCTTGAGAAAGTGTACTGGTTTTCTGTGACGAGTGACAGCTTTGGAGCCGTGGCGAACACTCTGGGTTAATGGCAGCCATCCTGTAGGTTGACATATTATAAATATGGGTAAGAATAACATTAAGTCTAGAATATAAACATTAATATTTAAAGTACGATATGAATGAAAACAAATACATGCATGCCGAAAATTCAAAGTGGCATGATGCATAACAGAAAGCTAAATATGAAGAGATATCAAATAACAGTAAGTAGACAGAGAGGAGTTGAAAAAGAACCACAAATATATCTGATAGACGATGATTATATGCTGTACAGTACCACAATACAGCTTCATAGTGACGTTCTGGTGTATGTAATTTTACGATGGCGTTCACAGTTTACATGAAAATGGTTGCATATGGAAGGTATTTGCTTGAAATATATGTTATTTACTTTAAATATTTTTTGCAATAATATTAAACCATAATTTTACCGGATTTCGGGAAAAGCCTGCCACACAAGGTCGCTGCCATCTTGATCCGGATTTGACGTGAGTATCTAGCTTACAAAATAAAAGTCTTTTTGGTTACGTTAAAAAAAAAAAAATGATACAATTAAACGTTAAAAATAATAAAAATACTTCTATTTTTTATTAGGGTTGTTTTCATTTCAAAAGTTTAACAAAATAGAAATTTTAGTTCAATATTTTCTGTTATATTAAGGTATTTTTTTTTAAATCATTATTACATATAAAACGAATAATTAATAACATATTTCTTTTTCTTTTTTTTCATTTTTATTAATTCTAAAATTAGAGGTTAGTTACAAAACCGACTGTGTTTTCATAACATCTTACGTAAGAGCATGGACGTGATGACGCAGGTTTGGAGTTGCAGGCATGAGACGTTTATTGGGCTTCTGCACGTCCACGAACATCTGCAATATTGGGAAGTTTATTGAACCCAGTGTTACCACGACAGTCCGCATTATTCCGTTATTCACCTCGTTTTTCTGCAGGAAATTTACGGACAGCGGCACCAACATGGATCTGAGTAACATGAGAAAGAGCTATAAGAACGATCATGAGGTGGGACACGTATATTCAAGGTTGTGAGGGTTTTATGTCAGGTGTATGTATGAGCATGACCTGACACCCTATTCAAAAAGACATGTTATACAGAGCATCATATTATGATTTTTTTATTTATTTATTTTTTTTTACATCCAAAAGCTAGATATTGCAGAGCCCTAATTTTCTGTAGGCTGTTCTAAAAATATTCTAAAATATTGTCCATATGTTATCTGCAGCTGAATTGTGTGCTTGCCAAATGCCTTTTCAAAAATGCATGCATTATTAGTGACTTTCATTAATCACTTACTAATCAAGATGGTATGAAAAGAGTCAACCCAATACAGAGACAGCCTTTGACCAAGAATGACTAAAATGCTTTTAATATAAGTTATGCAAAGTGCTACAGTAATAGCATATTTAGTTAAGGCCCCCTAAACACACTGTACTAGTTCACTCGCAGGGTATTTAAACCTACTTTGCCCTATATATCATAACAAGCCAAATAATTTAAAAACAACAATTTATCTGAGCAATGTCCTCTTCTTCATCAGTGTTTTGAGGAGAATCAGCTTGCTTCTTTAGATCCAATTAAGCAATTCGGCAGCTGGTTTGATCAAGCTGTAAAATGCCCTGAGGTGGGAGAAGCCAATGCCATGTGTCTTGCAACAGCCACCAAGTAAGAATGGATGTTGTGTGGTTCATCAATACCTGGAAATAAAAAGAGCAACTTAAGTATAATGCATAGGCATACGTGATTTGCTTTTGATTTGCTCAAAATCTGCCTTTCTTGTCTTCTTAAGGGACGGTCGTCCCTCCGCACGCATAGTTCTTCTTAAAGGCTACAGCGAGGAGGGATTTCGCTTCTTTACCAACTATGAGAGTCGGAAAGGTACAGAGCTGGTAAGGATTTTTTAACCTAATTTTGTTCAGTAAATGTCCAAATGGGTTTAGCTTTGCATCTGTGTCTCTTGCTCATGTCTTTGTTTTTGCAATCATACAGGAAAGCAATCCCCACGCCTGTCTTGTATTTTACTGGGAACCGTTAAACAGACAGGTATGTTTTTGTTTTGTTTTTTCAACTCAGAACCTTCTCCAGCTAATTATTCAGATAATTTTTCCATATTTCAAAGTTTAAATGACAAAAAATGTTTTAACACATTTTAAATGTAGTTTTTGACCCTATTTTATTTGAAATATTTTTATATCTTAACAGATTCGCATTGAAGGCACTGTAGAAAAAATCCCGTACGAGATTTCATGTGATTATTTCCACTCAAGACCCAAGGGCAGTCAAATTGGTGCTGTGGTCAGCAGGCAGAGCACAGTAATACCGAGCCGACAAGTAAGTAGCACTATCACCACCATCCAGGGTTATTATCATTGATTAAAACTATTAAAAAACATTTTTGCTAACTGAATTAAAGCTGAAATAAAATTATAAAAATAAATATTAAATTAAAAACTTAAATAAAAATTAGATTCAGCAAATTAGAGTTGAAGTCAAAAGTTCAGTTACAGAATCTGCAAAATGTTAGTTATTTTAGCAAAACAAGAGGGATCAAATAAAATGAATTATATTTTTTATTTAGTACTGACTTGAATAATATAATTAACATAAAATACATTTACATATAGTCCACAAGAGAAAATAATGGTTGAATCAAAAGTTTACATACACTTGATTTTTAATATTTTGTTGTTGCCTGAATGATCCATAGCTGGGGTTTTTTTGTTTGTTTAGTGATAGTTGTAAATGAGTCTCTTGTTTGTCCTGAACAGTTAAGCTGCCTGCTGTTCTTTAGAAAAGTCTTTCAGGTCCCAGAGATTCTTTGGTTTTTCAGCATTTTTGTGTGTTTGAACAGTTTCCAACAATGACTGTATGATTTTTCACACCGAGGACAACTGAGGGACTCATGCAGCTATTACAGAAGGATCAAATGCTCACTGATGCTCCAGAAGGGTAACACAACGCATTAAGAGCCAGGGGGTGAAAACTTTTGAACGGAATGAGGATGTGTATATTTTTTATATTTTGCCTAAATATCTTTTTTCAGATGCTACAGAAGATACTTGCATGTTTCCTAGAAGACAAAATAAGTTAAATTTACAGATCTTCAAGTTCAAAAAGTTTTCACCCCCAGCTTAATGCATTGTGTTTTCTTTTGGAGCATCATTGAACCTTCTGTAATAGTTGCATAGGAATCCCTCAGTTGTCCTTAGTATGAAAAGATGGAGCTTAAAGTCATACAGTCATTGTTGGGAATTTTTCAAATACACACAAATGCTAAAAAAAAATAATAATTTGAGAGACCTAAATGTTTAACTGTTTAGGACAAACAAGGGACTCATTAACAGCTGTCGTTATAAAAAAAAAAAAAAAAAAACAGCCGTGGTTCATTCAGGTACCAACACAGTATTAAGAATCAAGTTCTTTTAGTCTATTAGTTACAGTGGATATAAAAAGTCTACACACCCCTGATAAAATGCCAGGTTTATGTGATTTAAAATTTAAAATACCACAAATAATTTCAGAACTTTTTCCACCTTTATTGTGACCTTTAACTTGTACAACTCAATTGAAAAACAAACTGAAACCTTTTTTCTGTGGAAAGTAAAAATAAAAAAACTAAAATAGTTTGGTTGCATTAGTGTATACACCCTTAAACTAATACTTTGTTGAAGCACCTTTTGATTTTATTACAGTACTCAGTCTTTTTGGGTATGAGTTTATCAGCATGGCACATCTTGACTTGGCAATATTTGCCCACTCTTCTTTGCAAAAACACTCCAAATCTGCCAGATCTTATGATTGTCGTCACATGTACCACACAACCAGTACTTGCCAGAAATTCCTGCAGCTCTTTAATGTTGCTGTAGGCCTCTTGGCAGCCTCCCTGACCAGTTTTCTACTTGTCTTTTCATCAATTTTGGAGGGATGTCCTGTTCTTGGTAATGTCACTGTTGCACCATATTTTCTCCACTTGATGATGACTAACTTCACGGTGTTCCATGGTATATCTAATGCCTTAAAAAAACTTTTTTACCCTTCTCCTGACTAATACCTTTTAACAATGAGATCCCTCTGATGCTTTGGAAGCTCTTTGCGGACCATGGTTTTTACTGTGAGATGCGACTAGGAAAATGTCAGGAAAAGCCTACTAGAACAGCTGAACTTTATTTGGGGTTAATCAGAGGAACTTTAAATGATGGCAGGTGTACTGACTCCTATATAACATGAGTTTGAATGTGATTAGTTAATTCTGAACACAGCCACATCCCTAGTTGTAAAAGGGCGTGCACACTAATGCAACCACATTATTTTAGCTTTTTATTTTTATTTCCCACTTAATAAAGATTTCAGATTGTTTTTCAATTGAGTTGTACAGGTTATAGGTCACATAAAAGGTGGAAAAATTTCTGAAATTATTTATCATGGTCTAATTTTTTTAAATTACATAAACCTGGCATTTTAACAGGGGTGTGTAGACTTTTTATATCCACTGTATATTAGTCCTGATTTATTGATACATTGTTGTTTGTACACTTTGAAGTATCTTAGAGACAAGAATGCGGAACTTGAGGAGAAGTATAAGGACACAACTGTACCGATGCCAGATTACTGGTGAGTAATCTTTGTTTAATAATACCAAATCACTGCCTGTGACAGTTATAGTTTAGTTTATTTTATTTTTATGGCTATATATTATTTCTGCAGGGGTGGATACATTGTAAAACCCAACATGATTGAGTTCTGGCAGGGTCAGACCAATAGATTACATGACCGGATAGTCTTTATGCGGCCAAAAGAGGGAAAGACTGAGCTGGGGGATATGCAGCATCAAGCTGAGGGAGGCTGGATATACCAACGCTTATCCCCCTAATAGAGAGCATGCTGTGAAATCAACATCATCATCTGTGACATCAATACATCATCATTACTTGGCAGTGACTGTCACTAATAATGCTGCCAGGGTGTCAACTGACTGGTGAAGACTTATCTCTCCATATTCGTCTTGCATACGTAACGTCTTAATCAAAAGCAACTGTATACATGATTTTATGAATATAAATCATGTTGCATTACAAAATGGTGCTTCATTGTAGCATTTTTAAGCCATCAAATCTGACCTCAGCACATTCTTAATCTATTGCTTGTAAGTGCAAAGTCTGCTAAATGTTTATTAATAATTGAAAAGCACAGCTGTACTTGCATCCTTAATTGTAGTTTCAGAGAATGTAGACTTTGGACTTCTGTCACAACAAAAAACACCCAACATGTTGCAACGTTTAATGTTTTGCACATCTTTAAATATGTTCCTGATATACAATACAGTATAAATATTCTGCAAGACTAATGTGAAATATAATTAGATTGTGTTACAAATGTGCCAAACCTAATGTTGACCTAAAATAACTGTCATTTTATCTGTAATTCTGTAATGAATTGATTTTTCTGTAAATGTAAAGTGGTAAATCTTTAATTTTTGCATCATTGGTCATTGTGCTTTTTTGCCAGCAGATGGCGTTGTGCTCTTTGCTTTTTGCACTTCTCAACACTTTAACACGTCTCAGCAATGCAATAAAAATCTTTATTTTGCATATTTTAACAATAACCTTTAAAGACTGCAGTAAACAACAGACAAGTACAGATTAAACAAGCCAAATTAAAGCTGCAGTGGTATTTGGAGAGCTTATCTTTAATGTGCTTTGACTTTTGACAGCCCATGCCCTAATTTAAACCCTTTATGGTAAATTATAAAATCAGAGATAGTCCTACGCACAACCGAGTGTCCAACCACAAAAAAAAAAACAACAACAACATAACACGTGATCAAGTGCTAATCAAAGGGTCCATCATATTGCTAGCTGAACCAGTCTGTTTCCCACATTAGTTATTACACAATAATGCAAAATTTTATGACTATTCTCCACATGAAATATTATAAATGAGAGTTGGAAATTGGTAAAGGTTTCTGTTCCTTCCTTGTCAGGTTTCTCCCACAGTGATAATAACGCATTTTATGAGCATGACAATATTGTGTTTATGATTTACAGGAAACATTAACTCCTTAATAATCATCTCGGGGTTGTTTTCAATTAAAGTATGGCCGATAAAAATATGAAATTTCTGTTCCAGTATCTCTGCTGCGTCAGTGGTAACTCCACTGAACATGCAGCTTTACAAATAAGAATGAGTAAAAATGAGTTTATGTATAAACGGCGTGCTTCGTCTTTAAGTTAGTTTTCCACATGGCTTTTGTCAGTCCGACCAGGTTCGGGGAAAAGACTTGGGTTTTCCGCCAAAGTAGCGCGAATCTTCTTCTTTTCCTTAAACCGCCCAGAATGGGACACTTTTACATGACGGCCTTTGGTGGCATTTTTATCCACTATTTTTTCCAGTCTGGCATCTAAATTGCTGTCTTCGTCGTCGTTGCCCAGGTCTTTTTTCGCATTGTTGGTACTGAAGTCGGGTGGTATTTCATACAGGACCTTCGGCTCCGACTTTTTTTTCCTCAGGAAGGTGAGCTTCCACCACGCAGGGTCGGCCATGACAGGTGCGAAGGGAAGATAGCAAAGTAGACCTGTAACACGAATGTAGATTTGTTAGGTAGGTAGAGATGAAAAATACTAAGTAATGTTTAAAATATAAATTTCAAGCTGCTTAATTCTCCAGTCCAAGACTCATTTATCACTAACACACATAGTTTTTGCCCTAGGATGTGCTTTTATGGATACAAAACATTAGCATAAAGGCTCATTTGAATACTTTAGTAACAGTTACATTCTAAGAAGCAAAACTAGCTCTCTGTGAGGTCATATGTGACCTTGGACCACAAAACCGGTCATAAGGGTCAATAAGGGTTAATTGATGAAGGGTTTGTTAGGATAGGACAATATTTGAAAATCACCTCTATAGTTGTCCAAATAAAGTTATTAGCAATGCATATTACTAATCAAAAAATAAGTTTTGATATATTTACGGTAGGAAATATACAAAATATCTTCATGGAACATGATCTTTACTTAATATCCTAATGATTTTTGGCATTAAAAAAAAAAATCTTTAATTTTGACCCATACAATATATTGTTGGCTATCGCTACAAAAATACCGTGCTACTTAAGAATGGTTTTGTGGTCCAGGGTCACATATGTGCATCCAATGATTAGATTAGAATAACAAGAGGACACCTGACTCTCCTGCTCAGCTGTTTAATTAATGAACAGCACCACTGGATCCCCTGTCACTCCCCTGAGATCTGAGATGCACCAGAATAACATTACGTGAAGCTAGACACTTGAATATCACCTTGATGGATGACTTTGTAGAGTATCATTTGTTACGCAATGTCGGCCAGACCATATATAGCTATTGTACACATCACAAAGCATGTACAATGATTTACCCATGTGATAGCAACCAGTGTAAACACTGGCAACACATAATAATGCGTATGGCTGGTATCACATTAGGGTGTGTCATATGGTCCCTTAGCAACATTGTCATAGTCATCCTTAAATGGAATGTATCAATGAGCATGTGATGGGTTGTCCAGTCAATGCAGCAGGGTTTATAGCATTGGTGTGCGATAAGATTTTAAGTGATCTCTAGAAGGCTCTAGTAAACACACCCTACACTTGGCGGTTGCCACCCAATATACTTTATACTTTCTGGTAGAATATTGTTCTTTTATAAATATTTAAATCTAAATAAATATCTAAATATTTATTTAACATGTTATATAAGTGTACATATTTCTTGGAAAACTACAATTGAAAGATAATGTGTAACAAAATAATTTGTACTTTGTATCTTTCTAGCATTTCTGTGTCATTTCTATACTGCTTTTTTATAAAGCAATATTTGCTGTAAAACTGCTTTGGAACAATATTTGGTGAAATAGAAACAAATAATTTGAAACTAAATTAAAGATTTTCAGATCTGCAATTATCTGGGTAGAAAAAAATAACTATTTTAAATATATATTTTTGTCCTTAAAATGGCAGTAAACACACAGTATAAATAAGCCTTACACAGTAAAAATACTGTATAAAATTCATTTTAGAAAGCTGGTCTTCTGCAAGGAGATATTGCTATATATATTTTCATATTTTTTGTATTAATGTTTTTTTGTAAAGTAGATTTAGTTGACTGTAATAAATGTGTGTGTGGTGTGTGTGTGTGTGTGTGTGTGTGTGTATATATATATATATATATATATATATATTATTATTATTATTTAATTTTTTTAAGTGCCAAAAAAGTTTTTTGTGTAGTTTTAATTTTAGTTAACTGTAATAACCCTTTAATTTTATTTTGTTTTATTTGTTTTAACATTAACTGTCCTAAAAAATAAAATCCATAATTTTATGCAAAATTGGTTTAAGATATGTTGATTAAATATATATATATATATATATATATATATATATATATATATATATCATTAATATAATATAATATATATCAAATAATATAATATAATAATATATAAGCCTTATACAATAAAAAATACTGTATAGAAATGCATTTTAGGAGGTCTCTTGCAAGGAGATCATAATTTTGACTTTATATTACTTTGTTTTATATTTTCTAGATTCACTTTTTTCTCAAGCAATGGCAATTATGTTTTGTGTAACTGTAATAGCCCTGGTTAAGATGTCCATGCAGTTATTGATTATTTTATTACATTTTATTTTACTTTATTTTATTAACATTAACTGCCCTGTAATTTGTTTTTAAATAATATTTTATGCTATATATAGGTTTCAAATAAGTTTTTGGAGAATAAAATATAAAAAATATAAAAATGTATGTAAAAATTCAAACAGCATGCTTATTCTGACTTATTACATATTAAAATATATAAAAGAATAAGGGAGCATATTAAAATTTGCATATTTTTGGAATAACAACAATTTAAAGCAGTATTACACTTATTGTTTTTATGCTTAAACCCTTTTTTGTCTTTGACCCTTTTTACTAAATTATTTTAAATTATTTTTTTACTTTTAAATAGGGCATATTAAGAATGCCAATTTTCTTGTATATGCAAAAAAAGAATACGAGAACAAATGCAGTTCACAAACAATATTGTAACAAGTTAACTTGGCAGTGTTTTTTTTTAATTATGAAGTTTTCCTTTTACACAGTATAAATAAGCCTTATACAGTACAAATACTGTATAAAATGCATTTTAAAAAGAAGATTATGATTTTTACTTTATTTTACTTTGTTTTATATTTTAATATAAAACATATATTTTAATATATTTTATAACAAATGTTTTTTTGTGTAGTTTTACTTTTAGTAAACTGTAATAACCCTGGTTAAGATCTCCATGCAGTTATTGATTATTTTATTTTATTAACATTTACTGCCTGAAAAAATAAAATAAAATCCATTATTTAATGTAAAAAGGATTTATATATTATAAATATATGGATTTTTTTAATTATTATTTTTAAATGACTTTTTTACTTTTAAAAAGGGCCGATTATGTAATGTCAATTTTACACACAGTATAAATAAGCCTTATACAATAAATATACTGTATGAAAAGGAGGTTTCTTGCACGGAGATCATCACATTTGGAGGTCATTGGCATAAGAAGTCTAAAAAACCTTGCCATAAAGGTTTAGAGACTATAACAACAACAGCCTTAATGCAACACATAAAACATTTTCATGTAATGTCACAATGTTTGCCAATTTCAAAATAAGAAGGCATTTTAATACAATAAAGTACCGCCATTTTATAGAGTAACAGAGACTCTGGATTTGTCACTGATCTTCTGCAATTACATAATGACAGGATTCAGTCACTTTTAGAAGCAGCTACTACTCTTTCACCTTAATTGCACTTAGATTATTGTAGCCAAGTAGTCTGTAGATGTCTGTAGAGGAGATCTTATTGCAAATTACTGTAAGATTTAATCCTGGGAGAGTCAGGTGCTTTCCTAGCTAGGGTGGCGTGAAGGTTCATTTAATGGTTTTATTGTTCATGCTTATTGATTTTGACTTGATTATGTTAGATTGTGAGTCACAGCTTTCATACTAAAATGTCTGCCAGAGTGGATATGCTTTACAGAAATAATATATATAATAGCAATATTTGATTCATTTATGCATTTATTTTTCTTTGAATATTTGTACAAAAATAAAAAAACATCTAGCCGCAGATTCTTAAAAGTCACCTGACCTTCTAGGACGTTCTGACACTCATCAGGTATATCCTTAGAGCTAGATAATAAGTTACTTTGTTTTCTCCTTGTGTGACTGAGCAGCACTAAAGCACCTCGGAGATCACAGGGAGAGTACACTCTGCCTGTCTAAACCTAGGAAATCACTAACCAAGTTCAAAGCCTTCCCGGTGATACAAATGTTTAAGAGAGAGGAGAGGTTAACTCAAGGGCAGCCAGGCTCTGCCGTATTCGGAGCAGTCATGGAGGGTGTCAAGTTTGCCTGCAAGTCTAGGCCTGGACATCATACTGCTGCCGTTTGTGTCTTGAATGTTACTTTTCTCTCATCTGGGCCTATAACATGGCATATCAAGCTTCGCATGTAGCCTTCAGCTTCTCAAGAGAGGCCTTCACTATAGAGCATGTGTTTATAACAGGCTCTGTTAGGAGAATTGATGATTTATGAGTTCAAATTCCACTCATCTGTGTTCAGAACTACGCATATGTTTGTTCATTTGACTTTAACTTCATTGTTAAGAACAGTGTTATTTGAGTATCATTGAGATACTATTATAGTTTTTATTAAATATTTTAAATTAGATTTAATGTGTATATTTTCCTTTTTAATTTCAGTGAAAGTTTTGTGTGTTTTTTATGTGTTTTGTTTGTAAAAGATGTCAGTTTTTAGCTACTTTATCTCCATTTTAGGTTTAGGTATTTTAGTACAGTAAGTTAAAATTAAATGAGAAATGTAACTAGCTGAAATAAATAAATTTTTCCATAGTTTAAGATTTTTAATTGCATTTTATATTTTACTTTATGTTTTTATATCAATGTTTTTTTTTTGTTTTTTTTCAAGTAACAATTTTTGTGTGTGTGTGTGTGTATGTAGTTTTAGGTTTAGCTAACTGTAATAACCCTGGTTAAGACATCCATTTATTTTATTTTATTTTATTTTATACCCTGAAAAATCCAATATTTTATGCTAACTGCATTTTTTTTATTATTATTATTATGATTTTTTATTTTTTTTTTACTGATTTTTTTAAATTATTTAAATTATTAATAACCCTGTATTAACCCTGGTTAAGGGTTATTATGCAGTTATTTTATTTTATTTTATTTTATACCCTGAAAAATCCAATATTTTATGCTAACTGCATTTAATATTTTTTTTAATTATTATTATGATTTTTTTTTTTTTTACTAAATTATTTTTAAATTATTTAATAACCCTGTATTAACCCTGGTTAAGGGTTATTATGCATTTATTTTATTTTATTTTATTTTATACCCTGAAAAATCCAATCCAATATTTTATGCTAAATGCATTTAAGATTTAAAAATTATTATTATAATTGTTTTTTACTAAATTATTACTAATTATTTAATAACCCTGGTTAAGATGTCCATGCAGTTATTTTATTACATTTGTATTTATTTATTTATTTATTTTTACTATATTATTTTAAAATTATTTAATAAATCTGTAATAACCTTGGTTAAGACATACATGCAGTTTTTTTTTATTTTATTTTATCTGAAAAAAATAATAAATCCATTATTTAATGCAAAATGCAAATTATATATTTTTTCAATTAAACAGTATTTTTTTTCCAAATTATATTTAAATGATTTTTTTAAATTGCATATTTTCTTGTATATGCAAAAAAAAAAAAAAAAAAGAAAAGAAAAGAAACAAACTGAAGAAATACAAGAACATATGCAGTTCACTAACAATATTATAACAAATTAATTTCAAAAGAATCTGACCAGTTCTCACCTGAAAAGATGCGTTCACTTCTTTCGTAAGTGCTCTTTGGTTCAGAAGAACAGGTATCCCGAAGAAGTTAAACCATTGTCGTGTTGCCGGCCTTGCCCCCCTGTGTTCACTTACTAACTTCACTTTACCGCTCAAGTTCAGTCAGCTGAGAGCTGCTAATACCTTCTCACCTTTTTGCTTCCCGTTCTCTTAATTAATCTCCCTACTACTGAATGTCTCCTTTCAGTGCAGTGTGTCATGCTACAGGTGTTCTCTTTCCCCCTTCCTCTCTCTCTTGGTCCCTCCCTTACTCCCTCTCTCTCCTTATCAGTCTCATTTTATCTCCCTCTCCTGTTCAGACAGCAGCACTATACAGCCTCACACAAACACACTGTTTCAATCCAAGTTGAACATTAGGTCCAGCCCAATGCAACATGAGTAAATGTTACGGCCATGTGATCGAAAGAGGGAGGGCAATCTGAGTGAACGACCTCATGGGAGTGTGAAGTTGGTTTAACATTTGCATGGTCAACCAAAAAGGCACTCACCTTCCCAAATCAAGACAGATTGCAGAGAAACTCTTGCAATAGAGTAAATAAAGGCAGCCTAATTTCTTAATAATAAAAAAAAGGAAAAAAGAAAAAAAGAAATTAAACTTAAATTAAAATAAATTATATTTTAAAAAACTAATAAAACTATAAAAAGCCTCTAAATCCATCTGACATCTTTCTTTAAAAAAAATATTTTTATCAGGCTCCGATGTATAGGTTTCTATGTAAGTAGTGGTACTTCTGATTGGGCTGAAGGTATAATATGTGTTGAGAGCATTCATATATATATATATATATATATATATACACACACACACACACACACATTCATAATTTATATTATTATAGTAAAAATTCAAGCTTTTGAATAAATATGACAAAAACAACAAAATCTTTAAAATTTAAACAAAATATAAAGACTAATTCAAAGCAATAAAACTATAACAGTATGTAACAGTATTATAAAATAACATAACATATGGATTTATTTATTTATTTACTTGATAAAATTAATAAATATGACAAAAACAACAAAATTACTAAAACTTTATCCAAAATTAAAATTACAACAAAACCATAGTTCATAATTCATAGTATACAGTATGTTTAAAAAATGTACTTGATACTAAAATGGCATTAAAATAAACCTAAAACTGAAATAAAAATTAATTTAAAAAACTGTATACGTATATTTAAAAAAAACGAATAAATATGGCAAAAACAAAACTGTATCCAAAATTAAAATCAAAATAAAATATAGAAATAAATGTGAATCAAACAAAAACTATAACAGCATGTTGATACTAAAATAACACTTGCATACAGATACACATATATATATATATATATATATACACACACCTTAATTTTAATTTATAGAAATTCGTAACTGTATGAGATATTATATGCCAGGGTTATTATAGTTAACTAAAACCATAAAAACATGAAAGAAAATAAACTTAAATTATTAATAAAATTCATAAAAATGACAAAAAAACTAGTAAATATTACAAAAACACAACAGAAAGTACCAAGACTTACTAAAATTAAAATAACAAATATGTAAAAATAAAAACTAATTCAAAATAATAAAACTACAACAGTATGTTGATACTAAAATAACATTTACATACATAGATACACACACAAAAGTACACACACACACACACACACACACACACACACACACACACATTAATTAGATTTTATAGAAATTCATAGTTCATAATTCATAGTATGTTTAAAAATGTTAACTCAATAATAAAATGGCATTAAAATAAAACTAAAACTGAAATAAAAATGAATAAAAACCTATGTAGATATATTTAAAAAAAAAAAAAACTAATAAATGTGAAAAAAAAAACAAAATTATAAAAAAATGATCTAAAATTAAAACAAAATATAAAAATAAATATAAGTTCAAAATAAAAACTATAATATTATGTTGATACTAACATAACATTTACATACATAGATGCACACACATGTACTGTGTGTGTGTGTGTGTGTGTGTGTGTGTGCGTGCGTGCGTGCGTGCGTGCGTGCGTGCGTGCGTGCGTGCGTGTGTGTGTAAACTAATTTAAAATAATAAAACTATAAGTATGTTGGCACTAAAATAACATTTACAAACAGATACACACACATATGTACATATTAATACATATTTAAATATATGTATATATAGATATACACACATTCACACACTTATTTGAATGTACAGAAATTCATAGTTCATAATTTATAGTAAAAATTCAAGTTATTCTATATAACTATAACTGTATGAGATATTATATACCACAGGTATTATAGTTAACTAAAACCATAAAAACATGAAAGAAAATAAACTGAAAAAAATGAACTTCATACTATAATGAAATAAAAATTTACAAAAACTAGTAAATATGACAAAAACACAACAAAATTACTAAAACGTACTAAACTTAAAAAAAAAAATCTAAAAATAAAAACTAATTAAAAATAATAAAACGATAACAGTATGTTGATACTAAAGTAACATTTGCATACAGACACACACACACACACACACACACACATAATTCATAGTAAAAATTCGATAGACAACCTGTATGCGATATTATATATTATAGTATTATATGTTTGTTCTTGTTAATTTAGATTCTGTGTTTTTCATACTGCAAATGCAAAGGTCTGTGGGTTTTTTCACACATAGTTTGCATTCTTGAATATGTTTTTTATATATATAATGGATTTTTTTTGGATTGCAGGGTTTTTATAACAACAGAAGGATGCTTGCCACCTGAGCTTGTTCACAATTTCACCTCTGATGTTTAATTTCGCAAGGCCACCAGACAGATGATGCTCACATTTGCATAATGTGGGGAAATCACAGACGGATACTGGATCCCCAGCTGAGATAGGAGCAGGTTTGAATGTCATTCAAAAAATATGAAAATAAAGCCTTGCCTATATGGTTCCCTTTAACTGTTACGACCATTGTGCTTCACAAGACCATAAAAGAGCCTAAGTCATTAGGATTTCTGCTCTAAAATGCTCTTTGGAGCTCTGTTTGGAGTACAATGTAAGCTTCTTTTTAAAGGCCTCTCCTGTGTAAGTTGGTTATTAAGTATAGTGTTACTGGAGTTGCCTAAGATATCCAAACTATAAGAAGCAGAATTACAATCCCATCTATTTGCTGATTTTAATCTGCTCTGTCAGAAAACAGAAGAAGAAATACTTAGATATTTTTATCAACTGTACCATGGGTGGAGCCTCTTGTTGGAAACACCTGAGACACCTGCAGTCATATTTACAGCCAAAGTCCCTTTGGCAGACACTTTTAGATAAGGTGTGCTGTGATCTGGCAAACAGAAAAATCTATAAAACCACCTTGTTCAAATAAAACTGAGGAAAGAGCAGGATATTTACCATTAAATATATGTCCACATAAAGTGTATGTTGAAATACTTTATGAATTATGCAAACAGTACAATAAAAAAGGAAGCCAAATGCGATTTATATGGTGCAAGAATAGATGAAATTACTGTTTAATGTTGTTTTTGCCAGACCTGCCTTAAAGTATGAAAAAAGTGTACTGTAATATGTCACAATTTTTTCTCGGTGGTGTCAATATAAAGGAAATCGCGCCATCTAGTGTATATACCACTCCTGCAGTTTGTCACTCAGTCAAATAATTTGAAATATGAACAACAAAACCACTCTTATTTAGCACGTGTATATTTGTAGCAATAGCCAAAAATACATTGTATGGGTCAAAATTATCGATTTTTCTTTTATGCCATTAACCATTAGAATATAAAGTATAGGCTAGATTGTGTTCCATTAACATATTTTCTACATTTCCAACCGTAAATACATCAAAACATACTTTTTGATTAGTAATATGCCTTGCTAAGAACATCATTTAGACAACTTTAAAGGCGATTTTCTCAATATTTGGATTTTTGGCCTAGTTGTATCTTGTATATTTATCCAGCTTTCAGATGATGTTTAAATCTCAATTTCCAAAAATTTACTTTAATGACTGGTTTTGTGGTCCAGGGTCACATATATATATTCGCCTCTAATGTATGTATGTATTTATTTATTTATTTATTTATTTTAATTAGCATAATAATAAAAATAATTTGTCAAAAACCATTTAATAATTTGGTGCTTTTTTAAAATGTGAAATAATTAACGTGATATAAATAACTTTTTATTTCCAGATTCGTAATTGTGGAAAACAATGTGATAAAATGTATAAAAGTATGTGTGATAAAAAGTATAAAGAGATAAAGTACACGTAATAAATGTTTGTTATTTATTAATAAATAAATATATATTACGAGGATAACAATTATATTATAATATTATATTTTATTGTCAATTTACAGTTAATTTCACCAATGTTTGGGTTCACTGAACATACCTTAAAAAAATCAAAACAACAACAACAAAATACAAACTGTTTGTAGTGACTTTTATTTTGACGTTACAAGGAAATCATTAACGGTTCTTCTATTCGTGTAGCTCATTTGTCTTTCAGCAGGCGACGCGTGTGACCCTGCAGTTTCGCATGTGCTGATTGGTCAGTTGTGTATGTACGTGTCAGTGGAACTGTAAACTTGTGCTGCATCTTACCGTTTTGGTGTAAAAGCATGGAGTCGCTTTAGTTATTATTTTAGCAAAATAACGACAACCACAGCTGCAATGGAGGTAAAACAAAACATTCTTTGGTTAAAATTAAGTGTCACCGTTTTTGAAGTCTTGCACTCAAAGAAAACGTCAACATGCTTGTAAACATTGACAAGCTGTCAACAAATTACATTTCAAACAATATCATTGTGCATCATTGAATAGTTCTGTATTTTTTATTACACCTGTACTTCTCATTGTCTTTCCATTAAGATTATAAGACCATAATAATATGCATAAAGCTGCCGTGGGTGTTAATACAAAGAATGTGTAATTAACCAGTTATCGTTGTTATAAATCTGTTTTGCCAGAACATCCATAATCTTCCAATTGACATCCAAATCACTAAACTCTTAGGTAAGAGAGCGTTACAGTAATTTTGGTTTGGAGTGATGTAGCGTGACTTCTTTACAAAGTAATTTAGATATTTAATGTTTTACTTTTGTCTCCATCATTTAGACTGGTTGGTGGACCGAAGACACTGTACACTGAAATGGCAAAGTGCAGTGATGACAATTAGAGAGAAAATCAATGCTGCCATTCAGGATATGCCAGAGAATGAGGAGATCAAACAACTGCTCTCTGGCTCATGTAAAAATAATAATAATACAAACATATTTCTATTTGTTTGACTGTTATTTGTTTTGGAATGTGTTGGTACTTATACATTGTTGCTTTTGCAGATATTCACTATTTCCATTGCTTACGAATAATCGAAATATTGAAAGGAACAGAAGCTTCCACCAAAAATATTTTTGGCAGATATTCGTCACAAAGAATGAAGGTGATGATGCATCTCTCAGTTGTTTATTTTTCTTTTGATATGTAATTTATTGCTGTATGTAGTAGTAGTAATAATAATAATAATAATAATATGCTATATATATTTTAATGTCAACAGGACTGGCAAGAGATAGTGTCCCTGTATGAAAAAGACAACGTCTATTTAGGTAAACAATCATCATTTAATTATTAAAGTCAATTTACAGAAGTTATGCAAACACAGTTGTATGATTGTGTGTGTGTGTGTGTGTTTAAACCCCCAGCTGAAGTGGCCAGTATATTGATTCGTAGTGTAAGTTATGAAGGTCCTGCTTTAAGGAAGCAAGTGTCTAAAGCTCAGCAGCTGCAGCAGGAGTTGAGCCGACGAGAAGTGGAGTGTCAGAGTGGCGCCGCAGACCTGAGGGAGCGCTATTATGCTGCCTGTAAACAGTATGGCATAAAGGTTGGACAACAATTAATTACAGTTTATATTACATCGTCTGATGGTGATTATGATACTGACCTATGATATTTCACAGGGGGAAAATGTGGCAAGAGAGTTACAAGCACTAGTTAAGGATCTGCCTGTAGTTTTAGAAGAAACTGGTAAAAAAGCAGCCTGCCTGAATGAGGCTATAAAGTTTTACGCAGTCTTCACAAACTTTGTCTGTGACTGGTAAGTGCTGCATAGGGCTTTAAACACCTGAAATCATGCCTGTGATTGAATCCATCCAACATGACCCTTATGTGGTGTTAATCTGAATGCAATTTCTTTTTTAATAAGGTCTGAAGAAGTACTGCCCATTCTAAGATTTGTCCAGAAGAAAGGAAACACGACAATATATGAGTGGAAGACAGGAAATGTGCCCACAGTTGTAGAGAGACCTATAATGGAGGAAGCCCCACCTGACGTTGTCACAGAGGAGGCTGTAAGTGAAATAACATGACTGTATGAGTTGAGTTTTAAGTGTGTATCTGTCATCTATCTGTCATTCTTGCTTCATGCAGATTGACTGGGGTGACCTCGGCGGTGGTGCTGCTACTGAAGAGGTGAATTTTGGGATCTCTGTGGAGGATGGTGTGGACTGGGGTATTAGTCTTGAGCCTGGCACAGAGGTAAGAGGCTGAAGTACAAATATTAAGTCTCTGGATATTACACTGTGAAACCCCTCATGATATGTAATTAAAACAGTATATCAATTAACTTTAGGAAACCAGTGCTGGTGATATTGACTGGGGAGACTCTGAATCTGCACCTGTGGAAATTGAAATTGTGGATGTGGGCACAGACTGTAAGTGTGTTTTGGTATTCACTGAAATAAATTGTTGATAATTGCACTGAACATTAAGAATTTGTTATAAATGTATATTGTTTTTTAAAAGTTTGGGGTCAATAATATTTTTATTTTGTTCAGCAAGGATGCATTCAATTGTAGAAGCATGTGTCTGTAATAAAAAGTAAAAAAAAAAAGTTTTTGTGACTTTATCTCACAATTCAGATTTTTTTTTCTCTCAGAATTACGTTATAAACTCACAACTGCGAGTTATGAAGTCGGAATTGCTCACACTCACATTTCTGACTTTTTCTCAGAACTTGCAATTGCAAGAAATAAAGTCAGAATTGTGAGATACAAACTCACAATTCTAAGAAAAAGTCACAATTCGAGATATAAATTAGTAATTTTGAGTAAAAAATTCAGAATTGTGTGTATTCTAACTTTATTTCTCAGAATTGCGAGATTATATCTCACAATTAAGACTTTATAACTTACAGTTGTGAGTTATTATCTCAGGCGAAAACAGGCTTCCATATTAAATTGATGAAATTGCCAGTAAGACATCTATAATGCTACAAACGGTTTCTAATTTAAATTAATGCTGTATTATTTTATTTATTTTTCTAGTTATTAAAGAATCCTAAAGAAATGTATCATGGTTAATGACTTTTTTTATTTTACTTTATATTTAGTACTGTCCTGAATAAACTATTTAATATAACAGGTGCTTATATATAGTCCATAAGACAAAATAATAACTGAATTTATATAAATGACCCCGTTCAAAAGTTTACATACCCTTGAATCTTAATACTGTTTGTTTCCTGGATGATCAACAATTGTTTTTATCTTGTGATAGTTGTTCATGAGTCCCTTGTTCGCCCTGAGCAGTTCATCTGCCTGCTGTTATTCAGAAAACACTGTATGATTTAGAGATCCATCTTTTCACACTGAGAACAGTTAAGAAACTCATACATAACTATTAAAAAAGGTGAAAACATTTACTGATGCTTAAGAATGCAATGCTCTTAATGCACACAATGCTGGGCGTGTACATTATTTTAACAGAATGAAGATAAATTTTTCTTATTTTGTTTACAGATTTTTTTTTCTATTTAGTATTGCACTTAAGAAGCTAAATAAATATTTACACGTCTCCCAGGAGACAATATAAGTACAATTTACCCTGATCATCCATTTGAAAAAGTTACTCTTAATGCATTGTGTTGCTTTCTTGAGCATCAGTGAATGTTTTCATCTTTTGTTATAGTTTGTTATAGAGTCCATCAAATATCCTCAAATGTGAAAAGATGGATCTCAAAATCATACATTCACTTTTGAAAAGGGTTCAAATACACAATGTAAAGCAAAAAAAAAATACTAATTTTAAATGTATTCATTTTTATAATTTTTGTTTGTTTATAGAGTTTCAGAGTTTAAAATCAAAAATTATCACGAAGAGCTAATTATTTTAAAGTGAAGTCTGCAAAATGATAGAATTAGTGTCACACGATCATATTTATATCCATTCTGTAAATACACTTTATAATCAGTATGCATAACACGCAACTCCAAAATCTGCAGATTTCGCCTGGGCCTGGATATGGTGCTGAATTTTTACTTTTGCAGGTCCTGATGGAGTTGCCAGAGGTGAAGATGCTCTTTCTCTTCTAGAAAACTCACAGACACGTGGCCAGTTCATCAATGAGTTGAAGGAGGTACAACAGCTTATTGTTATAAGTATTAATCAGAATGTTTAGTCTTTATCTCAGACCTTTTTTTTGTTTCTGTGGGTCAGTTGGAAATGTTCCTGTGTCAACGGTTCAGTGAGATGCGTGAAGAAGGTGACTTGGTGGCCATGAGTCAGTTCCAGCTCGCTCCCTCAGTCATCCAAGCCCAGACTCCTGAGCGTGTGGAGACCATGCTGGCAGACGTGCGTGACCTGCTAAACGGGCTCACTTCAGTACGAATGCAGCACCTCTTCATGATCCAGGCGTCACCACGGTAACTACACACTCAAACCTTTCATAAATCAGCATATCTAAAAAGAATATGAAAGTTTGCAGAAAATTCACACCCTCAAGCCATTCAAGATGTAGATGAGTTTCTTCTTTATAACACATATGGAGAAATTTAGTAATGCATCACTTGCTCACCAGTGGATCCGTTGTAGTGAAAGGGTGCCATCAGAATGAGAGATTAAACGGCTGATAAAAACATAACAATAATCCACAAGTAATCCACATGACTCCAGTAAATCAATTAATGTCTGGTGAAGTGAAAAGCTGTGTGTTTGTATGAAACAAATCCATCATTAGGATGTTTTTAACTTCAAACTGTTGCTTCTGGCTGAAATATGAGTCCTATACCCATGATATTGCTTTCTCCACTTGATCATTTTGATGTGGAAGGACTTTTTCCACTGGAGGTCACATGGCTTATGGACTCATATTTTGGCCTTAAGGATTTTTTTTTCTTACAAATATAGAGCTTTTTGCTTTACAAGACATTAATTAATAGACTGGAGTCATGTGGGTTACTTGTGAATTACTGTGATGTTTTTATCAGCTGTTTCATCTCTCAATCTGACGTCACCCATTCACTGCAGATGATCCATTGGTGAGCAAGTAATCTAACATTTGCATTTCTCCAAATGTGTTTCAATAAAGAAACAAACTTATCAACATCCTGGATGCCCAGAGGGTGAATACATATTCAGGAAATACAAATTTTTGATGTAGAAATCATGTAGTCATGTAGATAATAATAAACCTGGTGCTCTGTGCGTCTTTGTGGCTCAGCTACGTGGAGCGTGTTTCAGAGTTACTGCGGCAGAAAGTCAAGCAGGCTGATATCTTGGTGTTGAAGCGTGGCACAATGGCTGAAAAACGACAGGAGGCTCTGGAAGAACAGGCCAAGCTGGAGCCCCGCATTGATTTGCTGGCTGCTCGCACAAAGGAGCTCCAGAAACTGGTATGTTAGACTGTTATAATTATGTGTTTCTGGATTTGCTTTAATACTGGTTTATCATAATACAGCTGCCGTATTAGAGCAGTATGTGGTATAGTCCTAATACTTCCTCTCGCTGCAAAAGTGAAAATGACACCTCAGCAAACATTCAGATTCCTGTTCACACTTCTCCCCACTATACAAAAGGAGCCGATGCTTGACGGTGTTAAATATAAAAAGAAATGAGGTTAATAGAGCAAAAAAGCTAAACTAATTAAATGTGGTTAAATGTCATGGTGGACACATTTATTGAAACTAAATCTTGGACTGGCTGAGAATATGAAAAAGCTTTTTCATCTATCTGTCTCTCTCTCACACATACAGATTGAAGCTGACATCTCAAAAAGATACAACAACCGGCCCGTCAACCTCATGGGAGTTCACGTGTGACCAAAACGAGTATTTACATGCTGCACAGATGTATCATTTCATAAATATATTTTCCCATTTAAATTGGGAGGGTAATTGTTTTGTGGTGATTCCTTTTTATTGGTGGAATAAAATTGTTGCAATCACAGCGCTTTGAATATTCAAAGGAGGCTGTAAATAACTTGCGCTTACACAGCTGGCCTCATTAGTCTGGAGTGCTGAATTCAGTAAATGAACCGTCTTAAGTGGCCAACATTTAAATATACAATTGCTAACCCGAATTTTTGTAAAGAAAAACATGTGGCACCTTCCATGGAGAGGCTATCAAAACTATAAAAGATTTTTTTTAAATAAATGGTCAGAAAAACTACATACTAGTAGAGCAACTTTTACCTAAATCACCAGGGGTGACTTTTTAAGAGTTTGGGAAAAAAAAATGTTGGTTTGTAGATGGCAAAGAAGAAATTTCCCTTAAAGAAAAACGTTTTGCATTTTTGCAGTCTATGCAGGAAATGAAAGCTCTTAGATTTCATAAAAAAAAAATTTAATTTGTGTTCAGAAGATAAACTTCTTACAGGTTTGAAGCAACATGAGGGTGAGTAATCAAATGAGTCACAGAATTTTCATTTTTGTGTGAACTATTCCTTTAAGGTTGAGTTTGATGAAAGTATTTTCAAAATCATGCAGTATAACAGGGTTGCAAGCAAATAGCAATAAAATTAATTTAGTTTTACTACAAAAAAATTAATGTCATATAAACAGATCATGATGATTTTGGCTGAGCTAGAATATAAGGTCAAACCTCTGAGGTGGAATAAGCCAAAATACCAATTTTATCCTTGTGTGGTGTTTTTAAACACACTATTGTTCAAATGTTTGAATGTCATTAAGATTTTAAAAAGTCATACTTTTTGTGAGCAAGGGTGCTTATTATGGAAAGTGATAGTAAAGATTTTGCATCGTCAAAAAAAAATTATCAAAAAATTCTGAAAAAAGTATCACAGTTTCAATTAAATTAAGTATTAAAGCATTAGTTCACTCTAGAATTAAAATGTTCTGATCATTTACTCACCTCCACGTCATCCAAGATGTTCATGTCTTTCTTTTTTCAGTCATAAAGAAATTAAGTTTTTTGAGGGAAATGTTCCAGGATTTTTCTCTAATATAGTGGACTTCAATGGGGATCAATGGGTTGAAAGTCCAAATTGCAGTTTCAGTGCAGCTTTAAAGAGCTCTAAACGATCCCAGCTGTCTTATCTAACAAAACGATCTGTCATTTTCAAAAAAATAAAATGTATATACTTTTTAACCACAACCGCTCATCTTGCGCTCTACGACTTCACGCATTACGTAATCACGTTGCATGGTTAGTTCTTCACCTGTGTGAAGTAGGTGGTAGGGTAGGATGAAAAACCTCATTTTCTCGATTTCCGACATCGTTGTTTTAAATTTTATTTAAAAAAACAGCGTTTTGACTTTCTTTGAACATTGTGAGCACTGGCTCCGTACTTCCGCCTAAGTCATGTGTGTGCAAGACAAGCATTTGTGGTTAAAAAGTATAGAAAATTACCAATCGTTTCACTAAATAAGACCCTTATTCTTCAGCTGGGATTGTGTAGAGCCATTTGAAGCTACATTTGATCTGCAATTTGGACCCTCAACCCATTGGTCCACATTGGAGTCCACTATATGGAGAAAATGTTTTCCTCAAAAACCTTAATTTCTTTTCTTAACATTGATAAGAAATCTGGAGCAGCAAATCAGCATATTAGAATGATTAGAACATTAGAGAACATCCAGTTGAGGTAGAAAGTTTACATCCCCTTTCAGAATCTGGAAAATTTTAATTTTACCAAAATAAAAGGGATCATACAAACTGCATATTTTTGTTTATTATATAAGATATTTCATATAAAATATGTTTACATATAGTCCACAAGAGAACATAGTTGAATTTATAAAAAATGACCCCGTACAAAAGTTTACATGCCCTTGATTCTTAATGCTGTGTTATTACCTGAATGATCCACAGCAGTTTTTTGTTTATCCTGAACAGTTAAATTGCCCGCCTGCTGTTCTTCAGAAAAAATCCTTCAGGTCCCACAAATTCTTTGGTTTTCCAGCATTTTTGTGTATTTGAACCCTTTCCCATCAATGACTGTATGATTTTGAGATACATTTTTTTTTTTTTACATTAAGGACAACTGAGGGACTCATATGCAACTATTACAGAAAGTGCAAACGCTCACTGAAGCTCCAGAAGGGAAAAGCGATGCAATAAGAGCGGTGAAAACTTTTGAACAAACTGAAGATGTGTACATTTTTCTTGTTTTGCCTAAATATAATGTTTTTCATTTTGTACTGCCCTTCAGAAGATAGTCACATGTTTCCCAGAAGACAAAATAAGTTAAATTTACCCTGATCTTCAAATTCAACAAGTTTTCACCCCCTGCTCTTAATGCATTGTGTTACTCATAAACAAATATCACTAAACAAAAACAAAACACACAGCTGTGGATCATTCATTTAACAACACGGTATTAAGAATCAAGTGTATGTAAACTTTTGAAGAGGGTCATTTTTATAAATTCAACTATTTTTCTCATATAGACTATATGTACTAAAACAATAACATGCATTTTGTATGATCCATCCTATTTGGTAAAATAATTCACATTTTGCAGATTGCAGACCTCAACTGTACCTAGAATGTTTTCCTTGTATAGCCCACCTAAAGATGAATTCCATTACTGTATTCTCTTGCAAACATTGAAATTTAATTACATTATAACAGCATATGAATGTCATAGGAACTCATCTAAAAGACTCTAGTCATACATCTCCCCTGATGTTTTATCACTGTGTTGTCTATGTTTTGCCCTGGGGCAGCTGGTTTAATCACATGGCAAAAACACATTATGCTCAGAAGATTGAGGATCTAATGGACATCATCTTTGCCCACCCCCTACATCCAAGGCAAGGAACAGCGAAGCATCACAGCTCAAGTTTTAAACCACACTGAAACCGCAGTCTTTGCGTCGTTAATCATGGTGACATTTAACCAAGATATTATCTTTGGCACATTCTCATTGCTTTGCAAAATGCACACGCATCCATTTTTTTCTTTTGTCTGTCTCCTCCTATCCCCCCACTGTCTCTGATGAAGCTATGATAAGTAGAGGGTTGCGTTCGGCCCAATCATCGCCTGTGCCATCAATCAGGCCAGACAGGCCCCTGTTTACTGACACAGAAGCTTAAAAGAGCAGCCATTACAAAACACTTTGTTTTCCGCCCAGTCGACAAGAGCGGAAAAACAAGACAAAGGTCTGAACATTTATCAAATATTCTACAGAAACATAATACTGATGATCAAACGAAGACTAAAATTGCCACTGGGTGACAGACCTAATCTCTCTTTGGGCCCTAAAAGCTTTTTGCCTCTCATTTGTTTGTCAAAAAGCCCCCTCATCCCTGCAGCGGGCAGATGCTCGGAGGCGATGGCCAGGGTAAGACCCAGACTGCTGTGGCCCAGAAGACTGAGGTTGCCAAGACAACTGGCCCAGCACCCCTGCTGTTGTCACTCTGCCTGTGTCGCTCAGTCATTGATTCTCTCCATCTCACCAGCTCTCCACATGCAGCTCGCATTGTTCTCAATGGCCCTCATTGAGAAGGCATTGTACACGATAATACACCTACCAACTCTCCCACGTCCATTTCATCATGTCACGCATTAACAACCAAAAACCACATTGAGTAAAAAAAATTAATTATTGAAAAGCTAACACCAACAAATGCATTTTCAGCATTTAATAACAAAAAACTACATACAGAAAGCTGTTGTCGTATAGACCAAAAACATCATCAAATAAGAAATACATTGAAAATACAATGTAAATAATGGTCACACCCTATTACGCTCCTCGCACAACGGTACGTCCTGAAATCCTACATCTGTTAAATACAAAGTATTAAAAAAAAAACAGACGTTCACAGAGACACATCATTAATATCTAAACATCTCGATATCTAAGCGTCGACTGTGCTTGTTGAATGCAACATTTGGACTTATCTGGAATTGCTCATTTGCATTTTCACATCAGTAACCGTCACAGCCTTTGTGACTTTCTTTGATACTATTGTCAATGCACATCAATTTCACTTGAGTCCAGTATTTTTAAGTAACACCGAATAAGGCTAATTTAATGGAAAACACACAATATCCACTAACCGTACGTTTCAATTCTGGTCGATCATATCTAACGGCAGATTGAGACCTCTAGATTCATATTGGCCTGAGAGTGACGGTTTCTTCCTCAGCCTCTTGGCTTCGTTTTGCAGTTTCTGTCGGATGTAGCCCTTGATCTCTGCGTCAGTCTTGCCAGGAAAGAAATACTGAACGGTTCCTGTAAGGAATATTTTTGAAAATTAGGTATCCACCTTTTTCTTTAACGCAGAAGTAAGCCTATGGGTGAAACTTCCGGTTTTCCGGCAACGTGCACTACAAACCAGTATGCTCAAAATTAAGATATTACATTAAAATAACATGGTAAGACACAATATCAAGCAGCAAAATAAGCTGTTTTGTACAGCTAAATATACTGGAGGCAGATGAGACTGGAAGCCAGACCCATAAAATTATCAAATGGGTCAAAAAGGTGGATTAATAGATTCAAATTAGTGTTCATTTTAACAATCTTCGATGTTCGAACTAACAGAGGAGCATCTTACTCAGGATTGCCTGGACCTCTTCGGTGGGGAGAGCAGGCTTTGGTTGGCCTCTTTTGTTGTACACGACGCCAGATATAGAGTGGGAAGCCAGGCATTCCCTCTCGTAGAGGCCACGGAGAAGGTCGTTGGTCAATTTTTGGGCAGTTGTGCCTGTGTTACACCTCTCCAAAAGTTCAGGAGTGATAAACTGAGAGGAAAGAAAATAATAACAATAATAATAATAATAATAATAATAATAATAATAATAATAAGCAATACAATTGTCCCTTCACAAAAAAACACCCTCTTTAGTTACTGTGTTGCTGTGTCTGACAAATAATGCTGCTTTCACATTGCAGAACAAAGAGGAAATTGACAACATGCCGATAGACAAGACAGAGCAGGTTACTTCTGGTATGAAACAAGGTCTCGCTTTATAATGTACATTTTTTAAGAAATTCAAACAATAAATACCATTTTGTGGCTCTTTAATGTGTCTTGACAGATAGCTGTATCGCCTTATTAGGTCAACTGACACGTGAACTGTTCGTCTTTTCTTAATAAACATGAAAGAACATCATTCAGAAGTATTTTATTTAAACAGCGGTTTGTCAGACAAAATAGTGGATTCGTCCTTGTAATTGGTCAGATCGCCTGTCAGTCAAGTCAAGAATAAGTTCTTGTTATACGTATTTTAGCAACAACAGAGAAAAGAAAAAAGAACTATAGACCATTTATATATTGCAAAAGCATAAGATAACATAGCAAAAACAGAAGATAAAAGTAGGATTACTTTTCAATTTTAAGGATTACTTTTAAATTACTTGTTTTTTTTTTTACTTTTACATATTTACAAATTGTTAGTAAACATGAAATTTGTAGTATTTTCTTTTACAACATACTCTAATACATTTTATTTACAACTAAAGATGTGCCCAAATAGTAAATCTGTATTCAGTATGGCACAGAAAACTAATAAAACGCTCTACGGAGCCACTATAGGGACATGGTTAGCCGCTTGCTAGCAGTGGCCTGTTACATTACAGTTCGTAAAATTTGACTTATCACATAAACAGAGTAAGGAGAGATGACTAACAGGACAATTTTGAATGATTTGCAGATCTTGAGCACCACTGACATACATCTAATCTTGTAAAATACAATGTAAGTACTAGTGCTTCCAAACGATTAATCGTGATTAATCGCATCCAAAATAAAAGCTTTTGTTTACATAATATGTGTGGGTGTACTGTGCATATTTATTATGTACAATAAATACACACAGATGCATGTATATATTTAAGAAATATGTTATCTTCATATATCAAACCTATATATATATATATATATATATGTGTAAATTATATGAATATAAATATATACTGTATGTGTGTGTATTTATATATACACATAGTAAATATACACAGTACATGCACATATTATGTAAACAAAAGCTTTAGTTTTGGATGCGATTAATCAAGATTAATCGTTTAACAGCACTACAGGGTATGTGTGATTGCGAATCACAAAAGTGAAAGTAAAAAGCGCATGCATTCAAAAGCAATTTCAATGCCCTGATTATTAATAGTGTCTTCCTGTACCTTGTAAATTTCCCACTGTAAATATATCAAAAATTTATTTTTGATTAGTAATATGCATTGCTAAGAACTTCATTTGGACAACTTGTGTTTTTTTGCACACTCAGATTCTAGATTTTTAAATAGTTGTATCTCAGCCAAATATTGTCCTATCCTAAACAATACATCATACATCAATGGAAAGTATATTTACTCAGCTTTCAGATGATATGTACATATATATATATATATATCAATTTAAAAAAAAAAACTGACCAATTTGTGGTCCAGGGTCACATATTACAAATGTACAACCCAATTGGTTGTACGACTAATGATCCAATTACGAAATTACGAATGATGATTATTTGTTGTGTAACCAATGATTATAATGTCTAACTAACTCTTATAGACTACCTCTGTGAAGAGTCCGTCCCTCTGAGCATTCTGAGTGGCCTCGTGAGGTTTCTGTGGTCCTGGACCCTGATTCAGCCATTGCCCATTCACAATGGCCGGAGGAGAACGCACATCTGGTATCACAGCATCCACCTCGGCAGGTGCCTGCGGTGTGCCTTGAGAAACCGGAGTCCCGAGAGAGATCCCGTTGTTCCCATTTGACCACATCTGGGTCTTCTCGATCAGCATTTCCAGGTTTCTTGCTAGCTTTCCACATGCTGTAGTGAAAATCAAATGTGAAGATTTGATTCATGCAATTCAATAAATCATACTTCCTAAAAGAATCAAACAATATTGACCTGTAAGGCACCTAAGTTGTTCCTTCAAGTCCTCCATTTCCCTCTGCATGCATAAGACCATTGCAATGAGCTCCTTCTTCGAATAGGACTGTAAATAATGAGCCTCCTGCTGACATAAAAGTACACAAGCTCAGGTCTAGAATCAAATGTCTTACAAGCTTGTCAACAAGCAAATGTCTTGAATGCTGAACACAAGTGAATCGCATCCTACCTCGGACTCAGAGGCAGGAGGACTGTCAGCGTAGAGGTCTGCGGAAGAACAATCCAGCTCATTAACCTGTCATGACAAGAGAGAGTCCTAATATTTTTTATTTACTTAGTCAATTGATAATTGTACAACAGTTCATCTGAGTCCTCAAATTTGATCATGTTTTTTTTTCCCCTCTCCATGACCACTTGAACTGAGGTTTCTCTAACACTTCCTCTCATATAGACTGGCTGTCATGACGCGTGTTGCTTGTTTGACAAACAAAGTATTACTTAGAACTATTTTTGTTGGTGTAAGAAACTTTCTCAGTAAGACAGGATGTGATGGGGAGAACTGCGAGTATCCTGACCAGAAAACGTGTGCTTTTTTTCAAAAGTTTTTTTCATAAACATTTTTAAATTTAGATCTATACATCATCTGAAATCTGAGTAAGTAAGCTTTCCATTGACGTATGGTTTGCTAGGATAGGACAATATTTAGATAAAACTATTTAAAAATCTGGAATCTGAGGGTGCAAAAAAACTAAATATTGAGAAAATTGCCTTTAAAGTTCAAGTGTCCAAATGAAGTTCTTAGCAATGCATATTTCTAATCAAAGTTTTAATACATTTACGGTAGGAAATTAACAAAATATCCTCCCATGGAACATGATCTTTATCTAATATTGTAATGATTTTTTACATAAAAGAAAAATCAATTATTTTGACCCATACAATATATCTTGGGCTATTGCTACAAACATACCCGTGCTACTTAAGACTGGTTTTGTGGTCCAGGGTCACATATTATCCATATATATTACTTATAAATATACACTGATAAGGTTGATTACTTGCAAAAGTTTACCATGGTAAAAAAAAAAAGAAGAAGAAAAAGTCAATGTTTCTACAATACAACTGACCTACCTGTTGAAAAAACGGGTTATGCCTGACAGTTCCCCAAAACCCTCTAAAACCAGCAGAGACCAGCATGGGAGACTAGAATACCAGCAAATCATCTTAAGACAGTTCAAGATGTTTTGTCAGGAAAAGTAACCACTACTGTCATACAAAAGTAAAGCTGCTGAATGCTTCTTAAACTCTGTAAATGAGAACCCACAATACTGGTGTTTTCCACGGGGGAAGTACCATGGTAGGGTACCAACAAAATAACCTGAAAAGAAGAGACTGTTTCAAACTTTCTAAAGTTTAGAATTTCAAAACTTTTTAACCCGCTGGTGAGCTCGTACTTGGAGAAAAATGAGTACAGGGCATTAGTTGTGGGAGCGCCTGATGAGGTTTCGATCAAATGGTGTATTGTACCATGCTTTACCCCATTGTTCTCCATTAGCGGCCAGGCATGGCCGCCTGCCCTGCCTCACACCACTGCTGCAGGATAGGAAAGCATCAAATCTATCGTTATACGTGCGAAAAGTGCAGTAGTAAACCAAGAACAGTAAATTATGGAGGAGAATGTTGCGTAAAATGCTGGCGTGGAACAACTGTGAGAATCAAAACAGAAAGGTTTTGCTGTCCGTCTTCCCTGTCAAAACGCATCAAAAACATCGATTAAACATTAAACGCCGACAATGAGAAAAAATAGCCCAAACCTTCATGTCTAACTTCTGAAGCCCGGCGTCGGATGAGCTATTTTCTTCAGATTTCTCTTTGGAGGAATACATTTTTCTTCGTTTCTGAGCACCGTTCTGTTGGAGAGTCGGGTTGACATGATACTAATTATTCTTTTGGGATCAAACATATGCCATTAACAGTTACAAACAAACAATGAGACGTGAAACACTCAAAAACACGTTTCCATCGATCATCTTACACTGAAGCAGTCCGGTTTTTGTTCCTCTTCCTCATCCTCTTCATTTTCGTAGTCAAGAATTCGCTGCGCTTTTGTTTTCCTTCTCATTTCTCTTCCATTATTTTATTTGCGAGCGAGAGAAAAGGCTCCACTCTGCATAATGCAGTTACGTTGTATCAGACTAAAACAACACTATTTCTCTTTCTGAGATTTAGGCGCTGGAGATCCACTACAGATAGCGACAACTCTGTTCCTTGTGATTATTCTACTTCAGCACAAATACTTAAGTGAATCCATGGAAGGACAGCACTTTACCGAGAAATGACAGGGAACACATTAGAGGCTAACGCACCGTAGCGTAACGTGGCACGAGCTTGAGTCCCGTCTAGATTCAATCTAACGGCGGATCCTCACAACAACAGGAAATCCCTTGCAAAAATTTTACCATGGTAACCCTAGTTTCCGCCAAAATACCCTAGTTACTGCTGTAAGATCGTAATAAATCAATATCGAGTCTGTTTCAAACAGTTCAAGAAGCTTTTAGAATCACCATTTATTTTATTGATGCCTCTGGCGCCAAATACCAAGTTACCACAGTTTTATTGTAGTAACAGTAACTGCAATAATTGTGGTATGTTGGCGGAAACTACGGTTACCAAGGTAAATATTTATAAGGGGCGCTCTTTTAGGTTTCCTCTCATATGTAAAATATTGTATAGGCGCTCATTAACAATAGGGTATTTCCATCGACTGTCTTATATTTACACATTTACAGAGTATTTAGCCTGACAATTGAGAAAGTTAGATTCGTCATGCAGTTTTAAGGAAGGTTTCCGTAATTCGTATTATTTTGCGGTCATAAGTGTTTGGTTTGAGGAAGATCAGTTAGTGTCAATGTCAGACTGCTAAACAGTTTTACCCAAAATGCCATAGATACTGTAAAGACGTAGTAACTTATTAGTCACCACTATTATATGTGACCCTAGACCACAAAACCAGTCATAAGGGCAATTAAAAAAGAGAGATTTATACAACACATGACAGCTGAATAAATAGGACAATATTTTGCTGAGATACAGCTATTTGAAAATCTGTAATCTGAGGGTGCAAAAAAAATCTAAATATTAAGAAAATTTCCAGTAAAGTTGTCCAAATTAAGTACTTAGCAATATTACTAATCAAAAATTAAGTTTTGATATATTTACGGTAGGAAATTTACAAAATATCTTTATAGAACATGATCTTTACTTAATATCCTAATGATTTTTTCTCATAAAAGAAAAAATTATCTTTGTGACCCATAAAATGTATTGTTGGCTATTGCTACAAATATACCCATGCTTACTTATTTTGTGGTCCAGGGTCACATATGATAAAAATAAAATGACTAAGATTTTTGCACTGTGTATAGGTGATTCTGTATTTTTAACTTTTTTTTTTTTTTTTTTTGTTCCTGAATATTGTTTTTGTATAAAGCAACAATTTCAGTTCAGGTCAAATACAGCTTTCTGCTTTTGTAAGTATTGGAAACCTACAATCACACAAGGATGTTTCTTACAATGTGTAAATGCGAATACATCGATTAATAAGCAGCTGGAAGAAGCACTAATCCTATTTAGGGTAAATACAGTCACACAGACTCATTTCCAAGTATCAAAAGTGTTTTCTAGAACAAAGACATTCTCTGAAATGGTTTCTGACCGACCCATTGATAACCAAATGCTAGCTTGATGTCTTGAATAGGTGTTTACAGCCACTAAATGACATTTCCATGATTTTTCTTCAGTAATCAATTGTTATGCTTTCATGTTTTCAACAACTCCTGACTCTTGTAGCATAGCAGAATTTTCATAAACAACTGTTTGTTTTTGTTAAAAGGCAATGAACTATGGTCTGTTAAAGGGTTCAAACATACTTGAGCATTCAATGTGGCTTCAAAAGAAATTGCAGTACAACCCAATGCCAACAGACCTCTTATATATAAATCTCATCACTGTATAATGCAGAGAAATTGTGAGTTGGAGACAGACATAAAAAACTTGAAGGCAATGAGGCATTCATATCTTTTTTCCCACTGCCTCTCAAGGCTGACTGACGCAAGCATCTGACAAAAAGAAGCATGTTTGGTGTAGATATCCAAGACCTTTAAAGATCAAAATAGCTGTAATTCAAAATTAATCAAGCACAAAAGATAATGTTATAAGAAGGGTATTACCATCCTGAACCCTTTTAAAGAGCACAGGCGACCTCTGGCCTGTCAAAAACCATAAAGACGCTCAATGAGCGCCATCTAGTGATTATAACTAAAAGGCATTTTAAAATATTTTATTGAGTCAAGTTGTTCTAAGTGGTATAATTTAATACATTTAATTAACTACAATATTTACCGCAACATAAGTTGCTTTTATCTTGTTAATATTTTGTGTGCTTCATAATTTAAATGTTGATGAAAAAGCCTATAACAGGCTTTCTATTTAATGGCTGCTCACACTGTGACAGCTAAAACTATATGGAGAATCAACACTGTAAAACCGAACAGTTCCCATCATGCTTTGCATCAGACAATATGGAAAATAAATGTTGAAATTAAGTGTTATTTTGTGTGTTTTGGCACAAGATTAACATAGGGAGATATAAGTTAGTACTTGAATGTTGTGTTATGTTAGGATTTACATAGGTTTCTGTTATGTTGGTTTTGTAGTGTTACCATTGTGGTAAAGAGTAGAGCCTGTGGTTAGGTTGAGGATGGACAACAACATCTGAAGACTGCATATACTGCATGTTCTTTGACAATTTAAATGGAAGTATATATTGAAAGTTTTCCTGATAATTACATGAGGATGTGTTGATGGGTTACAGCTAATTAGTGCTTAGCTATAAAGGTCTGAATGAATGTGACTGTTATGGAGGCAGGTTGTATATATTATTGTTATGATTAGTGGGGTGGGACCATGAAAGCAAGGCTGGGATTGGCTCCCATGGCTATCAGCCCCTGCCACTCTTGTCATAAGAATTTTAAGCTCTAACTTAAAAAATTGAGTTTGATTACTCAAATGTTCTCAAAACCATGTTAAGTGAACACAATCATTTAAGTACACTAAATAAGCACCAGGTTGAGCCTACAAAACCGCCAAGTTAAATAAACTTAAATATGCAAGTTGTGTGATACTCCAGTAGTATAAGTTACTTTTAAAAGTAATGGATTACAATATTGAGTTACTCCATAAACAAGTAACTAATTGCGTTACCCTTTATGGAAAGTAATGCGTTACAATATTTAGTTACTCCATTAAAAAGTTACAAATTGCACTAAGTTACTCTTTATGGAAAGTAATATGTTACGTTACTTTTTGTCACCTGGCCTGGGCTTGTTTATAAAAAAAAAGTTATATTTAAAGTAACTAATTGCGTTACTTAGTTACTCTTTATGGAAAGTAATGCGTTACATTACTTTTTGTCACCTGGGCTGGGCTTGCTGATTTGATTGTTAATAACAAAAAAACAAAGGTTATATTTCCAGCAACTGTAAAGTCTCTTTCACACCAAAAGTGCCTCAGGCTAAAGGAAATGGCTCTGCCTCTACACCTCCCAATTCCTCTCAACATGGAGAGATATGATGAATAAATGGGAAAACAAAGTAGCTGGCGTTAATTATTTGAAAAAGCAACTCAGATATTTCGTTGTAAATGTAAAAGTAAAGCGTTACTTTATAGTTACTTCAAAAGGGAATCTTAATACGTATCTCGCGTTACTTGCGTTACCCCCAATACTGAGAGTCAGTGAGGTCAATAAATGTATAAATTAACAGTATGTATTTTTCTAAACGTCGGCAGAAATGTTTCAACCTTTTTTGTAGCCTAGACTTCATGTACCAATGGAGCATTCACTTTCAAAAATAAGCCTACGCTAAGAAATAGGCAGTGGAGAAAAAAGTGTCACAACTAGCCAATTAATTTGTCTCGGTATTAGATTCTTTCTGACGAGTGTTTTAGTGTTTGTCAATGATTCCGTGGTTTTCAGTACGGTACCACTTTCGAATATTTCAAATATTGCCAGTGTTTCCACGAAGCTCATATATTGACAATATTTCCACGGAACTCATTAAGAAAATAAAGGCATTTAAATCGACAGATGCAAGTTTTAAATTATGTTATTAAAAAAAAGTCTTATTTATAGGTTTGTATACGGCGGGGAATTTTGATGAATGATCTCATCCCGTATGTGCACTAGAATATTCTACGCGTGCGCAGTGGCAGCATGTTTCAGCGCCTCAGTTTCAGTCAAGTTGTCGGCAAGAGGAAATTCTGCAAGTCATGGTGGGCCATTCAAAGCGAGAGGGGAGTGACAACCACATAGAGATCTAAGGGAATAAGTGCGTAGTTAGTTGGAAGTGACTGATGACAGTGGCTGTATATGCATATAGAGGCATTCGGAGTCATTTGTCAGTAAACTCTTCCTGAGTAAGTATGAAAACGGACTATTTTGATGCTATGCTAGCGGGCTAAGTTAGCTATAGCTTTCGAAATTGCGAATGTGGGAGTGTGTGTCAGTGCGGCTGCTGCAAATGCACAAGACAGCTTTGCTTGAACTGAAGCAACCGTTTTGAACGGTTAGGTTTAAGCAATTGACATGAACTGGGTATTTAATAAAAGTTGTTATTAGTAATTCAACGTCCCCGGTAGAACCCCGTCAGGCCCCGCCTTCTTATTGGCTGTAGAGCGGAGAGGAAATGAGTGACAGGCATCTTAGCCAATCACAGGCTGTTGCGCCACTTGTTGCTAACGGGCTGCTGGGCTATGATAGCGGAAGTGTAAAGGGTCAATACTTCACACTGCTTGGGCAAGTAAAAAGATGAGGTTTAAGAAGGAGGAGATGAAAGTAGGTAGTAAATGTCATTAGGCAGGTATCTGGAATTTATTAGAGGCGAATATGCGGGTTTTCGTTGCGTATTTGTGGTTATTAGAAGGTTACAGGAATGGATGGATTGATGTGGGTGTGATTGTGAGGTGGGTGTATGTGGTGGGAGGTCATTAATGTTTTATAATAACAGTGTCATAGTAAGACTGTAAATTGTCAGTGTATTATTATAATTAGGTTGTGTTGTAAACACTCTTTATGTGTTGTAAGCATTTTTTATGTTTTTTAGCTGATTAAGCTTTGTAATTTTTACAAATTTAATTGCTAATAATATTATTTTCAAATTCTGATTAATTTTTTCTTCTCTTTCTATACAGGCTTGGCGAACTTTGAAAGTGCATGCTTACAAATATTTAAGCTTCGGGTGAAAAAACTTTCATCAAAGACAACAAAAGAGGATTTATCTTCACCTTTAGTTGTTTTATTAGAAGCACATGACTGTGAAACAAAGCGAGCATCCTTTTATCCTGTGTCTGCTTTTGATTTTCTGTCTTGTACGAGGCTGACCATAACCTTAATTGGGTTTGACATTTGTTGTGTGTGATATTTTTTTTTTTTTGTTTTTGCTTTTTAGTTCCTTTTTTCTTTTTTGTTCCTTTGCAAAGAAATGCTTTACTTGAAAAAGTACTTCACAGAGGGTCTTATTCAGTTCACTATCCTCCTGAGTCTAATCGGGGTACGGCTGGACTTGGACACTTATTTAAACAATCAGCTCCCCCCGCTCCGTGAGATCATCCTGGGCCCCAGCTCGGCCTACACCCAGACACAGTTCCACAATCTCCGTAACACCCTGGACGGCTATGGCATCCATCCTAAAAGTGTGGACCTGGACCATTTTTTCGCCACCCGTCGGCTTCTGAACCAGGTGCGCTCCCTGGATCATCTGCGTGTACCCAGCACCGAGCTGAGTGCCTGGCTGGTACATCGTGACCCTGAGACTGTGGTTTCGGCAACCAGTCAGTCCGGCCCCAGCATTGCCCTGGACAATGGGGGCAGCCTGGAGGACGTGAACAACTCCGAAGCCTCGGCCATGAGAGGAGCTGGCAGTGCTTCTGAGTCCACTTACAGCCTCAGTGGAGAGGACAGCCTAGGAGCCGTGGCCCCTGAGGACAGTCAGGAGCAAGGGGAGAGAGAGAGCAGCGACGACCTCTCCAAAGAGGTACAGTAGCTGTGTGTTTTTAGCTTAGCCTACTGTAATTAGATTGACATTGGTTCATATTTGATTTCTTCAAAGAGAGAACCGTGTTATGCTATTATCTCTAGCTATTAGATTAAGCATATTGCATAGTGGCTATTAAGAGCGTTGAGCTAGTAGTATTCTTACTCTACATTATGAGCCTTACAATAGTGGCTGGACAGGGTGTGGTCTCATCGGTAGAGCTGTCTATCTCTTAAACCTGTGCTAATGTTAATGTTTTTAGGCTAGTAGTAACATTAACATCACATTTTCTAGCAATGTCAGAGCTTTGGAGACAAATACTGCACTGAATCAAATAGAGATTATAGTAGTAGTAGAGGTCATCTACTCTTGTGGTTTCTGAGAGAGGAGAGGTTTATATTTGTGAATATATGTTTAGGACAGTTAGCCAAATAAGAGCTGACGAATTGGCATTGTGTCGCTCATTATACATAAGTATTAGTTCACTTCCAGAACAAAAAAAAATACAGATTTACTTACCCCCTTGTCATCCAACATGTTTTCAGGGTTTTTCTCAGTGTATTGAACTTCCAAAATGCAGTTTAAATGAAGCTTTAAAGGGCTCTAAATGATCCCAGCCAAGGAGGAAGGGTCTTATCTAACAAAACGATTGGTTATTTTAAAAAAAAAAATATGTACAATTTATACACTTTTTAACCACAAATGCTTGTCTTGTCTAGTACTATGTTCGCTCTTTGGTTCAATACAGCTGGGGTGTGTCAAAAAACTTCCATCTCATTCTCTTCTCCAACTTCAAAATTGCGGGTCTACGTCTTTTTGTAAGGGTCGTTTGACCTTCTTTGAAGTTGGAAGAGAAAATGAGTTTTTCAATATGTACTATATTGAAATGGAGTTCCCAGAGTACGCATGTGCATCGCAGAGCTAGACAATACGAGCATTTGAGATTAAAAAGTATATAAATTGTACATTTTTTTTAAACGAAAATAACAGTTTCGCTAGATAAGACCCTTCTTCCTCGGCTGGGATTGTTTAGAACCTTTCGCATTTAAACTGCATTTTGGAAGTTCTTGCAGGCACCATTGAACATTCCTGAAAAAACAATTTCTTTACGACTGAAGAAAGAAAGACATGAACATCTTGGATGACAAGGGGGTGAGTAAATGATCTGTAAATTTTTGTTCTGGAAGGAAACTAATCCTTTAAATGTAATTATCTAATGATGTTCTGTAATCTTAGACCTTTTATGACACTCCCCTTCAATGAATATATTTCTAGGACATTGACCTCATAGACATCCTATGGAGGCAGGATATTGACCTTGGTGCTGGCCGAGAAGTATTTAACTATAGCAGTCGGCAGAAGGAGAGTGAGGCTGATAAACCTAATGAAGAGAACGAGGAGGCAGGTGGAAGAGAGGAAAGCTGGAGAAATGGACTTAATCTACGAGCAGTGCAGAGCCTAACTCATGTTGATGGAGAGACAGGAGAGAGCATACCTGCGGAGGTATGTGCTAGGATTACAGGAAGGTGTGAGGAGCACAGTGAGGTTTTGTTAATAATGCTTTTAGATTATTCAAAAAGGCTGGTGAGCTGCAGATGTCAAGTGAATTTCAGTCAGCCTTGGAATTACATGGACTTTTCTTGTCGTGTTTCCTAGCTTACCAGTCTTGGTGCTCAGACTTCATTATCCCTGCAGGAATGTCTGAGGCTTCTGGAGGCCACCTTTCCATTTGGAGAAGAGCCAGAGGTACCGACAGTGAAATTCATGCTACATTATGAAATAAAATGTGCCTTTTTTATTTGATTGTCATTTTTAACTTTGTGTTTTTTTCTTTCTCCTTTTAGTTCCAGGCCACTGGATCCACCTCACAGCTGAGAGCTACAACCGAGGAAACGCCTTCAACATCACAAGGGATCCCCCTACAAGCCCCTCTGTCACAGTCTGATACACCACTAGACCTGGAGCAGCAGTGGCAGGACATAATGTCCATCATGGAATTGCAGGTTTGTTCATCTATTGCATTCAATGTCAATGAAGGGCATATATAGACATTATTTATGGCTCAGTGACAGTGGTTATAGCGTCAAATTGAAAGTTTTAAAAGGATATTATAATATGCTTTTGAAATTTATTCTATTTCTAATTACATTATTAAATGTAATAAATGTGGTGTATCCATTGAGCAAAAAGTAATTATACATGTTCCTTAAAGAAGAAGAACAAAAATTTACAGATAATTTAGTCACCCCTTTGTCATTCCAGATGTTCTTTCTTTCTTCAGTCGTAAAGAAATTGTGTTTTTTGAGGAAAACATTTCAGGATTTCTCTCCGTATAGTTGACTTCTATGATGCCTGCAAGTTTGAACTTACAAAATGCTGTTTAAATGCACCTTAAAAGGGCTCTAAACGACCCCAGGCGAGGAAGATGAGTCTTATCTAGTGAAACGATTTATTATTGTTATTTTCAAAAAAAAAAAAAAAGTCAGTTTATATACAATTTATATATTCGTTTACAAAGTGAATATGCAACTGCATTTTTGAAGTTCAAACTCGTGGGCACCATGGAAGTCCACTATATGGAAAGAGAAATCCTGAAATGTTTTCCTCAAAAAAACAAAAAAAACACAAACATAATTTCTTATGTCCCTACAACGTGTTTAAATGCATTTAAGAAAACATTGTAATTTTTTTTTTTAGAATATACATTTAATATTAAAATCATTTGTCAGTGGTTTCAAATCAGATCTGAGCTTAAGGTCTGTAAAGCCCTCTCTTCCATAAGCCTACTCTGCTCTGATTGGTCAGCTGGCCAAGTCTGTTGTGATTTGCTAAACTCTAAACACTTAGCTGAGTGCTAATCTGACTACAGTTTGTAAAACCAAAATATGTCAACATTCTTTATTATTAAACGAAGTAATTAGAACAATGACAGTCTACATTAATCAACCCATAGTGGGTTCACAGCAAATTAGCAGAACTATTTCAGTAAGACGTGGTTTACCTGGAAACATAAAGCTGCACTAGGTATACTTTGCATATTAGCACATTGTACTTACAGGTTGTGGTTCAGAGACATTTGTTGGTCCAAATAAAGAAGGTATGGACTTATACTTTAAGCGTTTAGGGAATCCGGTGTTGAACTCTCCAAGATTAGAAAAGCAGTCCTCTGTAAAATGATGAGCACACAACAAAAGGTTCAAACTGTACTGCTGTGGTATCGTGGAAAAAAATAATTTTAACCACTGATTCTTCACATCTTCATCTTTCGCAATGAAATCAACGGCGCAAAACACACCGTCTTTTTGACATTATGTAAACACACTAACTAGCAGAAGTGTTTATGGTAGGGTCAGTGTTCATATTTTGCGGACAGGTGGGGATTATGCTAATGTGTTACCTAGTGACGTAGATCGTAACAGGCAAAATATTAAAAAATATGATGGCTCAGAGTCTACTCTTTCTTTTGAGAGACAATAACTTTATTTATCATGCATATTTTTTTTAACAACTTTGTAGACTGTTTACATTGAAGGGTAGCTACATTACAACCTGCAAAAGAGATATATTTCGAAAATCCATAAGACCTGCTCTTTAAACCTTGAATAGTGAGTGTATTGGTTGCTAGAGACTAATTGACCTTGACACAGCATCATGAGGTTCTGTTAGGGATCTTTCATGATATATGATGTTTTATGTTTTTACTATATGTTGGTCTTACTATATGATTATAACTTGGCAGAAATAAGTTTTTCAAATACTAATAGCTAGGGCTCTATGAAATCCATTTTATTTTTTCTCAAATTCCGTTGATTTTTTTTTTCCTAATTCCGTTTTTTCAGTTAAATTTTTATTTTAGTTTTTTCTGGATTCAGTTTTTTCTCTCTCTCTCTTTTTCAATGGTTAAATTACATTTTATCAATCAAAAAGCATGTCTAATTATTTGACATAATGAAACTTACACAATTTAACAGTAAGTTAATAAAAGTTTAATTAAAAATAAATTTTTGCAGTCATTTTAATAGTAGTAGTAGTAGTAGTAAAGTAGTATATTGAGGCAGCAGAGGCTGAAAACACAGCGAGCTTCAGGCACGCTTCAGCATGTGCGTAATAAGCAAAATCGCACGTCTGCACCATTCACATTTAAATAGCATTTTTGCGCGTTTTGATTTAAATTGTTACTTCCTGATAAACTGCCACTATATTATAAAGTAAGATAAACCACTGAATATAATAATTTTATATATAATAAATTACTTGCAGCTTGGAGTGAGTAAACGAAACAGTAAATGCAGTCGTTACTTTTAGAGGTGGATGCCTGCTGTTTGGAAACGCAGTTGTGTAAGACAGCAATTATCCATTTTATGCTCGGGTATTTCAGAATGACCACAGCAACATCAGATGCTGTGGAACGAGATTGGTCCGTTGGTTAATCAGGTTTTGCTATCCCATAGCACAAAGTCATGATGTTTTGATGCGTTCTGACAAATTTATTCAGCAAATGCGTTTCCATCTCCCTTTTTTCGCACAAGTCCAAAACCATCTTAAGTGGGTGTAAAAACGTTTTTGCGAATTAAGGGATTTTTATTCATAATGTGGCGTTTCCATCACTCGTTTCTGATGCGATACTTCAAAATACACATAAAAACAGGGTGATGGAAACAGCTATTGTTTGTGTGAATTAAAATTAAATGGTTTTATTAGTAAATTAATAGATAGTACTGTAGTTATGAGCATCACACAATTAAAACTGGTCTAATATTCTTTACTCTCTTTTTTTTTTTTTTTTTTTAGGACATGGAGGTTAACAATACTGCAGTAAATGTCACCATAAATAACGACCCCAATAACAACAATGCCAGCACCACCGAATCAGCCACAATAGCAAGTTTTGGACTCCCACGGTCCATTCTCATTAACCAAGATGTTAGTCTCCACCAGGCTTCGCTTCCCAGCTGCAGCCAAGACTTTCCCACACTCTTCAACCCTGAGCTGGATTCCACCGGGGCACAGCGGCCTACCTTAGTCAGGCTTTCTTCTAGCAACTCCTCCAACATCAATTCAACCTTCGGAGCTACTAACTTAACCGGACTCTTTCTCCCACCACCTTTAAACAGCACTACAAACCTAACAACCACTCCAGTGCTGCCAGATCCATTTTCCAGCCTGCTGGAAGAGTCTATGCTGGATGAAATCAGCCTGCTAGACCTTGCGATGGAAGAGGGTTTCAGCCAAGACCAGGCTTCTCAGCTCGAGGATGAGCTTGATTCAGACTCAGGTCTTTCACTGGATTCCAGCCATAGCCCAGCCTCTCCTAGCAACTCGGAGACATCCTGCTCGTCAGCCGCGTCGTCTTCATCCACCTCTGCGACGTTCTCGGAGGAAGGCGCTGTGGGCTACAGCACCGATTCGGAGGCGGCCACAGCAGAAACGGAGGAAGGAGCCGTCGGCGGCTACCAACCAGAGTACAGCAAGCTGTGCCGTATGAGCTACCAAGATCCATCTCAGTTCCATGGCATACCGCAGTTGGAAAGTGTCAATCACAACCACACCTACAATCTACCACTAGCATCATCCTACTCTGAGCGCTCTCAGCTGTCTGCATCCTGCAGCAAGAAAGGCAGAGACAAGCAAATGCAGCAGACGAAGCTCCAGCCACCACAAGACTGCATTGACAGGCAGTCTAGCCGCGACGAACGCAGGGCGAGGGCCATGGATATCCCATTCTCCAATGAAAAAATCATTAACCTCCCTGTCGAGGAGTTCAACGAGCTTCTGGCCAAGCACCATCTCAACGAGGACCAGCTCTCGCTCATTCGCGACATCCGCCGCCGCGGAAAGAACAAAATGGCGGCGCAAAACTGCCGCAAACGCAAGCTAGACACCATCCTCAAACTCGAGCAGGGCGTGCAAGACCTGCAACGCGAAAAAGCTCAGCTGCTGAAAGAGAAGATGGAGTACTGTAAGTGCATCAGACAGACGAAGCAAAAGGTTCAAAGCCTGTCCCAGGAATTGTTCGCACAGCTGCGGGACGAGGAAGGCAGACCCTACTCGGCCAGCGAGTACTTTCTACAGTACGGTCCCGACGGCGTTCTCCTCATGCATCGTAACATGACCACAGAACAAAGCAACAAACCTGACAAGAAGCAGAAGGACAAAAAGAAGTGAGGAACTCCAACTGTTGCCCTTTTATTTTTCCGCAAAGGCACTACCATACAAAGTATTTCAAAAGGCAAAGGAAGCCTTTTTCTTTGAAACGATCCTAGCGAGGAGAAGAAAATTGCATCATTGATAACTCTTCCTGCATTGGGTTTTCTTTGTTCCTTTTCGGTTCAGAAGTTTTCTCCTGAAAGCGGCATTAAAGCAGACGTGCTTTATGTAGTACTGATTATTCATTGATGTACAGAATGAGGCGAGCGAACGGGATACTTTCAGATGCCAACTGAAAGAACTCTCAAGAACGTGAGGTCACGGAGGACACCAACAAAATGTTCTTAATTGAAAGAACTGTTCGGTAACGCTCCCAAAACGTAGTCGATGACAATAATACACCATACTAAGATGACGCTGACCATGAGGATGCAAAAATTGTTACATTTTCAGCATTAGCCCGTGCTGTGTGTTTGTACCCTGGGATTTCATTGGTGGGTGAGGAAGAGCCCCAGAGAGATGGTAGAAAAAGAGTCTACTGAACGCTAGAAGTGAAGCCAAAAGAAACTATAGGCATGCCAATACTAACCAAAGGTTGTGTTGTGCCGTTGTGTTGTTCCCATAACAAATCATACAGGTCACTCTGTGGATCCAAATTCACATTTTCACTTGAAAAAAGAACAAAATAAGTTTGTTAGTCCTATTGGACAGCAAACTCACCTAAAATTTCTCTGGAGGCTCAGTGCCATTTGCCAAGGAACTTGGACGGTGAAAGAAATAGCGCTAAAGAGTGAATTTGAATTTAGCTTTGGCTTGATGAAAAGCATTGGAGGATGGAAACACTGCATTATTACTAATAAATCGGCTTCTGTACCCTTTTCAGCATTATAAATCAACACTGTAGTTTGCCTATAAGCTTTTTTCCTCTTCTGCTGGGGAAAGGATCTGTCAGGCCTTCCTGTCAGCTTTTAATGTAACTCTCTCTCATGTGCATAAACTTTTTAATAAGCCATCAGACATGGACACCTGAGTGGCATCAGTGCAGTTTGCTCCTGAATCACATGAGTAGTGAGTCACTTGGGATTGAAACGAAGTGAGTCATTTGCTTTTAAAGTTCATAATGTTTAGCCTTTGTTGCTACTGCAGTGGAGGAACATTACAAGAAGCTTTTGTTACAGTTGTACTGTTTCATTTAAAAAAAGGAATACAATTCTCACCAGAATATACAAATAGTAGCAGACATAGGTTATCATTACATTTAGACTACAACTTCTCAGTAGCTGGGTCAGTGTCTTAGCTTTGATGTGACGTGAACCTGACTTCTCTTTTATTTTTTTCTTTCATTTACCCAATACACTACTTTTAGGAAAAGTACCTTCATTGCTAATCAAGTAAAGCCGTGAATGGTCTCCTGGCAAATTAAAGCAGTTAAGCTTGTGCCAATAACCAACTGGATCGTGCTTTACTGCAGCCTGAGGATACAGCTGACCTTATACACTGACATATCAATGAATGGGTAGAAAAAAACAGTAACACTGGTGTGAACGTCTAATTTACATGTTGTTCATCTTCATCCTCTTCTGTCGATCTCTGTCGTTTCCATCTACGCTGTTTGTAAAGCACCATGAGGCACAGTCAGTGTCCGTTTGGTGTGACATGAATAAATATGCAAGACATGGTAATTTTTTGTCTCCGAAATGGAAAAGAGACAATCTTTATGTTACTGGTTACAAATACTTAGCGTAGCTGGGGTAGACATAATGAAAAAAGACGAGCGATTGATTCACCTTGAATCCCTCTTACAATGTCACAACTACTTGCCATTAAGCACTGTTGTTTTTTGTTCGTCTTGTTCGGTTTGTAAATATTTTTGTGTTCTGTATGTCTCTTGTCCTAATTGCTTGGTTTAGCCAGGCGTTTTTGCACCTTCTTTGAATTTGCCTGTTCAGAGTATTCCTATATGATTTGTGTTGAGAGATTTGCTGGCAATCTGGAATTGTTCTTTTATTAATTATAATAAACATTTGTTTCATTTCCTTGGTTTTCCTTTTTTTTAAAGTGAGAAGATTTGTGATTGTAAACGAATGGCAAAATAAAATGAATTTAAAAATATAACTGTCAGAGGATTTAGTAATACAGCTAAAACTCCTGATAACTATATAAATATGAATTATGTTGTCTTTATTGCTAGCGGAGCTCAATTTTTGCTTATATCAGCTTCAGTGTGCTGCTCACTTCTTAATGCTTAGTAAAATGGTACTCTTTATGGGGTAATACTTTATTAGGTTCAGCTTAATTTGTGATTTGTTTTCAATTAACATAGCAATTTTTACAGCATTAATCTACACTACCAGTCAAAAGTTTTTGAACAGTAAGATTTTTAATGTTTTTTAAAGAAGTCTTTTCTGCTCACCAAGCCTGCTTTTTTTATTCCTGTGATTTAAAAGCTTAATTAGTTCATTTTTTTTTTTTAACATTTTTTAAATGTAATTTATTTCTGTCACATGATCCTTCAGAAGTCTTATTAATCTTTTTTTCTGTCATGTGATTCTTTAGAAGTTCTTAAGAAACATTTCTTATTGTCAATGTTGAAAATTCGGCTGCATAAAATTTTAGAAGAGAATATAAATAATATATGTTCAAAAGAACAGCATTTATTTGAAACAGAAATCCTTTGTAGTATTCTAAATGCATTTATTGTAGCTTTCGCTCAATTTAATTCATCCTTGCTGAATAAAAGTATTAATTGCTTAAAAAAAAACTTGCTGAACCCAAACTTGCAAATAGTAGTTAGTAGTGTAATCAACATGATAAATTAAAATATAGCTGCAAGCAGCAATTACCAGGGTTCAATCGCTTTAAGGCATTTAAGCACATAAAAAAATACATATTATTTAGCAAGAATGTAACCACCTGAATGAATAATTAAAAAAGCATTTTTAGTCAAATCCAGGTAATGTGCCATAGAAATATGATGTTTTTTAATGTTTATGTTCCCATCCCCCTAAACCTTTTCTTGTTGAGAATCACCTGCAGCATGAGCTCAGCAGGTTTTGTGAAGTTTTGAGTTTTTGTTTAGGCTTTATAGGCTTTTGGATATATTTTGACAGGCTCCTTTTCTAAACGACCCCGTTAATAGCTTCCCGAAGGGTAAATTTCAACATACTTTTGATAACTATTCACCTAGAGAACTGAACTGCATTTGTTTTTTCCCAAACTGATTAAAACAACTACTTTGCAAAGTAGGTTTTTAAAATTTTCTCAACCATTTAACAAATGCTTTGACAGCAGTGGTTGAGGAGGTTTATCGTATGATATGAATATCGTGCGTATGTGGAAAAAACGTACAATATACATTCGCTTCCGACCTTAAAAAATGCGATATCGCCCCCAGTTTCCGATTTCTTTCAAATTTCTCACAGGCCTTTAGAGCCATTAGCTAAACAGGCCCACTTAGTTTTGTTCCGATTGATCTCTGTTACTTCAAAACTTTGTGTTTTGAGATACGCAAATGTCCTTACATAACCAATTTCGATAGGACAAACTGTTGTGTAGTTGTAACCTTTTTATGATTTTTTCCCTCTTATAGCACCACCAGCTGGCCAAGCGTTGCAACTTTTTTTCACGTGACCTCAGATTTAGCTCTTACGCGGCATTCCAGGCAGGTTCACGACTTCAAACCACGACTCACGACTTTGTAGCATTCCAGGCAAGTCAAAACTGCCTGCCTGCAAAAGGGATTGTGGTAGCTTCTGCACTCTGGTGCATTCAAAACTTAGGCGCTTTTCTTTACCCTTACGGTTGTGATATGTTTTCGATAAACAGATGTTTTTATCGTTCATCATCCGGAGAAAAAAAAAATCTAAAAGTGATTCTTAGGATATAGACTGCATCCTAAAGCTCTGGAATGCTGCCTTCGGAGGCAACATTCAAAAGCAGCAGGAAGGCATAAGGCATTATGCCACACCTTTGCATAATGTGAGCTGCTTTATCTTATTTGCATAAAATAAAATGCTATAGCTATCGACTAATGATGATTTTAATGATGTAGTAACGAACGCAACTTTAATGCATGTGACAGAGAACGTTAAACCTCGCGCTCTTATTTTAGGTTTGCTGTTGTTGTTGTTTTTTTCATCTTCTGCTTGGTTTTAACACATTAAGTTAAAACTTAATTTACGTTCAGTGGAATAGTGCGTATGCTTTTAGACACTTACATTGTTTTTGCACCATCTAAACGCGCTCCTTTCAGCTGCTCAGGTAATGTCAATGTTATGATTGAGAGCCACTGAAAAACTACTTCTAGCAGTACTGGGCTGGCCACGAATACTAGGAGAGATCACACTTTGGCTGCTCACGCCTCAAAGAACGTGTCGGTGAGAGCGCGCGCCATCCAGTGACAGGCAGTAAATGAAGCGCGTAAAGGAGAGATGTGAGCAAACGAACAAAGCTGTTCACGGTCTCCATTAATTCCTGCTTGTAGTAGTTTATATATTTTAAAGCACTGAATCGCTATAGAAATCGCTCATTTGATTGTTAGTGTTTTAAATCGATTAGTAGCCGAAGTCAACGATTCACGATTCAAAAAATACATGTTTCAAGATCAAGATATAATATATATATATGCATCGTCAGGTTTTGTAATAGATGCATCGAGAAAACGAGTGAATCGTAACACCCCTACTTTATGGTCCTTGGTGTGAAACAGGCCTTTAGTTTTGAAAATCTATAAATTCTTGAAATATTAGTCTCAAGGGGGTACTTCCAAAAAAAGTACATTTAATTTCAAACGGGTTTAGCAGACAAAATTCCTAGTAAATGTAGAAAACATAATTTACCAAGATTAAAAGTATTAACCATTTACCTTATTAAGAGTATAAGCATAAGTATGGCCAGTTTTGACAGAAATACAACAAAGATTTTTATTTTATTTTTTTTTTTGAAAATGGCATTTCATTGGCAAATGCTCTGATAATATGCAATAATAACAACATGGTTAAACAAAACTAGCATACAATTGTTAAAGCTCAGAACGTAAAAACGTACGTTAAACGTCTACAGGAGAACAAATGTTACAGTTCTTCTACTTTGTTGTGTGACGGTAATAAGACAAAGGGTATCAAACTAAAAACTAAACTTCAGCTGACTGTACACAGTGATACCGATGTGCTAGGAAATGGCAAACATATTTACAAACACAAATGTTAAGACCATGTCAAGAAAGATGTTAACATCCAATGGAGCCGACTCACAAATAGCACCTATGCTGAAACCAGACACATCATGGGCAAACAAACACTGAAGAGTAACAGCTGCTGGCATGTCTTTATAAAACCAATCGTATCAAAGCCAGTTCCGAACATTAAATAAGGCCTATATCTTACACCTCTTTTTCCATGGGCCTAGATACAGTCATGCATTCAATGACCACCTGCATTGACAGATGTATAAAATTGTCATTTTCTTAATAATCTGTTAAGGCAGTAATATTTTAACATTAGTATATATACATAAAATTAAGAATCGTGGAATACATCAGGACGTTTTTCGAGACAGCTACAGCATCAAACGAAACCGACCCAGTATGATAGACTAAACGTTGTAATCTACAAAGGGTAGGGAGGAAATGTTCAACATTTCTATCATGTAAAGAACACTATTTCACATGTATGAATCCTTCAATGTCGCATGATTTTAAACATGATCTGAATGTTTTCGTCAATGCATGAAGAGTACATTAAATGTGCAAAGTCACCTGTCAAGCACACTGAAACAGCAGTGTCTATTTGCTTCATCTATGGCAACGGTGCCCAAACTAAAACACGCTGAAACCTATGTAGATGACAATTTTCCTTTGCCATCTTTAAAAAAACAAAGAACAAAACAAGCATATCAATGGCCACAACTGATACTGACTGTCCCTTACAATATTTTTTTTGTTTGTTTAGTTTTTGTCATCCTTCTTCTCTTCCTCTTCAGTGGGGTATGAATGCCAGGTGAGGCGTTCCTCGTAAAAGGAGATGACCACTTGTGGACACTTTACATTTGCCTCTTTGGCAGGTACTAGATCAGCTTCATCAGAGTTTTTCCTGAAGTACAAAAACACAAAAGAAGACATTAACAAATGACCAGCTATTTCTCATCCGAGATGGACTTCTTCAGTAGAGGAAACCGAGGGCAATTGTAACATTTACATTTTCCTTCAAATCACAACTCAAAATATACCAACAATCTTTTGGCATAAGTGAATTTGTGCCAAAAATAACAGTACCAATAAGTCAAATTTTCTTACAGTGTAAAAGACTACATCATTATATCAAAATGTCATACCACAAGGTAATAACATTACAATTGTCCCCATTATGGAGGTGATTGCAACATTTTAAGCATGCTCAATTTATTGGTCCTGAAGTTTGGCTACAGGATATGATGTCATTGGGTTTAAATAAATAATAAATACAAAAGCTGCAAATCATACAGCAAGTTAGTGTTCTTAGTATTGAGCTGAGATGGGATCAATCTGTGATGTCTGGTCAAATGCCTTTTTGCTGTATGAATGTGCAGGTCAGAGTTTACCAAACTTGGACTTTGGTATCCAGGATGATGAAGCTTGCATTTCCACTCACGTTCACATGCATATGAATGGGAATGAATGGAAGTCCTATGTGGTCACGCTTAAAAGGGATGGTTCACATTAAAAGGAAGATTTTCCATTTACTCCTTGTGTAATTGACCTATCGGTAAGCCCCATCCCCCTTAGTTACTGTTGCTGCCTCGGACAAACAAACAGAGTTTCCCCACTGTCTTACAATGACAGCTGTCAGTGTGAAAACCTTGTCCGAAGACGTTTTTGATAAATTTTGAACACAGAAGGACCACCTCTCGTCAAGGAGCATTCAAGTAGGGCTTTAATATGCCATGGAGAGATATATAAATGATTTTAAATAAATAAATAAATAAATATGGTGTGTAACATATTTAATTTGAAATCGAGGGTTTACAGATCGCAATGCAAACGGAAAATATCTCGTTACGGTCGTCACAATGACAACATCCAGGACCAACACTGTTCATGTACCGCAATGTAAGATGAATTATTTTACATTTAACCAGTTTAATATGGAGAGGCGCTGAAATGTAGAACTTCGTTTATGTGTTTTTGACCTACACTGTACATCATGTGAGAATAGTTAGCTGAGGCTTGTACGTTTGCATGGACTCACTAACTTTAACGATAGCTAGTTTTAGCCAAAGATATTAATGATATTTACAGACATTAACTGCTTGGGCAGAGGAAAAAGGCTACTTAATGAGAGTATGACAACCAGAAAATAAACATTAAATAACAAATTAAATTCCAATTTCCATTGCCAATCCTCTCAGGATACCTGGAATCAGTGTTACAGATACCTCAGGCACATCATTTTATTATTTTTGTAGCATAAACACCATTAAAACGATGAGAGCTTCGGATCTACCAATGTTTCTCTATGGCGCTGCAACCTACAGATGTCCAAGTTCCATCTCTGTGCAGCTGATACTCAACTGCCACTGGCTCATCTGCGTTCTAGGGGCGGGGCTTACCAATAGGTAAATTCCAAGCCTGTATGATTTTCCTTTTTTTGCAAGAACGCAAAAAAAAAAAAGATAGAAAATGGTCTCTTTTTGTGTTTCATAGAACATGAAGGAGAGTAAATGAGAGAATTTTCATTTTTAGATGAAATACCCCTTTAACAGTGAATGGGGGCAATTGTAATACTTGAAAAATAAACCATTTTACAGAAATCTAGCCAAAATATAGCTAGTAGTAATAGCAAAGTCATGGAATGCATAAATCTGTATACCACATATACCTTAAATACGGTGTTCGTTTGCTCGTTTTAGATAAAAGCATACCAAAACTTCACTTAAAACTAGACACACTACTGTTCAAAAGTTAGGGGTTGTTAAGAATTTGTGTTTTTAAAAGAAGTCTCTTATGCACACGAAGGCAGCATTTATTTAATCAATATTTGATTAAAAGAAAAAAGGTAATATTGTGAAATGTATATAAAGATATACATTACATAAGATATATTACAAATATATAAATGCTTTAAAAATCGTCTTCAATTTTAATTTGATAAAGTAAATTTGAACATTTGCTTTATCATATAATTTATTTTCGTCAATTTATGCAATTTATTTCTATGATGGTAAAGCTGAATTTTCAGCAGCCATTACTCCAGCCTTCAGCATCACATGATTCTTCAGAAAGCATTCAAGAAATGACGCTCAAGAAGCATTTCTTATTATCAATACTGAAAATGTTGGAAGTTTCAAAGACCAGCATTTATTATTATTTTTTAGTTAAGTTATCTTTTATAAATGTTTATTCATTTCAGTAATCTTTGCTAAATAATAGAATTATTTTCCTAAAATAATAAATAAGGACACTGCTGTTCAAAAGTTTGGAATCAGTAACATTTTTAATGTTTTTAAAGAAGTCTCTTATGCTCAAAGTTCCATTTATTTGACCAAAAATACAGAATAAAAAATATTAAATATTATTGCAATTTAAAATAGCAGTTTTCTGTTTTTAATATACTTTAAAATACAGTGGGGCAAAAAAGTATTTAGTCAGCCACCAATTGTGCAAGTTCTCCCACTTAAAAAGATGAGAGAAGCCTGTAATTTTCATCATAGGTATACCTCAACTATGAGAGACAAAATGAGAAAAAAAAATCCAGAAAATCACATTGTAGGATTTTTAAAGAATTAATTGGTAAATTCCTCGGTAAAATAAGTATTTGGTCACCTACAAACAAGCAAGATTTCTGGCTCTCACAGACCTGTAACTTCTTCTTTAAGAGGCTCCTCTGTCCTCCACTCGTTACCTGTATTAATGGCATCTGTTTGAACTCGTTACCAGTATAAAAGACACCTGTCCACAACCTCAAACAGTCACACTCCAAACTCCACCATGGCCAAGACTAAAGAGCTGTCAAAGGACACCAGAAACAAAATTGTAGACCTGCACCAGGCTGGGAAGACTGAATCTGCAATAGGTAAGCAGCTTGGTGTGAAGAAATCAACTGTGGGAGCAATTATTAGAAAATGGAAGACATACAAGGCCACTGATAATCTCCCTCGATCTGGGGCTCCACGCAAGATCTCAAAATGATCACAAGAACTGTGAGCAAAAATCCCAGAACCACACGGGGGGACCTAGTGAATGACCTGCAGAGAGCTGGGACCAAAGTAACAAAGGCTACCATCAGTAACACACTGCGCCGCCAGGGATTCAAAACTGGCTTGAGCCAGTACATGTCCGGGCCCGTCTGAAGTTTGCTAGAGAGCATTTGGATGATCCAGATGAGGAGAATGTCATATAGTCAGATGAAACCAAAATATAACTTTTTGGTAAAAACTCAACTTGTCATATTTGGAGGAGAAAGAATGCTGAGTTGCATCCAAAGAACACCATACCTACTGTGAAGCATGGGGGTGGAAACATCATGCTTTTGGGCTGTTTTGCTGCAAAGGGACCAGGACGACTAATCCATGTATACGAAAGAATGAATGGGGCCATGTATCGTGAGGTTTTGAGTGAAAACCTCCTTCCATCAGCAAGGGCATTGAAGATGAAACGTGGCTGGTTCTTTCAGCATGACAATGATCCCAAACACACCGCCCGGGCAATGAAGGAGTGGCTTCGTAAGAAGCATTTCAAGGTCCTGGAGTGGCCTAGCAAGTCTCCAGATCTCAACCCCATAGAAAATCTTTGGAGGCCAAAATACCAGCAACAGTGTGTGAAAATCTTGTGAAGACTTACAGAAAACGTTTGACCTCTGTCATTGCCAACAAAGGGTATATAACGAAGTATTGAGATGAAATTTTGTTATTGACCAAATACTTATTTTCCACCATAATTTGCAAATAAATTCTTTAAAAATCCTAAAATGTGATTTTCTGGATTTTTTTTTCTAATTTTGTCTCTCATAATTGAGGTATACCTATGATGAAAATACAGGCCTCTCTCATCTTTTTAAGTGGGAGAACTTGCACAATTGGTGGCTGACTAAATACTTTTTTGCCCCACTGTATAACTTATTTCCATGATACAAAGCTGAATCAGCCATTACTCCAGTCTTCAGTGTCACAAGATCCTTCAGAAATCATTCTAATATGCTGATTTATTATCAATGTTGAAAACAGTTGTACTGCTTAAAGGAGAAGTTCGGTGTGAAATGGACCTGGGGTGTATTAGATCATGTTACCGAGTACAATCATATGTCCAATTCCCACCTCCGTTAACCCAAAGCTTTCCGAATTATAACATTATTTGCCTGTGCTTCTATTAGGCTTACATTGTTAGTGATAGGGGCATAGCGTAGCCTATGCAGCTAAATCACTATTTTTACACCATTAACAACGTTCAAAGTAACTCCACACTTAATTGGTGGACTTCTGAGGGCCTTGACATTTAAAACGAGACACTGAGAATTTTGAAAGTGCATAAGTCGATTGACGATCACGAACGAACAAGTAGGACAGGGGAACAGAACAGAACAGAGGATCACGAAGATCGTCAATCGACTTATCGCGTCTTAATTTTAAGATGGCGGCAAACGAGAAATTCAAGGAATGTACTGTCTGTATAAACTGTCTTTTTAATAAACTACTTGTGCACTTTCAAAGTTCTCAGTGTCTCGTTTTAAATGTCAAGGCCCTTAGAAGTCCACCAATTAAGTGTGGAGTTACTTTGAACGTTGTTAATGGTATAAAAATAGTGATTTAGCTGCATAGGCTATGCTATGCCCCTATCACTAACATTGTAAGCCTAATGGAAGCGCAGGCAAATAATGTTATAATTCGGAAAGCTTTGGGTTAACGGAGGTGGGAATTGGACATATGATTGTACTCAGTAACATGTTTTAATACACCCCAGGTCCATTTCACACCGAACTTCTCCTTTAATATTTTTTCGGAACCTGCGGTACTTTTTTCAGGATTCTTTGATAATTAAAAAGTTCAAAAGTAAATTACTGACCCCAAACTTTGAACGGTAATATATGGTTACAAAGGATTACCATTTTAAATAAATGCTGTTCTTTTTAACGTTTTATTCATCATAATAAAATCAGCATATTAACATTTTTGAAGAATCATGTGACACTGAAGACTGGAGTCATGAAGCTGAAAATTCAGTTTTGCATAACACAAATAAATGCTATTTTAAAGTATATTAAAACAAAAAAACACTTTAAACGGCAATGTAAATAAATGTTACCCACCCCAAAAATATAGCATTTCTCATTTCTTACACATTTTAATTATTCAATCTAGTGTTACATTTACCCCCGATAGTAGCTACCAGCTAAAATGTTAACATTTGACATTAACTTTTAACCAGTTGACAGATATTAGAGAGAGAAAGAGAGAAAAAAAACAACGCTCACAACGTGATACAATCACACTTCTCATGCAGAGCATATACTAAACAGATGCGGCTTGAAGAAATTCAGAGTGTTACAATTGCCTCCAGTCTTTCCTAATGCTGCTCAGGAACTGTCTCTAAGCCACTCTAAGCCAATACTTGTTTGGTTCTTACAGGTAACAATTTCCATACAAACCATTTCATGAGGAACATGAGTTCTCCACTTGAGTCTGTAGCACCAATAATCCTCTCAGGATCCAAACCACGTGCAAAACCTCTGAGTTTCTCAGGCTAAATTAAGAGAGATGGCATGTAAGACACTGTTTAGCCCATTAAAGTTCTTTTGGTTTTCTAATGTTTTAAAGACACTTCCTGACCAGCTTATAGACATGGAATGATGTAGACAACTCAGATCCTCACAACTTCATGGCTCTTACCTCATCCTTGCGCTTTTTGGTCTCCTTTCCATCTCCATCTGACTCAGCCCGCCTTTTGCCTCCGGATTCAGCCGTTTTCTGTGACTGAAGGAATTCTGCTATGAGGTCAGGACAGTCTAGGTTTTCCTCTGGCTCCCAGGTGTTGTCCTCGCTGAGGAAAATAAATAAATAAATAAATAAACACACTAGGAGTTTCACACATAAATCAAGTTGAAGTCTAACTGTGGCTGCTCACTCAGAAAAGCCTTTCCACTTGAGGAGATACTCCACTTTTCCCTTCACCACACGTCGATCTAGGACCTTCTCCACAACATACTCCTCTTCTTCTTCCTCTACCACTTCTTCCACTTTCTTTTTGTTCTGTTTTTTCCCTGCTGTTGATTGCTTGGTTTCAGTTTGAGAAACTGGAGCTGGATACATGAATGGTGGGTGGAAAAATCATAAATAAACATAGAAGTTGAGCTAAGTCATTAACCACAGTTTATGTCAAAATACCACAGTTACTAGTGGTTAGTGGATAGTGGTTATTTCTACAACAAAATAGTTGCCATAAGAAAAGAAAAGAAAAATTAAATGGAAAATTCACTCAAAATAAAACATCAGCCATTATTTATACACAGAATGTGATGTTAGAAAGAATGTTAGAGGCTGACAGCATCACTTTCATTTAATATTTTTCCATACAATAACAATACTTTACTCATTACTCATTTTGTGTTCCACAGAAGAAAATAAGCCTTACTGGTTTGACATGAGGGTGAATAAATAATAGGCAGCGCTGGGTAGTTACAACTAATTTGGATTACATAATCAGACTATTAATTAAATTAAAGAATTGTACTTGTAATTAGATTAAATTACATTTAAAAGTAATTTAATCAGATTTTAATTACTTTTGTATGGATTACATGATTACATATTATTTGCGCATTACTTTGACCTAAAATATTTAAACAGTTCCCCTGTGATTTAAATTTAATATTTCAATAATTTAACAGAATCATACACTACCAGTCAAAAGTTTTTGAACAGTAAGATTTTTAATGTTTTTTTATTTTATTCTATTCTGCTCACCAAGCCTGCATTTATTTGATCCAAAATACATTTGGATACATTTTTACTACTTAAAAGAACTACTTTCTATTTTAAAATGTAATTTATTCCTGTGATCAAAGCTTATTTCAGCATCATTATTCTAATCACATGATCCTTGATGATTATTGCTGCTGCAAGCAAGTACAGGAACCTGCTACTGCCAAAGCATATGGTGATACGCTGTGAGTATTTAAGACATACTGTTCCTCCACAAATAGCGTATAAAATAACACGTAGCAGATCTATATAGGTGGAGCTGGGGAAGGTGGAGGGTTTCAGAGGAACTCTGAAAGCGCACTGCCAAATGCCCAAGTGAATGCTACCAGCCATTTAAATAGGAAGCTGTGAGCTGTGTTGTAACCAGTGTTGGGGAAAGTTACTTTTAAAACTAATGCATTACAATATTGCGTTACTTAGTTACTTTTTATGAAAAGTCATGCGTTACATTCTTTTTTCATTACTTTTTAAATCTGTGCAGGGCTTGCTTGTTTGTTTTTAAAATAAAAAGTTACATTTTAGCAAATGAAAAAAAAGCTCTTTTACTCCAAAAAGTGAAATGAATAAGTCTAAGGCTGAAGGAAAAGTAAATTAACATCTGTACAGTAAAACTGTAGGAAAAGGAAGTTCAACACTCTTCAGCAATGAGAAAAATGAAGCACAAATGTTAGTTAGTCTAAAGTAAGATTTGCTTATTAGTACAGATGAACTGGATCAACAAAGGTCAGCAGCAAAGACATTGGTTAATAAAATTTGATTAAAAACATAAAGGAAACAAAAAGTAACTAAGTAATATTTTCTTGTAAATAAAAAAGTAATGCATTACTTTACTAGTTACTTGAAAAAAGTAATCTGATTATGTAAGATTACTTACATAGAAGGTAGATCTCCAGAAACAGGACTGGGCAGCCCTGACTTACAGTATGTACATGTGATTTTTTTTAGTTTTCATAAATTTGAAAAGAGATTTCAAACAAACTTCTTTCATATTATCGTTATGGGGTATTGTTTGTAGAATTTAAAAGGAAAATAATGAATTTAATCTATTTTTGAATAAGATTGTAACATAACAAAATGTGGAAAACGTGAAGTGCTGTGAATACTTTTTGGGGGGAAATAAATTATAGAAATTAATACTTTTATTTTGCACGATGCTTTAAATTGATCAAAAGTGACAAAGACAGTTATAATGTTTCAAAGGTATCTATTTCAGAAAAATGCTGCTCTTCTGAACTTTATTCATCAAAGAAACCTGAGGAAAAACATCTACTCAGCTGTTTTCAACAACAACATAATAATGATAATAATAATAATAATAATAATAATAACAAATGTTTTTTGAGCAGCAAATTAGAATATGACAATGATCTTTGAAGGATCGGTGACTGGAGTAATGATGCTAAAAATTTAGGTTTGAAATCACAGGAATAAATTACATTTTAATATATATATATATAAACAGTTATTTTAAATAGTAAAAATAGTTTTAAAAAATTACTGTTTGACTTTGGATCAAATTAATGCAGGCTTGATGAGCAGAAGAGTTACATAATGCAGCTTTAAATGTTTATTTCTAATAGTATTTCTTTAAATTTAAATTTACATTTTGATTCTTCATTTATTTAGCTTTTCATCAGCTCAGAAACCCCAGTTTGGTAAACCCTGATGTTTAATACACTTCATGTTGTTAATAATAAAGCATGGAATATATTTCTTTCTCAAATTTTTTTAATAAAAATCTAAATTTGGTGCAAAATAGTCCCATTTGAATATATGTAATGAAGAAGATCAAACATAAAGGTCAAAAGTAATCAAAGCAATAAAACTAATCTGTAATCTAACAGATTAAATGACAAACTACAATTTGAAAGTAATCTACCCAGCACTGATAACGGTGCCCCTTTAAACAAAATGACTATGAACGCTTCTTATACGTTCAAACCAAAATTTATTTAGACACCTTCAACATTTCTCACATTATCAGTTTATTATATAGTTTATAAAATGGTAATAAAATATGACAAGAACTAGGAACTAAACTGTGTCAGAACAAATTCATCTTGATAAAGTCAGATAACTGATAAAAAGGTATGTAATGGATTACAATCAACCAAAAGTTCAGACAACTGTTAATATGACAATATTTACCCAACTGTCAATACTTTTTTGAACAATTACCAAGCAATGCTTAATTTTGTTCAGTCTGTGGTGTAAAAAGGTCACATTAGCAATTAAAGAAAAAACACTTAAGTTTTATATTTTTTATTTGCTTTCCTCACTTACATAAATAAACTATAGTGGGCACCCACTAATATATCAAAAATTATACCTGGTGTCTGAATAATTTTTGGTTTGACTTTATGTTTGGATGAGATGTCATGTGAATTTATTATGGTTTTACAGCAAATAATGATTGTAACTATGGTTTTTTGATGAATTTGGTTTGTTTCCATTGCAAACTATTAAAAAAAGTCCAAACCTTCAGTCACAGCAGCATCGGCTGAAGGCTCTGACGTTTGGCTCATATTTCCAAGGGCTCTTAACAGCTGGAAATATATAGAGAAATACTTATAAATACGTATAAAACAAATGAATATATTTTCAATGAGACTCACCGATCATAAATATTTCGTAAGCACACTACACTTATTTTACACATTTCATCTGAACGTGTGTTGGTTTACCTATGGTATGCAGCTGTATTACACATCTGCATGCATAATATGACAAACACTAGGACTGTCCGTTATGCATTTGCGATGGCAGGCCAGCGAGCGCGACAAACCCCATTCAGAATAAATGAATTGCATGCTTCACGTGCAGTGCCCGATGGGATGGACAGAGCAGGACGCCACTGCTTTACTGTATTTTGTTCCTCCATGTTGTTTTAGACAGCGCAAGCACGCTATTCGATGTCTGCTGTGGTCAAAACATCTTTCTTGCATCCTTGCCGCAGCTCGTTTGATCGCTGCGATTTTACCACAACAAACACTCTGTGCACGAGCACGCAAAGCGGCGGCACGCCGAGACAAACGCACTTACTTGTATCTCGCTGAGATAAAGATGAAATAAAGCTGATCTGCATGTATTTACATCCAAAATGAATAGGTTGCAGTGATTAATTACAGACGTCTACTGTGCTGTGATGCTGCTGAATGTGGCTGTTATTCACGCCCACTTCCGTATCAGAAATGAGACAAAACGGTGACTTCCGGTGTTATTATCTCCATGGTTGCTTTCATCATAAAAGTGGATTTGCTTTATTAGATATGTCGGAGGATGAAATTATGACCGCTGTTAAGCAATACTGGTCTTACAACCTAATATGTACTACTTCCTCCATTGAAATCCTCTTTATTGTTTTCTCTCCCATGTTGATTCAATAAAACAGATGTGTGAGCATCTTCACAGCTGAGATGCAGCATCAGTGTTGCTTTTGCAGACATTCTAACTTCCTTTCATGAATTTCGAAAGGAGAAAATGTGGTCTTCACATTATGCAGCCCTTGACACATGCTGCAAAAGCCATACTAAAACATGCGGTTCTGATGCTGCTTTGCTTCTGTGTGAATTATGCAGCATTGAAGCTCAATTGTTGTCAGTATCATGTTTCAATGTTCATAATTTATATGTTTATATGTTTAAATACACCTTTTTGTGGTATACATTTAGCTTCTGTGTAGTATTTGTAAAGGTAATAAGTAGCAAAGCTTTCCACTGATGTGTGCTTTGTTAGGATAAAACAATATTTGGCTGAGATAAAAAGAGATTTGAAAATCTGGAATCTGAGGGTGCAAAAAAATAAACAAATAATCCAAAATAGTGAGAAAAACACCTTTAAAGTTGTCCACATGAAGTTCTTAGTAATGCATGTTACTAATGAAAAACATTTTGATATATTTACAGTAGAATATTTATTAAATATCTTCATAGAACATGATTTTTACTTAATATCCTAATGATTTCTGGCATTAAGAAAAATCAATAATTTTGACCCATACAATGTACTGTTGGCTATTGCTACAAATGTAGCAAAGATTCACAAAAAGGGCCACAAATATATCCAGGTCAGGGGTCTGCTGGTTATTTTCTCTGTTAATCAAAAGTAAAAAATAATAATAATAATAAAAAAATAAATAAATATGTAATCAAATATTTCTGTTGGCAAACTATAAAGAGGCTATTTCAAGCTCATTGAAGTAAGTGTGGTGCCCATGGAAACACTGGTCTAGCCAGCATAGTGACAGAGCAACCAATGAGTGAATGGAAAGCACACCCTTAGAAACAAGGACCAAACTCGTCCATCCCATCAGAAGACTGTCGTCCCATTACTTTGATTGGCATACTGTTTATATCTTACTGCTTATTATTAAATTTAATGAATTCATATTCCATTTATTGATTATTTTTATTAGTATATTTCCTCCAGCTGTTATTGATTTTGCATCAGTTGTCTATCAAGAGTGCTGTGCAGTTTGTAGTATATAGAGGAGCATTTGCATTTTCAATTGACCAACATGATCAGAAAGCAGCTGAAATCGTATTTACGACTTACCAAACTTATACACACGTCCGTATCTTCCATAAAAAATAATTCAGGAATCCTTACAAGAATTTCTGTTACAATGTTATTGATCTCATGAGTGTTCACTGGCCAGGAAAGTCATCTGTGTTTTTGAATTGTGTGTAAGCATTTAAGAATACCAATAACTAGACTTAAAAGTTTGAAAGAAAAAATTGTGTTGGCTTGTTTTAAAGTCTTTGTTTAAATAGTTTGGTCAGTTAGATGTTATAGATGTTTGCTAAAGTGTTGCTATTTGGTTTCTATGATATTCTGGGTGGTTTCTAGGCTCTTGCTATGCAGCTTCTGGGGTGTTGTTATGGTTAATGTGTTCTCAGTGATTACAGACTTACTGGGTTAATAACAGAAAATCAAACATTGTTTTAAAAACTGATACAGTTTCAGTGCTTTGATACTATTGTATTTCTTTCTAATGTTAGGAAATTCAAAAGTTTTTGTTGCTTCTAAACTTGCACTAAAACGTGATTTATACCATCTAACTAGCCTACACTGTAAAAAACAAGAAACCCAATTTGTTGAGTCAACTTAAAATAATTTGTTACCCTGCTACCTTAAAATTTTAAGTTCAGTCAACTCAAATAAGTTTTCATTCAAGTTGAAATGTTAAGTTGTACTAAGTGACAACTTGGATATTCGAGTTGACTAAACAAAACATTTTTTGTTAAACTTAACAGCTGTGTTTGTTACTCGGCTGCCTTAAAATTTTAAGTTGAATCAACTCACATATCTGAGTTGTCGCTTAGTAAAACGTACCATTTCAAGTTGACTAAACTTTTTTTGAGTTAACTGAACTTAAAATTTTAAAGCAGCCAGGTAACAAATTATTTTAGGTTGACTCAACAATTTTTTTTTTTTTTTTTTTTTTTTACAGTGTATGTCATTTTAATTGAACACCATGTCTTCTTTAGGGATACAAGTATCACTAGTATCAGCTTTAGATTTTTTTTTTTTTTTTTTGATTTTGTATTGACTTGGTGCCATGATGGATATTGAAATGTTTTGAAATGTATTTTTTTTTTTACTTCAAACAGTATAGATGGTACTTAATGCAATATTTGTGATCACAACTGTGTATGTCAGACCATAAATCACCCAAAACTGGGCCTTGCTTTGGTGTTGCCATCCCTCATAGACTCCATGCACCCCTTTGCCACCCTAAAAAATATTTTCTAAATCCGCCCCTGATTATCTTTGCTTCATAACATTACGGTTTAACCACTAAGGTCACATATACATATATATTTTAACTATGTCCTTACTACCTTTCTGGGCCTTGCGTTGCTGTCTTTGCAGGGCCAGAACGCTCTCAGATTTAAAAAAAATACTTTAATTTGCTTTCTGAAGATAAACGAAGATTTGGAATGACATGATGGTGAGTAATTAATGACTGAATTTGTATTTTTGGGTGAACGATCCCTTTCAATTTCCTTAAGTAAAACCAGCGGTAGTATTACCTCAAGAAATATGTTGTACCAGTACCCGCTCCATCCTATAGGTGGCAGTGATGAATAACGACAGTATAGGAGCTGTCCTTCAGAAGGCAAAGAAGTGCGAGTCGGTGAGGGTGTTGTTGACAGTCCCCAGGAGTCCTATAAAAGTTTTCAGAAGGGATATGGAAGTATTGTCAGTAGCTTCAAATTCATGTTTTCAGCCGGACAGTTGAAAACACCGAGGCGTCAGATGACTGTGTATTTTGGCTGATTTTGTGGAAGTGGTAGTGAGTACACTTTCGGCTTTTCTGGGTTGGACAAGGCAGCATACGAGGTCATTGGTCGAACAAGTCATTTCTAAGAACAGACTGTTTGTTTTCAGTTATTGCTACTGTGCTGTTATTTCATGTAACGTAATGCGGACATTACGCTCATTAGTATGCAAGCATGTCGCTTAACCTTTGGATGCGTGAATTATTAAATAACAAAACAATTAAATTATTTGAAATATCAGTTTCTTTTTGCTTCAGAACAAGAATTGAATTTAAAATATTTATTTTTAAAATAATAATAATAATAATAATAATAATTATAATGCATTTTGAGAGGGGTACACATTTGTCCACTGTAGGCTCCCAATGTATGTAAGGTTGTAATGTAAACAAATGGCACCTAATAGGAAAGCTTATGTCCGTTTTAACAGTTAACTTAGGAATATGTCCGCAACTAGCTTACAACTTTTATTACGAACATGCAAAATAACATGCTATAATAAATTACGACTTTTCTGAATTGAAAATATTGCAGATTATATCAGTACCAGAAACCTTTATGTCACAGCTAACATACACAACCCCCCACCACAAATGCACGTACACCACACGTCTGTATTGTGTACGTGCAGTTTACGGCATGTAGATTTTGCTCTAATTCCACAAAATATACACATTAAATATTCAAAATAGAAGTATGAAGTATGCCCGATATGGTTAACTTCAGTATTCATGTGAAACATAATTTTATTATTGTTTTTATCATTTGTGTTTTTAAAATAAGTCTCTTCTGCTCACCAAGCCTGCATTTATTTGATCCAAAGTACAGTGAAAACATTTTTTATTCGAATATATTTTAAAATGTAATTTATTCCTGTGATTTCAAAGCGGCATTTTTGGCATCATTACTGCAGGCAAGTGATCCTTCAGAAATCTTTCTAATATTCTGATTTGCTGCTTAAAAACATTTATTATTATTATTATGTTAAAAACTGCTGAGTATAATTCTTTCAAGTTTTTTTGACGAATATAAAGTTTAGAAGAACAGCATTTATTTGAAATAGAAATCTTTTGTAACATTATAAATGTCTTTAGCATCACTTTTGGTGAGTTGAAAGCATCCTTGCTAAATAAAAGTATTCATTTCTAAAATGTAACTTTGATCACAGGAATTAATTACATTTTAAAAGACATTAAAAAAGAAAGCAGTTTTTTTAAATAGTAAAAATATTGCACAATATTGCTGCATTTTGGATCAAATAAATGCATGCTTGGTGAGCAGAAGAGACGAAAAACATTAAAAAGCTTTTGACTGGAAGTGTATATAATAAAAATATTGCTTAATAAATGTTTTAATAGTCACAGTAGATCATGTGACTTTTTCATTAAAAATGAGCATTGATATAGAATTATGGGGCATCAGGTAAACAGCTGTGGTGGTTTACATGTAATATCACACCGTATATGGTCAAAAAACGGCTTTTAAAGATCTGTACAATGTAGTGGACATTAGGCATTAAAGAGTTTGAATATGATAGCACAATCATGACTGACTGACTGATTGATTGATTGATTGATTGATTAGGCAGTCAAGATATCTAATACACAAGAAACAAGCATGCATACTTTCTTTTCACTCATTCAACTCAAAGTAAATAAATGTGTCTGGTTCAGGTTATCAGTATGACTCGCGATATCATTCTTGGAGATGAGCTGCCTGACTGGGTTGGGGCGAAAGAGTTTTATCAGAAGTATGACCCCAAAGAGGTGATTGGCAGGTAAGTATTTGTTCGATTTAGCAAGTGTTTAATGTCATTTATTGAGATGTCTTGTGACTGAACTGTCCCCTACACAGAGGTGTGAGCAGTGTGGTCCGCAGATGTGTACATAAACACACGGGGCAGGAGTTTGCAGTGAAGATCATTGAGATCACCGCAGAGAAACTTACAGAACAGCAGTTAGAAGAGGTGAAGAGCTCCACACTGAAGGAGATCCATGTGCTCACTGTGGTGAAGGGCCACCCGTCCATAAGTAAGTCTGAATTGTACATCAGTTTGAACATCAGTTCAGACCTTTTTGAACAGTAACTGACCTCTGTGCTCCTTTTTCAGTCACTCTTATTGATTCTTATGAGTCAACAACCTTCATATTTTTGGTGTTTGACCTGTAAGTATACATATTATATTGTTATATTATTATACGCTATCTTTGAAAAGTTTGGGGTTAAGAAGATTTAAAGGAATTAATCATCTTATTTAGCAAGGATGCACTAAAATGATCAAAAGTGACAGTAAAAACAAATAATGTTACAAATGATTTGTATTTCAAATACAGTTGAAGTCAAACATTTACATACACCTTGCAGAATCTGCTAAATGTTAATTACTTTACCAAAATAACAGGTATCATACAAATTTATTTATTTTTTTACTTTATTACTGACCTGAATTAGATATTTTACATAAAAGATGTTTACATATAGTCCACAAGAGAAAACAATAGTTGCATTTATAAAAATGACCCCATTCAAAAGTTTACATACACTTGATTCCTATTACTGTGCTGTAACCTGAATAATCCACTGCTGATTTATTTATTTATTTATTTTTTTGCTTAAGGATAGTTGTTTATGAGTCTCTTGTTTGTCCTGAACAGCTAAACTGCCCACTGTTCTTCAGAAAACTCTGAAAAAAATGTTTTTTCAGCATTTCTGTGTATTTAAACACTTTACAACAATGACTGTGTAATTGTGAGATCCATCTTTTCACACTGAGGACAACTGAGGGACTCATATGCAACTATTACAGAAGATTCAAATGCTCACTGATGATTCAGAAGGAAAAATGAAGAGATGCATTTTTCTTATTTTACCTAAATATATTCATTTAATTCTGCCCTTCAGAAGCTACGGAAGATACTCTGTTTCCCTGAAAAAAAAATCAGCTACATTTACCCTGATCTTCAATGCAATGCATTGTGTTTTCTTCTGAAGCATCAGTGAGCGTTTGAACCTTCTGTAATATTTAACCTAATATTTTTACTGTATTATTGATCAAATAACTCTTAGCAACCCTAAACTTTTAAACAGTAGTGTATATGTTGTAATTTCACACAACTTTTTATACAGCATGAGGAGAGGAGAACTATTTGATTACTTGACTGAAAAAGTCACTCTCAGTGAAAAGGAAACCAGGTGAGTTTGCAATTTATTCTCAGATCTTGCTTCAAGTTTCTTTGGTAGCAAAATGTCCTCCTCGTACCATAATTGGCTGCAAATATTTCCTGCAAAACTCTACTCTTCTTTTAGGAGTATGATGCGTGCTCTTCTGGAGGCTGTCCAGTATCTGCATTCTCTAAATATTGTACATCGTGACCTCAAACCTGAAAATGTTCTGCTAGATGACCAGGGACACATCAAACTTTCTGACTTTGGCTTTTCAGTCCAGCTAGGGCCTAATGAAAAACTAAGAGGTGAGGAAATCAATCCTGTCCTTCCACAGTGGAAAAATTAAACATTTTTTAAATTGAACAGCATACATTGTTTTTACACTGGTCTTTGTCAATTTCCTTTGTTAAGAGTTGTGTGGAACACCAGGATACCTGGCACCAGAGATTCTGAAGTGCTCCATGGATGAAACACATGAGGGATATGGGAAAGAGGTTGACCTGTGAGTAAATAAGTTCAGTTTTGCTAGTAGAAGGTTAGTTCACACAAAAATGAAAATTCTGTCATTAATTACTCACCGTAGTGTAATTCCAAACCCATAAGACCTTTGTACATCTTCTGAACACTAAGTAAGGTATTTTTTATGAAATCTTTCTCGCCCTGCATAGACAAAAAGGCAACTACCATGTTCAGAAAGGTAGTAAGGACACTGTAGAAATAGTCCATGTGACGTCAGTCGTTCAACCACAATTTTATGAAGCTACGAGAAATAAAAGACTTTGTTCAGCAGTTTATTCTCTTTCATATCAATCTTCAAGGATCTTTCTGGGCCTTTAATGTTTCAGCTGTAGGACCTATGTCTATGTAGGGTCATCAGAAATATCTTAATTTATGTTTCAAAAGGGAACAAAGGTCTTTAGCATTTAGAACAACATGAGGGTGAGTAATTAAATGACAAAATTTTCATTTTTGGGTGAACTATCCCTTTAAACTTTATTTAACCTTTCTTTGGGTCACAAAAGCATTTGTACTGCAGTTGGTTTATTGTTTGCTTGATGTTTTTGCACAGTTGGGCTTGTGGTGTGATCATGTTCACGCTTCTTGCTGGATCTCCACCATTCTGGCATCGTAAACAGATGCTGATGCTGAGAATGATCATGGAAGGCCGGTATCAGTTTAGTTCTCCAGAGTGGGATGACCGGTCTGACACTGTTAAAGACTTGGTGAGATTCTCTTAACCTATAGCATACAGCCAAACTGCTAGTATTGAATAATGTAACCATATGTGCATTCATTAAAATTTCCTTAGATCTCAAGGCTTTTAGTGGTGGAACCCACACTTCGCCTCACGGCTGAACAAGCTTTAGCTCATCCTTTCTTTCGTCAGTACCAAAAGGAGGATGTACGGCTCTTCAGCCCCAGGAAGACATTTAAGGTGTGTGTTTGTTTGTGTGTTTCATTTATATACACTACCATTCAAAAGTTTGGTGTTGGGGAGCTTTTTGTAATGTTTTTAAAAATCTCTTATGCTCACCAAGACTGCATTTATTTGAAAAATTACGGTAAAAACAGTAATATTGTGAAGTGTCATCACAATTTAAAAGAACCGTTTTCTATTTTAATAGAAATAATGGCATAATGGCAAAGTTACATTTTCAGCAGTTATCTTCATGCTCAAGAAATATTTTTTATTATCAATGTTGAAAATCTTATTTTTGTAAAAATTGTCACATTGTTTTAAGGATACTTTGACAAAAAAAAATAAAAAAGGACAGCATTTGTTTGAAATATAAATCTTTTGTAACATTATACATGTTTTTAATGTCACTTTTAAGCAATGCATCCTTGTTGAATAAAAATCTAAATTTATTTATAAAAAATCATATTGACCCCAAATTTTGATGGTAGTGTATGTGTAATTACATAGATTTTTCAATTGTCTTTACAGGTTTTTTTTAAATTACAAAAAAAAGATCTACAGTTGAAGTGAAAGGTTTTACATACACCTTTCAGAATCTGCAAAATGTTATTTTACCAAAATAAGAGGGATCATACAAAATGCATGCTATTTTTGTATTCAGTACTGACCTGAATCAGATATTTCAAATAAAAGATGTTTACATATAGTTCACTAGAGAAAAAAATTATAAAAATGACCCTGTTCAGATGTGTACATACACTTGATTCTTAATACTGTGTTGTTAACTGAATGATCCACAGCTGTTTTTTTTTGTTTGTTTGTTTTGTTTAGTGATAGTTGTTGATGAGTTCCTTACTTGTCCTGAACAGTAAAACTGCCCGCTGTTCTTTAGAAAAAAATCCTTCAGGTCCCACAACTTCTTAGTTTTTTCAGTATTTTTGTTTTAAAACCCTTTTGAACCCTTTCCAACAATGACTGTATGATTTTGAGATTCATCTTGTCACACTGAGGGACTCATATGCAACTATTACAGAAGGTTCAAATGCTCACTGATGCTTCAGAAAAGAAAACGATGCATTAAGAGCCAGGGGGTGAAAACTTTTGAACGAAATCCGTGCGAGTACATTTTTCTTATTTCGCTTAAATATCATATTTTTTCATTTAGTACTGCCCTTCAGAAGCTACAGAAGATACTTGCATGTTTCCCTGAAGACAAAATAAGTTAAATTTACCCTGATCTTCAAATTCAAAAAGTTTTCACCCCCTGGCTCTTAATGCGTTGTTTTTCCTTGTGGAGCCTCAGAGAGCATTTGAACTTTCTGTAATAGTTGTATATGAGCCCCTCAGTTGTCCTCAGTGTAACAAGATGGATCTCAAAATCATACAGTCATTGTTGGAAAGGGTTCAAATAGAAAATGCTGAAAAACCAAAGAATTTGTGGGACCTGAAAGATTTTTTTTCTGAAGAACAGCAAACAAGTGACTCACGAACAACTATCACTAAACAAAAAAAAAAAAAAAAAGCTGGGCTCATTTTTATAAATTCAACTATTATTTTCTCTTGTGGACTATATATAAATTTGTATATATTTTATATAATATATAAAATGTCTTTATGTGAAATATCTTATTCAAGTCAGTACTAAAATAAAAAATAACCTGCATTTTGTATGATGCCTCTTATTTTGCTAAAATAATTTACATTTTGCAGATTCTGCAAGGTGTATGTAAACTTTTGATTTTTTTAGTAGACTGCTGTTGTAAAAAATGTTCTTTGCATTTTCAGGCACTGATCCTGACTGTGTTAGCTTGTATACGAATGCAGTGCCGCTACTACCGAGCCAGACCATTAACGAAGGAGCTCCTAGCAAGAGACCCTTATTCCATCCGCGGTGTGCGCAAACTGATTGATGGTTGTGCTTTCCGCATATATGGACACTGGGTCAAGAAAGGGGAGCAACAGAACCGAGCTGCTCTATTCCAGAACACAGCTAAAATCATTCTACTGGGCCTTGAAGACCTTGAAAACTAAAGGTCATATTTTTGTTTCTAAAGATATCCCCCCTCTGTCCATTTACAGTTTTATTGTTTTTGTCTTTTCTTTTGTTTTTGTTTAGTAACTGTAGTTAGGGACTATAACCTGCCTGTCCAAAAGGCGCACAAAACAAAACTATTTATAGATGTTTTTTTTGTCTTTAAAGATGGATGGTGCTTTTGATTGTAGCAGCATCCCATGTGACCTCATTTTAATCACTCACTGTGTATTTTACAGTTTTAAAATTTGTAGTTTTATCACATGCGTATTAGTGGTATATCATCTGATATTGCTTCTTATATGGACCAGCTTGAAACCAGAGCTAGTCTTCAATTCAAGCTCTCTAGTCTTTTGACACAAAGCAGATTGTATTTGAATTTATTATCATTCTTAAGCTTCGAAAACAATTCCAGGTTGTTGAAGACTAAACCATAGATGGTCAGGGAACATTTAACAACGTGGAGCAGACTTTTAATACAAAGGATAACATACTTGAAACATAGCATTACAGTTGTGTAATCCTACTGAGAAACTGTGTGTACGTTTTTTCATTTTATCCTCTTAAATATGTTTTACCACTTTTTGCTTTTTATCACAGTCGATTAGACATTATACATTTATCATCAAGGTACTGTACTAATTCTAAACAGGTATACATATATGAATAATATCTATATATATAATTACTGTATTTTGTTTTATTTGTGTTTTTTGAAATGAGTGGTTTCCAAAACTAAAGAAGTGGGGCCTATTTTCTTACTTCTTAACTTGAATGTTGGTCTCCAGTTTACTAATGGCATTATTTAGCTGGTCAGCACTGTCCTGGAGTCGTTGTTGTAGCTGAGCAGTCAAACGCATCACTTCATCCCTCACTTCCTTTTGAACAATGGTCCTGAGCTCAGAGTTTGAAGAAGACCCTTGTGGGGAGAAAAAGCATAATATAAACATAAACGCATACATTTATTTGATTTGTTGAATGTTGTGAGTATTACATATTAGAGCGTGCAGTCTGGCATCAATAATATGTAACAATGTTTTAAAAATTTCTTCTACTTGTCTTTACAGGTTTTCTAAATTACTAAAATAAATTCTAAATTAAAAATAATGAATGTTTTTGTGTTTTATGGAAACTGGGCTTACATGTATATTTTAAATATCGCTTTTAAATTTTGTATTATTTAATTTAATTCTATTCTGTTAAAGGATTTTAAAACAAACCATAAATAATAAATTAAATGACACATTTTTCATTTATAATAATTTGTCAAATGGGAGTTGAAATGAATGAACTTATTTACCGATTTGTACTAACAAAAATATATTTTAGAGCTTGCTTTGTGCATGCTTGCTAGTTTATTTTTGGAGTTATGGAGTCATATTTACGTAAAGAAATAAATTAAACCTGTTGATAAACTAATATATTAGTACCTTGTTCGAGACAGTCCGTCTCTGTGGTCGTTTCTAGTGCAGCACTTTGTTGAACTTCTCCATCCATTTCTGTCTCCCTCTCAGCTTCTCTTTTGCTATCTGCAACACTTTCTTTGAACAACAATTGACCGGATATGCTTGCAGTGCTCAGCTGTATGCTTTAGGTATATTTTATTTTATCAGTTGTGCATTACTGTACCAGATTGGGGGGTTTCCTCTATATCTGTGTCCTCAGGTGTTCCAATATATGACAGAGATATATCCAGTTGTACCTTTACCATACAAGAGGAAGAGGTTATAAAGGTCATTAATTTTCGTGTTAACATAAATAAAAAAAATAATACTTAATTAAAATGAATAAATTACTGCTCATACATACTTCTGGGGTAAAAATGTATTTGTATATAAAATAATGTCTCATATATGTGTTGATGAAATAGGACAAAATTTCCGTCACTTGCTCAGAGCTGAAAAGGTCAATACTGAAAGGAGGCCTCTGTGTTAAACGGGGAAAAAAAGAACAAAAGAGGATTGAGCACAAAATGTTTGTGTTGTTTCCAAAACATGTCTATGCAGATATAAAATCTACACCACCAGTCAAAAGTTTTTGAACAATAAGATGTTTGATGTTTTTTAGAGAAGTCTCTTCTATTTACCAAGACTGCATTTATTTGTTCAAAAGTACAGTAAACATTTTTAAACATTTTACTATTTAAAATAACTATTTTCTATATAAATATATTTTAAAATGTAATTTATTCTTGTGATTTCAAAACTGATTTTTTAGCATCATTACTCCAGTCATATGATCCTTCAGAAATCATTCTAATTTTCTTTAATTTGCTGCTCAAAAAAAAGAGAGAAACATTTAATATTATCATTATTATTATGTTGAAAACAGAGTAGAATTTCTCAGGTTTCTTTGATGAATAGAAAGTTCAGAAGAACAGAATTTAGATTTTCTATTTATCAAATTATCCTAAAACTTTATTTAAATATTGATAATAATATTAATAATAAATGTTTCTTAAACAGTAAATTAGCAGGTTAGAATGAATTCACTCGTTGTGGCGACATTAAAGACTGGAGTAATGATGCTAAAAATGTAGCTTTGATCACAGGAATAAATTAAATTGTAAAATAAAATCAAATAGAAAACTGTTATTTCAAACAGTAAAAATATTTCAAAATTGTACTGTTTTTGCTGTACTCTGGATCAAATAAATGCAGACTTAGTAAGTAGAAGAAACTTCTTTAAAAAAAAAAAAACATTTAAAATCTTACTGTTCATAAACTTTATCCTGTGATAATTTGGTCAATTTGAAATTATTAATTTCTTGCAAACAAAATTTTACTGACCCTAAATATTTGAACAGTATATACAGGTCCTTCTCAAAAAATTAGCATATTGTGATAAAGTTCATTATTTTCTGTAATGTACTGATAAACATTAGACTTTCATATATTTTAGATTCATTACACACAACTCGAAGTAGTTCAAGCCTTTTATTGTTTTAATATTGATGATTTTGGCATACAGCTCATGAAAACCCAAAATTCCTATCTCAAAAAATTAGCATATTTCATCCGACCAATAAAAGAAAAGTGTTTTTAATACAAAAAAAGTCAACCTTCAAATAATTATGTTCAGTTATGCACTCAATACTTGGTCGGGAATCCTTTTGCAGAAATGACTGCTTCAATGCGGCGTGGCATGGAGGCAATCAGCCTGTGGCACTGCTGAGGTGTTATGGAGGCCCAGGATGCTTCGATAGCGGCCTTAAGCTCATCCAGAGTGTTGGGTCTTGCGTCTCTCAACTTTCTCTTCACAATATCCCACAGATTCTCTATGGGGTTCAGGTCAGGAGAGTTGGCAGGCCAATTGAGCACAGTAATACCATGGTCAGTAAACCATTTACCAGTGGTTTTGGCACTGTGAGCAGGTGCCAGGTCGTGCTGAAAAATGAAATCTTCATCTCCATAAAGCTTTTCAGCAGATGGAAGCATGAAGTGCTCCAAAATCTCCTGATAGCTAGCTGAATTGACCCTGCCCTTGATAAAACACAGTGGACCAACACCAGCTGCTGACATGGCACCCCAGACCATCACTGACTGTGGGTACTTGACACTGGACTTCAGGCATTTTGGCATTTCCCTCTCCCCAGTCTTCCTCCAGACTCTGGCACCTTGATTTCCGAATGACATGCAAAATTTGCTTTCACCCGAAAAAAGTACTTTGGACCACTGAGCAACAGTCCAGTGCTGCTTCTCTGTAGCCCAGGTCAGGCGCTTCTGCCGCTGTTTCTGGTTCAAAAGTGGCTTGACCTGGGTAATGCGGCACCTGTAGCCCATTTCCTGCACACGCCTGTACACGGTGGCTCTGGATGTTTCTACTCCAGACTCAGTCCCCCAAGGTCTGGAATCGGTCCTTCTCCACAATCTTCCTCAGGGTCCGGTCACCTCTTCTCGTTGTGCAGCGTTTTCTGCCACACTTTTTCCTTCCCACAGACCTCTTGCTTGAGGGTGTCAATGATGGCCTTCTGGACAGCAGTCAGGTCGGCAGTCTTACCCATGATTGCGGTTTTGAGTAATGAACCAGGCTGGGAGTTTTTAAAAGCCTCAGGAATCTTTTGCAGGTGTTTAGAGTTAATTAGTTGATTCAGATGATTAGGTTAATAGCTCGTTTAGAGAACCTTTTCATGATATGCTAATTTTTTGAGATAGGAATTTTGGGTTTTCATGAGCTGTATGCCAAAATCATCAATATTAAAACAATAAAAGGCTTGAACTACTTCGAGTTGTGTGTAATGAATCTAAAATATATGAAAGTCTAATGTTTATCAGTACATTACAGAAAATAATGAACTTTATCACAATATGCTAATTTTTTGAGAAGGACCTGTATGTACATACCCTGACTGAATGGCAAAGCAGAAGTTCACTGCAGTAGGTGAAACATTCATCTGTGTTATTGAGGGGTGTTTCTGAAAAGTTGACAAGAAAGAGTGGTTATATTTTTTTGTACAAATGATACAGTTAACTCTTTATTAACATACAGTAAGTACTATGGTTGCATCACCTGTGTTAAACTGGTGTACATTTTTGATAATGGAGATGAGAACTGACGTTTGTTCCCTTTTGAAATGTTGCTCTCTGCAGAACAGCACAAGATTTGTGTACAACTCAAGTAGTACTCTCTGTTTTGTCTGAGCCACATCAGAGGCCAATAATGCACGGCATAAAATTCTAGAAGGCAAGCAGACAATACGCATTCATGTAATACCTGCAATGTCCTAAACATGAATCAATTATTATAAGGGTCATTCCTGTTATGAAATACCTTTTCATCTCTGTAACTACTACAAAATGAATGTGCTTGTGATTATGCCATTAAATTTCCATAACAGGGTGTAACAGATTAGGTTAGATTTGGTCTATCTTAGGCATTTATACTGTTTCTTTTAGTATTTACATTATCAGTCAAAAGTAAGATTTTCTTCTGCTCACCAAGTCTGCACTTCTTTGATCCAAAGTACAGCAAAAACAGTTACATTTTGAAATATTTTTACTACACTGAACAAAAATTATAAACACTTTTGTTTTTGCCCCTATTTTTCATGAGCTGAACTCAAACATCTAAGACTTTTTCTATGTACACAAAAGGCCTATTTCTCTCAAATATTGTTCACAAATCTGTCTAAATCTGTGTTAGTGAGCACTTCTCCTTTGCTGAGATAATCCATCCACCTCACAGGTGTGGCATACAAAGATGCTGATTAGACAGCATGATTATTGCACAGGTGTGCCTTAGGCTGGCCACAATAAAAGGTCACTCTAAAATGTGCAGTTTTATCACACAGCACAATGCCACAGATGTCGCAAATTTTGCGAGAGCATGCAATTGGCGTGCTGACTGCAGGAATGTCCACCAGAGCTGTTGTCTGTGAATTGAATGTTCATTTCTCTACCATAAGCTGTCTCCAAAGGTGTTTCAAAGAAATTAGCAGTACATCCAACCGGCCTCACAACTGCAGACCACGCATAACCACACCAGCCCAGGACCTCCACATCCAGCATCTTAACCTCCAAGATCATCTGAGACCAGCCACCCAGACAGCTGCTGCAACAACTGGTTTGCATTACCAAAAAATTCTGCACAAACTGCCGGAAACCGTCTCAGGAAAGCTCATCTGCATGCTCGTCTTCCTCATCGGGGTCTCGACCTAACTGCAGTTTGTCAATGTAACCGACTTGAATGGGCAAATGCTAACATTCGATGACTTCTGGCACTTTGGAGAGGTATTCTCTTTATGAATGAACCCCATTTTTCAGTGTACAGGGCAGATGGCAGACAGCCTGTATGGCATCGTGTGGGTGAGCAGTTTGCTGATGTCAGTGTTGTGGATCGAGTGGCCCATGGGGGTGGCGGGGTTATGGTATGGGCAGGCGTATGTAATGGACAACGAACACAGGTCCATTTTATCGATGGTATTTTGAATGCACAGCTGTACAGTAATGTTGTCTAATCAGCATCTGATATGCCACACCTGTGAGGTGGATGGATTATCTCGGCAAAGGAGAAGTGCTCACTAACACAGATTTAGACAGATTTGTGAACAATACTTGAGAGAAATAGGCCTTTTGTGTACATAGAAAAAGTCTTAGATCTTTGAGTTCAGCTCATGAAAAATGGGGGCAAAAACAAAAGTGTTGTGTTTATAATTTTGTTCAGTGTATTATAAATAAATGTTTTCTATTGGAACATATTTTAAAATGTAATTTATTCCTGCGGTCAAAACTTAATTTTCAGCATCATTACTCCAGTCTTTAGTGTCACATGATCCTTTAGAAGTCATTCTAATATGATGATTTGCTGTTCAAGAAACATTTATTATTATAATCAACATTTAAAACAGTTGAGTACATTTTTTCAGGATTCTTTGATAAACAGAAAGATCCAAAGATCAGCATTTATCTAAAAATAAAAAGCTTTTCAGTGTGTGTGTGTGTGTGTGTGTGTGTGTGTGTGTATATATATATATATATATATATATATATATAGGTCTTGGCGGAACAGATCTGCTACGCTGCTGTGGCAGAGCAAGTACCGAGACTAGCTACTGCCAAAACATCCACAACATGCTGCTGTAAGCATGTAAGAAATACTGCTGCTGCACATATAACATATATGAATAACCCCATAGCATACATGAATCACCTCATAGCAGATCTATACAGGTGGAGCTGGGGAAGGTGGAAGGTTTCTGAAGCACGCTGCAAACTGCTACATCCAGCACTAGTCATATATTTGAATGTTGAGCAGTGAGCTCATTAGCTACTGATACAGGAGAGAACCAATCAGCTGTGCCATGTGATTATGATGTCAGGTTGCGTTGGACCCACTGGACTACATTCTAGAGTTTAATGCCAGAACTCTGTATATATTTCAGATAAATGCTGTTCTTATGGACTTTCTATTCATCAAAGCAACCTGAAAAATTCTACTCGGCTGTTCAACATAATAATAACATTATTTTAAGCAGCAAATCAGAATGTTATAATAATTTCTGAAGGATCATTTCACTGGAGTAATAATGCTACAAATTCAGCTTTGAAACCCAGGAATAAATTACATTTTAAAATATATTTAAATAGAAAACAGTTATTTTAAATAGTGAAAATATGTTACTGTTTTTGCTGTACTTTGGATCAAATAAATGCAGGCTTGGTGAGCAGAAGAGACATCTTTAAAAACATTACAAATCCTACTGTTCAAAAAACTCTTGATTGGTAGTGCATATCTTTTTAGACAACAAAGATTACAATATAAAGGTAAACCTTTCGATCTCTGGTATGGAATTGCACTTCTCAATCTCTTCCATATCACTGTGTTTCAGATCAGCCCTAGAAATGCAATCAACAAGAGTTTTAAGATATTTGTGTGTCTGAATATGCCCAAACTGAATGAACGGGGTTTATTGTGGGACCTACCATAACAGCACCCGTGCTTTTGGAGGCTGGGGAACCTAAAAATAAATTTAAAATAATGTACAAAAGCAGATAAAATGTTGATGAAATGATTCCATGAAAAAGTATAGCGTTTACCCTGATGTTCTCTAAAGGCTTCATTTATCCCTCTGTCAGTCTCTGAAAACTGCTCAATAAAATATTGATCTAAACCACCTGTATATGTTGTATCGTATCCTAGCAACTGAATTTTTTTTTTGTAAAAAAAAAAAAAATGATCGGCGCCACCAACTTAAAACCCAGAAAAACTACAAACAATATGGACAAATGTAATTATTGTCTTAATAACTGTAAATATTGTCTTTCTTACGAATTACGGAGTGAATTAATTTTAAAGCCAACGTTTACGAACTTTTATTTTCACCCTGTGGTTTAGGGGAAGTGACGTAATGCATCGAACCTGCACGAAAGAATCCACAACCATACGTTATTCAAATCGCTCACTTCGAGCAAATGCATCTGTGAATACAACAAATGTCCAAAAAGGTATGAGTGCTACAAACAAAAATGTTTCAAAGTATGTGAGGGTCTGTCTATACCCGCTTACTTTTATTTTGATAGACAAAACGTTTTCCTGTAGTGTCAGTGTTCACATGCTACTGTTCTTCCTGTTTTCCGACCGGAGCGGAGGTTTGTTTCTGTGTGCAAAGAAAATCACTAACACAAAATATATTTAATGCACATTCGTTGCAGTGAGGTAGCTCAAATATTGTCGTGTGACATACGACGTTTAGTTTTAACACAATGCAAATTATAATGTAAAAATGCAAGGGTTTTGACGGTTGTAGCTCGCTTGCTAGGCTTCAGCTAGCATCGAAGCTAATCTCACTCAAAGCGCCATGGTTGCCTAAAATTAATGGATAAAATAATATTTTGCTCTAAAAAAAATGCGATGGGATTAAAATTATTGGTATAGCTTCTTTATTGTTTGTTTCATTATAAAAAATAAATAAATTAACTAAAAATTAGATCGCCGTTGTTAGCCAGCATTAATATGACGGAAAATCTCATTCATGAATTAAGTGACAGTTGCTTTTGTTATCGTTCAACATTTAGTTTTGCTCAGGGCGAACAGATTAATATCTTGACTATGTAAAGCCAATTTTACGCCAGTTAGGTAGATATTATCTATGTAAAATCTCTGTACACTGTCTTTGTTTGATAATATCAGTACTTATAGCTCTCTGCAATATAGTTCTAGTGTAATTTATTTTCTTAAAGTGGTAGTTCACACTAAAATGAAGTTTGTCAATCATTTTTTCACCCTCGTGTTATTCCAAATCCATGACTGCTGTTCTGTAGAACACAAATGGAGATGTGCAAAATGATTATAAGTGACAGCATCAGCTATCATTCACTTTCAGTTGCATCTTGTTTTCCGCATGATGAAATTGAATGATGACTGAAGCTATTATTCTGCCTGTGATATTCTAATAATAATAATCTTTTCAAAGTTGTCTAACACTGTCAATTTTGTAGGGAAGCATGTCTGGCGCAGGGGGTGGGAAGCGCCCCTCAGGAGGGGATAGTCCCCCTGTCCCTCCTGAAAAAAAGATGAAGAAAGAGGAGAAGACTACCACCACTCTCATCGAGCCCATCCGCATTGGAGGAGTTTCTTCCACGGTTCGTTTCATGTTGATATCAAAACAAAATGCAGCGTGTTTGGAATGTAGATTTTTAACATTGACATAAAAACAATCACCCTCAAGTTAAATATTGTTTTATACGCAATTGTTAAAAAGTTTGGGTCTGCATTTATTTGATCAGAAGTAATATTGTGAAACATTATTATTATAATTTAAAAGAACTGCTTTCCGCTTTAAGATATTTAAAAATGTCATTTATTCCTGTGAGCTGAAATTTCAGCATCATTACTCCAGTCTTTATTGTCACGTGATCCTTCAGAGATCATTCTAATGTACTGATTTAGTGCTGAAGGATTCCTTGATTATTTGACATTTATTTGAAATGGAAATCTTTTGTAACAAAATAAATATTTTTACTGTCAAATTTTTTGATCAATTTACTGCATCCTTGCAGACTAATTATTAATTTCCTTTAAAACAAATCTTACAGTCCCCAAACTTTGGAACGGTAGTGTATGTTTCAGTCTTACCCATTAAAAACCTTAGTAGACAAGATTGACTTTTCCACATTATTAAAGCCTCTGTAATTTTGCCCCAAATTGTCTTTTGCAGGAGGAGATGGATATGAAGGTCATTCAATTCAAGAACAAGAAGCTCTGTGAACGGCTTGAACAGAGGCAGGCATTGGAGGATGAGTTGAGGGAGAAGATTGAGAAGCTGGAGAAGAGGCAGGCAACTGATGACACCACCCTGCTTATCGTCAATCGCTGCTGGACTCAGGTTCGCCACTCTTTTCTTTTTTTCCAGTGCTAGGCTCCTTCACTTCTATTACAGATCTCAAGCTTTTCCAGTAATATAGTTCATTTACTTGTTTTTTTAAAGTGCCGCATTAATGCATTTTTAAGGTTCCTATGACAAATTTGAACTTTGTTTTCACAGCTTGAGGAAAATATCCATGAACTGCTGCAACGTGTGGAGCCAAAGGACGCCCCAGCAAATGTCCAGACCCCTGCTACCCCTACTGTTCCAGATGTCCCTGTTCCTGCTGCAGCCCCATCATCTGCTCCTGAACCTTCTGCTCCTTTGCCAGCTCCAATAGAAGGTGAGGATGGCCTCCCCCAGCCGCCATCTTCAGCTGAGGCGGCGGAAGAAGAACAGCAACAACCAGTGCAAGAAAAGGAACAGACACAAGAGCAAGAGCAGCAACAGCAACTTCCTGACTCTGAGGAGAAGCCGGCTGATGTACTAGTAGAGGATGGAATTCCCGGTAAACATGCAATACACTATGCACATGTACAGTGGTGGCCAAAATTAATTGAACACTAATATTTTCACCAGCTAAAATGGTTTTAAATCGGTTATTTCTATATTTTGCTGTAGTGTGTCAGTGGGAAACATCAGTTTATATTTCCAAACAATCATTTTGCCATTAATTGGAAATCTAGTGAGATTTTTGTTTGCCTGACAACAGCCAGTGCTCCACACAGAGATCTGATCTCATCATCATCCAGTCTGAGTATGAAAAAAAGAAACAAAACTAGGGATGGGCGATATATAATCGATCGATATTATGTGCATCTCATCAGTAAAGCCGGTTCTTTGATTAGCGGTAAATCTCCATCACCTGTTTTCAAATGGAGCGCCAGTTTATTCACAGAGCTGTATATCACTGACAAGCTGTGATCTACGGCTCTGTGAATAAACTGGCGCTCCATTTGAAAACAGGTGATGGAGATTTACCGCTAATCAAAGAACCGGCTTTACTGACGAGATGCGCATGAATTTATCGATCGATATATATCGCCCATCCCTAAACAAAACAAACTGAGACAGACTAAATCAAGAAGAACGTCTCCAAGATGCTTCAAAAGACCTACCTGCAAAGCTACCTGAAAAACTATGCGCAAGTGAACCTAGGGCAAAAGCTGCTTTAAATGCAAAGGATGGTCTCAACAAATGTAGATTTTAGATAGCTAATTGAAATTAATTGGTAAAGAAAATCTATTTAAGACATTATATTTGACAGCATCCTCATTTTACAGCATTTTTACACAAGTGTTTAAAACTTTTAACAGTACTGTAGCTTTGCAGATAGGTTTCTTGAAGCATCTTGGAGATGTTGCCACAGTTTATTCTGTTTCTTTATGTCATTCCAGACAGACTGGAAGATGTTGCCAGACTCCTTGTGCAAACAAAAATCTCACTGGATTTTTACAATTAATGGCAAAATGAATGTTTGGAAATGTAAACTGATATTTCCTACTGACACTACAGCAAAAGGTAGAAATAACGGACGTAAAACGAGTTTTAGCTGGTGAAAATAGTGTTCTAATACTTTTAGCCACCACTGTATATCTACAAATAAAGACAACAGAAGCATGTAGTCAGCTTGCTTTTTTTTTCAGTAAGTTTTGATCATCTTAATAATTATAATTTATAACATTACATTTTCAAATTCTCTGAATTATTCACAAAAAAAAAAAATTGTTGTACTCAATCTACTACATGCGTAATGTCTGATTGAACGTATCAAATCAGGTACTCAAGAAACAACACGCATGCAAATTAATTTAGATTTGAAGAAAATATGATCTTTTTAGGATTAGTATTTCACATGTCAGTCTTTACAGCAGTCCTTTTCTTGGAGATATACTTACCTGCAGACTTCAGTTTCAGTTTTTAACACAGCTGTCTGTAATTATCAAGTGCTACCTAAGAGATTACTTATCTGGTTCAGGTGTGTTTGATTTGGGTTGGAGATGAGCTTTGCAGGATGGTAGATCTCCAGGAACAGGATTGGGCACCCCTGCTTTACAGGGTTAATAAAGGATCAAAATGGAAATGTAAAACATTAATGCATCGTATATAGCAGCTTTTACAATTCACATTCATATTGTTTTTGGTCTTTTTTTTAAAGCTCCTCCACGTGCACCACCTCTCAGTGAGAGCGCAAAGGCTTTCCTGGCCACACTGGATAACAGCAGTGAGGAGGAGCTCACACTGCAGCTACAGGACAGGATGCAGTTCAGCAAGGGCGCTGTGGCCTGCATGGTCTGCATATTTGACCGTCTGCATACCACCATTGATGAGCTGTGTACCCGAGTGCAGTCAGCTGGTAAAATAAGATTTAACTTGGTGTGATTCTCAAAGCACAAACTGTCTATTACAGATTAAAAAAAACGCTAAACTTGTGCACTTTATTATCAGTTTGTGAGAATGACAGTCAGCGAGAGATAATTGCCACAAACCGTACACTTCTAGAGGAACATAATCGACTGCAAGATCTTGCTTACTCCCTTCAAGGGAAACACCACAAAATGTCATTGGAGGTATCTGTTTGACCTTACTTTGTTTATATTTATTAAATGTTACACTACTATTCAAAAGTTTGGGATCAGTACATGTTTTAAATAAATTAAAATGTTTATTCAGGAAGGGCAGTTTAGAGTGAAAAAATGTAAAGGCTTTGTTACAGAAACATTCAGTTTCAAATAAATGCTGTTTTACATTACACTGCACTTTTTTCAACATTGAATCATAGTAAGAAATGTTTCTTCAGCATATTTGAATGATTTCTGAAGAATCATGTGACACTTAAGACTGAAGTAATGGCTTTTTAAATCATTTAAAAAATCTTACCAACCCCAAACCTTTGAATGGGAGTAAATATGAAAACTTTCATTTTTAAAGCATCAGTATAAAACTGTGTATCACACATCTTTAAAATTGTATTTTGTACCCTGAGTTGTTTTTAAGACCGTCCTTTGCTTCCACAGTATAATGAACTGGTTGACAAAGTTACAAGTTCTGAGACTAAAGTGTCTGAGATGGAAACGGCTGTAGAGGATCTGCAGTGGGACATTGAAAAACTTCGTAAGAGAGAGCAGAAGCTGAATAAACACCTAGCAGAAGCTCTGGAGCAGGTCAGCTTTTTTTTTATCTCAGAAATAACGTATATATTTTCAGTTTTCATGCAGTGTATTTCTTTTGCAATTCATTATCATCATAGTAATCGTGTTGTGTGTTGTTTGCATATCTATCAGTACTTCCTTTGAGAAAGGAAATTGTGCAGCAGGATATAGTAATACAAATCTTGTTGCATCACTTACAGTAGACGCAGTGTACCAGAGAAACATAAAGGCAAAATATACAGTAATTTGATAAGATGTTATAATGCTGTGATGTAAATGTATGTGGTTTGAATATGGGGAGTATAACTAACAAACTTATTATGTATTCATTTTGTTGATTTCTTGAACCCCCAAATCAGCTTAATACCGGATACCATGCCACTGGCAGTTCAGGTGGATTACCAGGTGGTCAAATTACACTCAGTATACAAAAGGTAAAGTTTGAAACAGTGGTATTTTAGTATTGTATACTACTATAGTGTTCATTAATATTTTGAATTTGCTTTATTTTATTTATCTTTTAAAGTTTAGGTAATTTTGTGCTCTTGTCATTTTTGTTATTAGTTTTATGTTATTAGTTTTACGTTTTATAGTTGTAGTTTAAGTAATTGTATAGTGCTTACATTTATTTCAGTTAGTTGCCAAAGCAAAATTTGTTTTATTCCTGTACAGTAGAACTGTAGGAAAAGAAATTTCAACACTCTTCGGCAATGAGAAAAAAATCACAATTGTTAGTTAATAAAGTTTTCCTTATTAGTACACTGCAAAAAATACTTTTTTACTTAGATTTTTTGTCTTGTTTCCAGCCAAAATATCTAAAAATTCTTAAATCAAGAAGGATTTTCTGATAACAAGTCAAAATAAGTGTTTTTGCTTGAAATAAGCAAAATAGTCTCCCAATGTGGTAAGCAAAATAATCTTGTTTTCTGTTTGAAATAAGATTTTTTTTTTTGCTTACCCCATTGGCAGATTATTTTGCTTGTTCTAAGCAAAAGCTCACTTAATTTTGACTTGTTTTTTCTGAAAACAGGAAAATAATTATATACTTGTCTAGAAAATCCTTCTTGATTGAAGAATTTTTTGATATTTTGACAAATGTAAGTAAGAAAAGTATTTTTGCAGTGTATGGCTGAATTGGATCAACAAAGGTCAGCAGCAAAGTCACTGGTTAATAAAATGGGATTAAATAAACTAAACAAATTAACTGGCGTTACGTTTTTGAAAACGTAGCAATATTTTCTTGGAAATTAAAAAGTAATGCGTTACTTTACTAGTTACTTGTAAAAAAAAAAGTAATGTTATTACGTAACTTGCGTTACTTGTAATGCATTACCCCCAACACTGGTTATTATATGCCAGTTTGTCTAATAAGTATTTCTCTACTCTCAGTTTGAGTCTCTGAATGCCGAACTGGAGCAGAACCAGGAACTCGCCAACAGCCGCATGGCAGAGCTTGAAAAACTGCAGCAAGAGCTACAGGAAGCTGTTCGGGAGAGCGAGAAACTAAAGGTGGTAAAGTTCACTGAGACTTCAGATCAAACTTCCTAGTACTGACCCCGATGCATTATTTAATGAGAACAGTTTTCTTTCATGTCTCAATGCATTTCCTGTTGAAGCAGGAAGCCTGAGTGGGCATATCAAAGGGGTTTTATTTTTCATGACGTATTATTGACCTCTGTCTCTCTTTGTAGATGGATCTGAGGAATATACCAGAGGAAGTGCTGAAGGAGACACCAGAGTACAAGTGCCTCCAATCACAGTTCTCTCTGCTGTACAATGAGTCACTAAGTGTAAAGACCCAGCTGGATGAAGCCAGAGCTCTACTGCTTACAGCCAAGAACGCTCACCTGCGACAGATAGAGCACATGGAGGTGAGAGAGATGATGGGACAGAAATTATTGCTGAAAATTTATATACAGTGGTGGCCAAAATTATTAGAAAACTAGTATTTTCACCCGCTAAAAAATTGTTTTACATCGGTTATTTCTGTCTTTTGCTGTAGTGTGAGTAGGAGATTTCAGCTTACATTTCCAAACATTTATTTTGCCATTAATTGTAGTAATTCAGTAAGAGATCTGATCTCATCATCATCCAGTCTGTCTGGAATGACATGAAGGAATAGCACAAACTGAGACAGACTAAATCCAGAAGAACTGAAAACTACCTGCAAAGCTGCAGTATTGTTTTAAGTTTTATTCACTTTTTGTGAAATGCTGTAAAATGAGGATGCTGTCAAAAATGTCATAAATAGTTATTCTGTTAACTTAATTAAATCAACATTTAGGTTTCTTGAATCATCTTAGTTCTTCTGGATTTAGTCTGTCAGTTTGTTCTGTTTCGTCATGTCATTCCAGACAGATTGGATGATGATGAGATCAGATCTCTGTGGAACACTGGCTGTTGTCAGACTCTTTATGCAAACAAAAGTCTCTCTGGATTATTACAATTAATGGCTAAATGAATGAAATGTAAACTGATATTTCCTACTGACACACTACAGCAAAAGAGAAATAACTGACTTGAAACCATTTTTTAGCTGGTGAAAATACTAGTGTTGTAATAATTTTGGCCACTGCTGTACATATGTTTTTTTTCTAATTGTTTGAATATCATTCTGTGTTTGTAGAGTGATGAGTTGTCTCTTCAGAAGAAGTTACGCACTGAGGTCATCCAGCTAGAGGACACGCTGGCCCAGGTGCGCAAGGAGTACGAAATGCTACGGATAGAGTTTGAACAGAATCTTGCAGCCAATGAGCAAGCAGGTAATGTCACTCATACAAGAGATTTTGTTTTATCCATTTTGGTTGCCATGACCTGAGGGTTAGGTGGGATTCCTTAGTGGCGAATTTCCTAAAGCCCGTTTGTTTTATAGTAACCATGGCTGTAGCGAGGAAATCTGTGGGGGTGGTGTATCCTGTCTTCACTTCTCTCATTGTTCATTATTTTGGCTTTTTTTTTGGGGTTTATTTTTTACTAAGGATTAAAAAAACCAAGATGTCTGTTACTGTGTCGGTTGAATGTCTTATCAGCGTCACCATCTCTCTTTCTCTTTTTCTCTCTCTCAACATTTCCTCTCTTATTCACTCCAGGCCCAATAAACAGAGAAATGAGACACTTAATCAGCAGTCTTCAAAATCATAATCATCAGCTGAAAGGTGATGTGCAGAGATATAAGAGGAAACTTCGTGAGACACAGATGGAAATAAACAAGGTATTGCTCATGCTGGTCTCCGCTGACAGTTTTTTGATTTTCCACAATAACAGCATTTCTACATGGTAACATTCAATTGGAAGTGAAGATTAAATTACCACTGAAACATGCGCAGAAAATCTGATAAAATTCTGATAAAAATGCTTAAAAAAATAAATAAATAAATAAATGTCAGATGGATTTAGATGCTTTTGCATCTGAACTCTTCATATATGAACTCAAAAGTTTACATGCCTTTTGCAGAATCTGCAAAATGTTATTTTACCAAAATAAGGGATCATACAAAATGCATGTAGTTTTTCTTTATTTAGTACTGACCTGAATAAGATATTTCACGTAAAGACATTTACATATAGTCCACAAGAGAAAAGTAATAGTTTAATGTATAAAAATGACCTTGTTCAAAAGTTTACATAAACTTGATTCTTAATACTGTGTTGTTACCGGCTAGTGATCGGAATCGGACGATTTTTTCGCATGATCGGCCCGGATCGGTGACCGGCCGGTCAGTCAGTATAACGTCTTGCCGATTCAGTGCCGATCCTTTTATTGCCAGCGGCGCAGGCAATTACATCACAGCCACGCGCACACTCACAGTCTGGTGTAAACATGCCGTTGGAAGTTTTTTTTCTGTGAGTGAAGATGACACAAAAATCGCAGTTTGTAACATTTGTAAGGCTAAAATACAACGTGGGGGAACTACCACAAAAACGTTCGGAACGGCCTGGAAAAATGAGTGCATTTTTCAAGGCACAGAGCACTTTATTTTGTTGTTAAAGTTAATTTGTACTGAGAAGATCCCATAATGTTTATTAATTTATTTTATTATAAAAAAATTCATTGAGGAAAAGAAGATTTTTGTTAGTATAACTCTACTATGTTAGTTATATCTTTTTTACAACACACTTGTTAAAGTTATTTTGTAGTGAGAAGATCCTGTACTGTTTAATAATTTATTTTATTCTAAAATAAAAAAGAAAATGAAGAAAATATTTGCTTTCTGTATATGCTTTCATTACAGTTGTTTTTAAAAATTCGGAATCGGCAGGTCACACTTACTGAAAAATCGGAAGTTGGAATCGGCCAAGAAATTTGCAATCGGTGCATCTCTAGTTGTTACCTGAATAATCCATAGCTTTTTGTTTGTCCTTTTGTGTATTTGAACCCTTTCTAACTGAATGTTGTTAAATGACTGTTTGATTTTGTGATCCATCTTTTCACACTGTCACAGGGACAACTGAGGGACTTGTTTCCAACTAATACAGAAGGTTAAACACTCACTGATGCTTCAGAAGGAAGCACAATGCATTCAAAGTCAGGGGTGTAAACTTTTGAATGGAATGAGGATGTGTACATTTTTCTTATTTTGCCTAAATATCATATATTTGTAAAATGTAGTACTATCCTACAGAAGCTACAGAAGATACTTACATGTTCCCCAGAAGACAAAATAAGTTACAGTTACCCTAATTTTCAAATTCAAAAAGCTTTCACTCCCTGTTGGCTCTTAATGCATTGTATTTCTGTCTAAAGCATCAGTGAGCATTTGAACCTTCTGTAATAGTTGCATATGAGTCACTTAGTTTTCCTCAGTGTGAAAAGAAGGATCTCAGAATCATACAGTTATTGCTGCAAAGGCTTCACATACACAAAAATTCTGAAACACCAAAGAATTTGTGGAACCTGAAGGATTTTTCTGAAGAACGGTGGGCATTTTAACTGTTCAGCGATTAATGATCAACTATCACTAGACTCAAAACCACAGCTAAGGATCATTCAGGTAACAACACAGTATTAAGAATCAAGTTTATGTAAACTTTTAAACAGGGTAATTTTTATAAATTCAACTTTTTTTTCTCTCTCTCTCTCTCTCTCTTGTGGACTGAATGCAAACATATGTTGGGTGAAATATCTTGTTTAGGTCAGTACTAAATACAAAAAAAAGCATTTTGTATGATTCCTCTTATTTTGGTAAAATAATTTTTACATTTTTCTAAACCTTTTTCTCTTTGAAATGTCACTCCTTTTGTTTATCAGTTGAAGTGCCAGAGTGGAGAAACGGGTGCACTGATTTTGGATGAAAGCGTGGGAGATGGAGGACTGGAGGTTAAGAAAGAGGAAGATGAGGACCAGGAGGAGGAGGAAGAGAGGAGAAGAGAGCTGGAAAGGCAACGGGCACGGGAGAGAGAAAGGGAGGCAGAGAGAGAGAGGGAGCGAGAAAGAGAGCGGGAGCGACAGCGCAGTGAGGAGCTGAAGAGGAAAGACTCTGACACACTGAAGATGCTTAGAGGAGAGCTCAAGTATGTCATCTTTCAGCCTACATCATGACTCTCAGTACTGCTTGACTTCCTATAATAATGTCTGCTCTTTTATCAGTCATGCTGAATCTAAATGGCCAATCATAATTGCTTAAGTTTACTGCTTCAGCTATCAAAAAAAAACCCTTTGTCTTGTATGTTAATGTGCTTTATTTTGGGCAACTGTAATATCACCTCATATTGCATCGCATTTAATGAACTTTGCATCTGAGTCACTTCTCCCACACATCTTTTGCATCATGCCAACAGAAAAGCTCAGGAGTCTCAGAAGGAAATGAAACTACTGCTAGACATGTACAAATCAGCCCCAAAAGAGCAGAGAGATAAAGTGCAACTCATGGCTGCAGAAAAGAAGTCCAAAGCAGAAGTATGTGAAGCCACTAACATTTTCTGTATTTCTGTGTGGCAAAAACCATTAACATGAAATTCACTTGGGGTGGTCCTTCTCTTAATGCTAATGTCAATATTATCTGGCAGGTGGAAGAGTTGAGGCAGCGAGTGCGGGAACTAGAGGAGAGGGAAAGAAAGGAAAGCAAAAAGCTGGCAGATGAAGACGCTCTTCGCAAGATCCGTGTGGCTGAGGAGACCATTGAACACTTGCAGAAAAAACTGGCTGCTACTAAACAGGTATGTCTAGTTGAACAGAATTATTGTCAACATTTTTGTCAGAATTAAGCCAAATCAATAGTCTCTGTAGCAGATTGCCTGATAGTTAAATGCAGATGAACTGATGGACCTTTCAGGAGGAAGAGGCTCTGCTGAGTGAGATGGATGTGACGGGACAAGCGTTTGAAGACATGCAGGAGCAGAACAGCAGACTCATGCAGCAGCTCCGAGAGAAAGACGATGCCAATTTCAAACTAATGAGCGAGAGAATAAAATCCAACCAGATTTACAAGCTTCTGCGGGAGGAGAAAGAGGAGTTGGCAGACCAAGTGCTTACTTTCAAAACCCAGGTGCGTAAAAATAAAACATTTATAACACCCACACGTGAATTTATGAATGCACAAAACACATGTTCATACTCTTCTAGTCATTGGGCTCTATGACAAGCTAGCTGACAATGGCTACACCTGAAAGCTTAGGCTGACTTGTTGCCTCACTGCCCAATTACACAGTGACTTTGCAGGCAGAAAGATACCACCTGAAACTTTTGGACAAGTTTCTAAGGCAGTATATTGGTCTAATGATCTTCAACAAAATACAGAGCGCTTTGGTCATACAGTGGAAGTCAAAAGTTTACACATACCTTGCAGAATCTGCAAAATGTTAATTATTTTACCAAAATTAAAGGGATTTTACAAAATCATGGGTTTTTTTTATTTAGCACTGAACTGAATAAGACATTTACATATAATCCACATAAGAAAATAATAGTTGAATTTATAAAAAGTTTACATAGGCTTGATTCTTAATACTGTGTTGTTACCTAAATGATCCGTAGCTGCTGTTGTTTTGTTTAGTGATAGTTGTTCATGAGTCCTTTGTGTGCCTGGCTTTATTGAAAAAAAATAAATCCTTCAGGTCCCACAAATTCTTTGTTTTTTAATCATTTTTGTGTATTTGAACCCTTTCCAACAATGACTATGATTTTGAGATCCATCTTTTCACAGAGGTTCAAATGCTCACTAATACTTCAGAAGGAGAAACAATGCATTAGGAGCCAGGGGGTGAAAATTAAATTTTGTCTTCTGGGAAACATGCAAGTATCTTCTGTAGCTTTTAAAGGGCAGTACTAAATGGAAGGAAAATTATATTTAGGCAAAATAAGAAAAATGTACACATCTTTATTCTGTTCAAAAGTTTACACCCCCGACTCTTAATGCTTTGTTTTTCCCTTCTGGAGCATCAGTGAGCATTCTGTTGAACCTTCTGTAATAGTTGCATATGAGTCCCTCAGTTTTCTTCAGTGTGAAGAGATGGATCTCAAAGTCATACAGTCATTGTTGGAAAGGGTTCAAATACACAAAAATGCTGAAAAAACAATACATTTGTGGGATCTGATGGATTTTTTCTGAAGAACAGCGGGCAGTTTAACTGTTCAGGACAAACAATGACTCAAGAACAACAACAACACTAAACAGAAAAAAAAACAGCTATGGATCATTCAGGTAACAACAGAATATTAAGAATCAAGTGTGTTAACTTTTGAATGGGGTCATTTTTATAAATTCAACAATAACAAAATAATTAAAAAAAAATTTTCTTGTGGACTATATGTAAATGAGATGTCTTATTCAGGTTAGTACTAAATAAAAAAAGAACATGCGTTTTGTATGATCCTCCTCATTAACTGGTAAATTAAATTAACTTTTGACCTCAACTGTAACTACTATAATACAAATTTCTTGTTGGATATTAAATCAAAAGTACATCCAAAAGCCTTGTGGGCAGCGTGCCAACATATAGCACTGTTTTGCTTTTGAGCATCCCAAGTTTGAGTCCCTTCTCATGCACCTTTCCTGATCACATCCCCCCTCTCTCTTTCCCACCTCGCTTCCTGTTTGAAATACTGTCCTATCCTGATAAAGGCAAAAAAAAAAAAATCTTTGAAAACCTCAGCTATCATGGAATTGAATACACACAATAGTGGGATATCATAGGCAGCAAAAGATATATCCACACTGCCTTCAAAAATCATTCAGATGATGTGTGTGTGTGTATATGTGTGTGTATATATATATATATATATATATATATATATATATATATATATATATATATATATATATATATATATATATAAAACAGAGAGAGAGATATAGATAGATGGGGAGAGAGCGAGAGATGGATGGATGGATAGATAGATAGATAGATATTAATTATATTTAAAAAGAAATGAATGGATTTTTATTTGTCCACACACTGCTAAGATGCATTTACATGCAAACACCATAAAAAGTTAATTTGGCATATATGTTTCCTTTAAAAATACTTATGTAGTTCTATTTTTTTTTTTTTAACTGTTTCTCCCAGGTGGATGCTCAGCTGCTGGTAGTGCAGAAACTAGAAGAGAAGGAGGGTGTCCTGCAGAGCACACTGGCCACTCTAGAGAAAGAGCTGGCACTGCGCACTCAAGCTTTGGAGCTCAACAAGCGTAAGGTAAAACCGGAAAGATCACAGACGCCCACCTCTGTTCTCATGTCCATGACAACCATGACTCAGCTCAGTCAACCATTAGCGTACATTTCCAGATGTGTGTTTCATGCTTGTCTTTTTGTACGATGGCTCAGGCAGTGGAGGCGGCCCAGTTGGCCGAGGACCTCAAAGTGCAGCTGGAACACACTCAGACCAAGTTGAGGGAAATCCAAGCCTCAGTACTAGACAACCGCACTGCCCGTGAGAGGGAGAGCGTCAACCTCAAGAAAGCACAGGTAACATGGGCACGTGTGTTGTAGATTTGTTTGGGATACAAATGAGTGGGAACGATGTGTGTGGAACTTCTCTACTGTGTTGGTCGTTTCAGGAGGACTTGTCCAGACTGAGGCGTAAGCTGGAGAAACAGAAGAAGGTTGAGGTGTACACAGATGCTGATGAGATTCTGCAAGAAGAAATTAATCAGTATAAGGTGAAGATTGACTTTTTATGTGGACAGACAGTAAACATGTTAGAAACAGTACCTACTTATTTTGAGGTAACTAAGATGTTTTTTTAAACATAAGTACTTTTGTTCAGGAAATGCAATGCATTAAATTGATCAACAACTTGAATAAAAAGAATATTGAGCAGAAAATATTGGTTTCTTAAGCACCAAATCAGCATATTAGCATATATAGATTTTAAAATGTATTCAGATACAAAAGTTATTTAAATTGTAGTAATATTTCACATTATTACTGATTTTACTGTACATTTGATCAAGTAAATGCAGTCATAAGACCATTTAGAAATATTTTAAACTTCACAGGAATAAATTACATTTTAAAATATATTAAAGTCTAAACAGTTATTTATATTAGAATAATATTTCACATTATTACTGATTTTACTGTATATTTGATCAGCATATTAGAAGGATCTTATGACATTGAAGACTAAGGTTATGGCTGCTGAACATTCACAGGAATAAATTAGATTTTAAAATTATATTCAAATACAAAACAGTTATTTAAATTGTAATATTTCACATTATTACTGATTTTACTGTATATTTGATCAAGTAAATACAGTCTTAAGACCATTTAGAAAGATTTAAAACTTGAAAAAAATGTAATTTAAAACATTTAAATTGTAATATTTCACAATACTACTATTTTTTAATTTTTATTTTTGTACTATTTTTATATTAGATCTAATAAATGCAGATATTAGAACATTTAGAAAGATTAGAAAATTATAATAATTATAATTTAATAATATTTACATTTTACAATGCAAAACATTATTTAAATTGTAAAAATACTTCATTTTTTACTGATTTTACTGTATATTTTATCAGCATGTTAGACATTGAAGACTGAGGTTATGGCTGAACATTCACAGGAATAAATTACATTTTAAAATATATTCACATACAAAACAGTTATTTAAATTGTAATATTTCACATTATTACTGTAATTTCAGCCTTAAGAAAAAATGTTAAAAGATTTGAAATTTCACAGGAATAAATTACATTTTAAAATATATTCAAGTACAGGAGTTATTTAATTTGCAATATTTTACGATATTGCTGTTTTTACTGTACATATGATCTAATAAGCACAGCATTAAGGCCATTACATTTTAAAATATATTCAAACACAAAACAGTTATTTAAATTATAATATTATTTCACAATATCAGTGTTTTTTACTGTACATTTGATCAAATAAATGCAGCCTTAAGAAAGCAGTTATTTAACTTAAGTTATTATACTGTTTACTGTACATTTGATCAAATAAATTTAGAACTTTTAGAAAGATTTAAAAATTCACAGGAATAAAATGTATTCAAAAACTAATTTAGAAAAAAAATCTTACCCCAAACCATATTTATTAAATGTATTACTTAAAACTTAAAATCTCTTTTAAAATTGTACAATAATGAAGTCATTAAAGTTCTGAAAATACAAAGCATAGGAAGCATGTTGTGACCAAAATAGGTCAAACTGTCATATAATTTTAGCTTCTTCAAAGTAGCCACAATTTGTGTAGATTACACACTGTGGCTATTCTTCCAGCCAACATCCTGAGGACTCCAACTGGGATCGTTTTTTTTTTCCCATGTGTGCTAGCCGCTAGTTGGCTGCTTTTTTTCTACTATTTGGTCCAACTTCTTTAAAACAAAAAAAAAAACTTTGTTGTTAAACAAATATTGTGTCTATTAAATGACTTAAGCATGTAATGTAGATTGTACATTATTGTCATGCTATATTATTTGTGGCTGACCTGACTTTTTCTCTCATTCTAGGCTAAATTACGCTGTCCCTGTTGTAATACCCGAGACAAGGAGACTGTCCTCACCAAGTGTTTCCACGTCTTCTGCTATGAATGCTTGAAGACCCGCTATGACACTCGCCAGAGGAAGTGTCCCAAATGCAATGCTGCATTCGGCGCAAACGACTTCCACCGCATATACATCACCTAATTTAGTGTGGGTGTTTTGATGAACTGAAAACAGTAGATGAGAAAGGGATGAAAGTGGTCTGGAAGCACAGGATTACCATGATATGGTATTTTAAAATGCTCTAAGGGCCATTTTCACTCCCATCTGTGATAGGTGGTGCTAGTGACCAAACAGACAGTGACAGAATGGAAACGGTTGTGATGGTCTACAGCACATAAGCAGTGCTGCTTCATTGCAGAGGAATCCATTGAGTTTTGTCTCTTACTTTTTCTGTTCTTTAAAGTACTGCAATTATTTTTTTTTTACTTGTGTTTTGTTGAATGACCATGGGAAAAAAAAGAAACACTGTATCTGCTCAAGATACACTCTGCAAAATATGAGTGACGTCAGAAGTTCACAGAAAATGTTTTGTTTTGACAATTATGGCCTTATCCATTTGAGTCATACAGTAACTCTATCCAGTAATGTAGTTAATCAGTCAGTCAGTTTCTATAGTGACTCGCTGTGTTTTTGAAAGTTAGTAATGAACAGATGTGATGGGTACTGGGTGGAAAAAGGAGAGTTGCAGAATTAGATGGTGGTGCAGTGAGCTTAAAAAGACAGAAATCAACTTTGGAGACCAGGAAATATACATTAACAGAACTTCTCAGTAGGTACCAGATATATCACCCACATGTGTCAATATTGCACAATTTCCTTAAAAAATAAAAACTGGATACTATTGTTTGTAAACTCAGCTCTCTGCTTTGATGTCAACCTCCTAGACAAAAGTTTCAGAGACATTGGACAGTGTTTGAAGTGTTTTACCTTAAGTTAAAGTTATTGTATAGATGAATCTTTGTTTTCATTTCAATGATGTTATTGTTGTTCTCAGTGCAAAAGGATGACTCAAAACTAACTCTCCAGATGTAATATCCCAGTCCATATGCTCTCTGCCAATACAATCCTATTTGCACAATGCAGTGTCTTTAGTAATTTCAGATGGTTTAGATAGATATGCATAGCTGCATACTATTGAAAAAGGACCGCTGGGGAGAATATAAAACCTACGACGCGGTTTGCAAATTTTTGCCCGGAATCTATAAGTAAATGTTTTTCATTGTATTGCGCAATTGACCTAATGTTATTCCCCGCACCCATAGTTTTTTTTTTTTTGCTGTTCTTGATCGTATATTAATAACTGTCGTACTGCTTTTCCTCTCAGTCTGCGTTGTGTGTCTGCCAAACACTGAACTGTTGTTTGCTCCCTTGGACCAGAGACAGTGAATTACGTAGTTGGGTGGGGTGACTTTAATGTGCCTATTTTGCTCAAACATACTTTGTGAGCGGAGACTGGGGTCTCTAGTTCGTGCTTTTACAAAAGTACACATTTTCGCAAATTCGTTAACACGTTTTAATCATTTACGTTGTTTTCTTGGTAGGTCTGACACTAGATATTTACGTCAACAAGACCACCAATATTATAAAGGCGGCTATTTCCTATTAATAGAGAATTGGTTGCTTTTCGCGTAAATGCGGCTCTTGAATGTAAAAACGAAACTGTTGTCAGCGAATAGACTGTGTTTGTGCGTCTCAACCATCATCGGCGGGTTTCCCACTCGTTGTGCTGTGTGTGCTGTGAATACAGAGATTCTGTGGCTGTGTTTCAAAACCTAGCGAGCTTCCTGCTTAGAGGTTACTTTTTGGGCATCATAAAGACGATTCCGCTTCCTCTCTACGAGTTCGGATCTTTGACGGTATATAACAGTACATTTGAGGGGAAAATGTTAAATTCTTAGTAGATGCCTTCAGCTGTCTGTTGGCCAAATGTAACATTTATTCACTCAGATTAATTAAGTAACAACCCCGAATGATTAATAAATGTTTTGATTCACTAAGATAACCGATTTATTTGCACGAAAAGGACTGATCAGTCACGGTATCCTTTTGACTCACTAAAATAAAATCGACTAGGTGTCATTTGTTTAAGTAGTGCAATCAGGCACTGTATGACTCACTAAAAAAGCAACTAGTTAAAACCAGCAGGGTTAGCCTACCAGTGTTGAGAAAAGTTACTTTTTAAGGTAATGCGTTACAGTATCGTGTTACTCCCTAAAAAAAGTAGGCTAAGTAATTGACCCTTCACAAAAACCCGCCCTCCTTATACTGTTGCTGTGTCCGACAAACAGAATACATGGCGAAACAAAAGAAACTGACAACAAGAAGAAAGACTGTGCAGATTAGCTATGTCTGGTATGAAACAAGGTCTTTCAAATTTTGTCATTTTGTAAGAAATCCAAACAATAAATAAATACCATAATCGTGTTTTCCTATCCTCTTATTTACTTAAAGCAGGAAATAATCTTGAATTAACATTAGAACGTATTTTATTTCAACCACGAAAAGCTTTATATTAAAATTATAGAATTATATTAAAACTGGCATATCAGGCTGCTGTTTTTCATAACAAATGCATATAGATTAACAATAAAAAGGCCATTAATGGCCTGGTAATGATAAATACAGTACATACTACAGTTAAGAACTATATGGTACACTTTCATAAGAGCAAGTGCAAGTACAGTCAAGCCATGTGTATAAAACCTAGCCTTTACATATTCCAAGAGCCCAGTGAACTGAAATAATATCAATATAAGAAAATGTTAAGTTAGATGGACTTTACCATGGCATGCCATGCTGAATTAGAACATATTATCAAACTATAGACTGTAAATGCCTAAATAATATAAAAAACATTATATATCCTATGTAAACAAGCAATTGTTAACTAGAATATTACTTTATTGCAGTTATGCTATCAACCAGCTTTGCTTGTGTGGGTTATTTTATAAAAATAAGCATATAGCCTAAGCCTAAGCAAACAACCAATAAATAAACCTTATGGTGGAGCATGACCTGGGAATCCACTAAAACAGTTCACGCTTCAACCCCTTCAAAGTTCAAACCAAAACTATGCCCTTGATGGCAGGTTTGCCTCATATTTGGAGATTGCCTCTGCACTTTTGATTTTGCTCAACATGAGGACTAAAGAGCTGTTATTTTATTAACTTGGGACAAAAGTAATCTGATTACATAACTTGCGTTACTTGTAATGCATTACTCCCAAAATTGGAGATTACCATAGTCCAGCAGTATGCTTTGATTTACAAAACAAGTACAAGAGTGTCTTAAGTTCATGAACTGGTCGCAACCTGTGCCTATTTCGCGTTGCATGTGAACAGTAGCCTACTGAGAACCATTACTACCAAACCAAAGGTCATGATCAAATATGAAATATATTTTCATAAAGGATTGTATAAAAACCTTGCTTAAAGGGAACGTTTTCAGAAAGTTCTAGCAAGGTTCTGTCAGTTACCAACAAACATGTTTCAGTTAACATTGATACAATGTTTGTTCAAAGATCTTTAATAACGTTCTTAAAGCACAAAACATAATTTATACATCGTTTATAGAACGTTTTTCGTTGGACTATTCGTTTAGACAGCATTCAAAGCGATCAAAATCGCTTTTTAAACTTTAAAAACTGGACGTTTTGAACGTCCAGAGAACAGACATGTTTTCATGACTGACTGGGAACGTTAGTAAAGTGTTCTTTATTAGCTGGGAAACTCTTGATTAAAGCTTTTGGTTCTTAACTCTAATTTTAAGTGTCGCGGATGCCCTAAACGTTGTCTACATAGACAGCCCACAAGCTTTTGAGATACGGCCACAGAATCTCAGTACAGTACATAGGAAATGACTCATAGAGGAGTTGAACCCAACGCGTGGGTGTGGGCGCTATTAAAACAAGACTGAAAGTTTGGGGTGGGTCATTCACACGCGCTGCTTTTGCTATGCTTGAAACCCATTTGTGGCTTTTAATCTTTTGAAATCGCTGTGGGATTTCAATATATATAAAGCTCAATGGATTCCGGTGCTATGTTGCGTTGCCTCTATTGGATTACTCTATTGATCGCCACGCTTATTCATGGAATAAACGCGGATAAAAGTAAGAATATTCACATTTTACTTGCTTAATATCCCCATGTTATGACGCAGAGCGTATGTGTGACGTATGCTAGCCTATGTATTTTTTCTGTCGGTGAGGAAAGTTCCAACCTTTATGTCTTATTTGTCCTCTTGCTATGAACATGGAGAGACGTGGAGTCAGTGGAGTTAATGACGATGAACTGCCTCATTCGTAATAGCTTCCTTTACCAGTTACAGTTCCCACCGGTTCCGCATTCCAATGCTCTTATTTCACTCCCGCCCGCTCCATGGGATGTATTGTGCCCAGCTGAGAACAGTGCAGCAGCACAACAGGCTTTCCATGAGAAACATGAAAAGCGCTTGTAGTGCCTTTGTTACTTTGGCATGTGTATGTTACTGCTGGAACCGTTTTAATTGTAAAAACACTCGCAGGAATGAAAAAAAGCGCTTTGGAAAAGTCTTAGGCAATGTCTTGGAAAGTGCCCATATGCTCTTGTACTATTCAGTGGCTTTAGTTAGCAGTGATTTAATACAGACAGAAAATTGATTCATGTCATGTCACAAAGTTACATTATAGCGAGGAAATTAGATTTCAAGGCTTATGGATTTAATCATGCACATCAAGACAAGCTTAGATCACCTCTCCACTGGGGGCCTCAGACCCACTAGGGGGCCTTAGAAAAACGTCCTAGGTGGCTGCAAGACATCTTCATATAATGTAGAATTGTGTTAAAATTACTGAACAAATAAAATATGAAGAAACTTCAGGAATTTACACACCACTGAGCTCAATGCTTTTTTTTCAGTGCAGCATGCACATTTTGCAAACTAAACTGACATTAATTCATACTCATAAATATCTGTAAATAATTAAATTGTTTTAAAATTATTTTGTAAAATGTTTTGGTAACAAATAACTTTTCTATAGAGAAAACTACAAATAAAATACCTTGACAATTCATTAATGTATTGTAACCCTAATTACTGTTTTGATGGGGAAAAAAAACACCTCATCAGTTCAGATGAAGTACAAGAGGAAGAACCTTAAGCTGTGTAGGGGGGGCCTTCAAATATTAACTTTGACAATGGGGGTCCTTGGATTACAAAGGTTGAGAACTAGACACTGGGGGACTGAAATTCAAGCTGATGTTTGCTGACCATTAAGCTTGCTTGGGTGTGTGTGATAAAACAGGCAAGGCACAGTGGTGATAGAGCAGCACAGTGATTTCAGAATGTCTCTTTCCAGAATCAACCTTTAGATGAGCAGCCCACATTTGCAACCTCAACCATCAGATAAGAATGTACTGAGTTCTGATTTATTCCTGAAGACTTACCTGTTTTTAAATGTGCTTTAATGTATATGACATATAAATATGCAGGGCTTTACGTTACAGTGTACTTTTTAATGCATAATGTATCCTTAAAAGTCTCCATACTGGGTAAATATCAGACAGTCAATGTGAGCAGTGCACGCTGTTGTTACGTCACATACTTGACAAACTTGTCAAGAAAAGTTTTGCACTTTCACTAGTTTTAATTACGTTGCACTGACTAACATTTAATGGTGATAAATGTAAGGATTAGACATCAAGAGGCAGTCCTTTGTAAGAAAGCCATACTTCATGAGAATCTTCCGGTGTTCTCGAAGTCATGTTACATAGTACTGCGGCTGATATTAGCTTGCAGATGTGTATCATCTGTAGACCGCAGCTGTTTATGTGAAAGACTTTCAGTGGTACCTGCCTTACCGCTTTTTCCCTTTTGTACGTCCCCTGATTGCAAGCATGTGCGCAAGACAAAGCTAAGCCCCGCAGCTTTCACCGATGACTCCTTCGCCAACCCATTAGTTCTCTTAAAGTCACTTTTCCATGTCCTCAGTTCTCACAGTGGGACACTTTGCATGCACTCAGGGGCCGCATCATAGTCTGACCGTGAGCTTAGACTTGCTTACGCACACAGAGCATGAGTAATACCGTTTCCCCGCGAGTGCACCACCACATCACTTCAACGGAATTTCCCATCTCATTTCATATGAAAAAGAGGCAGAGCGAAGCAAGCTGTTGAATCTTCTTATTCAGTCATAAAACAAAATTTTACCTATGTGCAAAACCTCGAACCCACCTCCCAAGTTATCAGGAAACGTGTGCGGAGTTGTTTTTGTCAGTTTTCGCTGTAATTTGCGACCGCTATTTGACACCTTTTTGTGTGTGCTTCTTTGTTCAATTATGTCAGGTTCAGGCCTTTGTTCGAAATCCGAATTCTGGAACAATGATGTCGCACAATGTGTACCTTGTCATATATGCAAACAGTACCCGAAAACCCCATCATGTGACACATGTGAGTATATTCCATTAAATTTAAGATTACAAGCGGTCTGAATAGTAGTGATGGTTCTTTCATAAACACTTATGAAGTCAGAATTGTGAGATATAATTAAACTCACAATTCTGAGAAAGACAGAAATACGAGTTACAAACTTAAAATTGCAAGTTTTTACCTCACAATTCTGACTTTGTTTTTTGCAAATGCAGGTTTATATCTCACAATTCTGAGAAAGTGTCAAAATTGCGAGTTTGTATCGCATTTTTTAATTTATAATGAGTATTACGAGTTTGAATGAGTCAGAATTGCGAGATAGAAACTTGCATTTGCGAGAAAAAGAGTTTGTATCTAGCAATTCTTACTCGCATATCGCGAGTTTAAATCTCTGAAATCTGTTTTTTTCTAGTAATTGTTTATACCGCAGAATTCCGCAGAAAAAAAGTCAGAATTGCATGTTTGTATCACATTTTTAATGTATCACAAGTTTGTATGACAGTCAAAATTGCGAGATGGAAACTCGCAGTTGTGAGAAAAATTGGAACTGAGTTTTATCTTGCAATTCTGACTTGTATTTTTCGCAAGTTTATATCCCGCAAAATTCTGTGACTCGCAATTCTGAGAAAAAAGTCAGAATTGAGTTTGTATGACAGTCAGAATTGCGTATTAAAAATCGCAGTCGCAATTCTTATTTTATTATTGCCAATTAAGAATCTCAAAATTCTCAAAAATATCTCAAAATTCTGAGAAAAATTTTGATATATATATATATATATATTTTTTTTTTTTCTTGCAAATGCGAGTTTGTATCTCATTTTTTATGTATCATGAGTATCACAAGTTTGTGTCAGAATTGTGAGATACAAACTCACATTTGCAAGAAAAAATAGATATAAGATATAATACATAAATATAAATTTTTAGTCAGTGGGGGAAATGGGCTTCCATATTAATTTGCTTTTATCATGAAACTAGTTTGCAGTAGAGATTGGGGAGGTAAAATAATAATTCAGTTATTTTTGGTTTATTGAATCCAGTTTCTGCCATGGAATGAAATGCAAGAAACAAAGCCTGAATTGTGAGATGTCAACTCAGAACTGTGAGAAACAAAGTACAAATTCTGAGCTCTAACCTCTGAATTGCTAGAAAAAGGTCAGAATTGTGAGATAAAAAGTGGCAACCACCTATTTGTTTGTTTATTTATCTGTAGCAGAAACAGGGTTGTATTATTTTCAAAGTCTGTGTATGAAAATGGTGGAATTTCAGTAATGAAAAATTATTTCAATTTAGATGCACTCAAATGAGTTCTTTGAATAAAAAATAATTCATTTTCCTGAACAAGATTCAAAGATTCAAGTCATTCCCATCACTACTGAATAAGGTTAAACACTCATGAGAATGCATTGTAAGTAGATGCCTTTGCAATAGGTCAAAGCTTACGTACAGAGAAGGAGTGGTCAGATTCTTTCTGTATGATCCGAAGAGCTGGAGGTCTTCCAGTAACATTGTCCTGTGTTTTTAAGGCCCACCCATAGAGCCTTCGGATTCCTGGAGGGTGGCAGCAATTACCAGTTTATCTGTCCTGGCAGGCGTAATTGTTTGCGGAGCCTTGCTCATAGGCGTCCTAGTACATCAATGCAGGTCCAAGAGGGCCTTACGTGGTGAGACGTTAACATTACAAGATCTTTTTAACAACAAACACCGGAGACTCAAAACTAACTCAACTCTTTCTGTCCACAATTCAGAACCGATTGAAGAGACAACAGGACCCCTTTATCCAGTATAGGTTCTTCATAAGGTAAGGGTTGAAAAACGCTTAAACACTTCTTAGGATGCTTCAGAGTACATTAAGGAAGTTAGTTTTGCTCATACGCATTCTTTGTTTGCAGCTCATGGAACTCAAGCTGACAGCATATGAAAATGGACTGTTACTCCAGTGAATTAACGCTCCAGTCGGTGAAACACTGGCTGGTACCTCAACCGCAGAGTGTTCTATGAGTAGCATCGGATTTGTTTAATTTATTATATTAGTAGGCTATGTCATGCATAGCAAATGGTTATGCACAAAAGCTGCACTGAGACCTTCCCTCGTCACTCACTGTGCAGTATAGGTTTGCAAACCCTAGGTGCTAAGTGACATCCTATGGACAGCATGATAGGATCTTTTATACATTCCTTTTTTTGGAACCCCTAAATGCTTCAGCGACAGGTCATGTTACACTGTTTTTGCAGAAATTTGTTTGAGGCCATTCATTTTGCACTTAGAGTGCACTGCAGATGCATTTCCCCTTGAATATTCCTCCATAGACGACAAAATAACCATAATATAGTAGACTTAGAGATACACAAATATGCCTCCTAAACAGATTTTGTATGGCACATAGCCATTTGAATGTATTTGTAATCTTTGTACAGTTTAATTATCTATTTTTATAGTGTTGGAATACTACGCACTGTATAGATGTAGCCCTTTGTACAACAATGTTCTGACACTGACCGGCTCAGCAGCCCGTCTATGGCATTAATAAACATTCTGGAGACGTGGAGACACTGAAGACCAGCGAAGACAAGCAGCCGACGACCTGAAAGAGAAGAATCACCAGCTGACATGAACAGATTCTCCAAGAGCCACAGGTGTCAGATTCAATCTTAGTTTAATAAGAGATTAGATAGTTTAGAGTGATATTAACATACATGTATCGCAATACATTTAATCTCTCGTGTTTTATCATTTAAGGAAGGATAAAATGACCAGTTTTAGATGTGTGTAGCCAGCTTTGGGCATTAGGGAATGTATATATTTATACACAGTAGATGGAGTAATTCGCTTGTTTGAATGACTTAAAGAGTGTTTAGCGAGGGTTAATCTCATTAAACCTGTCTGAGTCACATTTCAACCCAGAATGAAAAGAAATGACATTTTATTTGTTGCATTGTTACATAAAGCACACTCTATACCCCGACTCCCAAGAATACTTCATGTACCTCATTACGAATCACTGCCATGTTCGTCAAAAGTCTAGGAAGGTCAAGAAGCTAGTCCAGAATCTTGATAAACATAAACTTGTGAAGCATGCACGGCGCTGTCACAGTCTTGAGTGAAGTTGGTTGTGTATATGTGCCTTTACTTATTCACAATTACTCCACGGACTGCAGAAAACTATGCATTTTAATACAATAAAGAGACAACTAATGTACTGTATTTGTCTGTTGATGTTTTCTTTTCTGAAATGTGTTCTAAGCTGCGCTCATCACACTTGAAGCAACAATATTGACTCATTTTACATTTGCATATTCTAAAATGATTACGCAATGCACCGCAACGGTAAGGAATTCAAGTGTTAAAACAGATAAAATACAGGAAGGCTCAAAAAAGAAACCAGAACACAACGTTATATTGTTTTATTCAGTTCAAGAAAGTGAGGGCATCAACACCTACAAATAAACGTCATCTGCTTATTAAGGTCCCTACTTGAGAAAGAGAAACATTGATCATGTGAACAAAAATAAATATTTTATATTTAAGATATATGCAACTGACTACAGGGAGTCTCAGTTGTCAGTTTAAGTTCTGTCAAATGCAACGAAGCCATTAATACATGAAGGTTTGCAAATTCTACTCTTAAATAATCAGTGAGCACTGATCTATAGGCTTAAAAGGAAACCATCTTACAAATAATTTAATCCCAGTAGGGTGGTGATATGAAATGGCACATTGAAATTCAATCTGGCATCAAAGACAGACACAGAAGCCTTGATGCTAGAAGCATCAAGCTAAATGTATTTTCTTACATAGCGTCTAGTAAGTTGCGAGACCTGAGCGTTTTAAAAAACTGCTGAAAAGAGTTTAGTCTGTGAATTCCTGCCCTAGTAGAGCCCGACCGATCATGGATGTTTTGGGTCCATTAATTTTTTTTGTGCTCCGAAATCATACTTCATAAAACATTTACTACAAAAGTATGCGTTAAGAAAACGGAAATATTTTTGTTATTCTTTCTGTCGTGAATGCTTTTAAAGAGGTATTTCTTAAGTGTTTACAACCATTATCTAGAATACCTACATAGTTGACCAATCTAGCATTTACCACACACTTAATACCATGCATAATGTGTACCACATTTAACAGTATTAAAGACAAGAAATAGGCTTACATTTCAAATATTAATGTAAGGTATAAATAGTTCTACTTAAATAAATAAATATCTTTGAGATTTTCTAGACAGGCCTTAAAGAAGGTTGCTGTTTAACAGCCTTACCAGTGTCATCCATTATGAAACTGCAGGAACATCAATAGTATGTTGGACTTAAAGTGTTAGTTCACCCCAAAATTAAAATTAACCCATGATTTACTCACCCTCAAAGCATCCTAGGTGTATATGGCTTTTGTTTGTTTTTTTCAGACTAATCCAATCGGAGTTACATTCAAAATTATCCTGGCTCTTCCAAGATGCATAAATGGCAGTGCGTGGGTGTTTCTGTTCAACAGTCCAAAAAAAGTCCAATAAAGTTCATCCATAATAAAAAAAAAGTGCTGCACACGGCTCCGGGTCTCTGCTTCCTGTAGCGAATCGATGTATTTTTGTAAGAAAAATATCCATATTTAAAACATAATCTTGTGCTAACTATCATACGTGTAAGTCCTTCCAGGCGGATGATGTTGGACGTATGTATAGCGCATCTAGCAAAAATCCATTTAGTTTACAGGAGCAAAAGCTTATATGACCGTTATTTTGTTTAGCTCTCTCCTCTGCGCTTCCACGTTCTTCACTTCAAAGCATCATCTGCCCAAAACAGCTTCTGTGTACGATAGTTAGCGCAAGTTAGAAAAAAGTGATTACTATGTTTCAAATATGGATATTTTTCTTACAAAATCTCATCGATTCACTACAGGAGGTCTTTATTCACCCCCCAGAGCCGTACAAAGTACTTTTTGTTATGGATGGATGCATTTTATTGGACTGTTAAACAGAAACACCTGCCCCTTGCCATTACAAAGCTTGGAAGAGCCAGGATAATTTATGTAACTCAGATAGTATTCGTCTGAAAGGAGAAAGTCATATACACCTAGGATGGCCTTGAGGGTGAGTAAATCATGGGTTAGTTTTCATTTTTGGGTGAACTAACCTTTTAATGAGATGATGATAACAGCACATCTACCATGAGTAGTATGATAACCTGAAAATATGGAAGCACTTAATACAAACATAGCATGTATCCCCATAATACCTTAAAAAAATAACACAAAAAAAAAAAAAACATAACAGCTTGTTTTGTTCCCACTCCGATTACGCTAAATAATCGGTCAGGCTCTTGAAGGCAGCACTAGGTAAGAGCCTGGATGAAAATACTCATCCAAGCTCTCAGTCTGAGACCTATAGTAGTACCAAACAATTTGTGCACTGTGTGGGGACACAAAACAAACAAAATAATCTAAAATGGTCTCTGACAGGCACTGTCTCTTATTCTAAAATGTCTACAGTATTACTGTCCCTACCAGAGGTAGTATCTTATCAATGCCAGTCTTAAGTGTCCAATATTTGAAAACAGAAAGGTAAAGGAGGCAAGTCTTGCCAAGATTAACATCGGTGTGTGACACCATCTGGACAAGTACAGCAGAAAACCTGATGTTGTACGATTATTGGCATTGGGCCTTGGGTGGGGAAAGAGTCTTGTAATAGAATATTGTTTTGAAATCTTCCCTTGGAACGTCAGGACTGGAGCGTGGCCTTAGAGGAAAGGGTCCACACCCAGTCCCATGAATGCATCATCATCCATGTTGAAGGACGACTCATAACTCTGTTGGGTATTTTGATGCATCTTCTGATGGTGCCGGAGGTTGGACTTGCTAGAGAAACGCTTGTCGCAAAGGAGGCAGGAGAAAGGCTTCTCTTTGGTGTGGATGCGCCTGTGGCAGATAAGCTGGGTGGAGACCCGGAAGGCCTTGCCACACTCCAGGCACTGATAGCGTTTGGGTTCCGTGTGAATGCGCCGGTGATTCTTCAGCGCCATGAGATTGGTGAACTCCTTTTGGCAGACCGAGCAGAAAAAGGAACCGGTCTTGTGGCTGTTCTTGTGGTTGAGCAGTGAACCAGCGTGGCGGTAAGTGCGCCCACAGTGCTCGCACACATGACTTTTCTCTTCCCTACCATATCCCTCGCTACTTTCCTGCTGGTCTTCGGGCTCAGGGAATCCGCCGTGTACTCGGCTGAAGGCCGAATCGATCTTGGGAAGGCTCTGAATTCCTATCTGCTGGTCTAGAGCTGAGTCCCAACTTAAGTCCTGCTGCATCTGCACACCTTGTTCAGGGTGTGACTGCCCCTGCAAGCTCCCATGGACTTCCTGGTGTTGCTGAAAACTAGCCAGGTTTGGAAAGTTCTGTTGACACATGTTGCAGTAATAGGGGAGTCCCTTACTATGCACCTCCATGTGGCTCTGCAGATGTGCAAACTCACAAAAGGTTTTCCCGCAATCTGGACAGCAGTGGCGAGCCATTTGAGAATGACTCTCTAAATCTAGAGGGTCTGTGAATGTTTTGAGGCAGAGAGTGCAGTGAAGGAGGTCAGCAGAGTGAGTCTTCTTGTGGTTGAGAAGGGAACCGGCATGTCTATAAGAGCGCCCACACTGATCACACCTGTAACAAAGGAAAAGATGAAGGATAGGAATTGATAGGTGTTTGAGCAACATTTGTGTCCCTGGACCACAAAACTAGTCTTAAGTAGCAATAGCCAAAAATACATTGTATGAGTTATAATGATCAATTTTTCTTTTATAACAGGATATTAAGCAAAGATCACGTTGCATGAAGATATTTTGTACATTTCTGACCGTAAATATGTCAAAACTTAAATTATTTTGCACCCTCAGATTCCAGATGTTCAAATAGTTGTATCTCAACCAAATATTGTCATATCCTAATAAACCATACATCAATGTTAAGCTTTTAAATGATGTATAAATCTTACTTTTGAACTATGTACACTTATGACTGGTTTTATGGTCCAGGGTCACATTTAAGAAAAAAAAAAAAACTCACGTGTAGCATTTGTCCACGCCGTCTTGATTTACAGTAGAGTTTGGATTGCCATTCCGGTAACAGCGATGTCTCTTTAGACCAGACTTTCCTTGGAAGCTTTTGCCACACGTCTGACAGCTGTAATGAGTTACACCCCGTGCATGGATTTTCTGATGATTGTACAGGATACTGGAGAGACGGAAAGCTTTGCCGCAAGTAGGACATACATACTTTTTCTTTTGCGTGTGAATGCGTGTATGGTTCCGTAAAGCCATGGGATTGGAAAAGGGTTTGGCACAAAAGGAGCAGGTGAAATGGCCTGTTTTGTGAGTGTTCTTATGGTTCAACAAGCTACCAGCGTGACGGTAACTTCGACTACAAATGTTGCACTTAAATGGTCGTTCCTCTTTTTCTAGATCCGTACCATCGTTTTCACCATCTATAGTTCCTGGGGGGACAGAATCAGGGGCAGTCTCTTTGCTACAGATGTGCCCTTCAAGTAGTTCGGTATCTGGAAATACAAGATGGCACAGTTTGCAAGTCAAATCCTTTTCTTGTTTGTGGGCCCTGACCTTTCCTCTTGCTGCTGCATTTCTTTTATTGTTCGAACAAGTGTGGTTGAGCAACTGTTTGTTTCCCCTGAAGGCCTTTCCACAGTCTTGGCAGCGGTGTCTTTTGACGGAAAAGTGTATTCGCAAATGGTTCTTCATTGCTAGCTGGTTGGAGTAAGTGTTGTTGCACAAAGCACAGTAGTATTCACCTGTCTTGTGCGAGTTTTTGTGGTTGACCAAGCTTCCAGCATGCCGATAACTTCGCCCACACTGATCACAGACAAAAGGGCGAGGGTCTCTGGGATCTCCCACCTGGCCCTCTTTTTCTTGGCTAGACTGATCACTGTTAGAGCTCTGCCGTTGCTTGTGGCGTCTGCTCATTCTCTTTCTGCTGGAATTAAGTGCCTGCATTCCACTCCCTGAGGCATTCCCACTCATCTGCATGAGTGTCTGAATTTGTTTGTTGAGCTCTTCAATCTTAGCCTTGTTTTCCTGATGTACCCTCTGGTGGTTCAACAGTTGTTTATAGATTTTGAATGCTTTCCCACATTCTGTGCATCTATGCCTGGTAGAGAAAGATCAGATAAAAAAAGAACTTGGCTGTAAATAGATGAAGTATGATATTACACAATCAATTTTTTATCTAAACAATTTTTAAATACTTACTTTTTAACATCAAAGTGTGTCCTCTGGTGATTCTTGAGAGCTAGCAAATTATAAAAACGCTTTTGGCAAACAAAGCAGCGAAACACTCCAGTTTTGTGAGACTTCTTATGATTGAGTAATGATCCAGCATGTCTGTAAGAACGACCACACTGGTCGCACTTGTACTGGCGCTCCCCATTATGCAGACTCTCCTGCAAAAGTCCTCGTTGAAATGTACTTTTAACGAGCAGTTTCCCCCCACTTTTCTCCTCTACTTGTCCATCTCGTTGTCCTGTGCAGTTGTGGTTATTGAGGTGATAAAGATCGCTGCAGCTTATGCCACATTTCCCACAAATAATACTTTCCATTTCCACTTTTGGTTTGAGTTCATTCTGGTGGTTGGTTGCAAATTGTTCTTGTGGATTACCTTCTATATTGCTATGCAAGAGCTGGTGGGCTTGTAGGTCCTGTTTCTTTGTAAAGCTCTCTCCACAAGTGCTGCAGATAATCAGACTGCAGTCACCCTGCTGATTTTCACTCGGTTCATCCTTCTTGACTTCTAGAGAACACAACGGTGATGGACCACATGCTGAAAGTGCGGCATGAGTTTGAGTGTGACCTCTGAGATGGCTTCGCAGGGCACGCATGCTAGTATAGTGATTCCCACACACTGAGCACTGATACATCTCTCCGTCGTCCTCTTCTTCATCATCCTCACATTCAGCTTTAGCTTCACCATCACTCATTTGACCATGAATGTTGTCATGAAAGGTCTGCTGTCTAAAATAGGCCTCTGCTGCACTGCCATTTTGTCCCTCGAAACCAACATCTTCCCCTGACTCTCCTAAGAAATGTTGATGCTTTGTGTTGTGAAAGTCCATGTGACCGGGTGAGCCATTCATCATGGTTTGATACTGCTGATTCAGAAGGGGACACATGTGTGACTTGATTCCTGCAATATCAGTAAACGTCTTACCACAGTCAGCACACATGTGCCTCTCCATGAGGTGTTCATCCTGAGGTAGGTGCTCATCTGAGAAGGAATTGTCAAACTGGTCATGAAATTCAGTAGCATTCGTCTCATTCACTTGGTCCTCATCAGATTGATGCTGCACAGAGTCTACCAAGTCCTGAGGAAGGCCTAATATTCCACTTATGTGATCTCCCTCATGTGATAGAAAACAGTTTTGTTGGTTCTCATGCGTCAAAGGCTCTGAGGAAAGCCAGTCACCCTCAGAACTAGTAGGCAGAGATGCTGGCCTTCCCTTATGGATCCGAAGGTGGCTTCGCAAAGCTGCCAAATGTGGGTAGTTCTTGCGACAGATGGAACACTGAAAGATCCCGGTTTGATGGGATCGTTTGTGATTTATAAGACTGCCGGCATGCCTGTAGCTTTTGCCACAGATGTGGCACTTGAATCTGCGATCAGGGCTGTCAGCATCTTCTACTTTTATATTATCAGTACCCTGTGCTGAACGACCAGGGTTGAGGTTTTCTGATGGTAGGGCCATCGGCTGTCCCTGAGCTTGTAGCGCCAATGGATTTTCATCTAAAGAGTTGGGTAGATAAAAATGACCATTTTCCAATGGCTCATCTGATTGGGCATAATCAATAGCTTTATCGAGTAACGGAGGCAACGGTGGAGTGTCACTAGAGGGGGGATAAGGATTAGACTCTGGGGAATGAGTAACACTATCATTGTATGAGAAATTGTGCTCCTCTGACAAGTTTGTAGGGAGCTCAAATGACACTGAGGAGGAGTTATGCAACAGAATATGATTTTGAAACTCATCATCATTAGCAAAAGCAACCTGACAAAGGTGACAAAAATGTATGTTAGCATCACCATTCTGTGGCATAACTTGAGGGGCAAGCTCTTGCTTGCAGTCTATGAGGGCAGCTTTAGTGGTCGGCACACTGAGACGACCTCGCGTCTTACTGTGGATTCGCTGGTGACTATTAAGTGCAGCAAGATTATTGAACTGTTTAAAACAGACTGGACACTCAAATACTCCCATTTGATGAGTTTTCTTATGATTTATGAGGCTGCCATGATGTCTGTATGTCTTGTCACACAAGTCACATTTAAACGGCCTGTCTCCAGCATCATCGTCAGCTGCCGTGTCGCTTTCTGCGGCAGCATTTGAAACGTGTTCTGACACTGCACCATTACTAAGGCTGCCTACTGGAGCAATATTTAGCTTCATGTCTGGCTGCAAATCAGGTATGATGTCAAAATCCATCTCATCTAGATGCAGCAACTCATCATCTTTATAATCACTTTCAGTAAGACTGTTTGCAGAATCCTTTGTTATGATTTGAGACTCTTTATTGCGATGGACTTTTTGATGGGTGACCAACTGAGTTGCAAGGCGAAAAGCCTTTCCGCATTCTGTGCAAGAATATTTCTTTCTAGATGTGTGGATGCGCAGGTGGCTCTTGAGAGCCAATGCATTGGAGAGCTTCCTGGAGCATATATGACACTGAAAAGAGCCAACCTCGTGTGTTTTCCTGTGGTTAGCCAAGCTTCCAGCATGTCTGTAGCCTCGTCCACATTCATCACATTTGAACTTCCGTTCCTCCTCCGACTGATGAAAAGTGTCTGTATGCTCCAAAAGACTGGGCATGCTTGCACATACTACACCACAATGTCTACACGAAAAGCCTTTGGTCCGGCCTGGCTCTTGCATAGCCATAATGGTATAGTATAGGAAATGTCAACAAGAGCCAGTTTGAATGAGTGTGAGGGACACACCTGTCCTCACTATTTTCAAAATGGCTCGTTCGGAGAGGTGTGAATGCAAAGGCAACATTCAAAAAATTAGCTGAGAATACAATCTGTTCCATTCCATTGAAAAAAATGTCATTGGGAATATGATGCAAGCGCAGGCACTGGATGAAATCTGCAACAGGAAAAGCCATACATTATTTACCATGAAGTTCACACAAGGCAGTTGTAAACAAGAAAGTCAATACTGATGAAAAGTTAACATTAACATTGTTTCTAATGTGACTAAGCCTTGACAAAAACCTCAGAGTTGACATAACCCAATGAAATAAAAGTATTCTAACATTACTGTACAATAAATCACTGCATATGACAGTCTTAGTCAGTAATCACTTTTATTTTTTATAAAAAAAATGTACTAAATGTAATTGCTGACTGCAGCCGTCATTCTCGCTGACATCTCCTTTAATGATGATGTTAGGAGAAAGAAAGTCCTACAGGGTTGGAATGTCAAAAAAAAACAAAAGGTTGTAAATACAAATCTATTAAAATGGAAACAAAGCTTTGGACAAAATGGGACCCTAGACCAAAAAAACAGTCTTATGTCGCATGCGATATCTAATGCGCATCTTGCCAGTAAAGCCGGTCTTGTAATCAGTAGCAAATCTCCATCACTGACAAAGTGCGTGCGAGATTGATGAATTCGGCAGTGTGGTTTGGCGCAGCTTGTCAATGAACTACAGCTCTGTGTAGTAAGCGCTGCTCTATCTGAAAGTGCACAGGTGATGGAGATTTACTAATGATTACAGGACTGGCTTTACTGACAAGATGCGCACTGGATATTGCATGCGATTTATTGTGCAGTCCTAGCGGGTATATTTGTAGCAATAGCCAAAAATACATTGTATAGGTTGTATAGGTAATTTATCGATTTTTCTTTTATGCCAAAATTCATTAGGATATTAAGTAAAGATTATGTTCCAATCGGAAATATATCAAAATGTTAACATTAAAAATAAGCGTTCATTAAGTGTACAAAAAACACCCTTTTTATAGAAGCAATGATTAAACCAACTTGGATGTTATATAAAACTAAAGTAGCAAGGGTAGCATGCAGGACTTTTTACATCTATTCAAAATTATTTACTATCAGTCATGAAACCTTTAGTCTGGCAGCTCTAGTTTTTATTCTTCTTTACATCTTATTTTAAAAAGCCATTCAATAAATAAATGCTGATACAGCACATCTGTCAGGGTCTAACAGCATCACTGATCAATAATATATTTTAGTCAGAATTCTTATAGATCAGTGGACAGCATGAAGGATCAACTCACGGGCTCCAGCAGTTAGATGACAGACTGCCTCACACAATGGAGCTCTATTGACACAGTAAACACTTCCCTAGAACATTAGCCTAACAGCTATCTACACAAGCACAATCTTGATAGTTTTAAAAGTCCCCTAATCCAAGTCCAAATTGATATAGTAGAGCAACTGCCGTTGAGATGAACGGAATAAAATATGTATTTGGGAGAGGCAGTAGCATCCCATCCCGTTGCGAGCTAGTTAGCATTTGGCGGCTAGAAACTGCGGCTAAAACTAACCTACTGATACTGCAAAAATAACGCTAGGAATATACATACTGAATGTTGCAGTCTCCCTGTGGGATGTTGGTGCATGTAATGTTGGTACTCCGTTCACTTTATTTTAGTTTCAGGACGGGCGTGTTCGTCCCCCTTTTCTACCAATTGTCTTTTCCCCCATCCCACTCGACTCACTTCCTGCTCTTGTTGCTAGGAAACAGGAAATGTGCATCAGTGAAAAAAGTCCGTACGTTTATTTATTTTACAGTATTTTTATTAGAAAACTTATTATATTACTTATTATTATTTAAACCCTCTACGCCAATTAATATTGGAATAGTTTAATACCATGAAGTTAAGTTTAGCCCCCGCTTTTCTAAAAACGTTTGCTCACTAACCAAGAATGTTTTATTTTTGTAAAACATAGCCACAAATGCAAACACAGCAATTGGCACTCTTACAGTATATGTGTATAATTAAATTTTATACAGCTATCAGAATTTATAGAAATGTGTTCCACCCATAACATTATATTTTCAAATCCTCTATTTTGTTTATTCGTTTTTTTAATGTTGTTATTAATGTTAAGTACAGCTTGTATTATTAAAAATGCACAGTTCGACTGTATTTGTCAAGTCTATTGCAAATACAGTTATTAGAGTCACGGTTAACCTCACCATTATTTTATCCAATTCACATTTTGTTATGTAACTTTATATGCACAAAAAACTGCACATCCACGTACATTGAAGTGAGCATACATAATTTCCCCTCCCACAGGCTCTCTCTCCACCCCATTTTATCCCACTCACCATGTACTGTAGTCCGTAGAAACACCGTAGCAAGAACACCAAAATAGCAAAGGCATTAAAGCTTTTTGATTTAAGACAAATTCAGATCATTTTGTAGACATTCCCCAGGTGGTGAGTGAGGAAGTCATGAAGGCTCACATCTCTGCGTTCACTGGATAATTTCGTCGTGGTCCTAAAGCCGCCGTCCGTCTCCGTCCTGAGATTGAACGATTTGCAGTTCATTGTCAAAGATACACCAGCCTCTCCTGAGAGGACAAAAGGTACGTAACGTAAAACACATTTTATAGGCATACTAAAGTGATAAAAACGATCGCATATTGTAATAAAAATGTAGCGATTACGATAAAGTGACAAGCGTCCGACTGCAAATTGCTTCGCATGTTCAGCGGTCCTAAAGCCAGCCATTTTGTGTATTAGTGCATGCTAGAAGAGTTAAATGCTACAATCTGTTAAAGACATGTTCGTTAGCTCTTTGAATTATCACTGTATTGTATTTACATTGTTTCGATTTGGTCATGGTCGCTATGTTTAATTTCTGTTAACATCGAAATGTAATTCAGTTTTGTACACAAGCTGCTCAGAATGCCAACTTCCTTTGAGAACAAGAGCCTCTTTTCTAATTGTCCCTGAGGTCCTAATGCCGGCCATTTTGTGCTGGCTGCCTCATCCCAGGGCATTTAATATTCTTAATATTGACCACGCTTTCTGCAAAATACTACATACTAGTTTTATTATATGGGCTGTACATTATATACATCCTATAGTAAATACTACAGTTACAATAAATCTGTGTTAAAGGGATGGTTCAGCCCAAAATTAAATTTTTGTCATCGCTCACCCTCATGTTTTTTTTAAAACCCATAAAACTTATGAACACAAATTAAGATATTTTTGATGAAATACGAGAGCTTTCTGTCCAGGAACACAACTACCACGTTCAAGGCCTAGAAAGGTAGTAAGAACATCTTTAAAATAGTCATGTTGTGATTGTGGTATTTTGACTGAAACTGAAAAAGAAATCGTGGTTTTAAATTTCAAATCAATCTTTTTTTTTTTTTTTTTTGGTCAGAAGCCAAGTTTACAAAAATAAAAATAATGTTGTTATTATTATTATTATTATATTTATGTAATGTTAATGTGATAGTTTTTCCTTAAAAAAACAAAACAAAAACAAACCAAGGACTAAGAAAAAAGAACAACATAACTGCAAAGAAAATAAAAGTATATAGAAATGAATCTGTCAAATGTAATTTAAATAAATGAACTAAGTACACTACCAGTCAAAAGTTTTTAAACAGTAAAATTTTTAATGTTTTTTAAAGAAGTCTCTTATTCTCACCAAGCCTCCAAAATACAGCAAAAGCAGTTATATTGTAAAATATTTTTACAGCTTAAAATACCTACTTTCTATTTGAATATATTTTAAAATGTAATTTTTTCCTGTGATTAAATCTAAATTTTTAGCATCATTACTCCAGTGTCACATGAACATCATAATCATTCTTATATGCTGATTTGCTGTTAATGAAACATTTTCTATTATTATTATCAATATTTAAAACTTTTTTTTTTCAGGATTCTTTGATGAATCGAAAAATCCAAAGATCAGGATTTATCTGAAATAAAAAGCTTTAATGACATTATATCATGTGACTGGAGTAATGATGCTAAAAATTCGGCTTTGAAATCACATAAGCAAAATAAATTTAAAAGTAAAAATATTTCAAAATGTTACTGTTTTTGCTGTACATTAAAAATCTTCCTGTTCAAAAAACTTTGACTGCTACTGTAGCAAATAAAGTGAATGAACTCCAAATTAAATTAAAACATAAACTCAAGGCACTCATTGTGCATTTTGTTATTCTCTCTAGCATCATCAGGATGGCTTCCCCCCAACCAGGTAGCCCACCAACCGCAGAGCAGTATACACCACCACCTTCTGAGACAGAGCCCAACAAAGAACCAGACAACTCATCAGAACAACCTACGAGAAGAAGAGGCAAAGGGAGACCACCAAAAACGTTGCACACTTTTAAATGCTCAACCTGTCAGGAGGTCTTTCCCAGCCCTTCGGCTCTACAAAGCCACAAGCTGTCAGTCCACGGTAAAGACAAACAGCAGCAATACACCTGCGGTAAGTGCACAAAGACGTTCTCCAGCCGGGCACAGCTTTCAAAGCACCAGCGCTCCCATTCTGCCCAGCGTCCGTTCCAGTGCCCACACTGCCATAAGGCTTACAAAACTCCAACGGAGTTACGCAACCACAGCCGTTCACACACAGGAGAGAAACCATTTGTTTGTTATGACTGTGGCAAGGCATTCATGCAGGCCATTTGCCTGCGTATCCACATGACACAGCACAGTGGCGAAAGGCCTCACTCTTGCCCTCATTGCTCTAAAAGCTATCCCACACTATCCAAACTCAAAGTGCACCAGCGATCACACACCGGGGAGAAGCCTTACTTTTGTGCCGAGTGTGGGAAGAGTTTCGCCGACCCTTCGGTATACCGCAAGCATCGGCGTAATCACCAAGGCCACCGGCCGTATTCTTGCGGCCAGTGTGGTAAAACATACACAGAGCTGAAGGACTTGAAGAACCATGAGCGTTCGCACACGGGTGAGAAGCCTTACTTGTGCTCAGACTGTGGCAAAGCCTTCTCCCGGTCGTCCTCTTTGGCGTGTCACTTGCGAATCCACTCCAAGAGCAAGCCATATCAGTGTGAACAGTGCGGAAAAGGTTTTACTCAGCTGTCCTCGTACCAGTCCCATCTCCGCACTCACTCGGGTGAAAAACCCTTCTTGTGTCCACAGTGTGGAAAGATGTTTTCCGATCCTTCTAGTTTCCGCCGACATCAACGGGCGCATCAAGGATTCAAGCCATACCCTTGTGACAAGTGCACTAAGAGATTTCGGCAGCCGGCGGACCTTGCGGTGCATCAGCGTGTGCATTCGGGCCAGCGGCCCTACAAATGCCAACGCTGCGATAAAGCTTTCGTTGCTTCGTGGGATCTGCGACGCCACATGCTAGTCCACTCTGGCCTGCGGCCTTTTTCTTGCACGGAATGTGGCAAGACCTTTACGGAGCGCTCTAGTCTCAACAAACACCGAAGGGTGCATTCAGGGGAGCGTCCTTACAAATGCCAGCTGTGCTTCAAATCCTTTGTTGTGTCATCCAGTTTGCGCAAACACGAGAGGACACACTTGTCCGAAAGGCCTTTACAGGTCCAAGCCACTCCTGAAACGGCTCAGATGTTTCCCACCACCCTGCCCCAGTTTTCTTGCTCTCACTGTGATATGATATTCGGAACGTGGGAGGAAGTGCAGGCCCACACTAGCCTTCACACTATCTCTCCCCCATCTGATTCTACAGTTTTGGCTGTACCTGTTGGCCCACACGTTTGCGTGACCTGCCAGACAGAGTTTGTTCAGCTGGCTGATCTGCAGGCACACGAGAAACTGCACCCCAAGCCACGACCTCACGTTTGTGACCAGTGCGGTAAGGGTTTTCTGAATAAAGCCGGGCTTCGGAAACACCAGCGCATCCACTCGACCAGTCGGCCACATTGCTGTGCTGTTTGCGGAAAGGCTTTTCTTTTTGCTGCCTACCTTCGCAAGCATTTACGCACCCACCGTGACACTGAGTCGTCATCCTCCCTGCCTCAGGCAGACATAGTGCAGAGCCAACCTCTGCCATCTCCACCGAGTGCTGCGTCACCATCTGGATCCGAGCCCACCGCTATTTCTCTGACCGTTCCGGTGACTGTGCCGGTGTCGGCATTTCAGACAATGCCAGCCCATGTGTATATGGATAAGGAAGAGGGGCTTTGAACATACTGCTGACTGTGTCAGCTGCTTTGAACATTTGAAGAATGTTCACGTTTTTGTCACTGGTGTCCTATTATCGACACAACAAAAATAATTTCGGAAAAAGGCCAAAAATGTAATAAAATTTCATTTTTAAATAGGATTAAATGTCTCAGTGCATAAATAGTAGGGCTGTGCCGATATTTGGACGCGAATTATCACGTGTATCTCGTCAGTAATGCCGGTTCTGTGATTAGTCATAAATCTCGTTCACGTGTTCATTCATGCAGCCGCGTTTACTACACAGAGCCGTATGTCACTGATAAGCTACGCAAATATCGCCTTCATTATCGCAGGCGATACTTATCGATAATGCACGCGAAACTGCGTAGCTTGTCAGTGAACTACGGCTCTGTGTAGTAAACGCGGCTGCATGAATGAACACATGAATGAGATTTACGACTAATCACAGAACCGACATTACTGACGAGATGCGCATGATATCGCGTCCGATTATCGGCACAGCCCTATGGTCACAAAATAATGTCTTTAATTTGCTTTGATATTGTATTTCTCTTTTGAAATGTGCCAAGATTGCTGAGAGGATTTTTATTTTTAAGGTATGTCTGAATCAAAGAGACAGTTAATGGTTCTCTTCAGTGTCATAATCACAGATTTAATCTAGTATGCCATGTTTATACTTGAAATCAGTGTAATATTTGAATTCTGATTTTAATCACAAGACCTGGCTTATTTAAATTAATAAATTTTTCTCCATCAACTGACTACAGAGGTTTATACTGTATTTTATTAAACAGCTGTTATTGTTGGAGTGTTTTTTTTTTTTTAAAGACAACAAGCCAATGGTTGTGGTGGGAAATATGAGAGTAATTACTTTTTGGACATAACATAATGTTTTTATGCTGTAGAGCTAAGCAACATCGCCTGTTGTTCTTCTTTACATGTCTTAAAGCAAATTTGTACATCATGGATTTTTGTCAGTTTGGTGTAGTGTAATATTTACATTTGAGAATCTGCAAAATGTTATTTTACCGAAATAAGAGGGATCATACAAAGTGTTATTTTTTAGTACTGACCTGAATAAGTTGTTTCACATAAAAGATGTTCACATATAGTCCACAAGAGAAAATAACAGTTGAATGTATAAAGCTGTAGAAAAATGTATATTAGCTCCTACAAATTCTGTTTTTTTTTTTTGGCCTCTGTGTGTATTTGAACCCTTTCCAACAATGACTATATGATTTTAACATCCAGCTTTTCACACTGAGGACAACTGAGGGATTCAGTGGCAAGATACAAAATAAGAAAAATGTACACATCTTCATTCTGTTTAAAAGTTTACATCCCTGGCTCTTAATGAATCGTTTTTCCTTCTGGGGCATCTGTGAGCATTTGAACCTTCTGTAATAGATTGCTCCGTTGTCCTCAATGTAAAAAGACACAAGGGTATGTAAACTTTTTATAAATTCAACTATTATTTTCTCTTGTGGACTATATGTACATGTCTTTTATGTGAAATATCATATTCAGGCCAGTGCTACATAAAAAAAAATAACATGCATTTTGCAGATTCTGCAAAGGTGTATGTAAACATTTGACTTCAGCTGAAAAAAAATAGTTAAATATAGGTATTATTATATAGATAGTTTTTTGACAAAACTACTTAACCCCAAGTTAACAAAAACTGTGGATAAATGTGAGAAACCATTTTTGATGACACATACAGTTACATGATGACACATACAGGCTATATATTGAGTGAAGCTCAAAATTACAACAACTTCAGCAGTGGACAAACACACAGAACCTTCGATCTAATAAAAAGGTATGTTTGATTCACATTCTTTAAACAAAATATCCATTTGCTTTTTGAAATCATGATAATGTTGAAACAATGTACCAAATATTTGTATTACAACGTTTTTTGTGCAGATACGTTCTTTATTTCCATAAAGAAGACAAATCCACCCTAGAAAGCGATGGCTGCAATAGTTACCGGGCTCATCCCAATTCTCCGCACCGCAGTGGACTCCACTGCCACCTATAAAGGTCGCACCATGTGGTTCGGCTTGCTCTGCATCCGCCTAGTGACCGTCTTTCTGGCTCAGTTTCCATGGAAAAGCCTAAATGATGATTTCGAGTGTAACACCACCGACAAATTCTGCATTAAAGCATGTTTTAACAAACACTTTGACAGTTCTATAGTGATGGCGTGGCATTTCCTCTTTATCCTTCTCGTGCTCTCGGTTCTTCTCATGGAGCTGTTTTCATCCCATCTTCGATCTTCATTCCTGAAGAAGAAAGAGAGAGAAATGGTATCTGAAAGCGAGCAGGGAGGCGTCACTGATCCCACCATGACTGTTGGTGGTAGGATGATGATTGACCTCCACAAGAGCAAAAGCAGTGTGGTGGTGTACCTGCTCAGTGTCATGCTGCGGATTATAGTGGAGGTTTTGTTCGTGTACGTCTTGCTGAAGTGGGTTCTGCCTAAACTGGTTGAAGAGACATATCATTGTAATGCAAAATACTGTTCAGAACTGCAGTGTGTGGTTCGGGGGACAGCAGAAAAGAAAATGTCTGTCTTTGCATTATTGTTTATATCTGCCCTGGTGATTATAACAAGCGGTATGTTCTGTCTCTACTCAATTGGTCACTATCTCTGTGATGGTTAAGAAAAGGTTCCCATTTACCACAAGCATACTAATGCATGTGTATATAAATTATGCCTTTCTTTTTTTCTCTAAATGCTTTGTTATGGCTTACAGATTAATACTGTGAACTGTATTGACTGTGTTTTTATTCAGTGTAATTGAATTTGTAAGTTTATATGTAACTTTGCAATAAACCAAGAACAAAAATTAGTCAAGGAAATGCTTTTTGGCTCTGTGTGGTGTTTCTGTGTCTGCATTTTTGTGTTGTTTAGTCTGGGTGAGAAGTATTTTTTTTGTGTGAATGCTGACTAAGCTGTTGGAGTTCAACTGTTGTACTTTTCAAGAAGATAAAACATTTTTGAAAACATAAAGTTGAGGAGACACTTATACCACGAGACGAGACACAAGACTGGGTTCAAGAGATCGAGACGAGAGAGATTTTTAAACTTCTTTAAAATAAATCCTCAATTATGAAATATGTAAGAAACAATTGTATTTAATTCAACTGAAAAACACAACATATGTGTACATTTCAAAATGAACTTGTACTTTATGAAATTAAACTTCTATTTTAATAAATTATGTGCAGTAATAAACAAGTAAACTAAAGCTGCATGATTCTGGATAAATTGAAATCATGATTTTTTTAAATAAATTGGAGATCACGATTCTGAAGAAAAAGATTAGAAATCTAAACAAAATAACATAATTTACTAGTGGTTCTGACACAATGTTCATAAGTCTTTTAAAAATATATTCAATCAAAAATGTAAAAAGAAGTCAGTGTCTCCGTTTATAAAGACTTGTTTCACTACCCAGATAGCACACGTACATCTGCAAGATGTCTGTTAAAGCATCTGCTGTGTACAAACACCTGGCAGACATCTGTAAGATGTAATTTTTACATACATTCTAAATCATAAACATCTTAAAGACATCTAATAGACGTCTATTAGACATCTGATAGGAAACGTCCAATAGACATATTGCAGATGAGCAAACTACGTCTTGCAGATATAAATGCAAGGGTCAAATAGACGTCTCCGAGATGTATGTGTGCTACCAGGGTATTGAAATCTCCCTAATGAATATTCAATGATGAAATCTTTTTTAAACATGCAGTTGTCGCCACCTCCTGGCAGAAGATAAGCCTTACAATATATACAAGTGTTAAGATACTTTTGTTTTGATCGCTACTGTAGACAATAAGTGTTTATACCCAACATATAAACTTTTATCCCAGTACTTCTGTTATTTAAATGTCTGCAACACAGAAATAATCATCACTATGTGATCAAATCTGGATCATGTCTTTATCACCTGTTTTACATCGTGAGCATAAGCGTGAGCAGCGCAATGTGGAACAGTCATAATAGACACCGCTGATTTGTTGAAATTCAGAAATAAGGTACAGTAGGTGTTTGAACAGAGATCGTAAGGAGTAATCTTGCAGCTCTAATGTAGTCTTGTGATTTTGAAATCCCTTCAAAATGTGCTAGGATAGCGTCAAGTTCACGAAATCACGAGATCTCGATCGTCACATACCTAATAAAGAATCATCATCATTGTTTTGCTGGCCAGATTTTATTTCTTTATATTATTCTCTACTCACATTTACATATATATTAAATTAAAGTCAATTAATAACTATGACAGCTGTGTTTTGAGCGTTTTAAGATAATCACAGATCACACTGTAAAACATATTTGGACGATGGAGCAGATCAGTTGCAGATGTCTGTGTTGCAGCACTTTTTCTCCACCTGAGGAGGCACGTCAGCATCACACTCACTAGATTTGGCACATCTGCGCACCTCACCGACTACAAAAAGACACACACAACAGCTTTCAAATTAAATAATGCTGACTATGAATCATTGCACTCCAACAATTGATGCAGGCAACAGAACTTATATAAGGGACTATCATATTTATATCTGTTTTCACGTCTGAGGAAAAGAATATGGTCAACTCACAGGCTGGATGATGCATTGTGATCGTAATGCAGTTATCTAAACCACTGGTGCATTCTTTCTCCTCTATGTCACTCAGTTTACAGGTGGGATCGTCTTTGACAATCTTCTGGCAGTAGTTGCACCTCAGTGCCTGTGCAACTAATGAGATTTTGAAATCTTTGTTAAAACTTAAAAAAAGCATTTATTTGATTACAAACACAGAAAAAACAGAAAAAAACAGTAATATTGTGAAATATTATTGCAATTTTAAATTGTGATTTTAATATCCTTCAAAATAAAATTTATTTCTGTGATGCAAAGCTGAATTTTCAGCATCATTACTTCAGTCTTCAGTGTCACATGACCCTTCGGAAATCATTCTAATATGCTGATTTATTATCAAAATTGGAAACTGTGTGCTGCTTAATATTTTTTTTTTTTTTTGGAATCTTTTCTAACAATATACGTTCACAGTTTGGGGTCAAGAAAATTTTCCTTTCTTTCTTTGTTTGAAAAAATGTATTCAGCAATGATGTGTTAAATTGATAAAAAAGCAATAGTGAAGACTTATTGTTGCGCTTTTTAACTTTCTATTCATCAAAGAATCCTGAAAAAACTATCACAGGTTCCAAAAAAAATATTAAGCTGCACAACTTCTAACATTCAGCATATTGGAATGATTTCTGAAGGATTGTGTGACACTAAAGACTGGAGTAATGTCTGATGAAAATTCAGCTTTGCCTCACAGAAATAAATTTAATTTTAAAGTATATTAAAATAGGAAACAGTTTTTGTTATGGTGTAATAATATATAAATATCATATGTATCATATGAATATGTAATGTGACCCTGGACTACAAAATCAGTCATAAGGGTCAATTTTTTAAACACTGAATAAATCAGCTTTCCATTGATGTATGGTTTGTTAGGAACTTGAAAATCTAGAATCTGAGGTTGCAAAAAAATCTAAATATTGAGAAAATCGTCTTTAAAGTTGTCCAAATGAAGTTCTTAGCTATGCACATTACTAATCAAAAATTTAGTTTCGATCATTTTTGGTAGAAAATGTACAAAATATCTTTATGGAACATGATCTTTACTTAATATGCTAATGATTTTTGGCATTAAAGAAAAATCGATAACTTTTACCCATATAATGTGTTGTTGGCTATTGCTACAAATATAACTGTGCTACTTATGACTGGTTTTGTGGTCCAAGGTCACCGATGTAATGTTATTTTACCATGTTGAAAAGCATAACCAGTTTATTGTAATCATATTACAGAGAGAACAATTATTTGGAAATAAATTATTTGCTAAATTGTTTTCCACTTACCACAGAGGGCACCTAAGAACATGATCAGGAACAATGTGTGGGATCCCATCTTGAGGTCTTTATCAAACTGACAGTAATAAATAATAATGAATGATTAAATATGATTATATATCATGTAAAATAATCAAACATAGTCTGTCAGTATCTTCCTTACCGTCTGTAGTGTTGCTCTGGAATTATTGAGGGAGATGAACACAGCATATATATATGATACCTGATAACAAGTGTGCTGTCCTCCTCCCTGCCCAAACAATAACTTGCTATGGGGTATTGTGTGTCGCATATTCCATTTAGATCCCCAGTTTGAATAAACCCTCATAAATGCATTCGTTATGACATAAAACAACTACTGCAATCAACTTTAAAATGTAATTAATTTTATTTCCATTTAGCAACAGCAGTTTTATTACAATTAGGCTACCCTGTCCTTTTAAAGTATGTTTGTATATGTACACAATTTACTGAAATGTATATGCTTTAAATTCAAACATTTTAAAAGCAAACGTTTAACACTTCTTGTTACCTTACATAAAAAACAACAACATTATAATTAAGGACAATTTTAGTTTTTAAATTTTACATGTAAAATGTAAAAGACCTGTTATGAGAACAGTATCGCACACATTGCCTCAATATTGAGGACATTTGCTTTGTGTGCACAACAATGGTGAAATATTATACAGTCCCACCCAAATGTTTTTCTCACCCAGTGGCTAAACTGAAAAAAAAAAACGAAAAATGGGAACATTCTCAGTCACATGCACATATTTCGATAATCAAGACATAAAAGTTTATAACTTTTAAATATTATATAAACAGGTCAAATGATTTGTACTTTTTCATAAACAATTCCTAGAAAAAAAAAACAAAATAACATCTGAATAATGAGGAACATCAACATGCGGCTGCCTTTTGGGGAAAAACATTTAGAAAACAATCAAATACTGAAAAAAAAAAAAATAATCTCATAAAAAACACACATCAACAAAGCATCAAATATATGATTGACAGGAAACAAATACTTGATGTTTTTTTTCCTCACTGATCTTAGTGAAGAATTGTGTTGTAATTCACAGAGCCTTCTTTATACAGACACATCGAAAGGATCATACCACATATCTGCAAAGAGGATGATAGATATTATTCAGTTAACCATCCAGGTAGCCAGTAATGATAAAATATCTACTTCTATGCACTCAATTAACGATTCTAGTCAAACACTACAGATTCAAATGTTGGGACCAAGCCAATGGATGAATCTTCACACCACACAGTAGGCTACTATTATAACAGCACAAACAATAGGCTACCTTGCCAGTATTCCACAGTGAAATCTCTGTGAGGGAAGATATAATTAAAAGTAACCACTGAGGCCTTTTTACAATCATATTTTGTCACTCTAAGCTCACACAACAAACAGTCACACAGTTAGAAAAACGTTAGAAAATGTAATGGTAAATTGCTATGTTGTTTTCACACCGAGTAATTTCATGCATTAATGTAACTTGTTACACAGCGCTCTAGAATACTTAATTCTGATTGGTCTATCGCAGCATTCAACGGGCAAAGTAAATGTTAAATACGTGTTCTGAGTTTGTCACACACAGAAACGTGTTATTAACCACCCAGCTAACTTTGAATGATAAGAAGCGCCACGTAAATAAAAAAAGTTGTCAAAATCTTGAAAACATAAAACTTAATCTCTGCTCTTAAATGCTTGGGGTGTGTCCTCTGTCGTTGCGGAAACCACGCCCACCCGCGGGAAAACAGCTGTCTCTCTCAACTGTCTTAGCTGTTTTGTAAATTAAAGCAACCAGGTAAGCATTTACGTGACGAAGGCATAGCTAGCAAACTGTAGGCTGTAGTAACTAATGGAAATTACAGTAACTCGCGTTTGAGTGGGCGAAACACTGATGCTAATGCTCTAGTTGTTATAGTGTTAGGAAAGGGGCCATGTTCAGTGTTAAAGGTCCAACTCAACAATTCAGTACTACATAGTTCACATTGTTTTCAGCAATACATGTCTAACATTTGTAATTAAGATGTCACATTTACCACTGTTCAGCAAATTTTCACAGCCAGAATTCAGTTGCAATCAGAATTTTGCTATGTTTGAAAGTGACTTCTCTGTAAACTTTGCTTTATACATCACTTCACTTTTGACAATAGAGAATGCTGAAACTACATCATGCTGCGTTGCATGTTGGGGCGCCGCCGCCATTCTGGGAAGATCGCCCTTTGCTACAAATGCTGAAATTAATAAGGAGACATGCTTATTATTTGTTTTGTTTTTGCCTTTAAGTTAAATATTCACGCTTTTTATTGTATCAACTGCAGAGAATAGCTATTTAATCGCGTTGCATGATAATTGTATTTTTCACTTAACTTTTGTAGAATTTTGTTTACAATGTTGATGTGATTACTGTGAGAACAGTGTCGTCCAGAGTATCTGCACATAGTATGCCTTACAATTTTGTCTTTATCACTGTCTTGGTGCATTAAGCCACATTGTTTCTGTTCAGCATTTTAGTTGTTTTTAATTATTAAACCAAACAATACCAAAACTTTCAAAAAACACTCAGCAATGTGATCCTTTTATTGAATGATAGGCAGTGGGTTTAATCTGTGACATTTATTAATAGGTTTACTATCCGGCGTCTTCTCGCCATCTCTGCGAACTGCTGCCCTTGGTGTTTTTACATGTAGAAAATGCGAAAAACATACTGCATTGTCCAGTTTTCTCTCAGAACGATGATCTGAGTTACTATTGCAATTCTTCATGCAACATGAATATCATACAATTTTACAAGCGTGACAGAAAATCAAAAAACTGTCATAAACTCAATAGTGAAATCATGTGAAACAGCAGCGCAATCCTCCCAGTATGGCGGAAAAACAAAGCATATTCCCAGAACTCAACGCGGCGTGACATTAGCTTCACACTCTCTATAGACAAAGGATCTTTTTTGCTCATGAAATGTCACTAATTTGACATGCCCCAGTGATTGTAATAAAAATGGAGAAGCTTAGTTTTATTACAACTGTAATATTATTGTGTTATTCATCTTACTGCTAGACTGATTGGTTTGTGATTGATTTAAGATAATATATACAGCTAAGATTATATAATAAGAGTAGCTGTGTAATAAGTGGGGTAATATTCACTCAGTATTTTAAAATAAATTCCTTAAGGCTGGAATACAATTTGTCGAGTTTGTAGTGTCTTGTAGCCTAGTAATGTGTGATCCTCATTCGTTTAGTCAACATAGGCTCTTTGGAAATACGTGCCTGTATATACAGTTGTGCTCGAAAGTTTACATACCCCTTGCAGAATATGCAAAATGTTAATTATTTAACCAAAATAAGAGGGATCATATAAAATGAATGTTATTTTTTATTTAGTACTGACATGAATAAGATATTTGACATAAAAGACATTTACATATAGTCCACAAGACAAAACAATAGTTGAATTATAATATTATTATATAATAAAAATGACCCTGTTCAAAAGTTTACATACCTGTGATTTTTAATACTGTGTTGTTACCTGAATGACCCACAGCTGTGTTTTTTTGTTTAGTGATAGTTGTTTATTAGTCCCTTGTTTGTCCCTTCCGGTACGAAGCCTATTATACTACAGTTAGACATGCAGCTCAAATATGCAAAAGGAGGTTAAAATTGCATGGCTGCATCAACAAATGCGTTTTTATATCACTTTTGCATTTGTTAACACTAACAGGTAGGATTAGGGTTGGGTTTGGTGTGGGGGATATTTCCAACAAGATAGAGCATCAACCTTTAGCAACACTCCCTGGATATTTGAGTTCTGAACAGCCACAATACGTAGGCCTACCTCAAGCAGTGTAATAAAAACGGAGCAATACACGCCAATACGTTCAATAAAAACGTCCCACAGTCATGTATTGAACGTGTGTTTTAGCGCCACTCTCTAAACATTTCACTTTGAAACTGCCACGCAACGTGCAGTAAGGTACCTAATTACGATGTGGCAGAAATATATGTGAGGCACGTATTTTTATGAGCCTGGGTTGCGTTTAGTGTTTAGTTTTTAAATTGTATGAAATTGGCAAGTGTATAATGCCTATTGTTTTAAAATGTGTTCAAATTTTAAATTTGTGTAGTGTATTCCAGCCTCTAAGGGTGATACAAAATTGGCTAAATTGATTTGGCATGCAAAAATGAAGCACTCAGACACACTGCACATATCACAATCTGAGACCTGGACAGCTGAACATGGCTGCCATGTGACTCTCTACTAGGGCAGCAGCGGTGTGTGCGATTAAGGCAACAATAAGATATGAGGCATATCCACTGAAGACACTATGAGACAGAGCACCATTTTACTTAGTTTATCCTCATTAACCCTAAGTTTGGACAGTAAAGGGTTATAGTTATTTGGATTTGTGAATCTGGCCTAAAGTGTTTGGTGGCAGCTTGTTTACCTCCACTGCAGAAATGGCCAAAATAACCACGAAAATGATGCGAAGATTGTCTTTCAGCCATGCATTTATATTCTCACCGCAACCCTTTGAAAGAGAGAGAAAAGAGGCACAACTTTTTGTGTTATGGAACACAATTTAGAAAATTATTACTGGGCAGAACTGAGGCCATACCTGCTTATAAATTTCACAGGTGTGATTTGATTCAATACCATCTGAGAAATATTGGGTACAAAATGTCGCATTGACAGTCGCATTAACATTCGCATTGACAGTGGTATTGCCTGTGCAACAGCAGGAGCAGGGTACAATGTCCCAGTCTTCATTTCCATTCCAACCACAGCATTTGACCTGTGGAGATATAATTGTGGAGGTGATATCCTGTTTCAAACTTTCCAATGTAACTGTCACAGTTTGCTTTCAGGTTGTAATGCTATACCAGGGGACACTTTAAAAAGATTGCATTTTCACAAAAACTATACACTACCAGTCAAAAACTTACTTTTGAACAGTAAGTTTTTTTTACTGTTTAAAATGACTGTTTTCTATTTGAATATATTTTAAAATGTATTTATTCCTGTGATCAAAGCTAAATTTTCAGCAACATTACTCCAGTCTTCAGTGTCACACGATCCTTCAGAAAAAATTATAATATGCTGATAATGTTTATTATAGAAATTATAGAAATTAATACTTTTAATTAGCAAGGATGCTTTAAATGGCTCAAAAGTGATGATAAAGACATTTATAATGTTACAAAAAATTTCTATTCCAAATAAATGCTGTTTGGAACTGTCTATTCATCAATGAAACCTGAAAAAATTCTACTCAGCTGTTTTCATAATAATAATAATAATAATAATAATAATAAATGTTTTTGAGCTGCAAATAAGAATATTAGAATGATTTCTGAAGGATCATAAGGCTGGAGTAATAATGCTAAAAATTCAGCTTTCAAATCACAGGAATAAATTACATTTGAACATATATTCAAACGGAAAACAGTTATTTTAAATAGTAAAAAATATTTCAAAATTGTACTGCTTTTGCAAATAAATCAAATAAATGCAGGCTTGGTGAGCTGAACAGACTTCTTTAAAAATATAGTGGTAGTGTACTTTCATAGTGAAACACATTTTCCTAACTTTTTATCTTTAAGCTATTTAGCTTAAATGTATTAAGTTTTTAATTTTAATGTATTAAGTTTTTAATTTTTAAATTTACATTTAAAATAAGCTAAAGCCATGCAACTGCGTAATTTCATTGTATTCAGCCCACATAAATATGTAAAAATGTGGCATTAACTGAAACTGCATACAAACACTTGCCTTAAATAAAATAATAATAATAATAATTTAAAAATGTACTTTTTAAATAAAAAAGTATGCACTTCTGCACTTTAAGTTGTGGATTTTACTAAATTCTATGTATCACATTCACTTGGAAAAGTGTGAGTACAAAAACTTGCAAAAGAAAAACTTTTTTGTGTGTGTTTAGCTTTCTTTTTGTTGTTTCCTGCTGTGTGCTTTTGTTTACTGCTGTGACTCTTACCTTTTGCTGAATGTACTCTATAGTCATTTTAAAACGCTTGAGACTGGTATTAGGTGACTTCATTAGTTCAACAGTTTGCTTCTGTAGTTCATCAGCCAGCTGAAAGTTAAAGATGTTTTGTCATGACTTTATCTGAAGCTTCATGGCTTAAAAAATAGAAATCAATCAAACTGATTTAAAACTTGACACCAAAGATGATTAATTAAGTCATGTGCTGGATCGCTCTAAAAAGCCCAACACCAATCTGGGTGGGACTGCTGATTTTCACGCTTGAGTTACCTCAGTCTTCTGGGTGTAGAAAATAACTCCACCCACTATCTGAGCCGCAAGAAGAATCGTCAGCAGGATAAAATACTGCAGATAAATATAGCTTATTTTTACACAGTCACAGTTCAGTGGAGCAGATAAACATACTGTTGAATATTACAGACACCTGTACCAAGAACATGCACAATTCCCAAGAGTTTAGTGACTACATCTATGCTCATTTTAGTAGTTATTCTAACAAATAACCTTATTTGTAAGGTTAAAGTGTACCTCCAATGGCACAAATCTCAAAACGGTCAAATGGCATCCCATTAGGTTATGTTTCTCTGAAAACTCACAGTTGCCAGCAGCCATTTGACAGACTTCAGAGAACCCAGACATCCTAGGAAGCCCAATGACATGGTCACAGAGCCAGTGACGATCAGCATGTAAGGAAAGAGAGAAATGGAAATGTAGGAAGAGGAGTCGACTGCAAAAGACAGAGAAAATTCAGCAATAGTTCACTGTATTAAGAAAGAGAACGATTGAGAGCATTGTGATTTCCACACTGAAACAAATGTAACACTTACTGAAAACTGTGCTCTCGGACAGTAGTATCCATAGTCCCATAGATAGGAGAAGTGATCCTAAGAGCTGAATGAGACATGTTTTGTTGAAAACATTCCAACAGCAATCTGACATGTACATTTTATAAAATGTAAAAGTTTGGCCTTGTTGGGACCAAAAAGGCAACGTTGATCTCATTGCTGTTAATTGATTTTATATTTTCAGTATTTTATAAAATATGTTACTTTATTTCATTTTAAACCAGTTAACTGTGTCTCATGACTCATTTGCAACTTACAAAGAACATCAAGTTGAAGAGAAAGAGGAAGTATTTGGTGAGACAGAGACAGCACTCAGATGCCATATCTGTGAGGACAAGATTAAAAAAAATATTAAAATCATTGTAAAAGAACCAGAAAAAAATAATATTATCAGTAGCAAGATGAGAAGCAGAAAAGAGAGTTCACAGAACCAAGCTGGTTTCACAGTTTTTCTTTAAGAACCGAATATGCGCTATGTTCATTTTCATATTTGTTTATATGGATTTGCTTCCCAGAAAGATACTTCAAAACAACCCCTGCTTTTCTTCTCAAGCACAAAAACAGAACAGGGTACAGGAAGTGTCTTGTATTCTCGTATTTCCTTGCCTATGGTAACGAAACCAAAGCTATCATTTTACACAGGCACGCCATTAACTATTCAAGCACTAGCACATCGGACAAAAGTACTTTGTTTGCTGTTATGAAAATTTGAGAATACATCCTTTGGGGTTATGTAAATTTAAATTTCTTAGGGCTACATTCTGTATGACAGTAAATACTGTGTTGTTGTTGTTTTTTGTTGTTTTTTGTTATTGCCTCTTTTATAATGAAAACATTTTTGATAACATTTACCAATCATGCAATAAAATCTCTATAAATTGCTTTTCGAGAAACAATGTTTCTGTATAATCAACATCTTCAACATCAACATTTCTTAAAACATTTTAATAATTTGACAGATTCATTTGAATGCTTTCTAGAATCAATTGTTTCATAAAAGAAATAAAGATCTAAAACTTACCTTAAACAAACTGGGCAAAGTCGGTAAGGTTACACAGAGGGTATGAAGCGTGGTGGCCTCACATGAGATCATGTAAAACTAAATTTTGCATAAATAAAACTCCTAATTCTGATTCGCTATTTTTCTTTAGAGTTCCTGTCCGTGAGCAAAACATCTTTGACTATACTTCAGCAGAAAGCTGGTGAACAGAGCACATGCCATAAATAAAATATCAGCCCTAGTCACAGACTCCTACACCTTTTAGATTCATGTACTCCCCTCTTACTCCTCTAAATTATGAGCATTTCATTTGAAATGCAAGATATGTAAATTATTATTTGTCATGATATGACATTTTGTGAACAATGAATAAATTTGACATTTATTTTTAAAAGCACTAAAAAGTTTAATCTGTTTTTATTTAACTTATTCCATGATGTGTTTTATTTCAGCTGCTGCCCAAAACTTCAGGATAGCGATTTCAGAGAGGGGACAAAAGAAATTACCTCAGATATAAGAGCTGACCTGCTCTTAGCAGAAGATGAGTACATGAAAATGAAACACGGGGGCAGAGATCAGGGTTAATTCATCTGAGGTCACTATTATGCCTCCCACAGAAGCCTGAAATTTCAGCTCTCATTCCCTGTTTCAACACTGTTCCTGGTCGGCTTGTCCTCCCCCACCCCCGCCCCAAATGCAGCTTTTGCTCAATTAGTTGAAGATAATTAGGTGGAATGTTTTAGGGCTTCCCTGTTAATGGATAGAAAGGAGCAGTAGGTGCTGTAATTATATCTAGGGCAAAGTGCTGTTATTAAATGGAGAAAAGCATCATGGATTGAAATTGATTTCAGTATTGCCTCATGTGATCAGACACTCAGTCCGATAGATGGATAGATAGATAGATAGATAGATAGATAGACAGACAGACAGACAGACAGACAGACAGACAAACAAACGGATGGACAGACAGATAGATAGGTAGATAGACAAAGAGACAAATGAACACACAGGTAGACAGACAAATTGATAGATAGAGGGACAGATAAATGGATGGATGCATAGATAGATAGGTAGATAGAGAGATGATCACAGACAGATAGATAGGTAGATAGACAGAGAGACAGATGGACAGATAGATAAATAAATAAATAGACATCAGTCCAACAGACAGACAGACGGATGGATGGATGGATGGATGGACGGACAGACAGACAGACAGATAGATAGATAGATAGATAGATAGATAGATAGACAGATAGACAGATAGATAGATAGATAGACAGATAGATAGATAGATAGACAGACAGACAGACAGATAGTCCAGCAAACATATGTATAGATGGACAGATAAATAGGTGGCTAGAGAGACAAATGGACAGAAAGATAGATTATTGTGTAGAATGATCAGATGCATTTTATATAATTGCTAAAAGCTTCATTGGTCAAAAAAATTAACTTTGCACAAAAAAACTAATTTCACAGTTTTTGATCCTGACACAAAATGATCTGCTAATACCAACTGACTAATATCAGCAGCACATGTGAAAGTGTGAATGAGCACTAGTCAGGTGAAATCACTATCATGGCAATTAGATTGTAACAGCAGACTGATTGCTATAAAAGAAGAGAAGAAGAGCTTCCAATCTTTGTGTTCTTGTTAGCAATGGTTACCTCCAAAGAAACACAAGCAGCTATCATCGCTTTGCATCAAAATGGCCTCACATGCAAGAAAACTGCTACAAAGAATATTGCACCTGAAAGAACCATTTACTGGATCATCAAAAACTTTAAGGAAAGAGGTTCAACTGCAGTGAAGAAGTCTTCAGGACGTCCCAGAGTGTCCAGCAAGCGCCAGGACCATCTCCTCCTGAGGAGTCAGTTACGGAATCGTGCCACAACCAGTGCAGAATTTGCTCAAGAATGGCAACAGGTGGGTTTGAGAGCATCTGCACGCACAGTGAGGCGAAGACTTTTGGACAATGGACTGGTGTCAAGAAGGGCAGCAAAGAAGCCACTTCTCTCCAAGAAAAACATCAAGGACAGACTAAAATTCTCCAGGAAGTACAAGGATTGGACAGCAGAAGACTGACGCAAAGTTATTTTTTCTCATGAAGCTCCCTTCCGGCTGTTTGGGACATCTATAAAATCGATTGTCCGGAGAAGAAAAGGTGAATGCTACCATGAGTCCTGCGTCATGCCAACAGTGAAACATCCTGAGACCATCCATGTGTGGGGTTGCTTTTCAACCAAGGGAGTGGGCTCTCTCATAATTCTGCCAAAAAACACTGCCATGAATAAAGAATGGTATCAAAACTTCCTGCAAGAGCAACTTCTTCCAACGATCCATGAGCAATTGGTAATGATCCATGCATTTTTCAGCATGATGGAGCACTATGTCACAAAGCAAGAGTGATAAAGAAGTGGCTCGAAGATCATGACATTGAAATTTTGGATCCTTGGCCAGGCAACTCCCCGGATCTCAACCCCATTCAGAACCTGTGGTGAGTCCTCAAAAGGCAGGTTGACAAGCAGAAGCCCACAAATTGTGGTCAACTTCGAGAACTAATATGGCAAGAATGGATCGCCATCAGTCAGGATTTGACCCAGAAGCTAATATCCAGCATGCCAGAGCGAATTACAAAGGTTATGAAGAACAAGGGTCAACACTGTAAATATTGACTCATCATAATTTTTTGCCAATAAAATCCTTTAAAACTTATAATATGCTTATCATTGTTTTTCAGTATACCATAGAAACATGTGGAAAATAATCTACAAATGTTGAAGCTGTAAACTTTGCAAAACACAAAATTTGTCACTGCCAAAATTTTTGGCCATGACTGTATAGATGGACAGATGGACAGACATGTAGATAGATAGATGGATAGATAGATAGATAGTCCAACAGACAGTTGTATAGATGGACAGATAAATAGGTGGACAGAGATATCTATCTATCTATCTAATAGGTGGATATAGATAGATAGATAGATAGATAGACAGGCAGACAGACAGACAGACATACATACAGATAGATAGTCCAGCAGACATATGTATAGATGGACAGATCAATAGGTGGCTAGAGAGACAAATGGACAGACAAATGGACAGACAGACAGACAAATGGACAGACAGATAGATAGATAGATAGATAGATAGATAGATAGATAGATGTATAGATGGACAGATAAATAGGTGGATAGAGGGACAGATGGACAGACATGTAGATAGATAGATAGACAGACAGACAGACAGACAGATAGATAGATAGATAGATAGATAGATAGATAGATAGTCCAACAGACAGATGTATAGATTGACAGATAAATAGGTGGATAGAGGGACAGATGGACAGACATGTAGATAGATAGATAGATAGATAGATCAAATGCACTATATCCAAGGTTTTTTATGTTTGCCACTATTCTTTTTCCTCTCCTGTCACGTAACCTTGCCTAATGTCTTATTAATTCTGTCTCATCATTCTCTGTCCCTCCTCTCTCTCCCGTCTCTGTAAACAGCACCAGTAATTATGAGAAATGAACAAATGAATGTCGTACTAATAGAGTTTCATTATGTTAATTTGCTGTATGCCGCTGGGTGTATAAAAGACAGACTGTCCCTCATTCAGACACACACCTGCAGCAAACCTGTTATTTGAAGGTTACAGACTGCCTCTTTTTTTTCTGGAATCCATTTTTTTTATATAAATATTTATAAACAGCGACAGTTCTCTTGTAAGGTAAGCATTATCTGTGTTGTGTTTAATGTTTTTGATTGTATCTGTAAAGTTACAGCTTCAGGTAAAACGTCAAATATATAATTGATTAAATTAAATCATATAAATACAAATATACATACACTCTAAAAAATAAAGGCTCCAAAAGAGTGTGTTTGTGCAGCAGTGCCATAGAAAAAAACATTTTGGGAGATCTAAAGATCAGTACTTTTTTAGTATAAAACCATTTTAATAATCTTTTTTTCACTAAAGAATCCTTTATGCAATTGAAATTTTCCATGGATGTTAAAGTTTCTTAATGGAACCATAGATATAAAAAAATAGCTTTTTTTTAGGAGTGTACATATGTCTTTATCATATTTATTGAACATTATTATAATGGATTGATATAAAGTTTTAATGGAATCCAGGGAGGAAAAAGACAAGAAAATGCTATTTAAAATTAAAAAGTAAAAATCTTAGTCTTGCTGTTTTACATTTGTGAGTTTAACGTATTTATTTATAAATCCTGATTAATTTTTAATGTTTTTCGTCAAGATTAATGTGATCCAATAAACACCTAAAAATAATTAACACCAATAATTACTAAAAATGAATTAATAAGTATTGTTTTGAAATTAATATTGTTTTCATTACAATTCATAGATATGGATGTATATGTTACATGTAGTTTGCTGTTTTTTAACAGATGCAGACCAGTTGCGCTTTACTCTGTATCTCCTTCTGTGTGTTTACTGTACATCTGTCAAGGATCCATGGCATGACTCTCACGGTACAGCTTCTATTACCTCTTCTGAAGCTCAACAAGATGATTTTTTTGGTCATCTCTATTATGGTCTCTCTATTAAATCCACAGAATCCAGAGAAAAAGGGATGGACTCTGAACAGTGCTGGGTACCTACTAGGACCTTGTAAGATTATTGCATTCAAAAAAATTGACAAAGTTGAAAATATTGTGCAAATGTGTAATTTAAAGACATTTAATGTTGGTTTTATTGCGATAATTTTGTGGTTCTCCTTGCAGATGCTCACAGAAGTCTTAATGTAAGACACAGAGCAATGGGCAAAAGAGACATGTGGAATGAAAGTTCAAGCTTACCAACATCTTCATACAGTCAGTTCTTAAAGCATTTTTAATGACTTTGTAATGACTAATTATTATTATTATTATTATTATTATTATTATTAGGGAATTTCAGATTATTCCTCAATATCCAAAATTAAGGAATAATCTGAAATGATGCTATTCTTATTTTGTGATCTGTCCCCTTCACAGATATTATCCTTGGTGATTAATTTTAGTAAATATTTGTTATATTTTTTCCTAAAGTTCCTAAACTATTTTCTTTTCTTATTCCATAGATGATTCCTATCTTCTCTCACTGCTGGGCCATCTTGCATACCTGCGATTAAAAGGTGAATTACATAATAGTTGATTTGTTTTATTTTATTTCTAGCAACTGAAATGTATTTGATTCTGGGCAAGTAAAAGTACTATTTTTCTCTTTCAGAAATGGGAATGACTGAAGATTTCAGTGGCTCTTTAATGAGTGGTCAGATAAAGCAATAACAAAATATTTCTGTTTCACTGTTTTTCAACAGTTGCCTTCTAATATTGTTTTGGATTTGATCCTTATTTAACATGTATTAACAAGTAGTTCAAATTGGTAAAATGCGTAGATTAATATCCCATGAATCATGCTGATTTGACTCATCTCTCCACTTTACCATTGAACCATTGCTGACGCATAATTTTCTGCTTCAGAATTCAAATAAAGCACTTCATGACAAATGGTTTGAGTCAGAGGTGAAAACTTCGTGATTTACCATTGCCATTTACAAATACACATTTTAAACAGCAAAATAATAACTCGTTGATTTCAAAGGGAAATTTTTGTACAATTTTGTACAGAGTAAAAGAATCATTTAAAAATGTGACCAAAATGAATAAACCTTTTAAAGAAGTGTTGGGAGTGTATATGGCTTGAAGTGAATCTGTGTGTTACAACACTGAAATAAGTTTCGGACCAGATTTCGATATTACTATTGCGTCCAAAGTGCTCAAGGTACATATCGTTTCCTTTGATATCAAATGTAGAATATTATGTGACATAAAGAGCAAATATTTAATATATGGCGCCATCTAGTGGCAGAGAAACGACATCGTTGTAAAAGGGTGCCCTTTTTTTTTATATAACTTCCGTTTATTTAGATTTCACAAACGACTTTGACAGAATCAAAAATGTGTGTAATGAATTAACGTAAATATGATAAATAATTTCAGGTCTAAATCTTTTAAAAATCTTAAACTCTATATGGACAAATAAGGAAACACTACCCTTCTGGGTAGTTTTTTATTTAACTCAAATGTTGCTTAAAAATTACTATATTTCTTGCTTAAAATTAACCCTAAATAAGTTGGAAATGAACATCTATTAATATGTTCAATAAATGAACATTTATTAATAAGTCAAATAAATGATAATTAAATAATAAACATTAAAAATTGCTTATTAATAATTTAAAAGTTTACCTTTTGATTATTGCTTCTAGTTATTTTGTGTGTAATTTTTAATTCACAGTCTACTTTTGGGGTCATTTTAAGCCAGTCGTATAGTAATTTTTAAACAATAGTTGAGTTAAATAAAACTATCCAGAAGGTTGTGTTGTTGCAACGCTATCTCACAGCCAATTCATAAATTTTTGGTGGCTAATTTGTACAAATTCGTATGACCTCACTCCTACGATTTTATATGATTTTGTGATGGTTCAATTTAGGGGCAGGGTTAGGTGTGGTCCTTCATAAGAACACACACAAATTTGCCATCTTGTAAAATACAGACGATTTTTCACAAATCGTTCGAATTTATACAAAAGAGGTCGTACGAATTGGTATGAATTAGACACCTTGTCAAAATGTACAAATTGCTAACCCATATACATATTTTACGAGGTGGCTAATTCGTACCAATTCACCTCACTCAAGCAATCACGGATTCAAGCGATTTTTGCTAAATTGTACGTATTTTATTTGTTCAATTTGTATGAATTTGCATGAATGACCAGTGTTGGGGAAAGTTACTTTTAAAAGTAATACAATACAATAGTACAATATTGCGTTACTCCCTAAAAAAGTAACTAATTACGTTACCTAGTTACTTTTTATTGAAAGTAATGCGTTACATTACTTTTGAGTCACTTTTGCTTACTTTCGATTCTTAGCAAATGTCTGTACAGTAGAACTGTAGGAAAAGAAAGTTCAACACTCTCCAGCAATGAGAAAAAAAGCACAAATAATGTAAGTTTTGCTTATTAGTACACTGCAAAAAATGCTTTTCTTACTTCGATTTTTGGACTTGTTTCCAGCCAAAATATCTAAAAATTCTTAAATCAATAAGGATTTTCTAGACAAGTAAAAATTGTCTTGTTGTTTTTTTTTCTCCCAAAAACACGTCAAAATTAGGTGTGTTTTTGCTTGAAACAAGAAGTTGACTAGAAATATTTTGGCTGGAAAACTCTAAGTAAGACAAATCTCTTAAGTAAGAAAAGTAATTTTGCAGTGTACGGTTGGATCAACAAAGGTCAGCAGCAAAGTCATTGGTTGGGATTAAATACATAAAGGAAACAAAAAGTAACTGGCGTTACTTTTTTGAAAAAATATTTCAAAAATATTTTCTTGGAAATGAAAAAGTAATGCGTTAATGTACTAGTTATTTGAAAAAGTAATATTATGTAACTTCCGTTACTTGTAATGCGTTACCCCCAACACTGCGAATGACCTACCCATAACCCCGCTACTAAACCTACCATCACTGGGGTCTAGACAAATTGTACAAAATCAAAGTGAGGTCGTATAAATTTGTACAAATTAGCCACCTCGTAAAATACGTACAACCTCACTCGTACAATTTGTACGATTTCTTTGATGGTTAAAGGGACAGTATATGTCACTCATTGTTTACACAGTGCATGGGGATTGCGGACGTGTTCACTGACACTGTGAAGATATAAAGATATTTAGAACTACAGGTCATTGCAATGGAAGATGATTTTTATATATCATCAGACCATAGGCGCCGATCCCATGTGTGCGCTCAGGGGCTGGAGCACCCACGGAAATGATTGAGCGCCCACGGAAAAACATGAGATATTCTCGGTTCATTTGAACCAATTAGAAGTGTATTGTAGCTTGTACGACTTTATTCTCATTTTCATAGTTTATATTTAAGGCAGGTTTTTGTGTTGTTTTAATGACAAATGTCAAGAGTGCATTATTGTAATACGAGAGAGGGTGCACGTATTACAATTTCTCGGCAGCGTGCTCCCTCAGATATTACGTGTGAGCCCTCAAACTTTGTCCCGTGTATGCGCTCTTAAGTGCTTATTGTAAACAGATATGAGATATGGTGTTGAGCACCCACCGGCAGAAACATAAATCGGTGCCCACTCATTAGACAACGTGGATTTTTCAATGTGGATACTACGCCAGAGCTTGCACAATATCACCCGCCGGACGCTGTGCATTGTACAAAATTGTAGTGAGGTCATACGAATTTGTGCAAATTAGCCACCTCATAAAATATATACAACCTCACTTGTAATTTTGTACGATTTCTGTGACAGTTAAATTTAGGGGCGAGGTTAGGTTTGGTCTTTCATACAAATTCCTACAATTTTGCCACCTTTTAAAACACATACGTTTTTTCACAAATCATTTAAATTTGTATGAGAGGTTGTATGAATTGGTACGAATTAGCCACCAGATCTCATGGCAATTCGAGCAAATTTTACGAGGTGACTAATTCGTACGACCTCACTCATGCAGATTCATATGATTTTTGCTAAATCGTACGTATTTTACGATTTGATCGTATGAATTTACCTACCCCTAACCCTGCACCTGAACCTACCGTCGCTGGTGTCTAGACAAATTGTACCAAATCGTAGTGAGTTCATATGAATTTGTATGAAAAACGTATAATTTTGTACAATTTCTGTGATGGTTAGGTGTGGTCCTTCATGCAAATACTTACAAATTTGCCACCTCGTAAACTCCATATGATTTTTCACAAATCATATAAACTTGTACAAGAGAGGTAATACGTATTGGTACGAATGAGCGACTTTGTCAAAAATGTACAAATTGCTAATCCAGTCGTTGGGTTTGTCGTATGAATTGGTCGTGAGATAGCATTGATTTTACTCTGTGCTGGGTTGTGTTTAATCCATCTTTTTTAAGGGTGTATCCACCTTTTTCTTCCTGTAAGAGCGGGCAAGGCCATTTGTAAATTTTATGGGTCTGGCTTCCAGTCTCATCCGCGCCCAGCTATTTTTAGCTGTACAAAACTGCTCGTTTTGCTGCTTGATATTGCAAATTGGTGTGTCTTACCATATTATTTTAATGTATTGTCTTAACTATGAGCACACTGGTTTGTAGTGCAAACAGTTTTACTGTGAGTTTACTTCTTGTTTTTCCTTATAGTGGATAATGAACCGGAAGTCTTAACCCATAGTCTTACTTCTGTGTTAAAAAAAGGTAGATATTTTAGGCACAATGTGTCTTTAGTTTTATTTTAAATGGTAATGTGGTGTAAAATATTTTTTTTTAAGTATGAATGTAATCTCTCAAATAATATGAGGTCAAAAAAAGTATATTATTATGATTAAATTAGCTTCAGCTATCTCTGAAGTTGTTGTAACTTCAGTTGCAGTTGTTGTAAAGCTGGGGGCAGAATGAGGCAGATGGGAAGGGGCAATTTAGGGCTTGGGGGGGCAGATGGGTTCCCTGGAAGGATGGCTGCCCAGTTCCGCATGGTAATTATAACAACATCTGAGCTCTCAACATTTTTCCAAGAACTATTTCAAACATTACATCTGTGCTAAATATACCCCATCCCATCAATCCAATTCTAAACCATTTATCCTCAGGCCGAACTGCTCATCATGAATGGAGTTAAAATAGCATCCTGTATCACACCTACTGGTCAAGGAAATAATCGCTTTTGTGATTGGTTTGTATCCTTTTATTAAGTCAACAGGAATTCACATGATAATAAGATTTCAATCAATCGTCTTCCTGGAAGATGGGCTGACATTTTTCATCTTCATCATAGAAAGGCCAACCAACTGTGGATTGTATGTGTAATGAACCTGTAGTGGAAAAGGTTGACTGACAATCACTGTGTTTACAGAAATTCTCTCACTCAGCTCGCTCATGACTCCAGTACGGCTTCTGCTCAATAAATGTCGCTTGGATTTGTAAAGGTTACATTAGATTTGTGCAGTACCATTAAGCTACAATTGTTTTGTTTGTTTTATGTGACAACTGCTATAACAGCTATAAAATTAACAGACCACTTGTCACTAAATGCCACCACAAAAAGGCAAAAACATAAAAGAAAATAAGCAAGTAATAAATCACTCCTGGTCAATTCCAGACATCACAATAATCCATTAACCAGAGCATCGCGGTAATGCCACGATTTAAAAGTGCTGGCTTTAATTAGGTTGTGCTTATATGACGGACAGCCTGTCATCTACAACACTGAGCCAGAATACAGATAAGAGGGTCCAAGGTAAATGAGAATGTTGAACTGCTCAGCAGGACTAGGGTCATTTTAATGCCACCGCTACCAAGAATCTGCAGCTGTGCAAAAAAATCTGACGTGCTCCATTATGTGTTAAAAGGTCCAGAGATCCATATGACTCAATTGGGCACGTCACTAAGCGACTAGGCACAGAATGAAATTAGTGCCACAAGAAATCAAAAAAGTCAATGACTGTGACAGACGCACAAACACACAAACATAATCTATCCTCAAAGAGAAGGATCCATCCTCAAAGCAACCTTGCTCTACTTAGACTTAACTCAAGTTAATTAAATTTGCTAATGATCAATTGACCCTTTCTTTACAGTAAAATAGCAATTAGTCTAAACAATTGAACACTTGTATTTTCCTTTCATGTGATGTCTGTGATCCTGTTAAATTTAATTTTAAGACCTGCAGGTAAATCAATTTCACATGTTACAGTGTTGATCAATCCTCAAAGGATGCATAAATTGCTTACATATGCAAGGGCCATGACATTGTGCATGTTTTTTTTCATCAGAATTTTTTTTCATTTTTTTCAGCATCGGAATAGGAATGACAGTAAGGAATGTTACTGACAAGAAGCTTGTGTATCGATATTATCTCAGTTTCTAGGAAATCTCCACAGCTAACCATGCAGTTTAATCTTGTAGCAGATGAATCACTTGTGGTATTTATCATTTTGACATACTTTCATTTAATAATCTCTTATGTCAAAATATTTAGCAGGTAATTTTTTTAATTCGATCTGCGACAAACATTGCATTAAAGGAATAGTTCACTCAAAAATTTAAATTTGCTAAACATTTTTTTGCTACTCACTTTCAGGCCATCCAAGATGTAGATGAGTTTCATTCTTCATCCAAACAGATTTGGAGAAATTTTGCAATACATTGCTCACCAGTGGACCCTTTGCAGTGAATGGGTGCCGGCTGAATGAGAGTCCAAACAGCTGCTAAAAACATCAAATAATCGACAAGTAATTCAGATGACTCCAGTCCACCATCTTGTGAGGTGAAAAGCTCCATCATTAAGACATTTAAAACCATTGCTTTCAGCTGAGTCTTCAATCAGTAATATTGCAGTGAAAAAGTTTATTGCAAAAATGCCACCAAAATGAACAAAAATGCCTCATAAATTCAAGAAAAGGGGCAAAAAATGCCCCTGGACAAGTAATCAATGTATTACGTCTGTCACAATTAAAATTCAGTGTTAAAAATTAATGATAAGTGTCAATTCACTGAATTGCATTCAGATTCAATCACACTGCATGAGATTGCTTTTACATGCTGTTTTGTGCCGCACTGAGCCTTATAACCAATCAAACGCATTTCAGTTTAATTTAGGAATGCATTGGCCAATCAGAAGCGTTTAGATTAGTCAGCACTGAAAAAACGCCTGAGCTGTGTTGTGTATGCTTGCAAATTCCCTCATGATAAACAACACAATGCAGATACGATGTAAATAAAATATTAATTTAGTAGCTTCAGTTATTATAACAGTTATTATATATTAACAGTTTATGCATAACTTGTGCTGGACTAAAATAAGGTCATGGACTAACATGTTTGTCTGTGAAGCCAGAATGTGACGTGTCAAAAAACGCAGACACGAAACAAAAACGCTTTTATATTGTTTTCTATATCGAGATTAATAATCATTATTACAATATATAAAGAGCAATAATCTACAATAGTGATTTTTGTCATAATATTGCAGCCATATGAGCTCCTGATTTTTATCATTTAGATACAACTTTAAACAGTCTATTGTTATTGACACCAAAAATATTGATCAAAGTAACTGGGTAAATTTAAAGTCCCCATGAAATCAAAATGAAAGTTTTTTAGCTTTTGCTATGAATATGTTAGCCTTAAGGTTATCTATAAGCTAGTGTGCTCCAAAACAATGACAAAATTTGCATTTACAAGATATGAGCATTCAAAACTTACAGTCTCATAACTTCCGCCAATATGAATCAACGATTTTGATGACATCACGCTGCACTTCAGCTTCTCATCAAACCTTCTGTCCAATCAAATGCTCTCTAGAATCTGTAGCATCACGCCCCCTACACTATAAATAGATGCTGAAGCTGTGGCACAGAGTATGGTGAATTGCAGGTAGTGTGCCATGTAGGTGATAGGGAACAATTCAGACAGTGTAAATATGCTTTCCGTCGGGGCAAATGAGGTCTGGTGTCGCGCTGTGTCACGTGAACCGCGGCAACGTGTTATAAGCAGTTATAAGCTGTCAAATGCGGCTTTACGGAGCTCAACGGCTCTGGCCCAAAAAGATATAAATGGAATGCTATTGGCTATTTTAAAAAGTGGGCGGGGCTGGTTGATATGGCTCCCCTTTTTTCCTGTTTCAGTTGAAATGACGTCACCACATAGAAGAACGCTGTGTGTTTCAAGGCACTTCAGTGGACCTTTAAGTATTTGACATTAAAGACAACATATTGTGATTATAAACATTCACCTAAATCAACTTCAGAGGGCAAAATATTGCCACTTACCGGAAAAGTTCATTTCTGACTCTGATCTCCAGTGAAAAAGTCTTGTGTGAATCAGGAGAGAAATATGCACAGATCAAGTGCTATTTACAAGTGAAAACAGCTAAAACTGTTCTTAAAAAAGTGTGTTTTTTAATGTGAGCAGACAACATTGGATTGACTTTTTCACTGGAGGAAGCATTATTATGGATAACAGACTTTAAAGGTTTAAAGTTACAACGACTTAATGATAAATTTGTTCCTTACATGTCGCATTTTACTATATACAATGTTAATTGACGGATTGGAGCCATCTGGATTATTTGTGGATTATTGAAATGTTTTTATATGTTGTTTGGACTCTCATTTTGATGGCACCCATTCACTGCAAAGGATCCATTGGTGAGCAAGTAATACTAAATTTCTCAAATCTATTCTGATGAAGAAACTAAATCATCTACATCTTAATTGGCCTGAGGGTGAGTACATATTAGCATATTTTAATTTTTGAGAACTATTCCTTTAAAACAAATCAGTGATAAGGGTGAACTCTATCCACCGTTTGTACATTTTATGGGTCTGACTTCCAGTCTCATCCGAGTTCAGCTAGTTCAAGTTGTACAAAACAGCTTGTTTTGAGGCTTGATATTGCAAATTGGTGTGTCTTATTTTAATGTATTGTCTTAATTATGAGCACGCTGGTTTGTAGTGCACATTTTTCACTTCATTTGTTACTGCACATTGTTCTTCTTCTCATTATTTCCTCATAGTAACCGGAAGTCTCACACACAAGCTTACTTCCACACTGAGGAAAAAGGTATACTGTTTTGTAGATAGAGCAGGAGACTGCCGTCCGACTCCCCTCGTGGTTTAATTTTTGAGTTGCACCCCTATGAGGTGCATATGTTGCATAGCCTACCCCATTTTTGCACCTCGCCTGTAATGGCACAACTGGTCATGTGATATAAATATGGAGAACAAAACAGCCTTTTCTTTTAGCTTTTTATCTTTTTCCATATGTCTGGGAACTTCATCTCAGGTGAGTGTATTATATTTTAATGACAGTTTTTTAAAGGTACTGTATGTGTCAAACTTTTTTATAAGCAAAAATACGACTGCGTGCACCTTTAAGAGAGCAAAGCTGTGACGCCCCTCTGAAATGTCTCGGTAAACTTGGAAAAGGACTTTTCTCATTACCTCGAGGGATTGAGATGGCCATGCTGACGGACTGTATATATAAAGGAGAACAGCATGAATGCTCAACTGTGGACGCAAAGCGAGCGGACCGGTGAGGTTTAATTGCAACCTTCCGGACTTCTGCCTCTTTAAGTGGATTTCTTTACTAGAAAAGATTGGAGTAAATAAATAAGAAGAAAACGTATACAGCACACATGAATTTTACATTTATTTATGTGTGTTTGAATTATTATCTATATTTTTAAACTGATATTATTTTTACAGTGCGCAAGTGTGTGTTAGTATAAAAACACCTGTCTTGGACTTTCAAGAAGCTCCCTAGTGATGATTTGAAGAATTTTCCCTCATCTTTTTCATCCTAATGCCCGCCCTAGTCGCTGTCATGGAATCGTTTGGGTCTTCGGTCACCGAGTCTACCGACATCACCACACAGGACGATCCGTTCTCGGGTCCCCTCAAGTCTGTTGCGCCCTGGAATTACACTTTCCTCGCCTGTCTGATGTTCATAGTGACTTCACTGTCTATAACAGAGAACTTCACCGTTATGCTTGTGACGTTTAGATTCAAACAGTTAAGGAAACCCTTGAATTACATTATTGTTAATTTATCTGTTGCTGATTTTCTAGTTTCGCTGACAGGAGGCACTATAAGTTTTCTAACTAATGCAAGAGGCTACTTCTTCCTGGGCGTCTGGGCGTGTGTGCTGGAGGGATTCGCTGTCACTTTTTTCGGTGAGTTATTATTAAAAATACCAAGACGTGTAACATTTATTACTTAAAACTAAATAGTATATATTTTATGCCACTAATACAGTTTATTGTAAGTATTTATTAGGCTAGTACTTATTGCTTTGTTACTAGTCAAGTCACCTTTATTTAACAATACAGGCTACATCAAAGCAGCTTTACAGTTTTAAACAAGAAAAAAGTTCGTCGATAATGCAAGAGGACAATAGTAAACAAAAAATCAGTTAATCGTTGATTCAGTTATGTTAGTGATGTGATTCAGTACTAGACACTCCCATTGTTATGGGTAACAAAGTGCATATTTTTTGCTATATATTTCTGTAGTATGTATTACACTTGTTGCTGGTCGCTTTTCTAGTTTTAATTCTTTAAATACTAGTATTACTTCTTATTTACTACCCTACTAGGAATCTATAACTAGTAGATTTATTAGTAACAAGTGCAGTTTGTCACTAGAACTTGTTGGGATAGTGACTACTAGTAGCATTATGGTACAGTGACTGAAAAGATATGATCTTTTTTAAAATCACTGTTGGATTTCTTTCTTTCTTTCTGTCTTTCTTTCTTTCTGTTACAACAATCATGGTTAAATATGGTTACTATAGTAAAACAATAGTAAAAGTAAAATTGTGGTTATTGTGGATTCACAGCAGATAAACTATAGTTATTGTTGTAAATCATGATACATTTTCTTCCTTTTTTATCCTTTTTCCAAACCACGGGGTCACAGTAATACTGGAGTAAACCCAGCATCTCAGGCACCCTGGACAGATGGCCAGTGGTGAACTGTCAATTCAATTTAAATGTAGTGATTACATTTAAGAGAGTACTAGGAAACTAAAAAAAATATTATTTTGTTTTAAATAAAAAATAAAAGAGTTTATGCAAAGCCCTGTTTTCATACATATTGTCCTTGTTTTCAGCCCATTTCTTCTACATACGAATAAAAAGCCTGCTTTAGTAAATCATAATTATGACATAAAAAGAAATTCTGAGATCCAAAGTCTTATTTAGCAGATATAAAGTTGAAATCACAACAAAATTCAACTTTTTATATAATATTTTCTACTTTTTTTATCTTATAACAGTGATTGCAAAGCCTTTTTTTCTTATGTGGTGGCTTAATGGCTGCTGCAATCAAGCTATCAGGCTCTTATTTTAGCTTGAGGAGTTGCTCCCTCCCTGCAGTAAACATACATTAGCAGTTCTTGTTTCCCATGATGCTCATTGCTTTTAATGCTTTTCAAACTTTGGAATCTTAAGAAGTCATTTTAGGTTATGCAGAACTGTTTTCATCTCTTATTAAATGTCAGTACAGGTACATATTATATTAGAGACACAGCACAGTAATAATGACTGTATTTTCTTGGTTTTCCAGGGATTGTGGCTTTGTGGTCATTAGCAATCTTGGCATTTGAGCGTTATTTTGTGATCTGTCGTCCTCTGAAAAATGTCCGGCTGGGAGGCAAGCATGCAGCTATGGGTCTTGTTTTTGTTTGGGCCTTCTCCTTCATCTGGACAATCCCTCCAGTTCTTGGTTGGAACAGTTATACAGTCAGCAAAATTGGCACCACCTGTGAACCCAACTGGTGAGCTCCTTTCTTCATTCTCTCACTCACTCTGTTTATCCTCTCTAGCTCAGTCTTTCAATCTCTGTGTTTTTCTGTCATGGACACCATCCACAGTTATGACCCTACTGATGAATACTAATGTGCCTTGCACATGTTCCTTAAAGTGGCATTATTTGGAGACAGACAAGGAGTTCAAGTCAAGGCTTCTTCCCGAGTTTTATATTGTGACAGAAATAAGGAAACCACTTATAAACCCAAGGCTGATGCCATGCAGCCATCAGTTGAAAAATTGCTTTCAAGAGACTGGCACAAAACATTTGTGGCTGTGGCTTGGCCTTGGCCTTGGAGCACAAACAATTGAATAAGGAATGCACACTGACACAGAGAACACCAAGGATGGGGAATATTTTTACCGTTATGGGGCATAGTTGCATCCATGTTGGTGTTCAGTAGAGTAATGTAGTTCCTGCAGGTGAGATATCTGACAGCAAAACAGTAAATTTGTAAGTCTGTAAACTTTGGTTTACACTGCCTTGAGCTTGCAGGTGCTTATTACTCAATTATGTTGCAATATTTGTTTGGACTGAGCAAAGCACTTTATAAAGCACACAAAGCATATTATGCAAGTGTGAAACATTTGCATGTGCTCTTACTTATTAAAGATTAGTCCACAATTTATTACCTAAGCATTATTTAAACATTTTTTGTGCTCAAATGGTATGTTCAGGTCTTCCTAGGAAGTTTATATTTATCAGATGGGAAGTCATAATTGTGAAGTCAAGTGTGTCCAAGTCACTTTAGTGAACCTTTTCTACAGAAAATAACTTTAAACTGTACTTTTACTTTTTAACTCCACTTCTATAAAATTATGTGCATCAGGTGTGTTTTTTCTTTTAACCTTTTTATTTAATTTATGAAGATGCTGTAAATTGAATCGTTATATATTCTATTGAAATCATATTTTGTAAATGTAAAAAAAATTATATTTTCAACAAATTTACTGTCAATACAGACACTGCATGGGCGATATGACCAAAATCTTCTATAAGTAATTTTATTTCACAATAATGATATATTACGATATAGTTATTGTTGCCTTAAATAAGGTGTTTATGATATCAAAATTTTTGATTTCATAGAAAATTCATAATTACTAGTGTCAGTATCCCAAAAAAATAATACTAGCCTAAATTAAAAAAGGAGTAAAATAAAATAAATAAATAAACGGAGCAATTCCAATAGGGTCCTCAGACCATCGGTGCTTGGGCCCTAAAAAAAACTCAAGCTCACTAAAGAATTAAATAGAATAAGAAACTAATTACAAGCAATAGAACAAAAAACTACAGTAGAACAAACAAATAATAATACTATATAGTAAGTAATTCAATAAAAACACTGCATACTCTTCACTGTGTAAATTAAATATATATTTATTCTTATTAAAGTTACAAAAGTGATTTAGTCAAGAACACAGAGATTTTCTCTCTTTTGTTGTTTGATCAACATGATTGACAGACAGCAGGAATATATTCGACTGCTGTCATTTTAAGAGCTACCCGGATCCAATACACTGTTACACGTTTTCTTTCTCCACTGTTTGCTTTCACTTTTACACAGATACTTGTAGAATCAGGCATTTTGACACATACAAGTGTGCGTATTTAACCATTCAAGACCTACAAAGCAGCAAAAATAACTTTTCAATACTCCTGCGCTCTATGAGCACCGTCTTTACCTCTGACAGCGTGCAGAAAAAGCCTCTCAGACATCATGTGCAAATAGCAAAATTAGTTCTCTTCACCGCTGATTGAGTTTTAACAGCTTATAATCATGTTTTTAAACCACAATGCTTAAAAACGTGTCCAAACGATACATTTTTGTGAGTGTGTAACCACCATAGTCCAAAATCTCCGCCGCTCAGGGTTGCTAGGTTTTCACAACAAAACCTGCCCAATTGCTATTCTCTGGCCCTCCTATAGACAGCAATGTAATTAACATGATCAATGTCCAGAAACGTAGCAAGGAGATTGATGAAATAATTAATGTGACATCAGGGGTTCAACCGTAATACTAAGCTACGAGAATACTTTCTGTATGCAAAGAAAACAAAAATAACGACTTTATTCAACAATTCGTCTCCTCCGCATTACTCTTGCTCTATTTTGGAGATTATCTGCTGATCTCCTTGCTACATTTTTGAATGTTGATCGTGTTTAAACCACAATGCTTACAAACGATACATTTTCAAAATCTCTACTGCTCAGGGTTGCCAGGTTTTTTTACAATGAAACCCATTCAATTGCTACTTAAAACTAGCCCAATCGTGTAAAATACACATCTTTTGGTGGGGTTCCTCTGGTAAAATTTGCATTCCAGGGGCTAAATGTCACATTATTGAGGTTGCTTCAACCCGCAGACATATAAAACCACCTGCAGAAACAGTGGTAAAGTAGTCCAATTCTTGGCAAGACTTGGCAACACTGCTACTGATAACACATTTTTACTGGTTAATCGTTGTCTACCGGTATCACCCACCGACACCACCAACTCACTTTTCTTGACACAGTAACTAAAAGTTCAACATTTCCCACTCATAATTCCAGTTTTGTGGTAATATTCATGTACAGCTATGACATGAAGGTATGATTGAGGAGATAAAAAAGTCTCTGTTTTTTTTTTTAAGGTACTCAACTGATTACTACGACCACACCTACATAATCACCTTTTTTGTTACGTGTTTTATACTTCCTCTTGGTGTGATCATCATCTCCTATGGTAAACTCATGCAGAAGCTCAGAAAGGTTGGTAATATACACTTATCTTGAATTCCATTACTTAATTTATAGCAGATCTTTAGATATAAATTAATAAAACTGAATAAAACTGTATTGTACATTAATATTTAATGTTATTCTTAAACTTATTCTTGGACTGCATTTAACCTTAGATCTCTAATGTTTAATAGGTTTCGAACACTCATGGAAGGCTGGGTAATGCGCGTAAGCCTGACCGAGAGGTGGCGAGGATGGTCATTGTAATGATAGTTGCATTCATGGTTGGATGGACGCCTTATGCAGCGTTCTCAATTACTGTCACAGCCTGTCCCACAATTTATATTGATCCTCGTCTGGGCTCAATACCAGCCTTCTTCTCAAAGACTGCAGCTGTGTACAATCCTATCATCTATGTCTTCATGAATAAACAGGTACATCTATGCCATTTGTCATCCTTATCTGACATTTTCAGAACACTTACACATTTTATGAAAAACAAAAATAATACTTACAAGTTTAGGGTGCCGAGACGCTGAGAACAAAAATCTCATGAAAGTGTTTTATATTTTATTTATTAAGAATCAATTTGTCATGTTTTATTGTATCAATCAATAAAAGAAAGAAAAGCAACAAGGAGTGAAGGCAGTGAATCTCACATGGCATATATGACGTACAAAAATGCACTTTGTCACCAATGTGTGGCACCATAAACACATAACTAATATTTGTTTTATAAAATGTGTAGGTGAATGCCAGATCTATTGCAGTAAACATAAGTCAATAATTATTGATTATTGCACTATGTGAAATAATTATTATATCTATTTTGTCAGAAATCAGTATGCTGTACTAGAAAAGTCATTGCATGAGCAGGTGGTCTGAACTGCTACACTTTTTTTCTTCTATCATATGTCAGGGACAAATCACAGACATCTGACGTTCTTTACTCTGACAGTTTTGGTTGAGGACATTCCATTCTCTCTTAGTTCAAAAATGTATTAAAGATTCATATTTAATGTTCAAATTCGAAGAAGTAGAGTGGTCTTTATATACCAAATGAAAAATGTATTATATCTTTATAAATCCACCTCAGGAAATGTTTGAGTGCCTTCAAGCTTTCCTAAGGGGACGTCTTAGGTCCTCCAATTCAGTTGCTTCAATTGCTGTATCGTCCTTGGCAACAGTGGTTTAAACCTCTGACTATTTCCATTTAAAAGATATTCTGTATTCTCAGAGGAGTTATGATTTATGAGCGATACAGTCTACTCAACGCATTTGCTCTTTTTTTTTTTACATATATTAAGCCACATACATTAAGCTCGTAGAGGGAAATTTCTCCTCGGTGTCCCTGTGGTGTGTCGCTTGATGTAAAGGGCGAAGCAGTGATCTTTTGTAGTCATGTGACTCTGATGACCACCCCTAGGATGTGGGTCCCAGGTGGTTTGGAGCGAAGGCTGCTGGACCCCTTGAGCTGTGCACATCTTCCAGAACTAACCCAGTTCCTTCCCAGCTGTTCCCAGAATAAATTCAGGTCAAGGGTCACAGGGTCGCAAATATCTCTGATGTGAGAGAGAGAGACAGACTACATTATAGAGACACGAGAACAAACACTTAAGAGTGAGAGTAGGGATGGTTTCTTTAACCATATAGCATTTGTAATGCTGCATTGTATTTGGAAATCACAAGAGCTCTTGAGTATATGGAGAATCCTACCAAAAATTAATGTCGTATTTGTGTTGTGTATATAGACTGAAGTTTGCTGTTATTTGGTGTAGTAAATAAGAATGCAGAGTTGATTGTCAGTCTTTTCTGAAATGGACTGTATATGGATTTGATAGATCTGAAATAGAACATATACAGCTAGATTTTATTGTCTTTTTTAGTTGGTCTGGTATAATATATAAAATACTGCTCAGTTTGCTTACATTAGTTAATGCATTAGGTAACATGAACTTACTGCAAACTTTATTAATCTATGTTAATCTTCATTTTTTAATATTTTATTAAAGGGTTACTCCACCCGAAAATGAAAATTACCCAATCACTTACCCCAATGTCGTTCCAAACCCGCAAAAGCTTTGTTCGTCGAACACAAATTAAGATATTTCTGATGCATTCTGACAGCTCTCTGGCCTTCCTATAGACAGCAATGTAAGTAACACAATTAACGTCTAGAAACGTAGGAAAGAGATTGGTAAAATAATCCATGCCACATCAGGGGTTCCACCACATCACTCTTGCGCCATTTTGGAGATTATCCGCTGAAATACAGTGGATGCTGTTCTGTGTCAGCTGCGCCACTCGGATGTTTTCTACATTTATTTACGCTTTGATTTGATCTGTGTGGTGCGCCTGACACAGAACATTTCAGTGGATACTCTCCAAAATAGCGCTAGGGTGATGCAAAGGAGACAAATATTTGTAATAAAGTCAATATTTTTGTTTTCTTGCTACATTTATGAATGTTAATGGTGTTCTCGCAATTCTAACTTTATTTCTTAGAATATGCTACTTTATTTTTCACAATTCAGTCTTTATTTCTCAGCATTGCGATTTTATTTCTTAGAATTGCTACTTTATTTCTCAGAGTTGTGAGTTTATTTCTCGTAATTCAGACTATATTTCTGAGAATTGCGATTTTATTTCTCAGAATTGCTACTTTATTTCTTAGAGTTGTGAGTTTATTTCTCACAATTCTAACTTTATTTCTTAGAATTGCTACTTTATTTCTCAGAGTTGTTTATTTCTCGCAATTCTAACTTTATTTCTTAGAATTGCTACTTTATTTTTCACAATTCTACTTTATTTCTTAGAATTGCTACTTTATTTCTCAGAGTTGTTTATTTCTCGCAATTCTAACTTTATTTCTTAGAATTGCTACTTTATTTTTCGCAATTCGACTTTATTTCTTAGAATTGCTACTTTATTTTTCGCAATTCGACTTTATTTCTTAGAATTGCTACTTTATTTCTCAGTTGTGAGTTTATTTCTTGTAATTTAGACTATATTTCTCTGAATTGCGACTTTATTTCTCAGAATTGCTACTTTATTTCTCGTAATTCAGACTTTATTTCTTAGAATTGCGACTTTATTTCTCAGAGTTGTGAGTTTATTTCTTGTAATTCAGACTATATTTCTCTGAATTGCGACTTTATTTCTCAGAATTGCTACTTTATTTCTTAGAGTTGTGAGTTTATTTCTCACAATTCTAACTTTATTTCTTAGAATTGCTACTTTATTTCTCAGAGTTGTTTATTTCTCGCAATTCTAACTTTATTTCTTAGAATTGCTACTTTATTTTTCGCAATTCTACTTTATTTCTTAGAATTGCTACTTTATTTCTCAGAGTTGTTTATTTCTCGCAATTCTAACTTTATTTCTTAGAATTGCTACTTTATTTTTCGCAATTCTACTTTATTTCTTAGAATTGCTACTTTATTTCTCGGAGTTGTTTATTTCTCGCAATTCTAACTTTATTTCTTAGAATTGCTACTTAATTTCTCAGAGTTGTTTATTTCTCGCAATTCTAACTTTATTTCTTAGAATTGCTACTTAATTTCTCAGAGTTGTTTATTTCTCGCAATTCTAACTTTATTTCTTAGAATTGCTACTTAATTTCTCAGAGTTGTTTATTTCTCGCAATTCTAACTTTATTTCTTAGAATTGCTACTTTATTTTTCGCAATTCGACTTTATTTCTTAGAATTGCTACTTTATTTTTCAGTTGTGAGTTTATTTCTTGTAATTTAGACTATATTTCTCTGAATTGCGACTTTATTTCTCAGAATTGCTACTTTATTTCTCGTAATTCAGACTTTATTTCTTAGAATTGCGACTTTATTTCTCAGAGTTGTGAGTTTATTTCTTGTAATTCAGACTATATTTCTCTGAATTGCGACTTTATTTCTCAGAATTGCTACTTAATTTCTCGTAATTCAGACTATATTCCTCAGAATTGCGACTTTATTTTTCAGAATTGCTACTTTATTTCTCAGAGTTGTGAGTTTATTTCTCAGAATTGCGACTTTATTTCTTAGAATTGCTACTTTATTTCTCAGAGTTATTTCTCGCAATTCTAACTTTATTTCTCAGAATTGCTACTTTATTTCTCAAAGTTGTGAGTTTATTTCTCGTAATTCAGACTATATTTTTCAGATTTGCTATTTTAGTTCTCAGTGTTGTGAGTTTATTTCTCGCAATTCAGACTTTATTTCTCAGCATTGCCACTTTATTTTTTAGAATTGCTACTTTATTTCTCAGAGTTGTGAGTTTATTTCTTTCTCAGAATTGCTACTTTATTTCTCAGCATTGCAACTTTATTTATCAGAATTGCTACTTTATTTCTCATAACTGCTATTTTAGTTTTCAAAATTGTCAGGTATATCTCATAATTCTGACTTTATTTCTCCAAATTGATTTTATATCTTGCAATTTTGACTATTTCTCAGCATTGCGTTTATGTCTTTCTTAGAATTGCGAATTTATTTCTCAGAATTCAGATTTTATAACTTGCAATTGCAAGTCTATACACAATTCTAAAAAACAAGTCAGAATTGTGAGTTTGTATCACACAATTCTAAAAAAAAACTGCGAAGAGAAAAGAATTGCGGGAAAAATTTCAGTTACCTTTTTTTTTATTCAGTGGTGGAAACGGCTTCCATAAATCAGTGCAGTTTGTCTTTGTACAGTACATTCTGCTTATAAATGTATACAGACCATAGTGTTTCTCTGCATGACAAATTTGACCTAGAGAGTAGCTAGTATTATAATTACCCAGGATACCTCATTTTCATGTAGTCCAACGAAACCTTAAGGAAATGAATATATTTACTTCTCGTGACCTTATCTGCTTTAATTAAGGTCAAAATGTCCTCGTTTTTACATAGAATACATTTTGCTTAATGACCTTTTCCTCATTTTAATGCAAAGGTTGTGCAAAGGTCTAACTACTGAAAACAAATCTCTACATGGTGGCTCAGAAACTGGAAATTAATCAAAGATTTTCTTTTGTGTTTTGAGATCATAACAAGCATAATTATAATCAGGTTTTTTATTTGTATGTATTGGATGGAAACCATGACCATAGTCCTTATTCACATTGAATCCAACATTCTTTCTATCAGTTCAGGAAGTGTCTGATCCAGATGTTCAAAGGAAATGTCACCAATCTGGACTCCACCAACCTGAACCAGACCTCAGACAAAGGGGCCACAGCAGAGAGCCACATCGGAGAGATGTCCACCATTGCTGCTCGTGTGCCCATGTCCATGTGCAACATGGAGAAGAGTGAAGATGAAGAGGAAGAGTCAGAGCAAAACGGGAATGGAGGTCCAAATCAGCTCCAGGATAGTCGAGTGTGTCCTTTGTAGAGAAGGACTGGTTTGTCTGAATAAATGTTTACCTTTAATCTAAGCTGTTGTCTAACTAAAGCATAACTCCTACAGTCGTTACCTCTATTGGAATGCATATGTTAGAATGTATTGTCTGTGTTTTCACATGTTCTTTGTTGTTGTTTGTATTTCATTATGTTGTGGCGATTTGCAGTCTTGTCGTATCTGTGTACATGTCAGTATTGCGTTATTACCTTACATAAATATAAATGAGGCAGGCAATATTTTTCCATACAGTCCTCTGAACAAATATTTTTTTTCAGAACTGTCTACTCTCACTATATTGCTGATTGCACACTAATACCAGTGCAGATCTATGTTTTAATACCAGTTTAAATACAAGTTATAATATTGCATAGCTTTCAGTTTCAGATGCTTTGCAATACAGTAATAAACCATGCAATTAATGTTCCTCACTCATCTCATCTCAAAATCAGTTTCTCATCTATTGTTGATTTTGCAGTCTTGTTTTGAGAGCTTTAATGAAGCAAGAGTGTTTACCAAATTGTATTGATTTAGTAGCCTATGTGCACTTTGGTATATGAGTGCTTGTGAGTTTGAGTGAACTGTCTGAATGTCTGGTTAAGCCATAATGTTCGGTGTTTGCTCACAATTTCTGTCTCAACTGAATATTGATATTGATGTTTGTCTGTGGCATGCCAACTAATGTTTTACTTATGCATTTATTTATCAGTGTCTTGGGGTCATTAAAATTTTATTTATTTTTAAACAAGTCAATGTTGTAGAACACTAATAAAACAACGTGCAATAACTTTCCATAGTGGTGTGGTCACTATTCATTATAGTTTATTATAAAACAGAATCATACACACAAAAAAGAAAGAAAAAAGAATAAAAAAAGAATTTCAAAATAGTACTGTGACAAATCCAGTGTGTTTAATGCATCACACAGAAAACCTGAAATAACAGAATCTTTTGGATGCGAGTTGAGCACTGTAGGTTCCCTTAAGCTCAGAAACACTCTTTCAACATCAGCCTGGTAAATGAAAATATCTGAATTCAATTTTTTTCTTGGCCATGGTTTATCACCCTAGGTAGTGAAAGGAAGTATCTAAGCACAAAAGAAGATTCATCAACAGAGGGCCACCATGCTTGATATCATTCATGAAGTGAAAAGTCAAAGGAGGTAAACAGTTTTGGCCTGAAGTCTTAAAGGAATAGCTCACCCAAAAATTAATATTTGAAAAACGCTAAAAACGAAAAAGCACCTTCAGGCCTTCCAAGATGTTTAGCATTACATCACTTGCTCCCAGATTGATCCTCTGCGGTCCATGTAACACTTCACAATTAAATTTTCAGACCATGTGATGCAAATGCAAAAACAAAAAAAATGAAACCAAACATTCATTTTTTCATTTTTATTAGTTACTTCATTAATGAATAATTGCCATTTTCTCTACTTTTTTCAATTTTACTTTTGCTAAATTGTGACTTCAGAAATTATCGTTTGAATAAATAAAATCTAAACGATTTTCTATTTTTCCATTTTTCTTTATGCTGTGGGCTGTACCATTAGTGAGGAGGTGTGGCCGCAGACTGTTTCACAAACGCTTAAATGCATTAATGTATCCTACTAATACAGTGACACTGGAGGAAACACATTATTAACAATAAACATATAGGCTACTATTTACAGACAAGCAGAAATTAAGCGTCACAATATGACAAACGTGCAAAATTTCACGTTTCATACAAACAGTAGTAAATAGTAGGCGCTGTATTAATAAGGTGTATGATTTGCTTTTTTAATCACTGTCTTGCATTAAGCCACATTAAGTGTTTGTAAATAATGGTTTTTAATGACATGAAAACGCTTAACGTGAAACTGTGCGTATTGCGTTCATATTCCGCTCACATCTGCATCCTATAGGCAGGGCAATATAGTTTGCAACATTAATAAGATGTTTACCGAATTTGTCCATACTTTTACACCACTGTGTTCTTCCATTAAACCTATAAGGGAGGATAACAATTCAGCGTAGCGTTCATATTCTTATCTGCTTTGTACCTAGTAACCTATACTTTATTAATACATTGGAATGTATATCCAATATTGGGCTTTTTAATTTATACCACTGTCTTTGTCCACTGAGCCACGTATTTTCTTTAGGATTTGAATGGGGCATAAAACACTTAACGTGCAATTTAGCACTAATTGCTTTTACAATCTATTCTGCGTGTCTGTATATAGTATAGACTACATGTTTATTGTTAATGTATTAATGTATATTATTATCATTTATAAAAGTGGTTCTGCACCGTGTAACTGTATTAGTAGAATACATTAAGCCCCCTTAAGCATTTGTGAAACAGTCTGTGGCCACATCCCCACGCTAATGGTACAGCCCACATGGTAAATTGTAAGATAAAAAAAATAAAAAATAGAAAATCATTTAGATTTTATTTATTCAAACTATCATTTCTGAAGTCACAATTTAGCAAAAGTAAAACTGAAAAAAGGAGAGAAAATGGCAATTATTTATTAAAGGGTACATAACATATACAGTTTCACCTAATCTCATGTTAATCTTGAGTACCTATAGAGTAGCACTGCATCCTTAATATCTCCAAAAAGTCTTTAGTTTTATCATATTTATAAAAGATAATTAAAAAAAAAAAAAAAAAATACAGTTTTCTGATTCTCTCTGGAAAAAGCCGAGCTTCTGGAGGCGCGCTGCGGGCAGAGCTAAGTTTGACGACCACTCACGCTCGGATTGCCAATAAAACACAGACATTTGATGCCGTTTCACTTACTATCTGCAGTTCTGAATCATGACCGACATCTTTTATAGCTGGGACCACTCCGTCTTTCAATATCAAACAATGTGCAAATCCAGCGTCGAACTGGGCCTTGTATATGAAACGTTTGTCAACAAACACACCTGCAAAACTGTTTTGCAGTTAAAAATGCCTTAATGAATTTGTTCATTACAAGCTCTTTGCTTTGTAAAATGTTAATTGATGGACTTGGGTCATGTAGATTACTTATTGTGATGTTTCCATCAGCTGTTGGAACATCACCTGTTCTGATGGCACCCATTCACTGCAGAGGACTTGTGATCAAGTAATGTACGCTAGAAATGAACACTAGAGTTATAGTGCCACTCAGCTGACATTTTGGAAATACATAGCGCCATGTACGTTTCGTGACATATTTGATGTGAAATGTTTCCCCACGTACATATGGAACGTTTAATGTGACGCTTGGTCGCAGTTCTCACAGTTCTAACTTGGAATGTCCGTTGAGTGGCGCTATAACTCTAGTGTTCATTTCTGTTGTAAAATGCAGTGAAATGTACTTATTGGTACGTATTTTGCGGCTTGCGAATAAGTTTCCACAGGTACATTTTAGTCATGAGATTCCAAATCTGTTCCAATGATGCAAGAAACTGATCTACATCTTGGATGGCCTGAGGGTTAGTAAATTTCCAGCAAATTTTGGACTATCTGTTCCTTTAAATCCTACATTACCTATATCAGCAACAAAGATAACAGTGTTTTGTTTTTTTTTTAACTCACAGCTTATGGTAAAATAAGGAAGGTTTATTATTCATAATGTTTTCAAATTAAGTTTAATAATGGATACTACATCACATAGCAGATGAAAGTGGACTCGGCATTGAGCATGAACAAAGATGCCTTTTGAACAAAGGTAGTATGTACCTTTTCCCAGAAGCATTAGCATGCATTCCAAGGCATTCGATTGGACTTATGAATTTCAAATATTATTTCTGGTATGTCACACAATTCTGTGTGATCAATGACAATTACAAAGGCCTCAAGATTAAAGTAGATGGATTTAAAAGACGACATTTTTGCTGCGCTTTTGAGCCCTTGATGTGTATCAGTGATGTAGTCATTAAAACAGCTCATGCTGTGTGAATACATCATGCCCTATATACATTTTTGATGTGACATATACAACATAAAAATTCATGTCACTATCCTCAGGGGATATTATTTGTGTGTGTGTGTTAAACATTAATAGAAAGAGACAGAAGATATATATATCCACCTAGTTTTTAAAATAAATAAATAAATAAATAAATAAAAATAATAATAACAGTAATAATAATAATGCTGTGCAGTAACATGAACATTAGGTCAAATCGTATCACTTATAAAAGATCTCATTATAGCTTTACAAGCAGAAAATTATTCTTTAAATGCTTTAAATGTTTTTAACAAAATCTTTGCTTGGTTACAGTTGAGTGATGACACAGGGATGCTGTTCCCTTTGTTAGAATATAATGCAAACCACATAAATAAGCATTGAAGTACATATCTGGTTACATTACTCTTAAAAAAGGTCTTTGTTTACCTTTTTGTCTTTTTTGTTCACCTTTTTGGTTTTACATTATTTTTTCCTTGGAATGTTGAATTTGTGTAATTTTGTATGTTAATTTTCAGAGCCTATATTTTTCTGTGAAGGATTCAGACTGGAATGAATTGTAGAATATCTTGCTTTAGAAGTGCTCTGTAGTTAGAATTCAACAGGCATGCAAAACTTTTTTAGAGGGCACTACTAATAGGAAATCTCCAAAGCAATGTGATAAGAACAGGCTTAGCTTGGTCACAAGGCCAACATGCCTGTTTACACAAACAGCAATGAGCTAGAGCTCACTTGAAATTAATTACTTTCTGCGGTTTCCTCTTTCATTAGAAGGTAGTGAAATTTCATATAACAAAACCAGTCATAAGGGTACATTTTTTGAAAATGAAATGTATACATAATCTGAAAGCTAAAGAATAAATAAGCTTACCATTGGTGTAAGGCTTGTTAGGATAGAACAATATTTGGCTGGGATACAACTATTTGAAATCTGCAATCTGAGGGTGCAAAAAATAAAAATAAATAATAATAATAATTCTAAATATTGAGAAAAATCACCTTTAAAAGTGCTTAGCAATGCATATCACAAATTAAGTTTTGATATAAGGTAGGAAATTTACAAAATATCTTCATGGAACATGATCTTTACTTGTCACACTACTTACGACTAGTTTTGTGGTCCAGGGTCATATATGTGTATTTTTAACGCTATTATATTGTCCATGCTATTCTATTTTTAAAAATGTCTGGGATTCTAAAATTAATTTGAGACTTACAAAACTGATAAATGTCTGCTAACAGTCCAGATTTATAGTCTTAGCACGTAATCACAAAGCAGAACAAATAAGATATTTTAAACTAAAGATTGGTTTATTTATCTCCTTATGGTAGTCTAAGAACATTTTGTATGCACAGAAACAGCCCTTGGGGTCCTCATATGAGGAAAAGCACATCTGTCCTATATAAACACTTTTAAATCTGTGCAGTAATGTCATATATGAGGTAAAATTAAACTTCAGATGTGCACAGATATAAGGCAATTCTAAACCATAAAAATAGGAGTCAGCAGCACACAGCCAAACTTAATTTAAATTAAAAGTGTTTTATAGTAAAACGTGAACTTTAAACAAAAGAGAAAAGTCATTTAAAATTGATGCCCAGTTCCAAGCGCACATAATCAACAAAATTACAGTAACATTAATAGCCTACTCTAAGGTAAGTTATCCGAGGTAATCGTCACTTAAGTTAAAACTTACACGCAAGATGGCAGTTACGCTATAAAACAAGAGAGAGTGGGTCACCAGTATGATAGAGAGACTTGAAATAGCGCCAGTTTCTGTGACAATTTTTAAGAGACTGAAGGCCAAAATACACTTTACGCGAATTTCGTCATCAGAACAGTACGCGCACCACACGATTTTTATAACTGTGTATGAGCAGGTCGCACATGCGCATTTAATTTGTTTTGCGCTAATTATTTACCCGACAACGATGTGAAAAAACGGAAACGTATTATCATTTCGTTTTTGAAAACACTATATTTTGAACGCCAAAAGAGTGTTTTAATGACCTGTCATCAATCGGCCATGTGGGGGTGCTACTGAACTGAACTGAACAAAACAAAACTATTGCTGCTGAAAATGGTCAATTATTGTCATATTTTGGGCATTTGGGATCGACTTATCGGTCGGACTGGAAAAAAACATTTGGAGTAGGCTACTATATAGACTGCCAAAAGTTATAACAAAGCAAGGAGAATAGTGCAAACAACTGTCTGAGGAACAAAAGGCTTTTGTGGTTGATCAAACTAAACAAGCATTTCCAGGACAAAAATCTTGACAACATTCGTGTTTGTTCTTATAATTTCAGGTAGATCAGATAGGTGAAATATTAGGCTAATATCTTAATTAATAGGCTACTGCTCATACATATCCTGACCACCTATTAACTATAAATTTGTCAAAATAATGAACCTTTCATGGATAATACAACCTATATATGATTTAGCTGCTTCCACGGGTTTTTTCAATGGTTTAGACAGCATAAATTAGCAGAACAATGTATTCAGTAGTACATTAATTGTGCAATCCATGCTGCTGTTTACATCCGGGTACCTGACCAAATTGTGAAGTAATGCTGCCTTCACTTGCTATCGGAATGATTGTAAATTTCCTTTTAAGTTTCCTAATCAGAAATTGGACATGAATGGCCTTTTAAGTCGTATTTACTTCTGGGAAATTCTGAAATAATTATGATACCAGAGTTTCCGAGCTGGGTGAGCCATAAACTTTAAACATGGTGGAGTGCTGTTCTCACAACAACTAAACCCCTTTGTCTGGTTGCTAAAGTACTGTATTTTTCAGGCTAGATATGAACGATCATTCAAAGCATATTGTATGTTTTATAAGCACTGAAATAAGCATGTAGCCAAAACGGCTCTTACAGGAAGAATTGAAGACTGTAAAATCCCACCTTCAGACTTGAAACCACTAATCAACAGCTATGTTCTAAATAAATGGCAAGCAGAATGGGATCTGTGCTCAAACAATAAACTCTTTGAAATCCATCCTGAAGTAGTAAATCAAATATTTGCTTTAACTCAAGACATGATGAGGTTGTTTACACAAGATGTCCTATTGGACACACCAGACTTACGCATGGACATTTATTAAAAGGAGAAGATGCACTGAAATGTCAATATTGTAATTGTGCACTAAATATAAAACACATACTTTTGATATGTCCGATTTTTAATGTTATGAGACAACGTTTTTAATGGAAAAAACCTTGAAGGATTTGTTTTTAAATGTGAACCCTTTAAAAATATTAGTTTTTTAACTAAAGTGAATTTAAAAACCCTTCTTTGATGTAATTTAGCATTTTATATTCTGTATTTTTGTTGTTATTGATGTTTTTCACTGACTTCTGGCAACGGCCGTATATGTTTGCGAGTTTCCGGTCGGTGAAACGTTACTCGGGTTCAAACAAATATGGCTGTGCAAAAAAACTCAAGCTCTTCTTCTCTTATAGTGAAATCCGCTGACATTTTTTTAACTTCTCATTTTCGAATTTTAATTATTTATCGGCATTTTAGAATTGCTCTATCCTCGTTTTTAATTCTCACCAGAGCGAAGAAGCTTGATCTCAACTAACACGAACGTGCATATGCCGTTGCTGGAAGTCAATGATTTGAGTTTATAATTTTAAAAATACAAATATTTTTGTTACAAAATCCCATGGATCCGCTTCAGAAGACGTGTTAACCCCCCAGAGGCGTATGGGTTAGTTTTATGATGGATATATGCACTTTTTGGAGCTTCAAAATATCAGCCACTATCCACCACCATTATAAAGCTTGGAAGAGCCAGGATAAATTTTAAAACAACTCTGACTGTGTTCGTCTGGAAGGAGAAAGTCATATACACCTAGGATAGCTTGAAAGTAAGTAAATCATTGGGAAATTTTCATTTTTGGGATGAACTATTCCTTTAAAGCACTTGAATACGACAAGCTCATTATCATGACTTAATAAGTGGGAAATAGGCAATTTCCGATAGCATGTGAAGGCAGCATAAGTGCAAACTTATAGACCAAATGTGTAATAAGCACAATGTCACAGTTTTCACAAAATCATGTTTTATTGTTTATTTACAGATATTATGGTTTCTGCTTGAATTGTGAAGATTCATAGCCTATAATGAACATCTTAGATAAGGGAGTCCACTCCATTACAATGACACCAGGCACTAGTTGATGTTCACTTCACCCTGATCTGCATTTGTTAAACAACCTAAAATGCAGACTAATTAAATAACACTTAAAACAATCAGTGATAAATTAAGAATCACATTAAAAGGATTCTGATAGTAGGTAGATTAATGGGAGGTGGCTCATGTAAATTTCCTGTTTTAACTTTTCGTTGTACTTTGCTGAGGAAGTCACAGAGGACATTGTTAGTGCCGTCAACTCAATTACCCCTCATCAAAACTTAAAAAAAAAGGAAGAAAGACACACGGTGAGAACAGGCTAATTAATCCAATAATGACAGTACGTGTTGAAATGTGACCTGAATGGATGATGATGTGATGGGAAATTAATGCATCCTGACACCAGCAGTGTTATTTTTTTTTTTTTTTACACGATTTACTCCATAATTAATCCATTCTTCTTCAAAAGGAATCTAATTTACATAGCCGGTGTTTTTATTTTCTCTGTGCAATCCTCTGTTGGTTTTTCCTACACGGGACTTAAAAATCTTCTCCTCCTACTCACAATCTGGCCATTCCACTGTGGGATAATTAGCTCCAAATTGTGGACTTTAAAAATGTAGAACGAAATGGGATGAGAATCCCGTGGAGATACAAGCAGGCATTGTAATGAGGTTAGCTGGGACGTGAATCAGCATTGGCATGCAGAGATCTGTGAATGAATGTCGACGTGAGCCTGTGGTGGTGATGGTGCATATATCAACACCATCATCATTGAAGAGGTCAAAAGATAGTCTTGGCTTCAAAAACGGTTCATAAATAAATAAACATTTAAAAATAGCCTTAAGGTGCGTACATCTAAAGTCGAGGTTGACATTTCCGTATGTTTCCTGACCTGGCATCGGTGATTTGGCAACTTGTTTGTAGTATTTGAAAGTCAGTAGCAGACCAAAGGGTGAGAGAACAACAAACACCAGTGGGATCAAAGCTAATCCATCAAAGTGTGTTGGTCGAGTAAATTAGTCTGGGACGGAAAGATAACTTCATATTAGGTCTGCTCATTATACTCTCTGTCTGCTCAGGCCTTACATAATTGCATATTCTGATGCATGTCTCTTCGAATATAGATGCTTTTGTGGAAAATCTGTCGTTCATTTAGAATGTCTATATTTCATCCCCCTTTTTAAAAGTAGCATTGCATGTTTTTGTAGTAATACTGGTTGTCAGTTAGAATTTCATGCAATGAGTCTAGACTTCCAGACACCAAAGATTTTTTATAGTAAATATGTTTCCTTTCTTATTTAATTTTATTTTTTAATTAAGGCTGTGTAAAGATAAAATCATATCGACTCTATAGAGTGTTTTCACAACGCGTCATCAGTCGGCCATATTGGCAGCACTGAACGTTAACAATGCCACTGAACTGAACAAAACTTGCATATTTTGCTGATTATTGCTGCTGAAAACGGTCAATTATTGTCATGCTTTGAGCTGTACTAAGTGTTCGAGCTGGAAAAAAAACATTTAGAGTACTGTAGACCAGTGGTTCCCAACCACGATCCTGGAGGCCCCCCAACACTGCATGTTTTCCATGTCTCCTTAATTAAACACACCTGATTCAGATCATCAGCTCATTATTAGAGACTCCAAGACCAGAAATGAGTGTGTCAGATAAAGGAGAGATGCAAAATGTGCAGTGTTGGGGGGCCTCCAGGAACGTGGTTGGGAACCACTGCTGTAGACCGCTAAAAGTTATAACAAATCAAGGAGAAGAGTGCAAAAAACTGTCTGAGGAACAAAAGGCGTTTGTGGTTGGCCAAACTGAACCAGGAATTCCAGGGCAAGATTCTTGACAACATTCATGTTTGTTCTTATAATTTCTGGTCAGGTAGGTAAAATATTAAGCTAATATAAGCTCATAATTAATACTGCTTGTACATCTGTAGCACCTATTAACTTTTTTTTCTCAAAATACTGTGCATTTTCCTGCTTGCTAAATCCTTCTCTATATGATTTAGCAGTTTGAAAAAAAATTGAAAAAAATGTCCCTGCATGACTTTTATATCATCTGATATAGTTAATATCACACAAAGTATGATTTCTCCAAATTGTAGCTACGACTGCAAATTTGATACCGATTTGTTAAAACAGTCCAAATAAACAAGACGCTAATATTAATTGACTTTGTTTTTCTCTATTTCGTCAAAGAAAATAGTTTCAAACAAAGCCACAGCAGAACTGATTTGAGTCACTGTTGCACACAACAGTGTTTCGCTACTGAATCAAACGGTTGTTTTAAACCAGTCAAACCAGATTTGTCGCCATCTATTGACGATTTTAGGCTTATTTTTAAAGTATATTTTCACTTTTTCCTTTAAAAATAATTTCAAATATCAGTATTGAACATTTTGTTTTTTAAAAAATTATTTACCCTGATAGCACGTGTACATCACAAAGACGTCTATTTGACGTCCACATTTACATCGGGAAGACATATTCTTGTATTTTGAGTGTTTGATCATCTGCAATACGTCTGCATAGGATGTTTCCTATCAGATGTCAAACAGACGTTTATTTTATATCTTTAAGATGTTTATGATTTAGAATGTATGTAAAATTGTATTATTTAGCCTAATAGTTATTTGAATTAAGTGCCTATTCTAAACATTTATTGGATTATTTTATGTAAGTTATCAGCAAGTGAACAAGCTGCAGCAAAACTCAAGAAAATAATGTTTTGTTTAGCAGTGTATTGCAGTCTGTGCGTTCCTCTTTGTGTAGCCTAATGAATTCAAGCACAATATCGAACGGAGAAAAATATATTTCTCACTTTTAATCAATTAGGCTGCCAGACAGATTTGTCCACTTTATGTTTAACGTGCGTGTTTATGTGTGTGTGTGTGCGAACCCTTTCAGTTCATTCCTAAATAGCGCAAGCTCAGCTTCCATAGGAATGGATTAAAAACGCTCGGGTCCCGCGTTCTGCTCCGCTCCAGATCATGTATTTTCTAATCTACAGCACCGCGACAGGATGCTGCACCTGTTTGAAAAAGGCGGCCGAGGCGGCAAAAACACAACCAGTGTAACGAAAGAGGGGGTCCGATAGGGGGCATGGAGAGATGTCGCTGCGTGTTATAGCTATAATATTCCTGTTGGTTTAAAAGGTCGGCCAGCGGGGGCTCCCTTAAAATGCGGTGCCCCAGGCATTTGCCTGCCCGATTGCTAGGCCTCTGTCCCGCATTAAACAGTTTGTGTAAGTAAATGCATCTAAATTCAGATGCAGATTTTGTGCCACTCTCTTTTGTGCCTCCTTTGTTGATAATGATTTAATTTGACTGGTAACAGCCCCATAGTGTCTTAGTAAATGTATTTATTGATTAAATTGAAAAATTTGACACAAAAGATGATGCATACATTTAATTAGGTTCGTAAAAATGTCCTTATAATGGTAAAAAGGCCCATAAAATGATGTCAAATATGAAGAAAATCAAAAGCTTTTGGAGTCAGCTGTCCAAGGCAGTCCTAAACCTGCCAAAACACCAGCACAATAACACACATTTAGCAAAATATCGTCTAATTATCGATAACGATAATTAAAAGCAAATCTTTCATTTTGATTATAAGTTTTTAAATATAAAATTTTTTATATTAAATAATATTTAAAATTAATGTCAGTATTAATAATGGCTAAGTAATAGATTAAATGAATTTTAGGGTGTGTGAATTTGCCTTCTTTCTGGTTTCACTTCATTTGAGTCCACTAGAGTGCACTGTTACATCACACTCACTGTATTCAAATCGGCTTCATTGTGCAGCACGTTATTGTTTCACTGCCTATCGGTCTCGAAATTTAATTAAATATTACAGATTTTTTAGCTCCTATGTGCCTCAGACGTTTATTATGGCACAATTGGCCATTACATGTTTGCACACAAAGCATAACATTTTCAATTTCAATAACCACACACTGACTCCTGCTGTATAATGAATGCATCATGAGTCACTGAATCATGAAATCAAAGCGTTTCACTGCCTGCAGAGGAAAGGCAAGCTCAATACCCCACCATGCCCACCGTGGGATTCGAGATTCAGCTGCAGCTACCGTTTATATTTCTTTTTTAACTTCTTTTTTAAAAAGCACTGCTGAAAAGGCAGCACTCGAATGTATGTGTTGGCACACATATTTGGAAAAAGCCAGAAAATCCAACAGCATTTTACATCTAACAATCTAACACTACTGTGATAAATAATTCACAGATTAGAATCAAAGACAGTGACAAACTTTGATGACTTAAATGAACATGAACAGATTCTGACAGTCAGTATTAACAGAGAGAAGTTCCTCAGTGGGCTAGCATGTCAGTTTCACCTGTTTTGAAAATCTGACCTAACTACTCAAAATACAAGCAGTTAAAGCTGTCATCTTTACAACATGAGTTAAGCATCTATTAGGATGTGCTATCACTGCAATAAATATGATGAAAACATTTGTAGCGTGTCTGTATCCTTAAATGAAAGGACGTGTAGGCCCTATATAGTGTGGGTATAGTAGGTTTTGAGTATGGCTTGTCTGCATATTTTGTGTGAAAGTGAAAATGGAGAACAGGGGTGGGTGGCGGGGGCGACACAGAACGATTCATGGCTTCAAGTCAAAACGCTGAGCCCTCAGGGATGGAACGGCCTCTCACGCCTCTCTGGTGCTGCTTTATCTGCACTCAGCTCTTTCATAAGCCATCGTGCTGTAGGGTCACATGGTGCAGATGACCAAACATCATGGTTCACATTAATTCACAACTACTATAGTTTTTTCTTGATAGCTTGATTGAGTGCCTCTTAATGTGTAACGTACAGCTGTTACCCAGTACCAGAATTGTTTCTAGACTAATTGAATGGATTCATGCAGGTTAAGCAAGACATGTTTTGGCAAAATTGCAATACGGATTGATTCCAATTACAGCATGTCAACACAAAATGTAGTTGTTCAGCCCACAGACTTGCCTTGGGGCATTATAATGTCTAACTTTTTTCCTCTGCAAAATATGTAATTTAGTAGTAGCATGAAACCATGGGATTTTTAAAATACCATAATATCATGATATTGCTGGCATAATTGATCCAAACAAACACGGATAAAGTGGCTGTCAGCAGGGATTCTCACTTTATTGGTGTTATGTTAAAAAAGTGATCCATATAAACAGTAGCAGCAAAGTGCTGCAAGCTGTTAATAATGTTCATTATGTACAATAGCACTTAAGAAGACAGGTAGGGTCACATAAACTGTTATTTAATGACAATTACACGCTCATTTGAGCAGAATGATCACAAATTGCACTTAGACTGTATGGTTTATTTTGTTGCATCACTTTTATGTAGCAGGCTTAGAAATGTTTTCATGAGAATTTTTTTTCAACAAAAAGATTTCCTCCCTTTGTTTTAGACATAAATGTAATTATATTTGGTTAAACATAATTGCATGCTTTTTTTTCCAGAATAAATAATGATTTTGATGAAGATGACTGCCTCACTATTTCTCTTATATATGTGACCTTGGAACAAAAAATACATTGTATGGGTCAAATTGATTGATTTTTGTTTTATGCCAAAAACCATTAGGATATTAAGTAAAGATCATGTTACATTAAGTTATTTTGTACTTTTCCTACTGTAAATATATCAAAAACTAATTTCTGATTAGTAATATGCATTGCTAAGAACTTCATTTGGACAACTTTAAAGACAACTTTTTCAGTATTTAGATTTTTTTGCACCCTCAGATTCCAGATTTTCAAATAGTTGAATCTACCATCCTATCCTAATGAAGCTTATATATTCAGCTTTCAGATTATATAAATTATGATATATATGACTGTTTTTTGGTCCAGGGTCACGTAGTGGTATGCAGTGTCGTTCTGGATTTTTTTTTTTAAATAAATGTAAATTCATGTTCATGTCACATTTTTTTTGGTTAAATAAACACTAGGCTACTTACACTACCAGAAGTATTATTACACTGACAATGTAATTGACCCTACTAAACAGCTTGATTGACAGGCGATCTAACCAATCATGTCTCAGAATCCGCCATTTTGTCTGACAAACAAATCACACAGCATAGTAGATTAACAAAAACCTCAAAAATTTTGTTTATTAATGTCTTTTTATTAAAACCAAGTATAAATCTCATAAGTTTAGTGTTTTAAGCAGTTCACATTTATTCCAAAATAACTCAAGGCAGTAACAATTTAAACTATATATTTTGTGTATTTTATTTATGAACTGATGTTCAGCTCTTCTTTTTAATAATAAACTATAGGAGAGCTCGGTAAACAAGGTCATAGAAGCGGAGATGTGTACACTTTTAATTTTTTTTAAAAAACCCACAGATCATGTTTTCAGGCCATCTGAAGTTTGATTTTGATTTGACAAAGTGGCCACATATAGGTTTGTGAGGTGTTTACTTCATTTTTAGTAGCCTTCCATTAACGCCACTATGGCCACGTACACACTGCAGCTAAATTCAGTTGTCAATTCACCTTTTACTCCTTAATCGCGTTATGTACACACATAATTCACTAAAATACGGGAGTCACAACCGCATTAACTCCTGAAAAATGCAGGCAGAGACAAAAGCATTTACAGAAATTCTATGCAGTGTGTACGGAACCGAACTGAACAACTAGTTGTTAATGACGTATCTAAACGCGCTTCTGTACCTGAGATGCAAGAAAATAACGGTGAAATAAGTCTTATCCTTAGCTTGGACACGGGGCTAGGCTAATTGCGTTTACGAGCCCTGCAGTGAAGTATGAGTGTTGCCAGATCTTCATAGATAAAAAACAACAAACAAGGACAAGCGCAAAACTAAAACACCCAAATGCTTTATGTTTTATAACACAAAAAATGGTCATCAGTGGTAGTTTAGTTAAAATGGCAGATACTAAACGGCTAAATTCTTATTCACTCCTGCAAGACAGCAAACTGTTGCTATGGTTACAAATGCAGGAGTGGCTGTTCCATACACACATGGAACTATTACGGGACTCACTCCCGCATTTAAATGCCGTTGTCACTCCTGAAACTTGCAGTGTGTACGTATGCTAACACGCACGAACACGAGAGGCGAGGTTTATGGTATGAACCAATCACAGCCGATCATAACCAGTCATATCCAATCATATCGGGGCTCAGAGGAGGTGAGAGAAAAGCGGACTCAAGATGTACTGTAAATTTACCTGCTTTGTAATATTTGCGTCGTATTTATGTACTATGGCACCCGCTGTTTCTCCAAATGATAAAAAAGTAATTTATGTAATATTATTATTTAATATTTAATTAATATATATTTAAATATAATGTTTAAATGAATTTAAACATATCAAATGAGGCACATGGATAAGTGCATGGTGCGACAGACAAATAGGCATGCCATAACGAGATCTGCCTGTGTTTGCGTGCAGGCTTTTCAACACAGGCTTGCATGATCAGGAAAAACGAAAACACCTGGTTTCAGCATCTATAACTGTAACAGCTCTTTGCCAGGGGACATTTTCATTTGCAAATAATGAGTCTACTTGACACAATACTGTCTCTATTTTTTGGGTCTAGCGAAAAAGTGTTTTCTAAATTCACTTTAGACCAGATAGGTGTGATGTGACTAGCAGATAGCACTGCTGGCATCTTGAGTGGTTTATAATCCTGTTTCCTGAACTGGCACTTAGACAGGCCCAGTCACACTGCATGTGGATTATCCAGATTTATGAGACATCCTCTTCACTGCACTGGAAGAATGTGGTCCTCAGTTTTAGATAAAAACCCTAGATGGTAGGAACAGACAGCATGAGGAATCACTTTATGAGGTGGGAGCAGAAGCCTATACATCAATCGTGTCTTAACACATTAGCCTTATCAGAAAAAAAGGTCTGAAGGTGTCCACTGGGAATGTGAGAGAAAAAACGACCTGAGGATGTAACGAGGACAGGAATTAACAGAGACAGCAAGTAAACATATACAAATAACACATAATTGCGAACAGGTTGAAATCATTAAAACAGACTCTAAATCTTAATAGTACAGTGATAATGACCTCTGGTGTTGAGGCAGTAGCATTACATCTATGACAATTTGCTAATGCTTTGATCTGTAGCACTTTTTGAAAGTGGTGTGGTTCATATTTATGAACCTCTTTAATACATTAAAAATCTGGTCAACAGTAGCTTTAGTTTTACCAGAGGGAAATGTGGTTTATGGCCTGGAATAAGAATGAGGTGGAACTTTACTGCATTGTGTTGAGCCTGCATTTCAACAGACATCTTAACTGTGCAAGACGATTGCAATTTATCCTGCTTATTCGTTACATTGGGTGTTCATAAAATGTTATTCATCCATCAAAGATAAATTGACTCCACAAACAATTCAAAGTGTAGTGTTTTGTGTAAGTGTAACTGATTACCAACTAATCCGATTACACTAATTCACTCATAAAAATACTGCTAAAAGCATTAGTGAATGCCTGAATTTATGATTTGCCAAGCTGATATAACAGAGATGTTATACCAGTTCAGAGAGACTCCCTCCCTATAAAAATTCTGAGCAGATGCATAAATCTGTTTGAAATTAAATCAAGAGGCTTGGATGGATGCCAGAGCACGCTATTGCGCTCATGGTCTCATTAGACATGTAATTGTTGAGAAGACTATTCTCTTACAGGCTGGTTCACACTGTGAACAAAGGGTTAACACACTGATCAAAACTTAAAGGCTTAAAGGAGAAATGTGTAATATAATATTTAAGTGATGTGATATACATAGGCCTGATAGAGAGTTTACACTTATGCTACGATTGCGCTGCCATATTGACGATACTCAACATTAATTGGTTAATGTACTACTGAATACATTGTTCTGCTGTCTAAACCACAGGAAAAAATGTGTGGAAGCTGCTAAATCATATAGAGATGGACTTAGTAAGCAGGAAAGGGCGCAGACTAGAGGTAAAGATACATACGAGCAGTAAAAATTAAGATATTAGCCTAATATTTCACCTACTTGACTGGAAATGATAAGAACAAACAAATGTTGTCAAGATTCTTGCCCTGAAAATCCTGAAAACGGTATCACGTTGCAATAAATTTGCAGAGACACAGTGTTTACACTTTTTTTTTTAGCGAAAACAACCTACAAATGGCTTACTTTTAGCTGTCTCTGCCTATTAAGCTGACATTGGAGAAAATATTTCAACATCGAAAAAATTACACACTTCAGCTCTTACAAACCTTTGCCCTTGGGGTCATCGGAACGTCTGCAGCAGTAAGAGGTGTGAAAAGTGATGATACAGTAGATGTGAGACTGGATAAATCTCACCCTGTGGCTGATGTAAACTTAATTTCTCTCAGAAGAAAAAAAAAAATGCACTGCGCTGTGAAATCATCATCAAGAAATGCTCCGCTACACCATAATAGGTTGTGAAAGCAATCGTTGCCCTTTAGCATTAAATTCAGGTTATCACAGAGAAAGTATGAGGGGGGAATGCTGACTCGACAGCTTAGAATGAATTAGGACCCGTTAGCTTTGTGGAAACCACTGAACTGAATGTGATAACTTTTCTTTTGCTAATTTAAAGCCAGAGAACAGGCGAAACTCAACCCTGGACTTAAGAAGTTAATGGGCCAAGCTAAAGGTAAATCTGCCAATGGGAAATCTGGGCTGAAAAGTGTTCATTCTCCTGAACAATCATGTGAAGACTAGAGTAATGGCTGCTAAAAAGTCAGCTTTGCATCACAGGAATGAATTAAATTTCTTAAAATTACACTACAGACAAAATGACATTTTACTTTATTTTAATGTAAATTTTGGTCATAAGAGACTTACTTCAAAAACATTTAAAAAAATAAAAATAAAAACTTTTGAGCAGTTGTAAATATATTTTTGGTTTCTTTTTTTTCCTTTTGTCTTTTCCCCCCCTTTTTTGCAAGCATATATACAGTTAAAGTCAAAAATGTACATACACCTTGCAGTAAAAAATGTTTTACAAAAATAAGAGGGATCATACAAAATGCTTGTTATTTTTAATTTAGTACACAGCTGTTTTTTGTTTAGTGATAGTTGTTCATGAGTCCCTTGTTTGTCCTGAACAGTTAAACTGCCTGCTGTTCTTCAGAAAAATCCTTCAGGTCCCACAAATGCTTTGTTTTTTTCAGCATTTTCAACGATGTATGTTGAATGATTTTTTTTTTAGATCCATCTTTTCACACTGAGGACAACTAAGGGACTCCTTAGAGAAGGTACAGAAGGTTCAGATGCTCACTGATGTTCCAGAAGGGAAAAACAATGCATTCACTTTTTGAATTTGAAGATTTGTACATATTTCTTATTTTGCTCAAATATCATATTTCTTTTATTTAGTGCTCCCCTACAGAGGCTACAGAAGATACTTATGTTCCCAGAAGACAAAATAAGTTAAATTTACCCTAATTTTAAAATTCAAAGTTTACATGCATTGGGTTTTCTTCTGAAGCATCAGTGAGCATTTGAACCTTCTGTAATAGTTGCATATGAGTCCCTCAGTTGTCCTCAGTGTGAAAAGATGGATCTCAAAATCATACATTAATTGCTGGAAAGGGTTCAAATACACAAAACTGCTGAAAAAACAAAGAATTTAAGGGACCTGAAGGATTTTCTGAAGAACAGCAGGCAGTTCAAGACAAACAAAGGACTCATGAACAACTATCACTAAACAAAAAACACAGCTGTGGATCAGGTAATTATGAATCAAGTGTATGTAAACTTTCGAAAGGGGTCATTTTTATAAATTCAACTATTATTTTTCTCTTGTGGACTATATGTAAATGTTTTTATGTGAAATATCTTATTCAGGTCAGTATTAAATAAAAAATAACATGTATTTTGTATGATCCCTCTTATTTTGCTAAAATAATTGTAATTATTATAATTCAATAACTTTTTCTCATTCACAACAAATATTTTTAGCTTTTCTTGTATTGTGGTGTATATTAGTGATGAACCTCAAAAAATAAGGAAAGAATAGATAAATGCTGCTGTTGATGTTTACTGAAGCTATTTGGTGATTCCAAAACTATTTTGTTGTAAGCAAGAGTAGGAGAGCATCCACATTATGTGCTTTTTTAGATTGTACAGTAATTGCTGTCACCTGTCATTGAGCTTTCCTGTCTTTTTCTGTGAGTTTCTTTTATGCTGAACTATACACCCCCACCCCCTGCTTTGAGACATTGTTCCTCTCCGTTTAATGACAGAATGAGGAGAAACATTTCCAAGCATCGATCCTGACAACATATCACATCAATTTCCCTTTTCCAGTGAGTTTGTTGTTGTGAAGTATTTGTGGAGCCAGTGTAGCGTGGTATATAAACCGCTTCATAAGCTCATCCCTCCTGGGAGCTGGCCAGGGAATGAGACTTGGTTTGTACATGCTGTCATTGGGTGCTGCGGAGGCGGTGGGTGGCACACAGCTCGACACTCAGGGCACTGCAGTGCCAGCACCAGACTGTCCTGAAACCTTCTGCCCTCGTCTAATTCACATTACTCAGAGGCCCAAAACGAGAGCCCTCGCTCTGTCACATCCTTACGTAAGCCCTGAGTTTTTTTACCCTATACATGTCAGAATTGGGCTTGAGGCTTTACCATATGGTGCTCTCGCTTTCCACAGTCTATCCGCTCAGCCACAGGCTTCGGGCTCCAAAACTTCAACCTTCACAGGAACTCCTGTCCCCCACAATGAAGGAAACTGCCCTGTGCGGTACGGGCAGACAGACAGCAACAGGAATGCCGCTGACATTTTGTCAAGAGAATGGCGCGGCATCGAGCACATGGCACGGTCTCCAGGCTTTCCAAGAAGCTGCCAGGACAAGAGTGGGCGACACTAGATTGCAAAGTACCTGACAGCTTACTTTCAAGTCTCCTGTGAGCTTACAATGTTAGAGACCGGTCTTGCCTTGTCGAGATGATGGCATTAGGAGAGTGCTGTAGGTGGTGATCGAGCAATGTTAGCCTGAGTTTTAAATGGCATTTCTCTTCCTCACTCCCTTCTTGACAGGTCTCAAGCAGGGACAGTTAATAATTCATGCAGTTGTTGCCTCAGTTTCTTTTTGCTATTACAGTTGCAGCCCACTCATTTTACTATGGCTCATCGTTTTCTACTTATGTGTCTTCACAGGAAATGACCTCGGCTCTTATACAAGCTAAACAGGCTGCATATTTTAGGCAATTTAAAATAGGCACTTCTTGCCCTTTAACTTTTTCTTCAGCTGAATTCTAAAAAAACAAAGTATGCAATTCAAGTGCAATCACTGAAACAACTGTAATACAGCACTTGAGTATTTACATGTTTTATATAATTGAATAAAATGTAAATTAAATTATTCATGCTTGCTATAATTAGTTATAATTAGGACCAGGTTCAACTTAACAGAAGGCATGCCTTCCTGCAATTAAAGATTTATCAAACAAAATGAGGAACTGTCCCAGTGGACTACTTGCAGGCAATTAAAACTCAAAAAGCAGTGAGTAGTCTGACATCAGGCAGCAGTGCAAGAGGTATTTGAATAAAACATTTATTGTACATGTCTTTTTTAGTCACATTTATAAGTTTAGAGCTGACAGCTTGTCTCCCCCCAGAAAGTGCAGTACAGAGAGATATTTTTGTTTTGCTTTATTTATGCATTTGTATATTTTAGTGCTCTGTATATTCACCGTTTTCATTATGTTGAACAAATTTGCTTACTTGTATGGTCTTTTCTGTCCAGTCACTGCTTAGATCAACATCTTAAAGGATTATTTCATTTCCGGAATAAAATGTTTTTGATAACTCACTCCCATATCATCCAAAATGCTAGTGTGTTTTTTTCATTCGCAAAGAAATTAAGTTATTTTTAGTAAAACACTCCAGGATTTTTCTCCATATAATGGACTTCAATGGGAGCCAATGGGTTGAAGGTTCAAACTGCAGTTTCAATGCAGCTTCAAAGGGCTCTACACGACCTCAGCTGAGGAATAAGGGTTTTATCTAGAGAAACGATTGATAATTTTCTTGAAAAATTAAGATGAAGTCAAAAGTTTACATATGTAGCATGTCTGGACCCGTCACCCATCGCCCAAGAACCACGCAACGACCTGGTAGTGAGATCCAGTGACTTTTAATCTGAGAGAAAAGAAGAGAGGTCATCAGTGGATCGAAATACATCGGCTTCTCTCACTCTGGTCACACTCAGCGGCATTCATGGAGAGAAGCGATCAACCCACGCGTTCGTCAGCTTCACATATATCAGACTGACGATAACGTACTCACGCGAGGGGAAACTCCGGAAGTGTTCCACTAATGACGCTTCCTCAGGCAGCAAACACAGAAGAAAAGTTTGGCTACATTACTTATAATTTGTGAATTTTAACAAGAACAAAATTTTGTGAAGTTCAGTAACTCATTCTTATTACAAAACACAGTAGAATTAGAACATAATATAAACAGTAAATAAAACCAAATAATAATACAGTATAAAAGAGAAAGAAAAAACAGAACAAGTCAGATCAAATCAATGCATTTTTCACACCAGTTACACATACACCTTGCAGAATCTGCCAAATGGTAATTATTTTACCAAAATAGCAGGGATCATACAAAATGCATTTTATTTTTTTATTTAGTACTGACCTGAATAAGATATATCACATAAAAGACATTTACAAAAGTTTACATACACTTGATTCGTAATACTGTGTTGTTACCTGAATGATCCACAGTGGGTTTTTTTTGTTTAGTGAAAGTTGTTCATAAGTCCCTTGTTTGTCCTGAACAGTTAAACTGCTCGCTGTTCTTCACAAAAATCCTTCAGGCCCCACAATTCTTTGGTTTTCCAGCATTTTTGTGTACTGTGTAAAAACACAGGATTAAGAGTGAAGCGTATGTAAACTTTTGAACGGGTTCATTTTTATAAATTCTATTATATTCTCTTGTGGATGTAAACGCCTTATTCAGGTCAGTACTAAATAAAAAAAATACCATGTATTTTGTGTAATCCCTCTTATTTTGGTAAATGATTAACATTTTGCAGATTCTGCAAGGTGTATGTAAACTTTTGACTTCAACTGTAAAAATGTATATACGTTTTAACCACAAATGCTTGTCTTGCACTTTACGTTGACGTTGGAAATCTCATGCATGACGTAGGCAGAAGTACCGACCCAGTGTTTACAAAGCGAATGTGCAAAGAAGTCAAATGCTCTTTACAAAAAAGTTTTTCACCCAACCCTAACTTTTTAAACCACAGTACACAGACAAAGATTACCTGATTACGCATCAAGTCTTGCATCGCAGAGCCAGTGCAAGACGTGCATTTGTGGTTAAAAAGTATATACATTTTAATTTTTTTTTTAAAGAAAACTGCTGTTAGTTTTACTAGATAAAACACTTATTTCTTGGCTAGGATTGTGTAGAGCTCTTTGAAGCTGCATTGAAACTGCAATTTGCACCTTCAACCTGCTGAACTCCATTGAAGTCCACTATATGGAATGTTTATTTCAAAAAACTTATTTTCTTTGCGACTAAAGAAAGAAAGACATGAACATCTTGTGCATGGAGGTGAGTAAATTATCACTTTTTTTTTTTATTCTGGAATAAAGTTTTTTTTGTGATCCTGTATATTCAACAACATAGTATGACCTGATTTATCTGCACGAATTCTCCATTATAGATAAGATTGTGTAGTTTGTTCTGTATGAAAATGTGCTTGCAAGCAATTGGCTTTGTTTATTTTGCCACCCATTAAATGTACACGATTAACGTCTTGTCTGTTCTAACGTAGTGTAGCTTTTGTCTCAAGTCACGCTTCATACTGAATAATGAATTAAATTCCTTATAGATTCACAATTCTCTGTTCTGTTCTCATGGGATGATATACTAAAGGACATATTTAAATGCCTTGAGTGGGAGTGTTGCGGGAAGCCTTCACTGCTTGTATTTGCATGAGCGAGCAGAGAACTTTTTGGACAGGAACGGCATAGCATTTGGCATGCAACCCTGAAACAATTTTTATTCTGCAGCATTGTGGGAGGAACCCATTTGAATGCATCTTGTGTAATGTTTGATCTGACAGGCAACATGCTGATGTGCATGGATATGCAGTCAATTGGTTTTGGCACCGACGGACTTACAGGTGCTTGATGAAGATAGATCAGAGAAGACATGCTGTTTCTACCTCAAATAAGTTCTGGATTTTTTTTTTTTTTTTTTGAGCTAGTTAACTTACCTTCTCAAAACTTCAATAGCCTACAGCCAAACGTACACATTTTCAGCTCTGAAATATACCATGAAAACATCCATCAATTTCAAAAAGAAAATCTCTTACAATCAGATCTATCTGCCTGTTGGCAGTCAGACATTGGAGAGCAGCAGTAAGCGGGTTTATTATGAAGACCTGCCAGTTCCGTGGGTGCTGGAACTGGAGCTTCCCCCGAAATTGCAGTATCGAGCACTAACAACCCGCTAGAAGAAGCGAATGCATTTCTGCACTCGATACCGCATTATTCCCTAGAGTGCTCTGGTATAATCTATGTATGATGCAATGTCAAACATGTCTTATTTACCAGAAGTAAGTGGGCGAGCATGTGAAAATACATTTTCATGCCTCAAAGGAAATAACCTCTTGGTCAAAGTGACATGACATATAAAAAAAGAGATGACAGGCAGGGTTTACTTACATGTGGCATAAATAGCCTATGGAGATTAGTAGTATGATGTGCCTGTGTGATAATTACATGCCACTGTGATTCAATGTATATTTTCCAATGCCACTTTTCCAAGCCTGTTCCCTCCAATCACCACTGAATCATCACTGATAGGTTCTTCTCCTATGGGCACAGCGCAAAATGTGTCTGGGATGCAACCAGTAGTTCAGACTGACTGCTGTGAAGTAGTTGCGCATCACTGACGGATTCCAGCGCCTTGAAAACCGCTGAAAGTCACGTCTTTCTATTCACAGAACTAAATGGCTCGGACTTACAACCGATACAACATATGCAGATGAGTGATTCGATGTTCTGAGCGTTTGGGAAATGCAAACGACTGCCCGACTTTAAATGTAAGTACGCAGTTAGTCATATGTGATATGATGTGCGTTTATGACTTTGAATGAAATATTTTGATGTGTGAAAACATGCAAAGTCGGGACTGTACGATGGATTGCGCGGTAATGTTTATTATCATCGTTTATTGGGGAAAAAAGCGAAACAATATTTTTAAAATCAACTGATTTTGAAAATCGTTTAATTAGAAGACGCTAAACAGTTTCAACTCGCTTCTTTTATATTGTAGAGGACGATGTGTGGCTATAACTACATTTAAAGAGCGTTTTAAAATTAATGTGAATAGTTAGATTTTTTATTGTGTTTGTGTTTAGGGTATAATTACACTTCCACTGTGACAGAGCGTCAGATTTAACCCTTTCAGTCCTGAACTTGAAGTTCAAGGGACAAAAATATCAGTTTACAATAATGTTTTATAGTTTTCATAAGTATACACAAATTATTCAGACACCAGATATACTTTTTTATATTTATTTACTAGTATGTGCAGGACACTATAGTTAATTTATGTAAGTGAGGATTGCAAAAAAAAAAAAAAAAGTAAACTGTGCCATTCATACAGTGGACTACCAGTAAAATTGATAAAAAATTTTGATTTGACACTTTGACCTGACCATGTTTTGTTACATACAGTACCTTTCTATCAAATGTATCAGACATTATCAAGATGAATTTGTTCTGACACAGTTTAGCTCTTGAGCTCTCATCATATTGTATTACCATTTTCTAAACTATAGCAAATAAACTGTAATAATGTGAGAAATTTTAAAGGTGTCTGAATAATTTTTGGTTTGACTGCAATTAATTTGTGATATGAATTTGTTCTTGTCATATTTTATTACCATTTTCTTAACTATAAAGGTATACTATACACACACACAACCCAAAGGTTTGGTAAGGTTAAATTATTAAGTAGGTATGGTCTGAGAATATTCTGGTTCAAATTTACTGAAGATTGCATTAAATATGCATTATTGGATTATTGTTTTGTCTTTTGCTTGCACTTGGAATCATTGCGATAATCCAAACATCTTTTAAAGCCTTACAGCTTTTAAAACTGTCGAACGAATGTAGCTTTAAGATATTAAAATGACAAATATTGTAATTTTACTCCATGTGCCATCTTTTTATGCCTTGTGTCATGCATGGGCCACCATGCTTAATTTTATTAGAAGATTGCTTTGTAGGCACTCACCAGAAGTGATGTGGACTGGAACGAATACTGTATCTGAATGGGTTAAAGTAGGCATACATTAAGGCCCTCGAATTGAGATTATATTGACGTCCTCAAGTGACACGAAGGCTTATTGTTAACGATCACTGTTTGTTGCTATCCATTACTATACTGTGGCCTGAAAAACTATGAGAAACTGCAGATTTTAATTTTGCTATTAGCTGAGGGCTTAAGGCTAGGCTAAGCTCTACATTGGTTTTCAAATCAGCATGTCTTATGTTCTCTGTTAGCTGGTAAATGATCAGTTGTGTAGAAAGCTGTTTATCTTTGGTGCCATGAGATGCCCAGATAATCTCTATCAAAGGCAGGACTGTAATATTTACCCTGTACACAAACTTTGTCTCTCTCTTCCGCATCCATATTTTATTATTTACAATATTCTGATGAGATGTTTTCCCTGTTACATCATACACACACATAAACTGCAGAAAAATAAACATATCTTTTCAGCAAATTATAAGTCCAAGGAAGGCTGTAAAAATAAAATGGTTCGCATTATGCTGCTGTTTTGCTTTCATGATTAATTCAGAAGGTTCTCATGGAGATATTTTTGAGTTAGTCAAAGAACAGTAATTGGACCTTGCCGTTGCGAGATACAGAAATCAGTCATTCACTGACCTAGATTCTTGCTGAGATATCTGGTGTTTGAAGTCAATATAGCAAGAAGGTGTGCAATAAAGAAAATAGCTGAGGCTCTTTGCTTTGTAGATGGATGTAGCTTAGCACTGCCAGACCAGCCATCAGATCTCCTAATTATACTAGAGTTTAAAAGTGAGAAGGGGACAGTAAGATGTTTTTTTTTTGGTGGGGGGGAAAAAGGAAACATTTTATTTAGCAAGGATAAGGCAATTAAAATGATCAAAAGTGACAGTAAGGACATTTTATAAACAAATGCTTCTAAACTTTCTGTTTTTAAAGAGTCCTAGGAAAAAAAAAAAAAAAAAAAAAAAAAAAAACTAAAGCACAGTTTAAAAAAAAACAGCTTTCAGTAAAATATTAAATAAAGAAAATACAGTTTCAGCATTGATTATAATAAGTAATGCTTCCTGCACACAAAATCAGCATATTTGAATGATTTATGAAGGATTATGTGACACTGAAGACTGGAGAAATGATTGCTGACAATTCAGTTTTGCCATTACAGGAATAAATTACATTTTAAAATAAATACAAATAGAAAACAGCTTTTTTAATAAGTATGGAAGCTTGTTTTAGCAACAGGATTAAAAATAAAAATGGTAAATGTGACGTTTTATCTAACAATTAAGACTATTATAAAGTCAGAAATCGTTGCAAATACCTTTTTTTATTCTGTGACAGACAAAAAAAACAAACAAACAAAAAAAAAACTGAATTGTGAGATATAAACTCCGAATTCTGAGTAAAAAATCAGAATGGCCATATGTAAACTCAGAATTGTGATGAAAAAAGACAAAATTGCGAGATGTATAATTTTTTTTTTCTAGAATTCTCTTAAAACTGTAGCGGAAAAACAAACAAACAGAGTTGAGAGATGTAAACTCTGAATTCTGACAAAAAAAAAAACTGTGAGATAGAAACTTGGAATTGCAAGAAAAAAGTATTAGGTCTGGGTGTATTTTGAAATTAAGCATTTTGCCCCTAGAATTTTAAGAAAAAAAAAGTCTGAATTGTGAGAGAAAAAGTTGCAATTACCTTTTTTTATTCTGTGGCGAAAACAAGCAAACAATAAAACAGAACTGTGAGATGTAAACTCAGAATTCTGAGAAAAAAGGCAGAATTGCGAGATGTAAGCTCAGAATTCTGACAAAAAAAGACAAAATCGTGAGATGTAAACTTGGAATTGCAAGAAAAAAGTATGAATTCTGGGTTTATATCTTGAAATTATGCATTGTCCCCTAGGATTCTGAGAAAAAAAGTGTGAATTGTGAGATAAAAATCGCAATTACATTTTTTAATTCTGTGGTGAAACAAACAAAAAGACTAAATCGCGAGATGTAAACTTGGAATTGAAAGAAAATAGTATGAATTCTGGGTTTATATCTTGAAATTATGGATTGTCCCCTAGAATTCTGAGAAAAAAGTGTGAATTGTGAGATAACAATCACAATTACATTTTCTGTGGTGAAACAAACAAAAAAAAACAGAAATGCGAGATGTAAACTCAGAATTCTGAGAAAAAAGGCAAAATTGTGAGATGTGAACTTGAAATTGTGAATAATAATAATATAAAAATGAATTCTTGGTTTATATCTTGAAAATATGCATTTTCCCCCAGAATTCTGAAAAAAAAAGTCTGAATTGTGAGATAAAAATCGCAATTACATTTTTTAAATTCTGTGATGGAAACAAACAAACAAAAAACAGAAATGCAAGATGTAAACTCAGAATTCTTACAATAAAAGGCAGACTTGTGAAATATAAAGTTGCAGATACCTTTTTTGCTCTGTGGCAGAAACAAACAAACAAACAGAATTATGAGATGTAAACTCAGAATTCTGAGAAAAAAAGGCAGATTTGTGAGACGTAATCCAAGAATTATGACAAAAACACGGCTAAATTGTGAGCTGTAAACTTGGAATTGCATTTATATCTTACAATTATGCATTTTTCCTCCAGAATTCTTTGTGAAAAAATAATGTCTGAATTGTGAGATTAATTCACAAACATTTTAAATATCCTACCGATCCCAAACGTTTGAACGGTAGTGTATATTACATTAGAAAGTCAAGAGGCCAGAACACTGTAACACCGGAAACACAATTCTCATGACCACCAGAGCATTCCCAGCTTCAGGCCTTTTGGGTTTCCTGGGAAGGTTGCTAAACAAGTTCAATGTACCCTTCCCGTAGGGTCCATATCAAGGTCCAGACCTCATGGAAGATGTCATCTGTCACTCTAAATGAGTGACACCTCAGTCTTAAGATCAGGATCCTCCGAGCAGCCACTGACTCACAAACCACTAGGGTAGGAACGAGAGAGAAGAGAACAGCTTTTGCAATGGGAAGGAGAATATATGTGTGTGGGAGGACTGCACTTTTTATGTATGGAGGTACAAATAAATCAGGAGACATCAAGATTTTATCCAAGTAAGGATGTGTCAACTTGTGCTTACAAAAATTAAAGTGATAGTTCACCTAAAAATATTTCTGTCATCATTTACTCATCCTTATGATGTTCCAAACCTGTAAGAATTTCTTTCGACTGTGGGAATATGAAAGAAGATATTTTAAGAGTGTGTCCTCTGTGTGGACCCCATCAACTTTTAAAAAAATACAAAATGGTTTTCAGAAAACTTATTTTGTCTTCCACAGAAGAAAAAAGCCATAGAAGTTTGTAATGACATGGGTTAAACTATCCCTTTGAGACATTTTCTGTCTAATTTTTTACCTCAGTTTGACTTACAACCAGAAATATGCACTTAACTTGCTTTACCATTGTCAGGAACAGTGGTACTTATTCTGCTACCCGCCTCCATCACAATCCATCATGAAGAGCTGATGAGTAGAAAAGAGACAGGAGTGTTAATAATAAATAATTAAATTAAATATTCTGATCTTAGAGATGAGTTGCTGTATGTGGAGCAATCTGGATTTAGTAACTCTGACATGCAGAATGGAAGAGCATTCAGAACATCGCTTTGTTTGTGATGGTTTGTGTAAAAATAAATTATTGTATTATTCTGGGTCATGAGCAGATTTTTTTCATGTTAACAATAAGTTTTATGTTTGCTTGGCAATCTACATGATTCCATGATATCAATATACCATGGCTGCTTTCAATAGCACTATCCATGCAATCCAAAATTGAAGCATTTTTGCTTCTTCCTGCACATTGTGTGTTTATGAACACAGGCTTCAGGGCAGACGTCTGTTGTCTGAAACTCATCGTCACAGCTGCACACAGATTGCAATGGTGCTGGAAGACTGAGCAAAGAATCACAGACTATTTTTTGCCATCAAGGCTCAAAATAGACATCAAAAAGATAAAAAGTAGCTCTGAAATACAGGGCCAGATAAAAGCTATGTTATTTACAAGGCCGAAAAGCTCAGAGCCAAATGAACAGTATTCAAGCATAAGGGGATTGAGAATAATTTTAAAACCTAAATACTACTTATACTGTTGTATCTTGTCATCTTTGTGTAGCTGGTGATCACATAGCTAAAAAGGTTTTACATAATTCCCCAGAAATATGCACAGTTTATCGAGTTTTATGTCACCATTAGTAAATCTGTTGTGGGAGTGAACTGGATTCCAGCGTTAAAACATTTTTTAAGGATTATTTTACTCCATGCTCTGGGATTATACATTAGAGCACTTATATTTAGTGGTTGAATTTATATGTAAAGGTCTAAGGTTAATGATTTCAAAAGACAAATGTGTCAAAGCTTTTTTTCAATTATTAAAATTAGCAAATTTTCACATCCCTTTTTCCACATAGATCTCCATTGGTTAGCTCAAGTTTTTCTCAAAATATGCTGTGAGCTATTCCAAGCAGTTTGAGGCCTTTATTTTTAAAGGATATTGCCTTATAGTCTAATGCTGTGTGCACACCAAACACGCATTGTCGCTCTAGATTATTCACAGGATGATTTCCATGTCACTCGTGCATTTAAAATCATCTTTCCTTCATTTTCTAATACAACCGGACGTGCCAAACATGCTTATTGGCTTGCGCGTTAACGTTTTACGAATTTTCTGCTTGAGTTGAAATTGTTTAAAGGGTTACTCCAACCCAAAATGAAAATTTTGTCATTAATCACTTACCCCCATACCATTCCAAACTCGTAAAAGCTTTGTTCGTCTGCGGAACACAATTTAAGATATTTCGGATTAAAACCGGGAGCTTTGCTTTTGTTTGACTTCCAAGTAAATAACATTGTCAAGGCCCAGAAAAGTATGAAAGACATTGTCAAAATAGTCCATCTGCCACCAGTGGTTCAACCATAATTTTACAAAGCTATGAGAATACCTTTTGTAGGCAAAACCCCCCCCTCAAAAATTACGACTTTATTCAACATTTCGTCTCCTCTGTGTGACCATAGTGCCATTTTGGAGAGTATCCCCTGGATGCAAACAGTGTATACTGTTCTTTGTCAGCTACGTCACATGGATACGGTGTTTTCGCTCTAATCAAAGTTTAAATAAATGTAGAAAATGTATCCATTTTTTGCGGCTGACCAAGAACAGTGTACGCTGTTTGCGTCCAGTGGACACTTTCCAAAATGGCGCTGTGGTCACGCAGAGGAGACAAATTGTTGAATAAAGTTGTTATTTTTTTGCGTACAAAAGGTATTTTCATAGCTTTGTAATGTTATGGTTGAACCACTGATGACAGATGGACTATTTTGACAACGTCTTTCATACTTTTCTGGGCCTTGGAGATGGATCTCAAACTCATACAGTCATTGTTGGAAAGGGTTCAAATACACAAAAATGCTGAGAAAGAGACAAAGGACTCATGAACAACTAACCCAAAACCCAAAACCCAGCTGTGGATCATTCAAATAACAACACAGTATTAAGAATCAAGTGTATGTAAACTTTTGAACATTCAACTATGTTGTCTTTTATGTGAAATATCTTATTCAGATCAGTACTAAATAAAAAATAACATGCATTTTGTATGATCCCTTATATTTTGGTAAAATTCTTAACATTTTGCAGATTCCGCAAGGTGTATGTAAACTTTTGACTTCAACTGTAACTATATATTTTTGTCACTAAACAGTCTCTTCATACACTTAATGTGGATTGAGACAACCTGCCCTAATTTTCGCCAGGCTCATCAAGCTAAAATGTTAAGCACTTGTTCTAACTGCGAAATTTGTCAGTAATGCTTAATCTCTGTGTACAAATCTGTTGAATCTCTACATAATCTCTCTTTGTCTATCATTTTTCAGTCAGATGTGTAACGCTCAAGCAGCCATGCATTTGTGTAGCTCTGCGGGCTCTTTGCTCCTCCTCCTTTTCATCAGCAGGTAAGAAACTCCTGGTGGCTTATAATGAACTCACTTTTGCTATTCCTACGCTTATTATTGCCATATGGCTAGCTGAATATGACTGCATCCTACACTGTTTATTGCCTTTGTGTCATTTCCCCTTAATTTATTTGTGATCCAAGAACTTGTAGAGTGTGGGATGTACATTCACTTCAGTAGTGACTCTGTAAAGTTGATAAACATGGCATTTCTCAACGCTCGCAGGAAAGCCGAGGCGGAAAACCCATTTTTGTCAACAAGTTCTCCCGGGTGATAAGCCTTCGGAGTGACGTCTTTGCCGAGATGACAAGCCGGGTATAATTTCGGTTTTACTCTTTTGGCAGCACATAAAAGGCTATATGCCTTAAGTATCCATTCACACCGGATTATGTGGGTTTGGTGAAAGGTGTAGCTAAAGGAAGGATGGAATTATAGCTAATCCGTGTAGACTCTTGGGTGAGACTGAATGAGTCCGTCGGAGTCGATGTATGGGTTACAGATGGAAATAACAGCCCTCGTATCGTGTCTCCTCTCTGTTTTGCCGGTTTGAGCTTATCTTTCCATGCAGCGGTACAGTAGCTGCAGTGCTAACGTGATTACTGGTGACAAGGCACGTTGATTTACTGGAACGGCCACCGCTCAGCCATGTTCAATGAGAGTTTCAGGCGGATTCCATTTAATGAGATATGCATCTCATCATCGATGCTGGTATTCTCGTCTGACCTTCGAAAGTTGATGGGAAGATGTAGGACCTGGTCAGAACGACTCAAAAGATCAAAGGGGAATGTTGAGGAAGTGTGCCAACATCAATTCACCTCACCATCTGCTTTCCCCCACCCCCTTCCTGTCCTCCTTTCCCCTCCAATCTCCAGTCTCTCTTTCTGGCAAGCTAGGAGTCTTTAGTGGGTGTACATATAGTTTGGCCAGGAATTCAGTTTCTATCACATTGCAGACAACAACAACAAGAGCCATACCTCCTCTTTGGGTTCTTAGAGCTTAGCGTGCAGATAAGGATGTGCAATTGAATGCTTAATCTTGCAAAGGGACTTGTAATGTTTTTGTTTGTTGGAATCTAAAACTACTGGTTTGAGGTCTACATAGACCCAATAGGTGTTTAGGTGGATGTTAAAGGGGCCATGTCATAAAAAATGTTCCTTGATCTTTTGAGATAAAAGAGCTTGAGGTACGATGAAATCATACTGTAACTTTCAGAACTCAAAACTCACTTTCAGCTCACTTTTCCTGCTAAAAAGAGCGTTTTTGAAGCCCAGCTGCTCAATCTGTATTTCTGCAACTTGGAACGAGTACATCAACATGTTGATGTCCATGTTTATATGTTGATGAAGCCTGTTGGGTGATTAGAAACTTGCTGATGTCATGCAAATTTGTTATTTGCAATGCCCAACAACCACTTTATTTATTTATTTGTTTGCTGTGATTATGTGTGTGATATCTTATGTAGGGAGCAACAGCAGTATACTAAGATATCAGGCTAATTTGTATTCTAAGCAGTGCTTGGTATTCTAAGCAATAAGACCTACGGGATCGCTTGCTAACAACAAATTAACCAAATGACCACATTTAAAAGTTTACATACGCTGGTTTTTTAATACTGTGAATTATCCACACCTGTGTTTTTTTTTTTTGGTGATAGTTGTTCATGAGTCCCTTGTTTGTCTTAAACAGTTAAACTGTCAGCTGTTCTTCAAAAAAAATCCTTAAGGTCCCACAAATTCCTTGGTTTTTCAGCATTTTTGCACATTTGAACCCTTTCCAACAATAACTGTATGATTTTGAGATCCATATTTTCACACTGAGGACAACTGAGGGACTGATATGCAACTATTACAGAAGGTTCAAACATTCACTTCAAAAGGAAACTTGATGTGTTAAGACCAGGGGTCGAAAACTTTTTGAATTTAAAGATCAGGGTGAATTTCTGAAGAGCAGGACTATATGAAAAAATATAACATTCAGGCAAAATAAGAAAAATGTACACATCTTCATTCTGTTTAAAAGTTTATAATGTACACATCTTCATTCTGTTCAAAATGCATTGTTTTTCCTTCTGGAGCATCAGTGAGCATTTGAACCTTTTGTAATAGTTGCATATGAGTCCCTCCGTTGTCCTCAGTGTAAAAAAGATGAATCTTAAAATCATATAGTCATTGCTGGAAAGGGTTCAAATACACCAAAATGCTGAAAAAACAAATAATTTGAGGGACCTTAAGGATTTTTCTAAAGAACAGCGGTTTAACTGTTCAGGACAAACTAGGGACTCATGAACAACTATCACTAAAAAAACAACAACACAGTATTCATTCAGGTAACAACACAGTATTAAGGATCAATACTGTAACTTTTGAACAGGGTCATTTTTAAAAATTCAGGTATTATTTTTTCTTGTGGACTTTATGTAAACGTCTTTTATGTGAAATATGTTATTCAGGTCAGTACAAAAAAAAACAAAAAAACATGCATTTTGTATGATACCTCTTATTTCGGTAAAATAACATTTTGCAGATTCCGCAAGGTGTATGTAAACTTTTGACTTCAGCTGTATGACAACCCAATTCAATTACTCTCTCTCTTTCCTCTCTTACTCTCTCTCTATCAAATACCCATGCGTAAATAAGCCTATAAAATGCATGCTGCCCAAATTTGTTAGTGACTTTATGAAAAACAAGCTCAAAGTCTCTTATAGTAAGTGGACATGGCAAAAATGTTGGAGGGTTTAGGATTTGGCGGAGAAAAGTGGTGTTTAATTTCAAGATTCAGAAAGAGGATCAAATGGGCACAAAAAACTAAAACACTTTTTGGCACAAAAATTTACTAACATTATAATTAGACCTCAGAGAAAAAGATTCATAATACGACCCTTTTAAAAGTTATTTGAACGGAAACTCCCCATGATTAAAGTTTTATTTTATAGGTCAGTTGGCAGAGATCTGTAGAAACCTATAAATATACTGTAGGGCTGTTTTGCACATGAGAGACACAGTTGAATGATCTATTTTAAAAGCCATATTTAATGCATGAACCCGCAGTACAGTAAGCAATCGTTTCTTTGACACGTACTTCTGGGTAAACCAGACTAGATCCAAACCACATGAGGAGATCAGACGGGTGAAAATAATTAGGTCATCATTACTCTGAACTCAGTAGTTTCAATAAACAAATTGCCTGGCAAGCTTGCTTGCATATATTTTTTATGTATTTATTCATTTGGTTTATTGCTGTTTCAGACTGATCAGTTTTAAATGCTTTCCTGTACAAACTTTTTGGGGTTGTTTAATATTTCAGTGCTGGACAAGGTCTCCCAGATACTCTCAGAGAGAGTTTGAGATGTTGGGGCTCATATCTCATATGACCACTGATGTGTGTAGACAGGGAGATGGAGTTGATACAAGCTTGAGAAACTGTCTCTGCGGACTAAAGCAGAAACAGTTGGGGAGACAGTCCTGCTAGGAGTGCTCTTCCTCAACACAACACGTCAGTCAGTCTAAACACCAGAGACACAAGCTGGATTTAGTCTCAAGGTTGGTTCAGAACTAAGAAAGAAAATGTATTTAAAATTTTTTATGGTAAAAAAAACCCTAAGTTTTATTAGAGAAATATATCACCCAAAAATTCTGTCATTAATTTATTACCCTCATGTCATTCCAAACCTGTAAAACCATGAATTAGGATATTTTTAATGATATATGTGAGCTTTCTGACACTGCATAGACAGCAACATAATTACCCAGTTCAAGGCCTAAAAAGGCAGTAAGAACATAGTTAAAGCAGTCCATGTGACATCAGTGGTTCAACTTTAATTTTATGAAGCTACACTTTTTGTGTGCAAGGAAAACAAAACAACGACTTTATTCAACAATTTCCTTACTACCTTTCTGAGCCTTGAATGTGGTAGTACCGTTGCTGTCTATGTAGATTTCATCAAAAATATCTTAATTTGTGTTGTGAAGATGAACAAAGGTCTAATGGGTTTGGAACAACATGAGAGTGAGTAATTAATTACAGAATTTTCATTTTTGGGTGAACTAGTCGTTTAATATCAAAATGTAAACATTCAGTTCTAAAGAATTAGTTCAAAATACAGATTAAAAAATAATTTTAGATAATGACATTCTGGTTCCTGGACATCCCAGTATGTCTTATTTCATGCAAAGCCATATGGAGACACGTAGTGCCAATTATTACATTTTAATTAAGATTTATTAATCAGATTTATTATGTTTTCGACCTACGAGTTCACTTCAAATTCAGAAAACAATAGAAACCATCACAGAAATTCTAATGATTTTCACTAAATACATTACAAACCATCAACTTTTAACCATTAAAACCATTACAAAAAGTTTTTTTGTAATGCGTTTCTGGACAAATTCCATTAGGATTTAGTGGTTTTAACAAGGAACCAATAGAAGGTGACTAATTACCAGTAGAAAACCCCATTATAACCACTAAAACCATTACAAATTTTATGATGGTGTCTGTTGTTGATTCAGCAAGGTTGTTTTTCTCGCATAACAGAATACTAAATTGTTTTTAGTTACAGAATTATTGAAGCCCCAGAAGTAAAAACTCAGATTTTCTGACTAGCATGGGCAACAAAGCTGAAGTGTGTAATTTCTGTGCCACTGGTGTCACCAAGCAGAATAACAATAATAATCATTGTTTGCTATTGGTCAGACTGTCAGATAGTCCCACCCCCAAAGTCACATTATTGGTTGAACCAATGTTGCTGTGTAGGGAATGCTCAAACAGAGCAGTGTTTTTGCTACACCTCAAAGACACAGTGTTACACATTTTCGGGGGAAAGGAACCTACAAATTGCTTACTTTAAGCTGTCTATGCTCATTAAGCTGAGATAGGAGAAAATATATCATAACATCAAAGAATTGCACACTTCAGCTTTGTCATAGTAGGCATGTGGAGGCTTCATCCAGAAACATATTCTGAAAAACAGACATTCTAAAACACTCGTTGTGCTCACCAGTAAAAACAGCTTTACATCATGTAGAAAGTCTTTTTATACCAAGTTTGCAGTGATGCAGAATATGATCAGATGTGTCTGAGAGGTGAAAAATGTTTTCCAACAGCCTTCCATGTGTTTATAGGGGCTAATGTAGAGGCAGTGACCTGCATGGTTCACTTCCTTTCTTTTTTAGATTTTAGTAACAGTTTAATCAGAGTAATAATAAAGCCATCATGTCAATGACCTAGAGCTCTCCGTCTGTCTTCCAAACTCTCTCTGTGTCTCTCTCACACTCCCTCACCATCTGTCTCACTTCCTCTCTTTTGATCTTTCCCAGTCGGCCTTTTTTCTTCATACTCATATCAAGTATGTGTGTGCATTTTAGCATGCATAATTATGGGTATCTTATGGCTGAAAATACAGGTGGATACAGGTGAATTTGAAAGTTTTAGATGGGTGTTTTTATTTGCGGTAAACCTGAAAATTTCCAAATTCTGTCATTAATTACTCACTCTCATGTCTTTCCAAACCCGTAAAACCTTTGTTCATCTTCAGAACACAAATGAAGATATTTTGTATGAAATCTGAGAGCTTTCTGACACTGCACATTACCACGTTCAGAGCCAGAAATGTAGTAAGGACTTAAAGGAACACTCAACTTTTTTTGCAAATAGGCTCATTTTCTAACTCTCTTAGAGTTAAACATATGAGTTTTACCATTTTCGAATCCATTCAGCCGATCTCCGGTTCTCCCGGTAGTCCTTTTAGCATAGCTTAGCATAAATCATTGAATTGGATTAGACCATTAGCATCGCGCTCAAAAATAAAACCAAAGACTTTAGATATTTTTCCCATTTAAAACTCCACTCTTCTGTAGTTACATTGTGTACTAAGACTGGCAGAAAAGGAAAAGTTGCAATTTTCTAGGCTGATATGACTAGGAACTAGACTCTCGTTCTGGCGTAATGATCAAGAAAATTTGCTGCTGTGCTATGGGTGCAAAGGCGCAATGATATTACACAGCACCTGAATATAGTCCCCAGCTAGGTAACTTCCAACATGACCAGCACTAAGCCACTAAGGTAATAGTAAAATAGCTAGGGCCTATATTCAGGAGCTGCGTAATATCTTTGTGCCTGTGCACCCATAGTAAAGCAGCAGATTTTCTTGATTATTACGCCAGAATCAGAGTAGAGTTCCTAGTCATATCAGCCTAGAAAATCGCAACTTTTCATTTTCTGCTGGTCTTAGTACACAATGTAACTACAGAAGAATCAAGTTTTAAATAGGAAAAATATCAAAAGTCTTTGGTTTCATTTTTGAGCACGATGCTAATGGTCTAATCCGATTCAATGATTTATGCTAAGCTATGCTAAAAGGGCTACAGGTAGAACCGGAGATCGGCTGAATGGATTTGAAAATGGTAAAACTCATCTGTTTAACTCTGGGGGAGTTGGAAAATGAGCCTATTTGCAAAAAAAGTGGAGTGTTCCTTTAAAATAGTCTATGTGACAACACACGTTGACTGACTCAGAAGAAAGGAAATTGTTGAATATAGTCATTATTTTAGTTTTCTTTGCGCACAAAAAGTATTCTCGTAGCTTTATAAAATTAAGGTTGAACCACTGATTTTTAACTGTTTTAACTATGTCTTTACTACCTTTCTGGCCCTTGAACGTGATAAGTACCTTGCTGTCTATGAAGGGTCCGAAAGCTCTCGGATTTTATCGGAAATATCTTAATTTGTGTTCCAAAGATGAACAAAGGTCTTATGGGTTTGGAATGACATAGGCGTGAGTAATTACTGACTGAATTGAAATTTCTGGGTGAGCTATTCTATTAAGTCAGTGATATAGAATGTATTTTGCCTAAAGCTTCTGTTTATGTCCATTTCAAATCTCAGATTTTCAATGCGGTCTCAGACTTCTGGACCTGACTGTGTGTATTTATAGAAGAAGAAGAATACTGTGGGTAGGGCGATGTCTGAGAGAACTACAGAAGGGATGGAAGAGATCTGCCGCATTGAGAAGCAGTAAAAATCCACGTGTACCTCTATCCTCCAGCTGTGCTTGGCCCACAGTACTTGTTTCTTTCCATTCTAGAATATTTATAAGGGTATTGTGTAGTGTCAACCAAGCAGGTTTTTTTTTCTCTAAGACGTCTCTTGAAGTGTTTCCTACATGTGCTGCTGTGCTCTGTGGGGTTGTTACCCTGAAGCTGAATAATCTCTGAAGCTCTTGGGCCTTTTACACTGTAGAAACAGAGACTTCGCTCTGCGTGAAAGAACACAGTCGCTTCTACCATCGCTGAGGATGTTCAAATCGCACAAGCCACAGTCGGCAGCAGTGCTTTAATGAGAGAAAAGATAAAATCTAAAAATACACAGTGTTTCAAATCTAGGTCATAAGTTATTGGCAATTAAGTCCACACGATCAAAACATGCCTTGACTCGGTGGAAGTAACATTGCTTTTCTGCATTGTCTTCTGTGATTGCGCAGTGCTTAATGTCTTTGTGTGTGTTTTGTGTTCTGCTGTTTTTCCAGGAGCATGGAAGGTTCTGTCGCCAGCACAGAGGAGATCTTGCCTCCCACCATTCAGAAACTGATGAAGGGATACAACAAGTACCTCAGGCCGTTCTTTGGCAGTATGACGATAAAAGCTTTTACATTTACACAAGCTATTATCTTACATAAGTGGATTTTTATCTTCTCTTAAAGTCCTATCATCATCAACAACTGCAATTAAAACAAATGTAAAAAAAATGGAAACGCTCCAGGCTTGAGTTGATGCAGTCCACTATTGTAAATTAAAAACTTTTTTTGCTGTCTTTCTCTGTTAGCAGTGTTGTCGCTCTGTAGTGAATGCAGTGTGTGTTTTTTTCCTTTAGATGGGCCTGTTACTGTAGGAATGAGTCTGGATATCGCCAGCATAGACACCATATCAGAAATCAACATGGTATGATAATTTCACAAACCAGAAGCATCCAAATATTATTTCTAAAGTGTCACAAAATATTCAGCATTTTTATGTAAATGTTTACTTCAATGCATATCCACCTTATTTTTGCATAAGAGTCGGCGCAGCCATTTGTAAATTTTATGGGTCTGGCTTCCGGTCTCAAATTGGTGTGTTTTACAATGTTATTTTAATGTGTTATCTTAATTATGAACACACTGGTTTGTACTGCAAACAGTTTAACACCGACCTAAGTGTAAACACTTTATAATGTTTATGTGTCCAAAAGTGGAATGAAACGGCGCTACTCATTTGAACTGAATTGAGGTTCAAACGATCCAATATTAAGCGCTATTTCTGAGATTCCATTTATTATAGAATAGAATTTTTAAAAATATAAAACAATGCACAAGTTACACCATCTACACTACCTGTCAAAAGTTTTTGAACAGTAATTTTTTTAAAGAAGTGCCTTCTGCTCACCAAGCCTGCATTTATGTGAAAATAATAATACAGCATGATACAGCAACAGCAGTAATATTGTGAAATATTATACTATTTAAAATAACTGTTGTATATTTTAAAATGTAATTTATTCCTGTGATCAAAGCTAAATTTTCAGCATCATTACTCCAGTCTTCAGTGTCACATGATCCTTCAGAAATCACTCTAATATGCTGATTTGCTGTTCAAGAAACATTTTTTATTATTATTATAAATATTTAAAACAGTTTTTGTTCAGGATTCTTTTGATGAATAGAAAGATCCAAAGATCAGCATTTATCTGAAATAAGCTTATTTGAAATAAGTTTTTGGGTAGGAAAAAAATATAGATTGATAAAAATAAAATACTTTGATTTAGCAGAGATAATTTAAATTGATCTACTAACTTTAGTTTGTCAAAATATTGCACCCTTTCCTGCTTACTAAGTCTTTCTTTATATGATTAAGCAGCTTTTTAGCAGATGATTTAGCAGAACAATGTATTAAAAAAGATATAGACTGATATAAATATAATACTTTTATTTAGCAAGGATGATCTAAATTGATCAAAAGTGATGATAAAGACATTTCTAATGTTACAAAAGATTTCTATTTCAGATAAATGCTGTTCTTTCTGAAAAAAAAACTACAACAAGGTTAAATTAATAATAATTTCAGAAACTGATAACATGTTCATCATAAAAGAAATGTGTTTTCACATTTCAAAGTCATTGTATGTATGAATTGCATTTTATTGTATCTTTTTAAATCTCAGTAAGAAAAAAATGAGTGTCACATCATGTCCCATATTTCAAAGAGCCTCTTTGATCTTTGGACAGAGTTGTATAAGAGCTGAATGTATGATGTAAATCTTGTGGCACACATGTCTGAAATAAGCATCTCTGTTTAACCTCCCCAGGATTACACAGCCACCATCTTTCTTCGCCAGCGCTGGACAGACGAACGCTTGTGTTTTGATGGCAATAAGAGCTTGAGTCTGGATGGGAGGCTGGTAGAACTCCTTTGGGTCCCTGATACGTTCATTGTGGATTCCAAGAAATCCTTCCTGCATGACATCACTGTCGAAAACAGACTGATCCGGATATTTCCCAACGGAACTGTGCTGTATGCCCTGAGGTAGTGAGGTGTCATTCACCGGATCTCTTCTACAGTCAGACACTACTGGGGTCTTATGAAAGGAGATGGTTGGGAGGGATTAGGGCATGAGTGGACAACTAGAAAGAGGCAGGGATAGTTATGGGGCGGTGGAAGAGATCACAATGCCAGAAAACAGGGTAAGAATAGAGGCGGCGACAAGGGACACAAAGCTTGTGTACAAATGGGCATCTGGCATCAAAAATTAAGCTTGAAAGTGGCATCCACAAACAGTGAGCTGATTTCTAGTGTTATATAAGCAACAACATTTTCTCATGAACGTCACTCTTTTTTTGTGTTCTCTCTTTGTGTTTGTCTAGAATTACCACAACGGTGGCCTGCAGTATGGATCTAACCAAATATCCCATGGACAGACAGACATGCACCCTTCAACTTGAAAGCTGTAGGTCTCAAATAATATGCTGTTTTTATAGCCAGATTTCAAAGAATTTACAACCCAGTGGGTTTCATTTACTAGTAACTGCTTAAGTGTTAACAAAATAGAGCATTTATATAGGCCTAGACTACATATGACTGCATGTTTATGCGTAACCATATCAGATCATCATATGCATATTTTGTGTTATTCTGAAGCACAAAAGACTAATTGTAGAGTTTAAAATATATTTATAATTTATATTTATCTTTTTTAAAAAATATTGTTTATTCTTTTATATTATCTATCAATCAATCTATCTATAAAATTATATATATATATATATATATGTGTGTGTGTGTGTGTGTGTGTGTGTGTATATATATATATATATATATAACAATATATAGAACAAATAAAAAAAAACTATTATTACAATTTAAAATAATTTTAATATATTTTAATATCATTTGTTTCTGTGATGGCAAAGATTAAATGTTTTTTCATCAATAAATGCACCATATTGTAATGCAAATTTCTCTTTATACTCAAATATGATCTCAAAACTCATTGTAGCGTTTGTAATATTTTACAATTTATATCTCTAAAAAAGTTTTTTTTATTATTTTATATTAAAATTAATATTAATTATTTTATATTTATATTCATATAAAATCATAAGCATCATAAATATGTATAATATAGTAATCATATATACATTTATGATATATACTGTCCAAACTTTTGAATAATATTTTTTTTTTTTTTCACCATATTTTAATGCATATTTTGTTCAATTTAAAATTTTATTTATGTTGATTCTTTTGTATTTATACCAATATTAAATCATAAATGTGATATATTTTTGAATAAGTATAATAGAATATATATATGATATACTATTATTTATTATACTGTTACATATATCACTAAATAAAATAATTTCAAATATATTTAAAAAATCTATTATTATAATTTAAAATAATTTTAGTTAATATATTTTAAAATCATTTGTTTCTGTGATGGCAAAGATTAAATGTTTTTTCAGCAATAAATGCACCATATTGTAATGCATATTTTGTTTCATACTAAAATACAAAAGACTCATTGTAGCATTTAAAATACATTTATAATTTGATTTATATTTATATTAAAATTAAATCATAAATATGTATTATATATATAAAACATGCTTACAATTCTAGATTTCAAAAAGTTATTTTTTTATTCCTTTATATTATAAATACATTTTAAGCTGACCTTATATTGCTTCTAGTTCCTTCTTAAATCTGCAGTACAGAATGCTGTGTTCCCACCAGCACACATAAGCTGTGTGGCAGGCATATGAGGTCTAAACCCTTTAAGACACATGCATGTTTCAAACCTTTTTCTAAATTTGTGTAGTTCCTGTGAAATATTCATTTCACCAGGTGTACACACCATAAATGTCCCTTAAGTTTTAAAAATTAATTTGCATACAGGATCTTCCATATGCTCACTCGCCTAAGACTGCTGTGTGATTGTTTGTCTTAGTATGTATGAATATTAAACAGATTTTATATTATTTAGACACATTATGGTGACACGTTACATTTATTCTGAAATCACTACAAAATAGTTAAGGCAAAAGTCATTCCAAATATTTCAAGGTTTACTTTGTCAGCTGGTGTTAAATCCGCTTGATGATTTTGGCCAGTTGAATGGACATTACCCTGCTGAAAAGACTAGTATGGCTGGTCACCAACATATGGTGTGATTTGGATGCTGGCATCTCTACCTGGCTTCTACCTTAACAGAAAGACTGCTGTATGTGCTTTTTGGCAATACCAGATGGATTATTACTCACACAATATGCAGCAGGAGATGAATGCGCCAGCTAGACCATCGCCAAACCAAAAGCTGGACCAGCATGGTAATTCGTAGTTGTGTGTGCTGGTATTTTCAGTAGGACATATAAACAAAGTTAAACTAAATTAAAACTGACTGCTAGAGTTAACGGATCAGTATGTGCTTCTTGTTTGATTAAATAACTCATTGCTGGGTGGAATCAGGGCAACATATTTCACTATGTTTTAGCCTGTGGATGGGGGGAAAATATTACATCTGTGCATCTAGTTTTTCATGAGATCGCCTTTGCACACGAAACTTTGCATGAGACAGTGCCATCTTGAGGTGTACATTATGTATTACAACAGAATACAACATGCTGCAAGAATAAAGCTGCTTATTTTCACTGTATACAGTGATTAAAACTTTGAGTCTTTCTTATGTTCTGTATCTGAAAATAGATATGTGTTTATCTTTAATTAAGCTTATTGTTTTGCATTTCGGGCTCATTTTGTATGTGTTTTTTGCAAGTGTAATTGCCTAGTTCATCAAGGAAAAAAAACATAAGAAAATGGCTTATTTAGCAACTTTCATTATGGGAACCTATGTGAATTACCATTTTAGGTTGGCCTATAAATGACTGAACTGCTCTGTTCAAAATTCTTAATGTTATGGTAATGCCTATAATATAGTATAGTCCTCTAGCAGCATTGCATATTAAATTAGTGGTAATTGAATGCTTTCTTGCTGCTGTATAGGTGTAATTTGGTAGAAATATAGCAGCTCTCAGCATTGGAATTACTTATTATGTACTGATAATTGGCTCTTCAATTTATATTATGTTTTCCACAGGGGGATATAATGTGAAAGATGTGGTTTTCTATTGGACACGGGGAAACCAGTCAGTTAGCGGTCTTGATAATTTACAGCTGGCTCAGTACACCCTTGAGGATCACTACACCTCTGAATCTGAAGCCGTTTATGAGACTGGTATGTCCACACACACACACACACACACACACACACACTGGAGACTTTATGTGCTGTATTGATGTTTTTACTTTCTCTTTAATAATGTAACAGGTAATTACCCAAAGTTGATCTTCCACTTCAAACTCAAGCGGAGCATCTTATATTTCATTCTGGAGACGTACGTTCCTTCCAGTGCTCTGGTGGTCCTGTCCTGGGTCTCTTTCTGGATCAGTCAATCTTCAGTGCCTGCTCGCATCTGCATAGGTATTAATGTAATGCTATTCATCAAAATATCAACATCTCCTCAGTTTTTACCAGCTTGACACAACAAATGTCAACAGAGGTCCGTTACACCACCATTCATTATAACCATTGAGAATAAGACGACATATTTAGCAGCAAATCAACATATTAAAATGATTCTGCTTTGTCATTCTAAATTAAAATTTTTGAAGTGTAATAATATTTCATTACTGTTTTTACTGTTTACTTTTTTTTCTATCAAATACAGCGCCCTGGTGAGCATAAGAGACCTCTTTCAAAAACATTTAAAAATCTTACCAGCCAAGATTTATTTTATTCTGTTTGGGATGGACAGAAACATGCATATAGTTGTAATTGAGAATCAAAAGTGCTAAAGTATTATCTTTTGGTAGTGTTGTTGATATTGTTTTATACTTGTTTCTTATATCACATTCCCATTGGCAGACACCCTGCTCATTTCAAGTCAGATTTCTCTTTGTTAATGGAACCGCTTAGCAAAAGAACAGATTTAGTTCTTATATTATTAGTTTCAGATCATATAATTCATTACTCTAATGACATAATGCAGCTAATGCAGTGGATCTGGATTTGCTTTTTCACAGAAATAACTTATGCAACACTCTTTGTCTAATAATAGCTTGTTTCTGACCTAACGATATAGTCTCTTCATCGTCACATTAAACACTTTCTTAATCCCCATTTATCAGTCACATTAAACACAAGTGTGAGTGTTACCTAACTTTTCCAAAACACATAAAATAACTAAAATTGTTGTTCTAATGACTTCATTTAAAGGTTGGAACAACATTTAGACATGTTTTGACCAATTAATCAGAATATCTAAGTAAGGTCAAGAATACAGCTTATGGTATTAACATTTTTAGAGTATTCTTGTTTAGTTCACACAAAGTGAGACTCTGATTTTTAATGTTTTATAACTCAATACTTTTTTATTGTTTGCTCATAGGAGTAACCACAGTCTTGACTATGACCACCTTGATGATGGGAGCCCGCACATCTCTACCCAATGCCAACTGCTTCATCAAAGCCATCGATGTTTATCTGGGCATCTGCTTCAGCTTTATCTTTGGCGCTCTGATTGAATACGCTGTCGCACATTTCTGCACGTTACACCAGCCAAACGCTGCCAATGCATATATGGTAAGAACCTTTATCAAAATAAACTGATTTATGCTGCTTGTTAAATGTACTTATAGCAACAAGTTTCTTTGTGTTCAATCCATTTTCAGTATGTAAATGTGTAAATGTGTGTACTCTACTATATTCTATCAAGTCTCAATGAGAACTATATGATGTGAAAATGTCACTGCAGTGTCACCTCATTTCCTACTTTTGCTGTTTTACATTAGCAGGACTTTCCATTTACTTAAAAACACTGACTTGAATATATAAAAAACATTGACTAACTATGTTTTTATGTTTATAGTTATATTAAGAATATTTAGAGCACTTACCTTAAAGGAATAGTTTACCCCAAAATGAACATCTGTTGAAAATGAACTCACCCTCAGGCCATCCAAGATGTAGATTTTGTTTGTTTCTTCATATAAATAGATTGGAGACATTTACATCCCTTTCTCACCAATGGATTTGTAGAGTCCAAACAGCTGATAAAAAAATCACATTTTAGCCGTAAACAACAATTTGAAGGTAAAAATGATGGATTTATATATTACAAACATGGAACTTTTCACTTCACAAGACAATAATGGATTGGAGTTTTTGGAGATTATTGTGATGTTTTTATCAGCCAAATCAACCTGGTGTTGAGTAAATTTACAGCAACTTTTCATTTTAGGGTGAACTTTTCCTTTAAAGGATTAGTTTACTTCCAGAATAAACATTTCCTGATAATTTAAAAACAAAAAACACAATTTGTTGAGTCAACTTAAAATGGTTTGTTACCCTGTTGCTTTAAAATTTTAAGTTCAGTCAACTCAAAAACTAGTTAAAATGTTAAGTTGTACTAAGTGACAACTTAGATGTTCGACTTGACTAAACTAAAAAAATGTTTGTTAAACTTGACAGCTGTGTTTGTTACTCAGTTGCCTTCAAATTTTAAGTTAAATCAACTCAAATGTCTAAGTTGTCGCTTAGTAAACCATAACATTTCAAGTTGACTAAACTCTTTTCAGCTTGACTGAACTTTTAAGGCAAATTTTAAAATTTTTAAGGCAAATTTTAAGGCAGGCAGGTAACAAATTATTTTAAGTTGACTCAACAAATTGTTTTTTACAGTGCAGCTGAGGAATAAGGGTCTTATCTACGATTGGTAGATAAAAAAAAAAAAAAAAAAAAGTGCTTTTTTAATAAAAAATGCTTGTCTTTTACTAACTTACATTACGTAGTCACTTTGTAAAGGTCACACATAGCCGGAAGTATCTACCCAGTGTTTACAAAGTGAACATGCAAAGAAAGTCAGACCCCATTTACAAAAAAAAAGGTAAAACAACGATGTTAGTTGGAGGAGAAAATGAGCAGGGGTAGACAGGGATTGCAGATCTTTTTAAATGGCCGATCATTTTGCAAGATAAGACCCTTATTCCTTGGCTAAGATTGTGTAGAGCCCTTTGAAGCTGTATTGAAACAATTTGAACCTTCAACTCATTGGCTCCCATTGAAGTCCACTATATGGAGACAAATCCTGCAATGTTTTCCACCCATGTGATCCAAGAACATCTTAAATCACATGGGTGTGAGTAAATTATCAGGAAATGTTTATTCTGGATGTGAACTAATCCTTAAAAAAATTTAGTAAAATCAAAAAGCCATTTTTTTTTTCAGTATATTACCGATACTGTCATATAGTCATAACAATAAATCAAACACATTTATATATCACTGTTACATCAGTATGGACAGGAAATGCAGGAGCGCGAGGATGAGATGAATGGCATCGTCACCTCCATCGGCAGCCGAGCTCTGCGTGCCCGTAAACGGGAGGAGATGCTGTCCCGGATGGGCAGCACCAGTAACCCCACCCCCAGTGAAAGTAAGGAGGAGATCAACTCCTCACAGCCACAGACCCACTGCACCAGGTGCATGTCGACGGCACGGCAAATCGTGCGCTGTCTGAACTGCTGCAAAGTGGAAAACCCACACTACATCGACAACTACTCAAGGCTGTCCTTCCCCCTCTCCTTCATCTTCATCAACCTCCTCTACTGGACATACTACCTGTACTTCTAAAGCTCCTGTTGTCTGTGTGTGTGTGTGTGTGTGTGTGTGTGTGTTTGTGTGTGTGTGTGTTGAGAAGGTCTGTAGTGATGTATGTGTGTCCCTTTTTGTGTCATAGTTTACCTAAGGGTTTTTACTCTTACATGTCAGCATGCATTTCAGTTCAACTCAAGTATGACTGACTGTGTTCATGTCACCCAAGTATGCGTCACTCCTTGAGGTACGCAGGATCTGAGTGAGTTTGGACTGCACAGATATATGCAGATTTGTACCATATCTACACCTTCAAGATGCATCTACATCTCTGTGTCAGAAATATGTGGCCTTCATTTTCCGATGGAGCTTTAGATAAACTCAAATCCACAACAAAATCGGCCTAGCTGTAAATTGCAATATGATTTTATGAAATCCGTACAAGAATTTAAAATTGACCTGAATGTAAGTGTGATTACTTGTCTTTTAGCACAAAAACGCATGATTTATAAATCACTGTTGACACAAGTAACAAAACATAAGCAATTCAAAACATAAAAAACATAAGAATCATTTGAGCATGTTTGACAGGTATAGTAATAATAACTGGACCAAAGATTTAATGTGTATCTAATGTTCATAATTACAATTTGAATTCATATGAGCACAAGATATTAGGGCTGGGTAAAAATATCGATTTCTCGATTTTAATCGATTCTTATTTTTATGAAATGATTTCGATTCTTAAATACCGAGAATCGATTAATCTAGCCTGTTTTCAGTTAGAGAAGGGAATATTGTAGCGGCTTCCCATCCAATACATCACAATAAGCTTTGTGCTTTGTTACTTTTGATTTGAAACAAAGTCTCAGATTTAAAGTCCTGTCCATTTTATTACAAAATTTAAACAAATGCCTTTGGCGCTTTTTATGGAGTGACAGATCGCTGAAGCGCCTCAGTTCAAGAGAAATGGCATGTGAACTGATCCTCTCTTCTTTAATCAGTTTCAGCACGAAATAAACATGAATAAACATCTTAAGGTATGTTAAAAGAAAGAGTACAACTCACCGAAATCCGAATCCTGTCTCATGTAATCGCTCAATCGGTGTTTTATCCTTGCAAAGACGTCAGTAACAGCTTGTATGCAATGTCGCGTGACGTCACGTTTACCTTACAATTAAACATATTCGGTGACCATAAACTCGTTAGTTAGCTAAAAAAAGAACTCGAGAGATGCATTTTGCTTAATATATGTACAATATGACGTATTTATTATAATTTTTACTGTTCTTCAATTAATATGTTTGAATAAATCCGTCATTCATAATGTAGTACCAACTGACTCTCATGTATATTATACAGTGATTTTTATTCCTTGAGAAAATTTGGAATGTACTGTACCTGATATATATACAAAATAATCAATATTGATATGAATCGAATTGAATCGTGAAATTTGTGTCAAAACCCAGCCCTACAAGTTATACATTGTTTCGGGGCATCTATGTATTTGCAAATTCAGCAGTTATATGTCTTGTCATGAGCTGCCAAACAAGAATCAAGCCAGCTTTTCTCATTTTCTCCTGGCGATTTATCAGTGTGAGTTGTATGCGAATATTCTTTTAAGAATAGAAGTTCTGATTATGAATGATTTGTATTATTTGCATGATCATTTATTCTGCTGTATATTGTTGTATTTATTTATTTATTTTGTTAAGGATATGCTTTTATCTGAACTAAAGCTCTTTGACCTAGTTAAAGTTGAGCCATTAAAAGAATAGTTGACCCAAAAATGAAAATATGTAAAAAATGTTCTCTCCCCCAGGCGATGCAAGATGCAGATTAATTTGTTTCGTCACTGGAACAGATTTGGAGAAATGTAGTATTTATATAATTTTGTCACCAATGGATCCTCTGTGGTGAATGGGTGCCATCAGAATGAGAGTTCAAACAGATGATAAAAACATCACAACAATACACAAGTAATCCAAGGCGTTTTAACTTTAAACTAATTGCTTCTGGCCAAAATATATCCATAAGCCATTAATATTGCCTCCTCCAGTGAAAAAGTCAACTGTTTTAGACTGTTTTTGCTTGTAAACAGTGCTTCATCTGTGCATATTTCTCCCCTGATTCAGATACGCTTTTTCACTGGAGAAAGCTTTTATCAGCCGTTTGAACTCTCATACTGAGGGCACCCATTCATTGCAGAGGAACAAGTTGAGCTTTTGCCAGATCTGTTTTGAAGAAGAAATATCTACATCTTGAATGGCCTGATGGTGAGTAAATTTAAATTTTGGGGTGAACTATTCCTTTAAGAACTGCACTACAGTATTTTTGATAGCAGACCATTTTTGTGAAATGCCAATGCCAGTGATGTGTAAATTTGCTAATAGCATATTCAACACAGATATTCAAGACTTCTTGGCAGATTTTTATGCATTGTCAGTGTCAATTGCTCTTATTTGCATATAGTTTGCAGTAATAATTTTTTTCCCACTGTCAACATGTTTTGTTATCAATATGTCATAGAGAATTGCTGGTTTGTATGACCTTTTTCAAGGACGTGTTATTCACCTGACCTTTGTGTGTAAATCTTTTGTTTTACTGTAAATGTCATAATTCTTACAGGTGAATATATTTTGTCCTCAAGCTATACAAATATTTTTATGTTCTCCTTTTGCACTGGGATTTTGAATTACAAAGGCAATATTACTTTGCCGAGAAGCATTTTGTTTTTGTATATACTGACTGAATATTGCAAATGATGTTGACCAAATAATATTTATTATTAATACTGTTATTTTAATAATGCATGAAAGTTGCATACAATAGTTAGAGAGACAACAGGCCATGTTGCTATGTTTTCCATGCATGAGGACTTCTGCATTTGTTTCAGCAGATATGGACATAATAAATAGTTGTACATTCCATAAGACTGGCTTTAAAGCAATCTGTTTCAAGACAGAACTTAATATTTGTTTGAAAAATTCATTTTTTGAAAAACTCAAGACTACTGTCTGGAAACATTTATTAACATTTTGACAAATGTAACTGCCAGATTTCTCTGTACTGTACAAAAACAAATAACTGTAGTGAAATTTAGCAAGCACTTGTAATGTCCTGCTGCAAAATCCTACTGCCTCTTACTGGTGAGTCCAGTTCTCTATATTCCCCTTCCATTTATTTTTATCCTCATCTAAAGTGAATCAACTCAGTAAAGAAAGACACACTTGGCAATACATCTGTCACTGTAGCATATTACTGCCCTTAGGATAGTATGTTAGTGCTGATCTTGATGCCAAAAAACTATCTGGTCTTTAGCACTTCCTTTTAAAAAAGGAATTTGTTCTAATTACACAGTTAATGCACATTTCTTTGCAGTATTTAAAGTAGCTTATATTCTTAAATGGACATATATTTGATTTTAGCATGTAAACGAACATTATTAATGTGTAATATAATGTTGCATTCAAAATCGTAATGTTTCAAGATTTTATGTTTATTTTTTAATTAATTTATTTTCGATGTAGTTAGATACTTCATGTTTCACTATGCATGTAAAGTTAATGTTTAGGATAATAAAATCTTTTTACTGAAAGATGAATATTTGTGCCCTTGTCAGTTTATCATTATTTGTTTTCCACCTTTCAGAATGTGATTTCTTCGCTTCCTTGTTTCATTAACAATATCGTCATTATTCATAGCCTGATGAAACCTAACCACATGGTGGCGCTGTGATGTCAACTTCACTATGAAGAGCTCAGATCAAAATAGACATCACAGCAATTCTCATCGATTTTCTCCATTAAGAAGAATCTCAGTCTCACTCATTTTCTTCTTGAGTAAGTCCCAATACCTATTATCTTGGTCTCAAACCTGTATAATCAGCTGTCTCTTAATGCTGAAGATAGCGTGTCAGAGATTGTTAAATAGATGAAGAGATGGGAATATGGGCCATGGGGTTGTTAACATCTTAGTGAGATGTCCAGCAAGCCATGCTCAGGCTCTTTCTCAGGCTCCTGCTTCATCTAGGATCACACAAAAGGGCAATGGATATCAAGAGCAGGGCCTGCCAAACCAAACAATCAGCACACTTCATCAAACCCCCTCCTCTATCAAAGTATATATTGCCTTGAATGCAACTTTAAAAAATAAGACGAATTCACAAAATGAAAAATAAGACAGTGATATAACAAAATAGTATAATAAAAATGAAATACACCTATATCACAAGAAATTGATTTAATTTGATGTAAAAGAGACTTTATATTAAAAAAGCAAGAAACTGGTTTCATAGATTACAAATCATCCAGAGGGAATCTGTGAAGCACATATAATGTTTGAGCTTTAGCCTTTATTTATTTAGCTCAGCGGAACACTGAGAGGTGCAGCCACGGTGCATTATGTCACTGAGTCACACCACTTTCTGTACAGATGAGCTGCTCTCTACTCCCCTACCACACTCTCCAAACTCTCTGAGTCAACAAGCACATTTGGCGAGTAAGGAAAAAGAGCCAGTACATTCTGTCTGCACCTGGAGCAATGAGGGCCAGGTGGTATGCATGTGGCTCAGAGACAGGAAGGTCAAAAGCTGTACAACATGGATCATTTTCCACTTTTGTCTCTTTTTCCCTCTTTCAAAAAGGGTAAAAGCCTTGCCCCTTTTGGTCTATTTTCAGATTTCAGGTCAGGTGAAGCACCAGTCATTTTATATTCTGTCCACATGATGCAAAGGAATGTGCGTGTTAAGCAGAATATCCAGCATTTGTATTCAATAGTGCAGCATATGTATATACAAGGATTTGTGTGTGTCTGTGCCTATACTCTGAGAGCTATCTGAAGAATACAGTTGAAAACTGAATTATGAATGAGGTCATCTTCCAGCAATGTTTGTATATATACACAATTTATTATTGATTTTGTCAGCAAGACCTTATTCCCTAATGGCTCGTGTGTAAAAGTGGATGGGACTTGAGTCCATCTCAAGAGATAAAGTTGTTCAATAACTCCTTCAAAGTTACGGAACATTATTTCACTCTTAAAATGAGCTTTCTCAACTCTGGGCACACTTTTGACATTTTGATTGACGGATTCAAACCAATGCACATTGGAGCTGAATTGCCTTGTTCAGGGTTTTTTATTTTATTTTTAAGTTACCTTATACATATTTGTAGCTACATCATTTATTTACTGTGAAAAAGTATAGCCAAAAGCTTTTTAATGGGTACAACTGTGACAACATAGTGTAACAGTATATGCCCTCCTATTGGTAGTGCTACAAAACGAAGCGTTTTATTAATGTTAGCGTTAGCGTATTTGATTCTAATCGTAACATTTAAGGGTTAGTTCACTCAAAAATGAAAATTAGCTCATTATTTACTCACCCTCCAGGCATCATAAGTGTGTATGATTTCTTTCTTTCAGACGAATGCAATCAGAGTTATATAAAAAATTATCCTGGCACTTCCAAGCTAATCACTGCAATAGGCGGATGTTTCTCTTCATCAGTCCAAAACAAGTCCAGTGGAGAAACCAAAACAAAACATTGGTCACAAATTAAAAGTACAAAACAAGAATTTGTAAAGAAAAATGTTGGAGAATTTTGATAACAGGTTTTCATTTGCTTCCTTTACTCCGGTACACAAATGTTAGTTTTCACGAAACTCACCGGCACGTGCGCAGCGCTGACGTCCTATGTCATCCACCCGGAGCAGTTTCCGTGTACAACAGTTGGCGCAAGCTAGAAAAAAGTAATTATTACGTTTAAAACATGGATTTTTTTTTCTTGTAAAAATGCATCAGTTCACTACAGGAGGCTTTTATTTATGTGAGACACTTTTTATTACAGATGGATGCACTTTATTGGAGTTGCTTTGGACTGATGAAGAGAAACACCTGCCTATTGCCATGATAGAGCCTGGAAGTGAGAGGATCATTTTTAATATGACTCTGATTGGATTCGTCTTAAAGAAGGAAGTCATATACAACTAGGATGTCTGGAGGTTAAGTAAAAATTGGTTAACTTTAATTTTTGGGTGAACTCTCTCTTTAAATTGTCTCACATTATTACCAGCGCTATTTTCGATGTACAAAACAAACGCAAGTTTGCGCCATCTTGCGTCTTGTTTACCAACTGTGGTAAAAATGGCTGGGGAGGACTTCAGTACGGCTATTACTTTTACGTTGAACAAGCTCGAAAATGAATAGAAAACTCGGAAACAGGGGAATAGACACACAGAACTGGATGAGAGAGAACTTTCTCTGGTCTGGTATCAATCCGCCCGCGGTCCCTCTCGCTCTACATACAGAACAAACGCAAGTTTGCGCCATCTTGCGTCGTTTATCGACTGTGGTAAAGATTGCCTGTGAGGAGGACTTCAGTAGAGGTAGTACTTTTATGTTGAACAAGCTCGAAAATGAAAACGAAAACACCGCTCGGAAACACAGGAAACAGGTAAAAGATGTACGGAGCTGGATGAGAGAAAACTTGTATAGGATAAAGATTAATGGATAGTTATAGGTTTTGTGTAAACTCATAACAAACACACTGCCATACATTGTGGTAACAGTTACTGTATAATGAAGGCAGATAGGGGCAGGCTGTCACATTTTATTGGGGAACGTTTTCATGTGTTTCATAAATTGAAAGGAATTACATGGTCAAAACAATTAATGTTTTTATATGTTACTGTGCAACTGTTTTTTGTTTTGTTTTGCTCAAAAGCCTGTATAGACTAATTTCTTTTATGCCTATAGACCAGTGTAGCAGTTTATGGAAACCATGAAATAAAAGAATAAAAAAAAAGTTAAATTCGATATTTCAAAATTCTGGCTTTAGTCTCGTAATTCTGAGATTATATCTCACAACTTCTTGTTCTTTCCCCACACAGTTTTTCCCCCTCAGAATTGACAAACCTGCTATTGTTGAGTTAAATTAAGTTAATGTCCGAACTAGGAGATATAAACTTGAATTTGCTACCAAAATAGTCAGAATTGTGAGATAAAATAGATAAATGTTATGTAAAATGTTATAGTATTAAATAATGATGTTACTGTACCCTGATAGCACACGTTCATCACTGCAAGAGGTTTGCTCGTCTGCATAGTCCATTTAATCGTCTGCGATTAGCTTCAAATGGCGTCTTTGACAACAGTATTTTATAAAATGATTTGCATTCTGATTCTGACATCCAAAAGCACAACAATACATTTTTTCTTTTATTCCATGAATTTTATCCATTTTTCTCCACTTGTTACCAGTGTTTTTCTGCCACCACAATGTGTGCGCAGCTGCAGGTGACATAACTGTGACGTTTACTCCAAATTGGTCTACAGTCTGATTAACATCAGGTTCCTGTTGTGACAACTTGACTCACCATCAACATCTGTTTACTGAATAGCATCTTCTCAGGAGCAATAGTGGTAAAACTATTCAACAGCTTTTTTTGTAACCAAGACTTGGTTAGAAAAAGTTTCTCTCTGTGCATAGAGAAGCTGCCTTTCGGAAAAATAAACCTACCAAGCAATTGGCTTACCTAAAGTACAATATGACAACTAGTCAGTCACCCAATGAGTTGGTATGTTGGCAGATAGGAAAACTTGAAGCTCAAGTGGAAGGTGCAATCATTAGAGGCAGTTTTTTGGCTAGACACAGTGCAAGAATATTTTTAGCCATTATTTTCAGTTTGGCAAGATAATTTCCTGTGCCAGTAGATGCTAACTGGTACATATCATCCGATGAAGCTGTATATGGAGGAGTGTATAATGTGATTGCTATAGCATACAGGGTTCAAATAAGGTGTAGGACTCGGTCCCAGCACATTTGTATCTTTTTTTTTTCCATTTTATTTTTAGTTTTCAGACACGCAGCAATCTATCCCTAAGGGTCTTCATGAATATTCATCTCCTGGTTTTTATGAGAAGAGATTCACAAATGCAAGAATAACTATTATACATGTACATTCTCAGAAGCTTTTAGGCGCATAACTGCAGTGCACCATAAATGTCTGTTTTGCATTTACCGTACAGGGACTGTAAATGTCATATAGCTGTCATATAGCTCTACATTTGTAATGGCATGCAGATTTTCATATACATTTCGGTCACAGCTGAATATGAGACTTGCATTACAACAATGCATGATGGAAAAGGGTAAATCTTAGGTTAGAACTGTAAGCATTGCAGTCCTGGACTGCTATCTGGTACTATTAACACATTGACCTATTTCCAATGGATCACGTGTTCATAAATGCAAAATAAGGCACTTAGGAGAATGAACATGAAGAGGAACAGCAAGAGATAGAAAGGAGTGTGTGTGTGAATGATGAAAAGCATGATGCGGTTCTCAGGGCACTACGCTTCAGAGCACACTGCCTCCACACAGGGAGTGGTGTTCTTTGGCACGCTGTAAATCTAGGCCATCTACTCGGCTGTCCGGCAATGGCGCACATACATGCACGTGCACATTTAAACACACTAAGCAAGTCCGTGGGCAGACAGCGAGTGCATATATGAAGGGCCAGGGGGCCCAAATATGGAGAGCCCTGTTTCCATGGATATATCTTCCGCTGTCATTCTAGCTTGTGTGGTACGATGCACACGATCTCCAGAGGGGTCGTGCAGGCAGCGTTGAGCAGGACACTACTAATTAGAAGGAAGTCAATGCAGTTCAGCACTGTAAATGCTGATTCATATGAGGATGTATATCTGCTTGGGTGATAAAAGCATTTCATAGGGCTGTTTATACTAAATATATTTAGCATAGATGGCCGTTGGCTCATGGTATTGTTTTCTATGTTAATGAAAAGAAATCTTAGCTATGTAACATTGAGTCGCTGTAATTGCTTCACTGGAACTGGGAGCATTTTTCCTAGGCTGTGAAACATTGATTTCATGGATGTTTTCAGATCAGATCATCAGGAGTGCACACATTCTGATTTTTAATGACTGTAAAGGGTCTTGTTATATAAATATGAAACCATTATAAGAATATACGCAGAGTGCGGAATCAAAATTGACCTTGTTTACTCTCTTGATGCATGCTTTTATAAAAAAAATACTTAATGACCTTTAATCAAAATGTACTATACTATTGTCATGAGCTGTGCCATTATGGCTCCCTCCTTCACCCCTTGAGGGAGCCTTTATTTCACTACATTTCCCATAATCCCATTCTTATGAACTTCCTGTGTCCTCTCACCTCTCACCCCTGTCGGCCATCTTGCTTCTCACAGTATTTAAGGACCGGTTAATCCACAGTCAGATTGCGAAGACGCTTGACTCAGGAGGCGGAGCAGATGTGAAGACGCTTGACTCAGGAGGCAGAGCAGATGCGAAGACGCTTGACTCTGGAGGCGGAGCAGCTGCGAAGTCGCTTGACTCAGGAGTGACAGCTGTGACATCACTTGACTCTGGAGGGACAGCTGCTACATCACATGACTCTTTAGTGGCAATTGCGACATCACTTGGCTCTGGAGAAGCAACTGCGACGACTTGGCTTGACTCTGGAGGAACAGCAGTGACTTGACTTGGCTTTGAGGGAACTGCTGTGACTTTACTTGACTCTGGAGGAACGGCTGTAACTTGACTTGGCTTTGAGGGAACTGCTGTGACCTGACTTGGCTTTGAGAGAACTGTTGTGACTTTACTTGGCTTTGGAGGAACAGCAGTGACTTGACCTGGCACTGGAGGAACAGTTGTGGCTTGACTTGGCTCTGAGGGGACTGCTGTGGTTTGACTTGGCATGGGAGGAACTGCGGCGACGACACTCGACTCGGGTGGCGGAGTTGGAGCTTGTTGTAATTTGCAGAGTGCTGCTAGGATGTTCTCCAACCGGTCGAGTGTTGTAGTGAAATCAGAGACTTGACTTGACTGTGGAGAAAGGACTGTGACTGGACTTGACACTGAATAGGCAGTTGTGGTTGGACATGACTCTTGACTTGGCTTTGGTACGACGGCTGTAACTTGACTTGAAACAAAAGCTGCCACTGGACTCGACACTGGAACAACGGCTGGACTTGACACTGGATGGACAGCTGTGAGAGGACTTGACTCTGGATAGACGGTTGAGGCTGGACATGACTCTTGACTTGGCTTTGGAACGATAGTAACATGAGCGAGGGCCTTTTGATCTCAGCCTTGACCTCAATGGCTCATCAAGCCCACGAGAAGAAAAGTCCATAAAGAACCTCATCATAGAAGGGGAGCTGGTAGAGAAGGTCACTGAAAGTTCTTACAAAAGAGTCTAGGGACATACCGTCTTGTTTGAGAGAAAGCAGCTGGTCGAAGGGGTCCATGGTAGAGCTGGTGGGTGGAATAAAGCTGCTGGATCTGGTTTTGGCGAAGTCTTCTGTAACAAAATGGACGTGGACAGTAGGATCCAAATGCTAGCTTTATTGAAGACAGAAATCGTAGTCGTACAAACAGGGGGTCAGACAGGAACAAACATGGGGAACGTAGGACAAAACAAAGAAGCGTCTGTATCCGAGCGTGAAGGTCTGGGGCCGGCACCGAGCAGGGTAATCCAAGGGACAGGCTAGGGGTCGATAGGCGGGCGGAGAGCAGTCAGGGAACCAGGAACAAAGGAGCTCGGCAACGGGAGGGCAACCAGGAAATAACGCTCGGAATTGACACAGTAAACTATGCAATACTTCGCAATCTGACTGTGGATGAACCGGTCCTTAAATACTGTGAGAAGCAAGATGGCCGACAGGGGTGAGAGGTGAGAGGACACAGGAAGTTCATAAGAATGGGATTATGGGAAATGTAGTGAAATAAAGGCTCCCTCAAGGGGTGAAGGAGGGAGCCATAATGGCACAGTTCATGACAACTATAACTCTTTCTCTGAAATGTTTTTCATGTTGACATTATTTAGGCCATACAGGTTATAGGATAGGAAGGTTTAATATAAATTAAGCTAAATGTGGAAGAATGTTGATCACCACAAAAATAATTGTAATAAACTGTAATAAACAAAAATAATAAACTTTCTTCTTTAGACATTGTTCTTAAATAAAATTAGGTATCAACTTTAGACAAAGTGACCAGCATTTGGTTTTTAACCACTGAAAATGGGTAATATTCAACAATCTAGACATGGAGCCTCATTGAGATCCCCATATCTCTCGGACTAAATGATGTAGGGCCTTGAAAAATAGGATTCCAAAAGAAAAGTTTATTAACAACTAGAATTTGACATCATATTGCAATATCTTTAATACTTCTTGAGTTTAGGCATGTGAACTTTGGAAAAAGAATAGGCTATTTATGACTCTCAGACAGGTATGTTTAATGCAGTTGTCTTGACAGAAGGAAACAAAATAGCTTTCTAGTTCCAACTTTATTTGTTCTTTAGACATTCCTCTTTAAAAGAAAAGAAGTATCATATCTTTGCAAACTGACCCACATTTGTTTTTTGACCACTGAAAATGTGTACATTTTAACGATTTTCTCCTTGAGCCATATTGAAATTCTAATATCTCTGGAACTCATAGGGGATTAAAAATAAAGATGCCAAAAGGAAAATTTGTTAAGACGTAATATGTAAAAGGGCATTAAGATAGCTTTAATACTTCTTGAGTTACAGGCATGCAAACTTTGGAGAAAAACTTGAAAAGTGTTGTTTGTCCATTTTTGAATGGTCACCATTGGCACATAATGCAACAAAGATTGTTAAAGTCAACAGATTTTACTAACAGACCTACCGATCTCTGTGTAAAAATAATATGATGCTGCCACAAAACAGTGGATTACTCAGTAAACATTTAATAATTTACTTCTTAATTTACTTCAATAATTTGCAACATATAATCATTAATGTTAACATTATACAAATTGTACAAACTTTAATTATTGTACAAATTCTAATTTAACAAACGTTATTGTACAAACTTTAATTATTGTACAAACTTTAATTTAACAAACTTTAATTATTGTACAAACTTTTAATTTGCTGTTAAGCTGCTTTGAAACGATTTGTTTTGTGAAAAGCGCTATACAAATAAACTTGACTTGACTTGACTTGAATAATTTGGCTTTCATCACTGTACATGTCTATCTTTTCTCAGAAAAAAATATTAGTAAAATCAAAAATTTGAGCCAGGGAGCTCTGGTTGAGTTGCCATGGAATGACCTGAAGTTTTTTGTTAAAACGTATTACTTTAGCTGTAAAGCTGTTAAAATGACCATTTTGGGGTTGTTTTAGGCTTTGCAGCATTAAGGTTTATAAGCACATTTTTTACTCTAAAATCATATACGGTGTTGCCAAGCCTGCAGTTTTCCCACAGAATCGGGCTACTTCAACACTGTCGCTGTGCGTTGTTTTTTTTTTATGTCTGTGGGTTGAAACGACTTCAGTGAAGTGATGTTTAGCCCATGGAATGCGAATTTTACCAGAGGAACCCCAGCAAAAAAGTGTATTTTAACCCCTGGAATGCAGTTTTTACCGGGAGACCCCCCACCCAATCGCAGTTGGGTTAGTTTTAAGTAGCAATTTGGTGGGTTATTATTATTTTTTTTTTTTTTAAGAAAACAGGGGACAAGTAGAAATTTTCTGATAATCAGCATTATGCCACAGATGTTGCTGATTAAGCTTAACTTGTATTGAACCCAGAACATTTCTTTAAGCAACTGTAAGGCTTCATTCTGCTATGTAATGCCCACTTTTCACCATCCATTTCCCAGTTGATAAAATGATGTAATGCCTTACGTGTTTGAATATGCTAGTTCACTTGGAAATACATCACATTACATAAGCAAAATGGGTTGCAGGCGGTGTTTTTCTGTCGCTGTCAGACCTTTTGTTTCTTAGAGCAGCACCAAAGGAATAGTTTGACCTCTGTAAGGAGAAAGGCAAAGAGACATGGGCTGCTCCCATTACCCCATCTCTCTGTAGGAGCGAGTCCTAAGAGAGAGAATGAGTTGATGTTATTTCATGCATAACATTACATAGATGTCCGCTCACACATTCAAGCTCACACATTCTGTCAGGGTGGCTGTGTTGTTATTTTTGGAAGAGCACAGACCGCATTTTGATCATGCTAATGTCTGAGCACTTGCCCTTATGCTGACTTTTTGTACTGACCCAGAAATGTATTTATATTTGCAAACAACATATATAAATGCAGACGGGAACAAGCGGATGCAGATAGGGAACGATGGAGAGATTTATATGACTGATCGCGTATGACATGTCTAATGATAGATGCTGACAGCGGATCCCCTTAAACTATGTGCTGGACTTGCAAAGGTAACTAGCTGAGACATGTTTCTTACATTGGATGAATTGAACAGAACTGATGGGAACATACAGAACACTGTGGGTACCACCGGAGTGCAGGAAGTAATGCTCTTGCACTTACTGTAAACCTCTCTGAGGACTCACCTCATATTTTCACAACAACAACACTGAGCGTAGGCTAAGGTAGCCAGAATTTTAACTACAGATAAAGTCCATCTGATTTTTTGCTGATTTTCTAGTCAGACTTAACTGGAACAAATCATCTGACTGATATACAGTGATCATCTTATTTTGTTTTAATGTCAGAGCTGGATTATCTGAAATAATCTGATTAGCACAATAATTGGCATGGAATTTTTTTGGTAAATCATAACCAGTTGTACAGAAAACATGGAAAATAAAAGTGAACAATGTAAAACGTTTCTGTTTTAATATTAAGTAAGGAATTATTGACGACGGGCCATTGAATTCCTAGAAAATAATGCACACCCAAGGTGGTGATGCGGCCACGACGCGAAGCGGATTATTTTCTAGGAATTCAACAGCTCGAAGTCAATTATTCTGCTTACCACACCTCAAGACATCGATCAGATTATATATTTTCAAGGCAATTTGTCCTTAAAACGCTATTGTGAGTAGGATTAATTTCTTACGCAGATCATCCAAAGCCTTCGTTGCTGATTCCAAAACGTAATTTTAGACCTAGCAATGATGCTTGAGCCGTTGATGCAGACTATACAGTTAATAATGCAGTTTAGACAGACAGACTGGCAGACAGCCGGAAAGGGAGAAAGAGAGAGATTAACCTTGTGAATTACCTCTGCTTCTCTCACACGTGTCTCTCAAGTTCATTTTCTTCAGGAACTGCGTCGTTATTACCTCGCTTGTAAGAAATGTCATGTAGTTTTTAAATTAATTGTCAGAGCAGCACTAACAACATTAGCGCGTATTTTAACGTGTGTGCTGACTGTTATGTGTGTGCATCTGTAAGAGAGAGAGTGTGGGAGAAATAGAGTATGTGCTTTCCGTACATAATAAAACGTATTTTCGTGGCAAAAACATGAAAATAATCTGTCGTTTTTTCCTGTTGTTTTCTGTATTTATTTGTTTGGCCAGTGTCCTTGTGGGTTTTGTTTATTTTGCTGTTTTAGGCTGTAAGGACCTTTGAAATAACAAAATAGTATGGTGAAGTGATACAGACATGTAATGCGGTCAGGAGCTGCCTGGAACTATGTTTGCAGTTTGTTTCCCTGAAAATAATGCACACCTTCAGAACATTCATCAGCCAATCAGATTCAAGCATTCAAGGGCCCGTAGTATAAAATGTAATAATTCATGTGATGGCAAAGCTGAATTTTTTAGCAGCTAAGCATTTGTTCCAGTGTTTAGTACGGAAGTCCGTTTCCACTACTGAATAAAAAATGTAAAAAGATTATTGTGAATTTTTATTTCACAATTCTTACTATTTGTCTCAGTATTGTGAGATATAAACTCAAAATTACGAGTTATGAATTCAGAATTGCAATAAATTATATAAACTTGCAATTCTGAAAAAAAAGTCAGAATTTGGACTTTATAACTCGTGACTTTATATCAAGCAATTCTAACTTTAAATCAGACAATTCTGACTTTATAACTCGCAACTGTGACTTTATAACTCGCAATTATGACCTTTATCTCATAATTTTTACTTTCCTCACAATTGCAAGTTAATATCATGAAGACAAAAGTCAGATTGTGGGATAAAAAGTAGCAATAACCCTTTTTTATTTTTTTTATTCAGTGACGGAAACGGGCTTACATAGGTAGGGTCATATGATCCTTAACATTTTTTTTTGTTTGTTTTCTTTGCTTGAAAGAAAGTTTGGAAAAGAAAAGAAAACAGCATCTATTTGAAATATAAATCTTTTGTAACATTATTAATGTCTTTATTTAATCAAATTAATGCAGCTTTGCTCTATAAAATACATTCTTCATCACAAAGTATTGGTGTAGAAACACTCTAAATTGATTACAAAGAAACTGCATGTAACACATTGAATTAAACATGAAATTAGAAAGTAGAAAAACTGAAATAACCTAAAACATACTCCAATAATCTGTTTTAAAGTGTGTATATGAAAAAAAGTAGTGAGAATATATAGTTCTACTTGTAAAAATATTAGCCAATCAGATTGAAATGCACTTTCCATTTTCAAGTGTAACATGCGTCAGCCAGTGCGTAAATGACTGTGGGAGATCTATAAGTGAGACTAGACTCATTGTAGCAAATGAAATAATCAGATTTAGCAATGAATTTCCTGGATGATCTAATGATGACCATCCTGTTCTGTGACTCATCGCAGCTAGAGCTGAAAAAAAAAGGCAGTCGATGAGATCTTTTTAAATGTCAGCTGACCCTCCTGTAGAATCTGCCAGATATAGTGTTAAAAACAACAGTTTTGTTCACTCTCCCCATCCTCCAATTAAAACACCAGGGAGAGACAGAAGGGAGACGCATCAAGATAAAATAACTAATGTTCCCTCATTGCCTCGCTGCATGCTCCGAGGTTGAGACTAATTTAATTAACAGAGCTGAGCCGAAGGCTTTCAGCACAGACCTTGAATTGAGGGCATTAGAGTTTGTGTTGGAATGACTGTCCAGGACTTGCATGATTCTGATCATGAGGAGGTCAGGAAATCCTTCCATCCAATGATTATGTAATACTGGACATATATATATATATATATAAGCGCTGTAGTTATTGCTTCTAAATCTATTAAATGTTTTACAACTATAATGTCTCTGGACACTGTAGTGTCATTTGCATATTTGCACATCAATTAAACACTCTCTTTCTGTAACCAACTGATGTATTAAAGACAAAATCTGGCCCTCCGGCATTATGTCACAACCTTTTAGCACCTCTGTGCTCTTTTGAGCTTTAACTAATGTCACAGATTGTACTGGATGTTGACCTCATAACAACAGGAACAGATGTTGCTCCTTAATTACCATGCTGCTGCCAACTGCATTTCTGAAGGAAAACGACTTCATTTGATAGTTTAGTGAACTAAATGCTGAGACTGCCACGGGATGTAATAATAATGGTTTCACACTTCGCACACTAATGCTTATGTGAGTGAAAATATCTAATCTATAACACTTCTTCCACACCTACGAGAGAAATCTCACAGAGGCTCTAGCTCTGCTCAGTAATATGGCTTAACTAGTTAACAAGCTCCTCAGATCAATAGATTATCTGATCAGCTGTTGAGTACTGCGGTGCAGAGTGAGTGTTTCAAAGATGCTAATGACTCATGAAGAATAATGGTAGTTCATTCTAAGCAGTGATTTTAATAGATAAAACACAATGGATTTTAAAGTCAGGATTTTAAATTCCAAAGTCAGAATTGTGGGATAAAAAGTTGCAATAACCTTTTTTTATTTTTTTATTTAGTGGCAGAAACAGGCTTACGTAGGCAGTGTCACATGATCCTTAAAAAAAGATTTTTTAGTTTTCTTTGCTTAAAAGAAAGTTTAGGAAAGAAAAGAAATATAACAGCATCTATTTAACATTATAAATGTCTTTATTGTCGCTTTTAATCAAATGAATGCAGCCTTGCACAATAAAAGGTATTCTTCATCACAAAGTATAACAATTGGTGTAGAAACACTATATTACTAAAATATCTTAATTTGTGTTCAGAAGATGAACAAAGGTCTTACGGGTTTGAAATGACATGAACATGAGCAGTTACTGACAGAGATTTCATTTCCTCATTTCCTCATTAATGTACATACAGCACCCCATATTGACAGAAAAACACAGAATTGTTGACATTTTTGCAGATTTATTAAAAAAGAAAAACTGAAATATCACATGGTTCTAAGTATTCAGACCCTTTGCTCAGTAGAAGCATTTCAGAAAAATTTGTCATCAATATATATATATATATATATATATATATATATATATATATATATATATATATATATTTGCATTGAAATGCATTGGAATTCTGGACTCTAATGTTAAGCAAAATAACTGAAATATCTTCAAAATGTCCTTTTTTTATGTTCAGCATAAGTATGAAAGTATTACTATTTAATTTTAATCTACTTCATAAAGATTTGTCTAAAAAAACCCCATAAGATTCAGAGCTTTACGATGACCAGCTTGCTATGCCTTATAATTGAATGGATTTTGCTTATTGTGCTTGAAAGAAACAGAACCTGAAAGCATTGACCCAACACTTTCTAAAGAACCTCTTATTATCCTTTTATTAGTGGGCACATGTTGATGGGTATATTTTGTTGCTGTATATCTGAAAAAGCTCTTCATTCGTGTTAATTTCCTGCGGCAGCTGCTCTCAGGGTTTGCCCCCTTTCACCATTCTCATTACATGATTAAGTAAAACTGTGCATAGCTATCAGTGCACTTAGCTACCATCAGCACTGACACTTGCATGGTGATGTACATTCTGCTCTCCAGCACTCTTTCGCTCACTCTCCCTCTCTCTCACTATGAAAAATAAGAGTACTTTCTTGTTTCGGTGCCAAAATGCAGGATGTAAAACTCTCCACTGCATTATAATGTGGGGTATCGTTCCTGTTGACCAAATTATGAAGAAGAGAGAAATAGTATTAGCAGTACGCTGCTATTATGCACTAGGTAGCCTGACATCATTTGAATGATGTTTAGTATCTGTGAGTCATCACTCATTAATTAATCAAATGGTACATTATAAAACAGACTCTAAAGTCTGATTGGACAAGCCACACTCACATTTTTTTTTTGTATTATATTTCTCACAAAATTCAACAACAAAGAGCTTTCTAAATTGGTCTCAACAGATCTTATGGTGTGCTAAGGGGAATAATAACACAGAGAGTATTACACATGATTAAAAAGCTCTCTGCACTTCTCATTGTAATCAGTGAATCATTGTGAAATCTGATAGTAACAAAAACCATTGAAAGCGTGGGTCCGTTTACAAAGAAAATTGGACTAAATGCATTTTCTTGTCTTCAATACTACCGTTTTGGAAGCCCTTTCAAGTTGGTTTGGGTTTAATTTTTATTAGAGATATGTGATTTAGCCTTTAGATGTGATTTAATCTTTAGATGCATCTCACCTGAGCTATAAAAACCATGTCAAGCTATCTCTTCAACTCAGATCTTACTACTGACAGTGCAGCGGCGATGCTCATCCAAGCTTCATACGTGTCTTAAAACGTTAGCGTGACGTCCATTTTCAGGGGTTTGGTTGCTTATGTGTCAGAGTGTATGTGTTAGGATGTACTGTAGCTTTTCTCGTGTCTCTTTGTCATTGCATCTTTCAACAGACATATCCTCATACACATTTAATGACTTTTTGGGCTGCTGTACAGTCAAATAGAAACCTTCATCGCATGCTGTCCCCTAAGTGCTCTTTGACTGTTTGGGGAAGTGTTGCCATGGCAACTGTTTTCACTATCTGACAGCATTAACACATCACGTTAACCCCTGATCCTCTTCAACTTTGTTGACCCCTGACCTCATTTGACCTAGACCTTTTGCACAGAGGAACTGGGTTGTTTCCATAGTAACAAAGATGTGGGCTGGATATATGCGATTCACTCTCCCAGGTGACATTTCCTGTCACTTAGCCATATCATCTTCTCTCAGCCATCCAGTTGCTTTGCTGTTTTACTGTGAGAGGACATGCTTTGTTCTGTTGAAAGTAGGGGTGTTGCAATATACCGGTGTGGACAATAATCAAATTTTTTCGATAATCTAATCTAATTTAAAAAAATATTATTATTGTGTTCATTGGGATTTAAATCATGAAATATCTTTAGCGGTTAGGGGTGTCGCGATATACCGATGCTTAAATCTGTCAAACCGAGAATCCACAAGGAGCTTTTATCATGTATGAAAATTTGCTGTTCATAAGGTGGGAAAGGCAAGAAATTGACTGAAACATGCAGGAAAATATGGCTTGTAAACCTCTGTCTGTGGTCAGGAGGAAAATCAGATAATCGGATAAGAAAATATATAATAATATGTTAAGATATTAATAAAGACATATAAATAGATACAGGGTGAGATGGTGAGAAGCCACTCATATAGATAAGCACTCAATGCTAAACACCAAACGTAGACACAGTGTGAGATGTTACATTTGTAGTTTCGAGAGCTTTATTGATTTATAACAGAATATTGTGAGATTGCAATAAACTGCAGTCAGTGACAGGTTTTTAGTGACTACATGGAAGTGCTATTTGCTCGCTTTCAAGGCTATAATCAGTTCGGAATTTGAATAAAAGTCTCGCTTTTCGCTGGACTGAAAAAGCAGAATGGATGAAATGGAGGAAAGTTTGTACTTTACTAGTTTAGACACTATTACAAGAAGAGGTATACACAGAAACACAACATATGTTGGATCAGGGCCGTGCACAGACATTTTGAGGGGCAGTGGCTCAAACCAAAAAAGGGGCACTAAGGGGGTGGGTGTTAATACAAATTATCCAGTTGTTACAAATACACTATTAAAAAAAATTATAATTTCAGGCTTTATTGTAGTTGTTTTTATATTGTGCCTGCTAGTGCCTCATCTTCAATGGGAGTAGGGGAGTGTGGGGTAAGTTGAGCCATCCCCTGTATCTTGGCAATTGTACACTTTTACTGTCATGTGACCATGTATTTTGGAGCAACTCATCATTTTTGCCATGCAGACTTTGAAAAGGAGAATCAAACTGGGGAAATGGCACCATTTACTTTAAAAACTGTTTTTTGGCTTGTCAAACTAAAATTTTAGTATAACCAGTTGTTGCATTTACATTACAGTTACAGTTACATTTAAAATTAATATTGCGACAATATTGCGTTACTCCCTAAAAAGTAACCATAAAAAAGTATTTTTTATGGAAAGTAATGCATTACATCACTTTTGCGCTACTTTTTAAATCTCTCTCTGTCTTCTTTTTTGTGAAGTGATTGTTGTTGTTTTTTTTATTTTATTTTTTTGTCTACAAAATGTGGCAAGTTGACAACAGCAAATTGTGTGTTATTTATATTAGATCTGATCGGGTACAATAATTTGATTAGACATTCCAACTCGGTTGGCGAGAGGGGCACCCCAGCCAATGAGGGCAGAAGGGCAATGGCTCTAGCCACCAGGCCACCCCCCTGTGCATGGCCCTGTGTTGAATGTGATCCTTATGTTAAGAAGAGGAGTGATTTTTCAACTGAAATTGAAATAGTTATCTGCCATCAAGGCGGTGGATATAAGCTAAGTGAGCTAAGCTAAACTATTTGCTCGCTTTTTAGGTAATAATAAATTTAGAATTTGGAAAAAAAAAAGTTTTGCTTTACCTGCTGCTAACTGGACCAATAGCCAAAAACCCTGTACAGCAGTAGTTTCAGGAGTGACATAGCCCTTCAGCTGCATTTAGCAAGTCATCAAAATCACATGATTGCAAACAACGTATTGATGAGGTTTTACGATATACCAGTATTGATGATAATCGTGATATTTAAATTATTAATTAGCTTTATCCTGATAATTTGGGGTGCCATGATATACCGGTATTGACGATAATCACGATATTTAAATTATGAAATATCTTTATTGTGTTAGGGGTGTGACAACACATCTGTATTGATAATAACCATAATATTTAAATAATGAAATATCGCAGTCATGTTAATTAGGAGTGTCGTGATATACCGGTCTTGGGATAATCATGATATATAATAGAGAAATAACTTCATTGTGTTAATTAGGAGTGTCGTGATATACCAGTACTGAAGATAATCGTGATATTTAAATAACGAAATGCCTTTATTGTGTTAAATGGGGGGTCACGATATACTGGTATTGGCGATAATCACAATATTTAAATAAAGAAATATCTTTATCGTTTAATTAGGGGTGTTGCGATATACCGGTCTTAGCGATAATCACGCTATTTAAATAACAAAATACATTTATCATGTTAATTAGGCGTGTCGCAACATACAGTGGGTACGGAAAGTATTCAGACCCCCTTAAATTTTTCACTCTTTGTTATATTGCAGCCATTTGCTAAAATCATTTAAGTTTTTCCTCATTAATGTACACACAGCACCCCATATTGACAGAAAAACACAGAATTGTTGACATTTTTTCAGATTTATTAAAAAAGAAAAACTGAAATATCACATGGTCCTGAGTATTCAGACCCTTTGCTCAGTAGAAGCACCATTTTGATCTAATACAGACATGAGTCTTTTTGGGCTTTCATGTGTCTTGCACTGAGGAGAGGCTTCCGTCGGGCCACTCTGGCATAAAGCCCTGACTGGTGGAGGGCTGCAGTGATGGTTGACTTTCTACAACTTTCTCCCATCTCCCGACTGCATCTCTGGAGCTCAGCCACAGTGATCTTTGGGTTCTTCTTTACCTCTCTCACCAAGGCTCTTCTCCCCCGATAGCTCAGTTTGGCCGGATGGCCAGCTCTAGGAAGGGTTCTGGTTGTCCCAAACGTCTTCCATTTAAGGATTATGGAGGCCACTGTGCTCTTAGGAACCTTAAGTGTAGCAGAAATTTTTTTGTAACCTTGGCCAGATCTGTGCCTCGCCACAATTCTGTCTCTGAGCTCTTCAGGCAGTTCCTTTGACCTCATGGTTCTCATTTGCTCTGACGTGCACTGTGAGCTGTAAGGTCTTATATAGACAGGTGTGTGGCTTTCCTAATCAAGTCCAATCAGTATAATCAAACACAGCTGGACTCAAATGAAGGTGTAGAACCATCTCAGGGATGATCAGAAGAAATGGACAGCACCAGAGTTAAATACATGAGTGTCACAGCAAAGGGTCTGAATACTTAGGACCATGTGATATTTCAGTTTTTCTTTTTTAATAAATCTGCAAAAATGCCAACAATTCTGTGTTTTTCTGTCAATATGGGTTCCTTTGTGTACATTAATGAGGAAAAAAAAAGAAATGATTTTAGCAAATGGCTGCAATATAACAAAGAGTGAAAAATTTAAGGGGGTCTGAATACTTTCCGTACCCACTGTACCAGTATTAATGATAATCGTGATATTTAAATAACAAAATACCTTTATTGCATTAATAAGGGGTGTCATGATATACCAGGTTTGATGATAATCACGACATTTTAATAACGAAAAATCTTTATCGTGTTAATTAGGGGTGTCGCAATATACCGGTCTTGGCAATAATCACAATATTTAAATAACTACAAATCTTTATTGTGTTATTTTTGTGACATTATAAATGTCTTTACTGCTAATTTCAATTATTTAATATATCATTGCTAAATAAAAGTATAGATTTCTTTAAAGAAAAAAGATAGTGGTCCCAAACGATAGGGATGATGATAGTGTATTTATTCTCAGAATTTTGCCCAATGCAGACTTTTACCAGTGTAAATCTGACAAACTCTGAAAACAAGCACTCTGAAATTAGTTCTTCTCCTCTCCCATACTCTCACAGTGCTGCCACCAGCTAGTTATTGTACATTCATCACTTTGGCTCACTGCCCAACATTTAGCACTTTCTCCAGCCAAAATCCTAAAATAACAAAGCATCCACAATGCTGTTATGTTACTGATAATGAACAAAACATCAAGTATCTCTCATGCTTAACATATAATGACATTTAGATTGTTATTAGGCCACTCAACCTTTGTGTTAAAACCATAAAACCATTATTAATGTGCGACTGAAACATTAGGGTAATTTCCTAAAATTAAATGTGCGTTTGTGTTTTATTAGTGCATTTATACTAACTTGCAACTCTCTCTGTTGAAGCACAGTGATCTGTATCCACAGTGTGATTTTATTCTGGGAGATTCTCTCACAGAGAGTGGTTGATGCCTGTCATCACAGCAGTCACCAGCCTATTGTATTTTAACAGTAGCACAATGCATGTTTCCAGAGAACAGTGATTGGTTGAGGCAGCCTCTCCAGACGAATGCTGACAAATATTTAACCTGCCTGTAAATCACATGTGACAGTTGACGGGCACTTCCTGTCCGAGACAATGCTGCCACTCAGTCGCAGCCTCTTGGAGAGGAGCCAGCCCATGGAATATTAAATTGGTATAACCAATATTTCCTCATCTTACTGTTAACTTTTACTTTGACTCCTGTGGGATAAATGTGAACACTCAAGTCAACCCTCATCTTGCTGACTCTTGCATATTACTAAAGATTAAATACTCTGTAGTAGAGAAGAACAGGGCCCTAATTATGCTGTTTTATATCACAGACCACTCTAAATAGGTATATGCCACTTGTGGTGTCATTACATACATCTTCTGCTCACCAGCCTGCGTTTATTTGATCCAAAGTACAGCAAAACTGTAAAATTGTAAATGTTTAAAATAACTATTTTCTATTTGAATATATTTTAAAATGTAATAATATATTGTATTATTATATAATTATATCTAATATTATGATTTGCTGCTCAAAAACATTTATTATTATTATGTTGAAAACAACTGAGCAGTTTTTTTTTGGATAAATATACATTTTTTAGAAGAACAGCATTTTTCTGAAATATAATTTTTTTTTGTAACATTATAAATGTCTGTATTATCACTTTTGATCGATTTAAAGCATCCTTGCTACATAAAAGTATTAATTTCTATCATTTCTTTCCCCCCAAAAAAAGTCTCCAAGCATTTGAATGATATATAGTGTATAATGTTACAAAAGCTTTTTATTCCAGATAAATGTTGATCTTTGGATATTTCTATTCATCAAAGAATCCTAAAAAAATGAACTCAACTGTTTCAAATATTGATAATAATAATGATAATAAAAACTGTTTCTTGATCAGCAAGTCAGCATATTAGATTTCTGAAGGATCATGTGACACTGAAGACTGAAATAATGATGCTGAAAATTTAGCTTTGATCACAAGAATAAATTACATTTTAAAATATATATAATATTTCACAGTATTACTGTTTTTGCTGTATTTTGGATCAAATAAATGCAGGCTTGGTGAGCAGAGGAGAATTCTTTAAAAAACATTAAATCGCTTACTATTCAAAAACCTTTGACTGGTAGTGTAGATATCTATCTCCTATTTTTGTGATCTAGAAATATAGCAATCGTTTGAGCCATTATGCTAAAAGGAATGCAGATCTTCCTGGCAGATGTTACACAGCTTGACAAATAAACAGTTTGGATTTAATCTTTGTGCATTACATTCAGTTTGTTCTGTCATGCACACTGACTTTTTTTTTAATGTTTACTATAGTCAAAACCATCAGAATGAGCTAAGTTAATCCAAGGCATTTAGTTCCTATAAAACGTTCATTAACAAAGTCAACAACTGATTTTTACAATGTGCTAGGAATGCATCAATAGCTATGTTTACATGCAACTAAATAATCCATTTGTAATCAGATTGATGGGCCTGAAAAGCCTTCATGTAAATGCATAATCGATCCAACTGTGCTCATCCAAATGAAATTTCGATTGAAATGGAAGACCTGGAATAAGAGACATTTTTAAAATCTAATCATCTAAACAACCTGAAACTTTCACTTAGACATTTCTACTTTAGTTTTACTGGCGTTCATGCATCAAAACCTGACCCAAGGCGAAAAGTTTTGTTTTGAGGTGTCTGATAGGTCATTTTATTTAATATAAATTTGCACAATCCAATACATTGAAATTGCCAAGAATTTTCCTTGGAGGAATTATAAACAGTCAAGAGGGGATGTAGACTTGTTGGCATGGAAACCAAGTTACAGGGTTTAATTACGCTTGGCTAGTTATGCTTTTAACGCAACGACGACTGGATCAGGGACCTTTCAGCATTCTCTAGGGCAATTGCTTTATAAATTTCAATTAGCATGCTAATATAACCATATTGAATAGCATTGTAGTGTAACTGCATATAATGAGTCTCGGAGAAAACAATAACAACAACAACAAAAAAAACAGGCGCACTTGTGAAAAAAACATGAGGGCATTGCATGAAAGCTAGCAGCTGTTCCACTGCTGATAAAACAGGTAAGTCTTTAGTTGGGGACTGTTTTCATTTAGCAATGTGGGTGACAGGGTAAAAACGCACCCCACGGCACTGCAATACTGAGACCTAACATGGTAGAAAACAAGTGGGTGGTCATAGTTTTAGGAGGAATTTGAAAAGAGTGACAGTTGTACCACCTCAGGGGAAAAAAACACATCTTTGGTGTATATATAGATATGTCTATCTTTGTGTTCTGCTTCTAACCTTAATCCAGAAATAAAAGTGGCATCACAGATCTTAGAGTCTCTGTTCAATTTATCTTATTTTTTTCGGAGCAGCGCAGTAGCTTATTGATAATTGCAAGATGCTTTTACTCACTTGAGTCTTAACTGTGGATTAGAAAAGGCTACAAATCTGCATTGAATACTTTGATTTTTCTTCCCCCCAAGCATGTAAGCTTATTTTGTCGCTGATTTTCTATGGTCTTTTAGGTGTTTGTTTACATGAAAGGAAAATTTAATATTTTTTTTGTTGTTGTTGTTTTTGTGTTTTTATGTTATTGATGAAATGTGGGTTGTTGTGAGTTTTTTATGCCTACTTCCATATATGTAGCTCCACTGCTTTTCAGCTCTGCACACATTGTCTTCTGTCTTCTGATTTGTATTTCCACAGCTGAAGGTAAGGCTGTACAAATTTATGAATGAATTGCATGTCTTAAAATCTTCTGGTCTACTGAAATTAGTTATGACATCCACTTTGAACATTACGGTGTGCATGATTATTTGGCAATAAGTAAATCCACTTCATCAGCTAATTACTCATCAGCTGTAAAAGTGGGCATGGCCATTTGTAAATTGAATGGGTCTGGCTTTCGGTCTCATCCACGTCCAGCTATTTTTAGCTGTACAAAGCAACAGTTTTTTTTCTGCTTGATATTGCAAATTGGTGTGTCTTACCATGTTATTTTAATGTATTATCTTAATTATCACATCATTATTCTTCTCGTTATTTCCCTACAGCAGTTAATGAACCGAAAGTCTCACACATAGATAGATATAGGATAGAGCTACTGCAAAAACATAAGTTCTCTGACAGTAGCCCTGTAGTAACTGTTGTACTGCACTGTAATTTGCATGTATATTTATTTCTGAAATGCTGGAAAGTATTTACAAAAACAATCCATGCTTAAAAAAATGAAGGTGCTTCAGAATGCCATAGAAGAACCATCAAGAATCTTTAACATCTGAAGAAACTTTCTGTTTCACAGGAGGTTATTTGTGGCAAAAGAAGATTCTTTAGATAATAAAAAGGTAAGAAAGAGATGGCTCTTTAAATAACCTTTGACTGAATGCTTTGACTGAACTTCTTTGTGGAGCCAAAAATGGTTCCTCTATGGCAGGGGTGAGGAACCTTGATCCTGGAGGTCCGGTGTCCCTGCAGAATTTAGCTCCAAACCTGAAGAAAAACAAAAACAAACAAACAAAAAAAAAACATACCAACCTGTATCCTGAAGACCTTGATTAGCTCAGGTGTGTTTGATTAAGGTTGGAGATAAAATCTGCATGGACAGAGTCTGCTCTATGGCATTGCTGTAAAGAACCTTTATCTTTGAAAGTGTATTTCAACTGTTCCACCACAGCAAGTGGGAGCTATTAGGAACAAAAAGAAGAAAGAGAAGAAAAGCATGTAAACATTCTAAATGGGTCTTTATTATGGCAGCAGTAGGTATCAATCGGCCATATTGGTGGCGCTGAATGTAAACAATGCCACTAAAACCGAATTAAACGTATATATTTTAGCTGATAATTGTTGCTGAAAATGTCAATTATTGTCATGTTTTGGACTGTACTAATTGGTCGAACCAGGAAAAACATTTAAAGTCTACCAAAAGTTATAACAAATCAAGGAGAAAAGTGCAAAAAACTGTCTGAGAAACAGTGGTTGGCCAGACTGAATTAGAATTTTGACAACATTTGTGTTTGTTCTTATCATTTCTGGCCAGGTAGATAAATATTAGGGTAATATCTTGATTAATACAGCTCATTACGTATCTTTACCACCTATTAATTTTAGTTTCTCAAAATATTGTGCCCTTTCCTGCTTACTTTTTTTTTTTAGTGGTTTAGACATCATAAATGAGCAGAACAACGTATTTAGCAGAACATTCTCTGTGCAATCCACACTGTTGTTCGTATGGCCAGCATGGCTGTGCATCCGGTAATTGACCAAATCGTGATGTAAGTGCAAACCCTCTGTAGGGAAATAACAAGAAGAATAACACCATGCAGTAAACGGTAAAACTATTTGCACTACAAACCAGTGTGTTCATAATTAAAATAACAGATTAAAATGACATGGTAAGACACACCACTTTGCAATATCAAGCAGCAAAACCAATAGCTGGCCATGAGACTCGAAGCCAGATCCATAATGGCCACGCCCGTTCTTACGAAAAACTTTGTAATTGGCAACTTTAAAATAAAATTAGCGTAAACACCTCTTTCACACACTCATAGGCTACACATTCACATACACAGACAAATGCAAATAGAAATCTTAGGTCGAGTAAGAAACGCACTCTTTCAGTGTGGCTTTTAAGCAATAACAGTTTGGGGTGAAACCTCCCGATGAGATTCTCCAAAACGCGCTGCTCGCGAAGGGTAAAACCTGGTATGTTGTCTCTTTAAATCAGCGCTGCAGCGGTGATGTGCCCGCGAGCTCAGACGGTTACAACCATTTCCACCTCTGCAGTGGGGAACTTCAACCACGCGACACATGACATTCAGCTTTCACACACACTCTCTTCCACAGATTGGTAGATCCCACGCTAAAGTGAAAACTTGTCAGACGCCTTATTGGGGGTGAAGAAGAAAATTGACAAAAATTCAAACCACGATATTTCTGAGAAATGGTTTACCTTTTCTTTCCCCTTAAGTTGCATTGCTTTAATAGGAGCCATCATCAGACGTGATTCGGATTCATTAACGGCTTAATTAACTAATTATTTTAGTACTTTTGAGGAATAAATTTTTGAATTTGGCCGTCATTGATAGCAACAGAAACAGGCTATAATAAATCACAATTACATTTCATACAACTAATGCAAGAAGGTGTGTTTACAAGTATTTATGAATTACTTTTCACACTTTTTAGAGGTAACAAATAACATTAGCCCTAAATGTAAGCCAATTTGTTTTTACAAATTTAATAGCCTAATGTGCACAAGTTGCCAGTATCAGAAGCCTTAAGTCCAGTAAAACTTAGTTTGTTGCGAGTCGGATATGATGAAAGTAACAACTTGGTGTTCAGTAAGTTAGTCATATAAATTCAGTAACAGCTAAATGATTCAAAAGTGCTTTGACTCACAATAAAGGACCGACTCACAAGAATCGAACTAAGCTTCTTGCGATGTACGTTTTTGATTCACTAAAAGATTCGACTCAAGAGTCATTCGTTAAACACACTGGTCGCGCTGTCTCTCTTACGCTGTAAGATTCAGCGGCGGTGTTGCGGTGCATGGTAGTACGGGAAACACCGGGAAACGGTAGCCTGTTTCACCACGGGTGTTCGTTCTGCATCTGCGGAACAATGAAGATTCGAAAAGCGTTAACGCTATCCTAAACCATCTGGTTCAGCTATTTTGTTTGAAAAATAGAACCGGTTCCTCGGCTCTCGGTTCAAATCCCAAGACCTGATATTTGTCTTCCTTAGAGATGGAGTATATTACATGCGCTCACGCTCAAGTCTATCAGATAATGGGACGTAAAGATGGGGTACGACACCAGTTGCTCTTTTTAAAATAGGTAAGGATATATGCAGTAAAGGTTACATGTAGATAGTAGCCTAGCCTATTCTGTCTCGTTCTGATACGGTAAGTGATATTCACAAAATAGAGTACCAAATGAATTCATTCTCCTGCGTTCATTTAAAAAACATTTTCTGATGAAGTGTGCCATTTTGGTATAAGGTAAGGGGTGTTGGCTTTGTTTGCTCGTCATAGGACTACGATTTTGGAGACACGAGAGTGTCAAACCGTTCCTAGGGCTCTCAGATGGCAGTAAGACTATTTTAAAAACCATTTACACTGGCTGCGTTGTGAAGAGGTCGTGGTGTTCCTTTTCTCAAACGCTTGTGCTTTAACATTTCACGAGTGATATTTCTAAAGACTTACGTCACGGCAAATGCGCACGTGCCGACGGAAATCGCCGCAAATGACTGAAGTTCGTCAATTCTGATGTGACTTTTCACGAGGAACGGTTCATAGTGATGTTCGGTTTGTTTTTTGCTTTTTTCTCGGATGTTCTGCAGCATCTCCTGCTGGAGAATGACCCCCCCTCAGCGCCTGTCGGAATGCCGTTTCTCTCCGCGTGCACGAGGGCCACGCGCCAGATGGCCACATCATAACCGACTGTGATACTTGATACTATTGCACTAAAGCTGGACCTTAACTTCGCGGATCTGATGGTGAGTGATTCAAAGTAACTAATTTATATTTCTAATTACAATTTAGGACATTTCATGTTAGAAGATAAAACTTTGGTCTCTTTTCCTATGTTATCCACACACAAAAAAACTTTCGGTGATGAAATAAATCAACTGCATTTTTAGTACCAACGCCAGTGGCTTGAGAGTTTCTGCCAAACAAACGGGCGTTTACGGTGGGCATTAGAATTGATCTCCGATGTGATGTACGAAATTAAAGCGATGCCTCACAATGGCATCGCACCATAGATTATCGTTGCATTTTCTCAGCGGCAGAGAAAGAGGACCCATTTGTTGCAGTGCCAGACGCTTGCTCAATATCGCTGCACTGTTAAATTAACTTTATTCAATTACGTATAGTCGATGCACTGCCTTTGAATCTCTAAAAACGGTAGAGATCGTGTAGAGGGGATTTAGTCAGAGGGTAACCGCACTGGTGGCTCTGGAAGCTGGGAGAGTGCGTGCAATGAATATCAATTGTCATTGTCAGCTAATCATCACAAGGGGCTGTGGCGTGTCCGTGGCCTTGGTTATCCCTGAGGAACTTAGACTGTTTTTACCTTTGACGGCAGCGAAGTATACTCGCGGCTGTATGACGTGTATAAAGGTTTTAATTGTGTGCGTTATGACGTCTACACTTGCTGTATGACGTCGGCTGTCGCCGCTTCCTATTTTCAGATATCCAGCCAATCAGGTCACTGGTATCAGCCAACCAGGCAAAAGCTTTTTTTCCCCCTCACCTTACAGAAAGCACATAAGATCACAGCAGCACCATGGAGAGTGCCTTTAGCGCTTTATCTGTTTTAAGCACCAAGGACAGAGACCCGAACCAACTCGGCCTACAGTCAATGACAGTGTCAGAAATTGCCTTGATCTAATAATTTAAAAGCATAGATCTTAGCAAGGGCGTGGGTTTGCTTTGAAAACAGGGACATGTTGCAAAGAGGCAGGGGAAAAGATTAAGATAAGATTATAATCTTTGTAAACAAACCAGCTAATAAAACAGTGAATCACAGGACCTTGATCAGAGTGTTGATGCTGAGAAATGCCATTGCGTGGACGTGCATCTGGTGATACAGAGAAAATAAAATTTATTCCCTCTTATCACAAGACTCATTTTGTGTACTTTTCTCAGCCCCCACAATTTAATATACCATTCTGTAATGCATTCTGAGTTTTTGCCATTTTGGACCATATGCTTACGTGTTGTTAAACATTTGTTCATTACATTAAGTATTATTTTTCTCACTGGTCACTGACAAACCTGATCATAGGGTGGTCGTGTTTGGTACACAATGTACTGATCATTGGATGATGGATGTTATTTATTTATTTATTTTTAAAGAGGACCAGTTATGCTTTTTATGATACATTACCTCTGTACTGTGAAATATAGCTGTTTTGCATGTAAACAGTGTGCAAAGTTACAAAGCCGTGCCAAAGGGAGTTAATCGTTTCAACAGAAAACATGTCTTAAATGGCTTGTTTGTAGTTCTCACATTTTTTCCATAGTAGCAATGCTACTAGTCAAATTTTTTTTTAACAGTATCATTTAATTTTTTTTAAGAAGTCTCTTCTGCTGACCAAGCCTGCATTTCTTGATCCAAAGTACAGCAAAAACAGCAATTTTTAAAAATATATTTTTACAATTTTAAATAACTGTTTAAAATAACTATTTAAAAACGTTTTAAAAGAATATATTTTAAAATGTATTTTCCTGTGATCAAAGCTAAATTTTCAGCATTGTTACTCCAGTCAGTGTTAAATGATCCTTCAGAAAACCTTCTAATATGCTGATTTGCTGTTCAAGAAACATTATTATTGTTATTATTATTATTATTATTAATAATAATAATAATATTTAAAACAGTTGAGTAGGTTTTTTTCAGGATTCTTTGATGAATAGAAAGATCCAAAGATCAGCATTTATCTGAAATAAAAAGCTTTTGTTTATACACTTTATACAGCATTTATACACTATGTCATTCAAAAGCTTGGAGTCAGTGTATATATATTATAGAAAACATGGATAAATTATAGAAATTATTACTTTTATTTAGCAAGGGTGCTTTAAATTGATCAATGAAAAATGAGGATAAAGACATTTATAGTGTTGCAAAAGATTTCTGTTTCAGATTAATGCTGTTCTGAATTTTCTATTAATCAAAGAAACCTGAAAAAAATCTACTCAGCTGTTTTCAACATAATAATAATAATTTGAGCAGCAGGATCATGTGGCTGGAGTAATGATGCTAAAAAATCAGCTTTAAAATCACAGGAATAAATGTAATTTATAAATGTATTCAAATAGAAAACAGTTATTATAAACAGTAAAAATATTTAAAAATTTTACTGTTTATGCTGTACTTTGGATCAAATAAATGCAGGCTTAGTTAGCAGAAGATACTTCTTTACAAAAACATAAGTCAGTATAATTTTTTTGTTTTGGAAAGAAATTCTAGAAATTATTTCTTTTATTATTTAGCAAGGATGCTTTGAACTGATCAGAAGTAATGATAAAGACATTTATAATGATACAAAAGATTTTGATTTCAGAAATGCAGTTCTTCTGAACTTTCTATTCATCAAAGAAACCTGAAAAAATTCTGCTTGGCTGTTTTCAACATAATAATAATAATAATAATAATAATAATAATAATAATAATGTGTTTTTTGGGCAGCAAATCATAAGAATAATTTCTGAAAGATAATGTAACTGGAGTGATGATGGTAAAAATTCAGCTGTGAAGTCACAGGACTAAATTACATTTTAAAATATGTCCAAATAGAAAACTATTTTAAATAGTAAAAATATTTCAAAATTTCACTGGTTTTGCTGTACTTTGGATCAAATAAATGCAGGCTTGGTGAGCAGAAGAGACTTTTAAAAAAAAAACATTACTGTTTAAAAACTTTTGACTGGTAGTGTACGTCACCATGTAAAACATTTGCATAATGTCCACCTATTGGCTATGGTTTTCTAACATTTCTGACACACACTCTAAGTGGTTGACCAATCACAGCAGACTAGGGCCGGCTGACCAATCAGAGAAGACTTTGCTTTTCGGAAGGCGGGCTTTAAAGACAACAAAACTAAAACAAACTGTTTAGAAAGAAGGTGAAAAACATTAACATTTGAACATTTAATAATATAAAGCAATTCTAGTAGACCCCTTGAATACAATTATAAACCTAAATAAGCAAAATAGGGGCCCTTTAATTTAAAATTAATTAATTCGAGCCAGATTTGAACTTTACATTTTTGTATAAAGATATATTCTGCTTAACCAACTCATGAACAGAGGTAGCTTTAGGGAGTTAAAAAGTCTCTACAGTAACACCAATGAGACCTCAAAGAAGAATGTGAAACTCTCAGGCAACGTCTACATTAATCCGGATACATTTGACAACGGCATTTTCGTTTTAAAAAACTCTCCGCCCACACTGGCGTTTTCCAAAAGTTTCTCATCCACACTGAAACGTCAGAGAACGTTCAATTCGCTTTACTGCGCATGCGTACAGTCTCAAAAAAAGCTCAGTGAGATGATACAGACCAAACAGACATGATACGTTTTAATGCGATTCTTCTGGCAGGATTAAATTTTATTTAGAAAAATATCTTACCATTCCATGAAACGTCTAGGTCACACTCACTCCCGATTATATGTGTGATCTAAACCGCAGCTGCCCTCATGAAATCACAAGTATATTTTCTGTCATCTAATTTTGTTCTGTCGGACAAAAACTGAGAGAAAAATGTGTTTTCAAATGAAAACAGTGTGTGGACAAGGCCTTAGTAGTTGGGGACCAAATACTGGTTGGGGCATTTTCCTACCACCTCTACGATCTAAAGGTGCATCTATAGATCTCAGAATGCAGTCAGCAACAAGTTGTTTTCTCCGTTTATTCACGGTCTTCCTTGTGTCTGTGTAGTGCCTTAGCTTCTACAGTTTTTGAAATTAAGTGATTAGGATCACCCTGAAGATATTAAAATATTAATAGATATAAATAAATAAACAGACATTAAATATTGATTATTTCATTAGCCTTCTTGTAGCGACTGTGGAGAGACAGAACACAAGTTAAACAGAAAACACAGATAGCGTGAATGAGCGGTCAGTTGTACAGCATTGCCTGTGTACAGCTGAACGCTGCGAATGACCAATCAGAATCGAGTTTTCCAGAGAGCCGTGTAAAAATACAAAGTATGTTCTCCCGAGCGCCACATTATCCATTAGACCTTGCAAAAGAGCTTTTTCAGATTACAGAGGACATGAAAGTGCAAGGGATGTGCAGGGCAGCTCTTTTAAACCGCACACAAGTGCACACTTTCCACAAGGATTACAGTGAAGATCATAGCTCCCTACCACCAACATTGCAGATGAAAATTGAATTGCATACCGAAGTCAGTTTAATTATAGATCATATGGTAATTCATTTTAGTTGTTTATACGGAAGCGAAATCTTGAATATTAAACAGTATTTGTAGAAAGAATACAAAGATGGTTGTTATATAATGAGTGTTTTACTGCTTTTTGTTTTGTGCTGTGTGTGAGAGAGAGTAGGACAAAAGAGAGCATGTTTGCATGCAAGCCTTTTACATATTGCACATAGTATGTTTGCAGCATTTGTGTATGTGTGTGTAAATGCAAGAGTGCATAGTTGCTATATGTTTAGAAATGTATCTGTAAACGCCTGCAACGAACCCAAGCAGTCATATTCTGTTGGAGAGATGAGTCTGTGCACTGGAGCAGACTGATTGACCAAGTTTTGTCTCCAAGATAAGCATGCTCACTGAGGCACACAGAAGGAGAAGCCAAGAACGCTCTTAATGCTCATAATGCATCAAAGACCTAAATATGGAGGAGTCACGCCAATTTTTATAAGGTCGTATTAGTCTGAACAGGTTTTATGAGATTGAACGCTGTAAAAGCGCTGTATTGATCAATCAATTTCAATGCCTCATTAAATGTCACTTTCCTCATACAACTGCAAGAAAAGTGTCAATCACATTGCCCCCTGAACGTATGATGTACCCTAATCAATTTAAGGGCCATAGGCTGATGCTATTTCGCTAATCATAATGAATCCAAGCACAGCCTGTCTGAGTGAGAAAGCATGGCGTCTTAGTGACAGCAGCCGGTCCCTTCCTATTGTTTCACTGCCTCCATTTGCTTCAGAATTGGATCTGTCAGTTTTCATATGATCACCATCTCAAAACCCCCTACAATTCGTCTCTCAATGGCACACGTTTTAAAAAGATTTTAGAAGTCATGTTTTATCAATTCTAGCATTCTAGGTTTTAGGTCTGTGATAATGTGATTGCGTTTACACTTCTGCCACCAAAATGTAGTTTCAACTGGTCTGGAATGCTACTACTTGAAGAAAAAGGGTCAGTCCGCAGAATGATAGCAGGTCTTACTGAGCGAGCGATGATCCTCTTCCTCTCTGCATGCTCGTTGGCTGGGACCTGAAATGGCATCTCTTCAGAGCTCACTGACCTTTTTTCTACTTGCTTGCTGAATGGCTAAGACCTGAGGTTAGCAGGTCCAGTCATGTGATTCATTTAAATTATTTCGTAGATATATAGATGGTCTGATGCTTATGTCCTGAATATGATTAGGTAGGTGTTAGGCAGGTAGATAGATTGATTGATGCATATATTGATTGGTTGAGACCAAGCTGGAAATGAGAAGTGAGCTTAGCAACTCCAGTCATGTTATTCAATTAAATTCTGTTATACAAATTGGTACATAGATAGATGAGCTTTTTAAAAGAATTAAAAGGATAAGTTTACCCAAACCTGAAAGTCCTAATTAATTACTCACCCTCATGTCATTCTAAACCTGTAAGACCTGTTCATCTTCGGAACACAATTTAAGTTATTTTTGATGCAAACCGAGAGCTTTCTGACCCTGCATAGACAGCAATGCAATTACTACATTGAAGGCCCAGAAAGGTAGTAAGGACATTGTTAAAATAGTTACTTGGAATTAGTGCTCTGCATTTAACCCATCCAAGTGCACACACACATTAGTGAACACACCCAGAGTAGAGGGCAGCCATATTGCTGCTGGAAGCAGTTAGGGGTTCAGTGCCTTGGTCAAGGGTCTCACCTCAGTCGTGGTATTGAGTGCTGGTTATTCACTCCCTCCACCAACAATCCCTGCCGGACCTGAGACTCGAACCCGCAATCTTTGGGTTATTGCCCTCTGTCCCACTACAGGTAATGTTATGTAATGTTATGAAGCTATGAGAATACTTTTTGTGTGCAAAGAAAGCCACAATGCATGCATGTTCTGACGTAGAACGTCCATCTCTCTTAGTTCATCATCTGTATATTCGGTTTCAAATAAGTCATCTTCTCTGTTGAAATCTTCAGACATGTTTACAAAGAAAAAGTTTTATGTACATCATACATCTTCCTTTGTGCTACAAAGTGCAGTGTATCCAGATTCTACATCAGAACGCTCTCTAGAACACGTGTTGAAGACTGACACGGAAGAGAAGAAATTGTTGAATAAAGTCAATATTTTTGTTTTCTTTGAGTAGGGCTGCACGATTCATCGAAGTGAAATCGCAATCGGGATTAATCGAAAGCTGGGATTGTCATGCGTATCTTTTAGAAAAGCACTGTTCTGTGTTTAGTAAATCTTCATCCGAAGGCCAGAGGGCGCTCTCATTCTCACGCGGAAACTCAAAATACGCCAGAAGAAGAGAGATAGAAACGCATCTTTGCTATCGCTGCAGCTGAATAAACAAGATTTAACTGCTGTCATTGATTCAACGTGACTAATAAACCCACGACTACAACAATATATGGTTTATCTGACTTTTTCTCATTATAATTTTCCTTATAATGCAGTATATAATAATGCAGTGCCTTTATCACTGCTTAGAATACTATTCGTGCTTTATTCTGTGTAAATAGCTATACTATCTCACAGAAAGATTTATTTCAAACACTCGACTGATATAAATAGTATATTATAAAATGAATTTGGAGTAAAAACGTTATTAAATGTGATGTTTTCACATGATTTCAGGTGTAGCAACATGTCTAAACAGAGCCGTAGTTCACTGAGAAGCTACGCAAACAGCTGTCATTATCGCAAACGATTTCTTTCGATTTCATAATCGCCCGATTAAATCATTTGCGATAATGAACGCGATTCAGCGTATCTTTTCTGTGGAGAACGGCTCTGTGTAGTACATGCTGCTCCACCTGAACACAGGTGCTGGAGATTTACTGCTGATTACGCAACCGGCTTCACCGACAACATGCGCAAGCCAATCGCCTTCGATTAATCGTGCAGCCCTATCTTTGAGCACAAAAAGTATTATTGTAGCTTCATAAAATTATGGTTGAACCACTGATGTCACAAGGACTATTTCATCAATGTCCTTACTACCTTTCTGGTCATTTATCATTTCAGTTGCTTTGCTGTATATGCAGGGTCCAACCTGGGCTCACTGGAAATATGGGCCTCTATATACATTTCTGCCAAACTGAAAAAAACATACCTGTATGTACAAACCACTGCAGTTTCCAGTTGAAATGAACACAAGGCAGTAAAACTCAGACAATTTTTAAAATGCATCAAAAAAACAATTTTAACATCCTGCACAATTTATCATCACATTTATAGCTTCATATGCATGTGTTTTCTAATTCGGTAGGCTTGCTTGGTAGCTCACGTGATATGGTGTTGCAATTGAGAGGTTGAGAGGTTCTTAGGCTTTCTTCCTAAGCCTAAGAAAGCCTAAGAAAGATCTCTGTTACGAACCCTGTGAAACTACCGTTCAACAAAACAGCTCAAATCTGCAGGATTTAAAAGGAAGTTAAAATAGCACGACATCATCAACAAATGCATCACTTTTTGCATCTGTTAACACTATTGGGTAAATTTGGTTAAGGTTGGGTTTGTGGGTTTGGTGTAGGGAATTTTCCAACACAATTAACCTTTAGCATCGCAAAAACCTCAAGCAGCGTAATAAAAACACAACAACAGATTCCTGTACTAACATAATAAAAATGTGCCACAGTCACGTATTGAACGTGTGTTTTAGCACCACTCTGTGGACATTTCACTTTGAAACTGCCGCAAAATGTGCAGTAAGGTATGTAATTACAGTGTTGCATAAATGTATATAGAGTAGGGCTGCCCTTGACTTGACTAAAGATTTTTCTGGTCATTAGCAGACTATTAGTCGCATGTTTAATAATAAACCGTATAAATCATAATAATAAGCTTTTAATAGCCTACCTAGCCTAATAAGCACTCAAGTGCATGCAAAAAACAGCTTGCCACAGTGTACCGATATAATAATTATGAATGTGTCAGGGAAAAACAGTAAGGAGACTGCATTAACGTTTTAATAATATATTGATAAACTAGTGCATTCTTTGTTTTCGGCTGAAGAATCTCTGCAATAGTCATGTGCCTGTATGCATGTTTCATATGAATTACATAATCTGAAAATATTTGTTTTCTATTTGAATTCGGCATTTCACTCTTTATAGATATATTTTTCATGTTTGTAAGGCAAGTAGCATTATATACAGAGTTTTGAAATTTCACACTCAGGTTCACAGAGACGGCAGAAAGTGCATCCTGTTTGCTTTCATTATTTTACAAAAGTGCAATGTTTCGTTGTTATTATGAGTGCACACAAATAAACGTAGAGTCTTTACAGATTCGAAAGATGTATTACTTTTATTTGTATGACCAAAAATGACAGAATACTTTAATAGCAAGTGACCAGGCCAGCGCCTATCATGCAGTAGCGTGCTACTGTTCAGCCTCCACACTCTGCACAGAGACTTCAATAGCGCACATTTTTCTAGGTTAACATTAGATTGAGTGGCCATGTAAAGTTGCTACTTCATACATCTTTAAGATGAAAAGCCATATTTGAGGTCGATGTACTATATTACCATAGACCAGCCATTAATGATCTGTCCGCCATTTCCTGTGGATTTTTTTTTTCTGCAACTTATTAGTGACTAATAATCTTGTCAACTAACGGTTAGTTGACCATAAGGGACCAGCCCTAATATAGAGGCACATATTTTCATAAGCCTGGGTCAGAAAGCTCTCGGATTTCATCCAAAAAAAGATTGTTCTAAAGATGCACAAAGGTCTTACAGTTTTGGAATGACATGAGTAATTAATGACAGAATTTTAATTTTTTGGTGAACTAGACCCTTTAATACTTTATTCTGCTAGGATCCATTTATTACATTTATTCATTTTTCCATTCATCAAAGAATGGAAAAAAAATCCCACAGCTTCCACGAAAATAATAAGCAATGTAAGTTATGTAACTGTTTTTAACACTGAAAATAATACAAATCGTTTCTTAAGCACTAAATTAGCATATGATGAATGATCAATTGGCACTGAAGACTGGAGTAATGGCTGCTGAAAATGTCATTTTTAAATTGTAATAATATTTCACAATATTACTGTATTTTGATCAAGTGCAGCCATGGTAAGCATAAGAAACTTACTTAAAAAAATCTCACTGACCCCAAACTTTTGAATGGTAATGTATATAGTTTGGAAGCAACTTTTGCCTGCCAAAAAAACACAGATTTTTGTCAGTGAATGGAGTGGTTGGTCACAGAGCTTGAAGAGTGGGCACAATCTCATCAAACAGCCATGGATGGGTGGATGAGCAATGGAGTGCTTGTGTATGCTAGTGTGTAATCGCCATAGACATCCACTGGAGTTTATTTTTACCCGGCCCTAATGGAAGATTGTATTTTGGCCTGATATTTTGAGGTTTCTTACAAGTGAATCATTGGTTTACCTACACAAGCTTTGGCTGGCTCTGCTAATATCAAATAAAAATCCTAAATACTGACAGACTGCTTTTACTTAGGCCTACACTGTACAGTGAATTTCCAATTCTTTTCTGTAGTGAGGTGACACTGATTAGATCTTTATTTAGTACAAACTCTGACTATAGCGTACCCCAAAGCCCTGATAACCGTTTTATGGGCACACTGTTGGAAATGACTTCCTCTGCTTTGAGGCACTAAAGGAGTTGATATTAATCAGCATTAACTTTCAGTGCAACAGTGGTTCGATGTCTTAGGGCATTAAAGGTACGGTATCTTTGCTGAAGAACTGAGGTCAAAGGATCAATAATGTGACGCTGAGTGATGCTTTATGGGAAACTGATTAATGGCCAGCAATTGTGCTGATCTCACCTTGGATTGAAGCAGACATACACTCTGAGAGATAGGGCATAATGGGCCCAAGTGCTAAAAACAATATATATATATATATATATATATATAACCAAGATTATAGGGTTACATTTGCTTTTCGTTGTATGATAATTTCAAAATGTATGTTGCTTTTTCACTGATAATACCTTCATGTGTCAAATTTATATTTTCAAATGGTTTTCTGCAATCTTTTTAAACCTAAATATAACTTGCTGTGCTCTCAGAGATTGAAGAAAGTGTTGAATGAGGTCTGCATATTTGTCACACGTTTAAAGATGGAGACTAAGGGAAATTGGCTGTTGTAATGTGGAACGTGGAGCGTATTCACTCCGTTGGAGTGTAAAGACATGCATGTACATCTGTGATGCTGCTTTCCAGAGGGGAAGGAGCCCTTCAGGCACACAACAAAGGGGCTCTTCGGGCTGGGTGATAAAATAGACTGAAAAGAGATTGATGCATATGGGGGCGTAGTCTTTGGCTCACAGGGACAGCGCTCTCCTCTTGTATTGTTTTTCTTTCTTCCTGTCTCCTCCTCCAACTCGCCCCTTATTCTTTTATTTAGACAGATAAAACTGTCTTAATGGTCAGTTTCTTGAACCCAACCGCTTTATTCGTGTTGTGCATTTGTACTGCCGCACATACTTTAAGCACTACGTGAACAAAGCAGTTTTGTTCAAATAAAAGTCTGCAAATGTTAGAAGCAGAGACAGACACTAGCAATATGCATTAATAAAAACATAGAAGCAATTATTTATTCTGATTTTATTGACAGGATTTAAAGAGGGTGCTGTCCTTTCCTCCATATCCAGGGGATTATTTGCACCCAGTGGTGTATGCCTGCACTGCAGTGATGCTGCTCTGCCTGCTGATTTCTATCATGACATACATTGTACACCACAGGTATGTGTTTTATTATAATTAAGCTGCGCCAGTGGCAATTTTTAAATATAGTATAGATCTGAAAAATAAGCTGTGTGGATACTGACTAGTTTATTAGAGTTAAGGATGCACTGATTTTGAAATTCTGGCCAATGGTATTTCTTATACTCTACTGTTATGAATGAATGAATGAATGAATGATTCTTTATTGTCACTGTATGCACCCGAAGGTCCAAAACAACAAAACAGTGTTAGCAGCTCTGCCATTAAGACATTAACACAAATAAAAAAAATGCTGTTATGCTTAAGAAGGCTACATTTATTTGATCAAAAATACAGAAAAAACTGTAATATTGTGAAATATTATTGTAATTTAAAATATTTTTATATATATTTTTTAAAAGTGTAATTTATTCCTGTGATGACAAAGCTGAATTTTCAGAAGCCATTACTCCAGTCTTCAGTGTCACATTATCATTCAGATATCATTGCAATATGCTAATTTAGTGCTCAAGAAAGATTTAATGTTATTATAAATTATAAAAGCAGTTGTGCAGCTTAATTATTTTGTGAAAAGTGTGATACATTGAGAAGAACAGCATTTGTTTAAATGTTATTTATTTATTTTTAAGTAATACTGACCCCAAAAATGTAGTGTGACAAATGGATGAACATAAATTTGATGTATTTAAATGAGAAAAACAAGAATTATAATAATGGTTGGATTTTTGGGATGCTTATTAGCCTGTCCTTAAAAACACTTTGCTTGCTAGATGTACAAACTTAAAAGCTTCATGAAGAACACAGTGTGACAATTATTTCCTTGGTATAAATGGATAAAGCTGAAATGAGTTTGAAATTAATTCACAGTCAAATAAACATTAGTCTGTAAATATCTATAGGCCCAGGGGTGTTTCCTCCGAGGAGGCAAGGGAGACAGTGGCTCCTTGAAATATTGGACGAGAAAAAAAAATTGTAGTACAAAAATAAAAGGATTACAACATATAACATTACAAAGTATATAAATCACTAGTTTTCTAAAGAAACACTGTTTAAAAGTGACACCAGCAGATACAGTTACAATAGGAGTCCACGTCTTTCTCGCCTCCTCTGAGCCCATTGAGTTTTAACAGACCCCCTAAAGCGTGCAGTGAGTTTGGTGGGGGGTAATTGAGAATGAATGGGGAAAATCACATGAGAGGAGGCAATGCCTCCATCACACTATGATTGGATATATCTGGTTATGTCTGGCTGTGATTGGTTAATTCGGTAAATCCCGCCAAGTTCCAAGTTCGCAAAACAGTCTGAATGAACAATATAAAGGTGTTAATGGTAAGACTAATTTAAAAAAGTAAGTAAACAACTCACACATTTAGACATAACCACTTTGTTACATCAAAATAAGACTTAAAATTGCATTTAAAAAAAACTAGGGCTGTCAAACGATTAATCGCATCCAAAATAAAAGTTCAAGTTTACATACAATATGTGTGTTTACTTTGTATATTTATTGTGTACATATAAATACACACACATACATGTATATATTAAAACAAAATATTTATATGTATATATATTTATACCTGTATACAATTTAGATTATAAATAAATATAAATATTTTAGATATAAATCTAAAATATTTTTCCTTAATATATACAGGCATGGATGTGTATTTATATATACATAATAAATATACACAGTACACAAATATATAGTATGCAAACATAAACTTTTATTTTGGATGCAATTAATCGTGATTAATCATTTGACAGCCCTAAAAAAAACATAATCTGTGGAAGTTTTTAGTGAGTAATCATCAAAGCTATTATTTACAGAGCTTTGATGACTGATGATCTGAAAAATTCAAAAATAGTTAAAAGTTAACTATTAAAATGAATAGCTGAACATAAGTTCACAAATAAAAGAGATTGTTTAAATTGTTGCTGCCTTGAGTTATTGTTTTGGAATAAATGTAAAATGTTTAATAATGTAAAAAGCTTAAATGTAAAGAGCCTAAGGGATTTTCGCATAATGTATTAGTTTTGTTCCAGTGTATTTCTGCAGCCAAAATTCAGCAATGAATTTTACTAGTGAGATATTTTATTTTCATGCTTCATTCTTAAACCGTTTGCTTCAGTCAAAAATAGTTAGCTTTCCTCCACTCAAAACATGCCATTTCTAGCACCGGTGCTAACACTGGAAGGTCACAGTAGGGAATGTTTTTGGGACAGACTGCCACGATAGTGGTGTGATCCTGAGTCAGACGGCCAATATTTATAGTATCATCACCCCTGACTGTCACAGATATTTCCAGTGAGTAATGCTTGCTCTGTGGAGAAGGGGCCACTTCTAACCTTAGAGGGACAGTGCCAAATTTAGTGAGCTGCTCTACTTCAAGACACTTTGTAGACGGGTCAAAAAGATTCTTTAGTCATAGCATTGTGCTTCAAAGGCAGTTACTTGCTCCCTTTAGTAGTAAGCCGTTGATGTATTACTCATGGCGCAACTGTCTCTTCATCTGACATGAGCGTGTGTGTGTCTCTGCAGCATAATCCGAATCAGCAGGAAAGGATGGCACATGCTCCTCAACTTCCTCTTCCACACTGCCATGACGTTTGGGGTGTTCGCAGGAGGCATCAACCAGATCAAGTACCCTGTGATCTGTCAAGTGGTAAGTCTCCCAGTTCTCTACCCTGTTTCTTTGGCCTGAGTGAACCACATTATTCATGCCCTGTGTCTGTGGCTCTCAGCTCAGAGTCACTAGCATATGGCCTCTTTGACTCCCGAATTGGCATGGTCGCCATTTACTAAGGCACAGAGGGCTTTGTTTGGCACGGCTGCCCAGTGTTGAGAGGCTAATGCACTGGGGTTCTCGGATTGCCATAGCCTTTCAAAGTGTAGCACTTATTCCTTCATCACAGACTATTTCCAGCCTGGACCAGTGAGTTAGATTAATTTGATTATGTTTATAGCTGCATGCTTATTAAACATATTTTAGTTAATGACAGTGGTTGATTCACTGTGAGTGAAGCTTTAGAATTAAAAGCATCAGATTTATGATTGGAGGCATAATGAGCATACATTTGAGATGTGGTTGAACACTGGGGCGGTGAAGGTAAATACCGCAGCATATAAAAAACGTTCATATATGTCCACACTAATCAAGAATTAAAGCAAAAGTGACATTTGTTAAAATATATCAAATTATCTATCTATCAACTATAGTATTTCACAAAAGTGAGTACACCCCACACATTTCGGCAACCATTTAAGTATATCTTCTCAAGGGCAATACTATAGAAATGAAACTTGGATATATTTTAGAGTAGTCAATGTGCAACTTGTATAGAAGTATAGATTTACTGTCCCCTAGATATTATTAATCTATCCGTCCGTCCATCCATCCATCCATCCATCCATCGATTGATCGTTCAAAATATCAGCCTATCGATCTATCTTCTATCTTGTTTGTTTTTTCATTTTTAACAAACATTTGTAGCTTTTGTAGTTAAAATTACATTTATTAGCCCTGTTGAGCATTTTATTTTGCTTCAAAATCTTGAATTTACAGCTATTATAAAGCTTGGAAGAACTATGACATTTTATAATATAACTCTGATTGTATTTGTCTGAAAGAAGAAAGTCGTTCACCTAAGATGGCTTGAGGGTGAGTAAATCATGGGAGAATTAAAATTTTTGGGTGAACTATTCAACAAAATGTAGTGTTTCATTGTTGGATGCTGACAAAGGAAGGGATATGCCAGGTGAAGACAGAAAGCAAATAATGAGGAATATGCCAACATTTGGCCAGTTGAATGGGACAATGTGGTATTTTACCACTGCCATGCATTTCATCCCCAGGTGTGTAGCCAGAAATGGACAAACGGTGTGATGCAGGAGATTTGTGGCCAAAATTAAGCAGATTTGGCTAGAATTGTCTCCATAGCTGTGATAATTGTGTATGTGTAGTGATATGGATGTATTTTATAGATAAATGTAGTACAGTGCCCTTTCAAACAAGAAGGCATGGGCCCATGTCCAAGTGGTGGGCATCAGAAGGAAGGAGGCAGAGAGTAATACCATGACAGATGCAGCTAAATGAGATCTGAATCTGAAAATTTTTGTTGTATTTTGGAAATTAAGTGTACTTGTTATATCACAAAATGTGTATAATGATTAATGTTGAAGGAAACATTTACAGCTGTAGTGAAAGTACATTTTGTACTTTGCACTTCATATGTATATCAGTGCTAGTTTCTGTAAAAAGAGTCAAAACTGAAATGCGAGATACGCTACCATTCAGAAGTTTGGAGTCAGTGGGATTTTTATTTTCAAAGAAATTAATGTTTATTGAACAAGGATGCATTCATTGGAGCAAAAAGTTACATATATTACGAAATATTTCTATTTTAAATAAATGCTGTAAACCTTCTATTTATCAAAGAATTCTGAGGACAAAAGTACCACAGTTGCCACAAAATGCAGCACAACAACATGATTGTTGATAATTGTGAGAAATGTTCTTTGAGCATCAAATCAGTAGAATCAGTTAGAATGATTTCTAAAGGAAGAAGGAGTAATAGCTGCTAAAACATTCAGCTTTGTTGCCACAAGAATTGATAATCTCAAAATATAATAAAAACAGGTATTTGAAAGGTAGTAATATTTCTTAATATTGATTTTTGAGACCTGTATTAAGTATTTTGGCACTTAAAGGATTAGTTCACTTTCAGAACAAATTACAAAATTACAGATAATGTACTTACCCCTTTGTCATCCAAGATGTTCATGTCTTTCTTTCTTCAGTCGTGAAGAAATTATGATTTTTGAGGAAATGAATGTTGCCCCAAAGTTTGAACTTCCAAAATGCAGTTTAAATCCAGCTTCAAAGGGCTTTAAATGATCCCAGCCGATGAAGAAGGGTCTTATCTTGTGAAAAGATTGGTTATTTTCTAAACAAATTGACAATTTATATACTTTTTAATGCTCGTCTTGTCTCGTCTCTGCGATGCGTAGTCTCTGTGATCCGGGTCAATACAGTTAGGGTATGTCGAAAAACTCCCATGTCGTTTTTGTCATTAATTTCAAAATCATCCTACATCGCTGCAGAAGTACCAACCCAGTGTTTACAAAGTGAACATACAAAAAAGATCAAACGCCCTTTACAAAAAAAGGTAAAACAGTGTTGTAGGACGTTTTTGAAGTTGAAGACAAAAACGAAATGGGAGTTTTTCGACATTCCCTAACTGTATTGACCCGGATCACAGAGACGAGACAAGACGAGCATTTGCGGTTAAAAAGTATATAACTTGTCAATTTGTTTCGAAAATAATCTATCGTTTTGCTAGATAAGACCCCTTTTCATCATCTGGGATCGTTTAGAGCCCTTTGAAGCTGGATTTAAACTGCATTTTTGAAATTCAAACTTTGGGGCACCATTCATATCTATTATATGGAGAGAAAACCTGAAATGTTTTCCTCAAAAAACATAATTTCTTTACGACAGAAGAAAGCAAGACATGAACATCTTGGATGACAAGGGCGTGAGTTCATTATCTGTAAATTTTTGTTCTGAAAGTGAACTAATCCTGTAACTGCTGTTTAAATGTCTGTGTGGAGCACTGGCTTTTTTCAGACTCTTTATGCAAACAAAAATCTCACTGGTTTATTACAATTAATGGCAAAATTAATGTTTGGAAATTTAAATATATATTTCTTATATAGCTGGTGAAAATACTAGTATTCTAATGATTTTGGCCGCCACTGTAAACAAGAAGTGAATTTCACATTCACTTTTTATACATTTACACACAGTTTTTTTAAAAAAAAAGCATGACAGACCTTAACAGCACATAATTTACATTCAGTGCCCATAAATGTCATATATATTCTATATGAATGAATGGATGGGTGGGTTGGTTGGTTGGATGGATGCAGTATGTGCATTGGAGCAAAGAGGACAACAGCATGACCTCGCTGTCTGAGGAGGATTACCTCAAACTCCCCCTCAGTGCATCCTTCCTCAAACACCATGGCGGGTACACACACACACACACACACACACACACACATGCACACACACACTGCTGCTTTAGTTTCCTGTGCCAGTCAGCTCTCAATGACTGAGCTTTCAATGTTTAAATTTTCGTCTTGTTCTTTGACAGGTTGGCATTATCTTGCACTACTCCTCCCTCTCTAGCATGCTATGGTTGCTCTTCACTGCCAGGAATATTTGCAAGGAGGTGTCCAAGGCTCCACCCATACCTCAGGACAGGGACCCTCCCACCCAAGCACGCCCTAAAGCCACCATTTTCAGGTACACAACATGAAGAACTATGAATTTAATAAAGGTTGAGAATTCTGATTCAATAGTTTATGTATGTATATATACAGTCAAAACAAAAATTATTCAGACAACAGATTTTTTGTTTGATATTTTTTACTAGTGGATGCAGGACACTATAGTTCATTTATGTAAGTGAGGATGGCAAAATAAAGTAAACTGTGACATACTATGCCCAAAAAATTCACCAAAGTGACTTTATTCATCAAAAACTACAGTAAAACAATAACATTGTGAAATATTGTTAAAATGTAAAATAACTGTTTTCTATTTTAATATATTTTAAAATGTAATTTATCCCTGTGATGGCAAAGCTGAATTTTCAGCAACCATTACTCCAGTCTTCAGTGTCACATGATCCTTCAGAAATCTTTTCAGTATGCTCATTTGTTGCTCAGAAAACATTGTTATTAATGTTGAACACAGTTCTGCACAGTTAAGCAGTTCTGCTTAATATTATTGTGCAAAGTTTAATGCATTTTTGTCAGGATTCTTTGAATAGAAAGTTGAAAAGATCAACATTTATTTCAATTAGAAATCTTTTGTAATTTTATACATGTCTTTACTGACACTTTTGATTTAATTCCTGAATAAGAGTATTATTATTATATATATTTTTTTTTTTAAATCACCCCTTAAACTTTTTGACAGTAGTGTCTTTACCTTATTTTTTGATGTGGTAGTAAGCTGTTTTCTGGTGTGAGACTTCTGGTTCATAAGTCGCCGTAAGGAAATAATGAAAACAAGGATAATAAATTAAAATAATGTGGTAAGACACACCAGTTTGCCATATCAAGCAGCAAAACGATCTGTTTTGTACAGCTACAAATAGCTGGACGCGGATGAGACTGGAAGCCAGACACATACAATTTTCAAATGCTCTTACAGGAAAAATAAGGTGAATATTTCTTTCTTTTAATTAGTATGCCCTTTTTTTTTAAGAAAAAGAAATTAAATTCTGACAGGTCACATCTGTAGACAAAATAATTTCATTAGATATGAAATCCCTTTTTCTCTGTCTTTTCTTCACCCTTATCTTATCAGGTTTTATCTGGTCAGTGGTGGGATCCCTCTAATCATAGTGGGCGTTACTGCTGCTGTTAGCTTGGATAACTATGGTAGCAGAGATGACGCCCCTTAGTAAGTATCAAGCCCAATTAGCTGTCAGTTATAATATGTTTACTTCGTTTTTAGTAAGCCAGTGAAAATCACAAATGTCACTGATTCCGGAAGATGTGTCTTAATTAATGCTATAAATTACCATGAGGTCTGTAATTAGATGCAGAGTGCTAATGACACTGTCAGTTTAATCATTGTCTCTGTGTGTTGCAGCTGTTGGATGGCCTGGGAGCCCAGTCTCGGGGGCTTTTACGGACCCACAGCCTTCTTGGTCTTGGTAATGTGCATCTACTTCCTGTGGACGTTCGTGCAGCTAAAGCGCCACCCGGAGCGCAAATACGAGCTCAAGGCCATGACCGAAGAACAGCAGCGTCTAGCCGTGGCTGAAATTGGGCACTGCCATGCCGTCAGCGGAGAGCCAGGTGAGCATGGTGATCACACAGGCTGCACAGCCATTACAGCCTCCATGCTGGCCAACGAACACTCTTTCAAAGCTCAGCTGAGGGCAACCGCCTTTACTCTCTTCCTCTTCCTGGCCACATGGGTTTTTGGAGCGCTGGCCGTATCACAGGGCCATTTTCTAGACATGATCTTTAGCTGCCTCTACGGAGCATTTTCGGTCACACTGGGGCTTTTTCTGCTGATTCAGCACTGTGCTAAACGTGACGACGTGTGGCATCGGTGGTGGGCTTGTTGCCCCAACAAACCAAAGGTGGAGGTCAACGGAGAAGCAGCAGGGAGCGCCGCACCCCCTTCTCAAAGTCACAGCCATACGCCATCCCACGGGCAGAACCAAATCCACTGCCAGGTCGACTCGGCTTGCCCGGGTAAACCTTTGCTTTCCCCGCACCTACACTCCCCTTTGCCACATTGCAAGTTGGGTGCCCTGCCCTCCACCCAGAACCACACGAGCACCTGCTGTGCCACCCTTCACAGTCCCTCCTCCTTGGCGAGCCGCCCGCAGTCCCTCCCTGATGAGCTGCCCCGGCCGACCCTTCCCCTGCAAAGCTGCCTGAAGGACAGGTCCAAGACTCGTTCCTTCAACCAACCTCGGCCCTGCCTCAGAGACTATTCCTACCACATGACCTCCACCAGCATGGACGGAAGTGTGCACAGCTCCCACCTGGATAGCCCCCACAGCGTGCACCTGGACAACCCTCTCACCTGCCACACGTCCCACTTGGATACTCAGCTCTCTTGTCACAGCCCCCACCCGGACAACCAGCTGCGCTGCCCCAGTCCCAGTCCTCACCTCGAGAGTTTGGCCTCGCACGGCCTTCACGATAGCCTCTCCTGCCACGGCGCGCATTTGGACAGTCAGCTCACCTGCCACAGACACATGTGCTGTGCCAAAGCAGACCCATTCGCGAGCATATGCTGCCATAAAGCTGACCCGTTTGTCAGCCTTTGCCAGGCCGAGGATCCTGACACGGGTCCGCTGATGTACAGTTGCGCAAAAATGGCCGATAAAGAGGACGAAACCATGCTGCACTTGGATATAACCCCTCCGAAGGCCACTCTGTCCACGCTCAGCAGGAAAGGCACCCTCAGCCGGAGAGGGACGCTGAGCCGGAACAGTAGTCAGCACGAGGACTACGCACTTGCCTCTGATTCCACAGGTAACATTAGGACTGGACCTTGGAAAAACGAAACAACCGTGTAGGCCTGTGAATGATGTGCTAACCTGTTTCTCTCGCCTGAGCTAAACTACTGTGTAGTCCCAGGGCTGTTACCCAAAGGCCCTCTCTTCTTTGAGCTAAGCTACTGTGTAGTCCCTCTGCTGTGACTTCCCTCTCTCACCCGCCCCATATACCTTCTCTTCCCCTTTAAAGAGGGTCGAACCTCTGCTTACCTCTTCTCAGACTTCATCTCATGCCTCATCCCAGCTCCATTCTTGCCATTTTGATATGGTGGCAAAGATCACATGCCATACATTTTAATTTGGATGATCTTTTATAATCAAACTGATTTTTGTACATGTGTTTTGGGGTATGGTAACATAATGTGCAATTATGTCGTTGTGGATGTGTGTGCGTGTGTGTGTGCGTTTAGTAGGTGAGAAAGAGCTGAGTGCATGTGTTCGTGTCTATTTGCATGTGACAACATGCTTGTGTGTATATAGATAGCAAGATTTCCATTCGTGCAAAAAAAGTCCTCTGTTTTAGAGCCAAAATCTCCCATATTTCTTTAAATGGATCGCCAAGTGTGAAAGCACCAGCACTTAATTAGATTTATACTTTTAAGGAATTATCACTAAGATTAATCAACGAACATATATGTGCGTTACAGTATATGTGCCAAACAGTATAAGAAGAGATCTACCCCAAAAGTACCAAGTAGTCTGTGGATAATATGTGGATAATGGTGTGTGGTTGTCACAACGAAGCTGTCATTTTTTTCATCTACAGACATAAAAACAGCAAACAAATAGGCTCCCTGTGTTTCCATGGTGACCAATCATGAAGAGAGGTGCCCATTTTGAACTGCACATGTGATGTATGCACATACAGTATTTAGTTACCGGCAATGAGGCGCAGATCACTTCGAGTCAATGGCCTTACAGAACGTATCGGTTTTGCATTGATCAAAAGTCTTACGTTGCACTAAAGCATTAAAGCATGCTCACTATAATGTAGGAAGCAATCATTTACATGTCTAACGAGCTACATATATATTCATGTGATTGACAGGAAAGCATCTTAGCTTACTGGAAACACTCATGGTTATTTATTATGTGCCAAAAAAAGAAATAGAGGGCTTCACTTTCTACATTAGAAGAAAGATACTCATTAACAGTTTATATTACTGTGCCAACTCACCTCGCTCTCAAAAATTGTCTGATTTAACATAATGGAAGCTCATCTGTCAAACGAGCAGTGAGTAAATGAAGACAAAAAGGAAGAAAATGTCTCTGTGCCAACGCATATTGTAAATAATTATCAGGCACCTTGATTCAAAACAAGTAAATCAAGAATAAAATGTAGTCTGAACACTGTCACGTAGTCATTTCATAAGGGCAAACGACCAGAATTTTGATTTAAGAAATGAGTCAAATTTACATAATGCAACAAGTCACTACAAAGTGTCACTTTTTGATCAGTAAAACTTTGTTTTCGCTGAACCTAATGTGTGAGCCTGGACCACAAAACCAGTCTTAAGTAGCAATAGCCAAAAATACATTGTATGGGTCAAATTATCGATTTTTCTTTTATGCCAAAAATCTATAGAATATTAAATAAATTAAATAAATCGTATAAACTTAATTTTTGATTAGTAATATGCATCGTTAAGAACTTAATTTGGACAACTTTAAAGGCGATTTTCTCAATATTTTGATTTCTTTGCACCCACAGATTTCAGATTTTCAAACTGCATCTTGGCCAAATATTGTCCTATCCTAACAAACCATACATCATACATCAACCATACATCATCTTTCAGTTGTATAATGTATAAAAAATTTACCCTTATGACTGGTTTTGTGTACCAGGGTCACATATGTGATTAGTTTATTGAATTCTATTCGTTCTTCATCTAAGTGTTCTGAATCAGCACACCCGATTTACAGTATATAAACTGGCGCAGATGCAAATTTGTCTTTTTATTGAACTCTATATGTGATTTGGTGTGCATATTCTATTTTATTCTTGATTTAAATAGAGACAAACACATGATCACAACAACCTGCCAATAGCTACATGTATCTGTTTTCATTTAAGAGGTAATATACACTACCAATCAAAAGTTTTTAAACAGCAAGAAGTCTCTTTTTCTAAGTCTCTTCTGCTCATCAAGCCTGCATTTGTTTGATCCAAAGTACAGCAAAAACAGTAACATTTTGAAATACTTTTACTATTTTAAATAACTGTTATTTATCTGAATATATTTTAAAATGTTTAAAATATTAATATGTTGCAACATACAAATATTGATTAATATGTTGCTGTGATTCCAAAGCTGAATTTTTAGCAGCATTACTGAATAGAAAGTTCAGAAGAATAAATAAATAAATAAATAAATAAATAAAGAATAAATAAATGCTGATCTTTGGATCTTTCTATTCATCAAAGAATTCTGAGAAAAGATGTACTCAACTGTTTAAGATGTTTCTTGAACAGCAAATTCTTCTGAAGGATCATTTGACACTAAAGACTAGAGAAATTATGCTGCAAATTTGGCTTTGATCACAGGAATAAATTACATTTTAAAATATATTCAAATAGAAAGCAGTTATTTTAAATGGTAAAAATATTGCACAATAATACTGCTTTTGGTATACTTTGGATCAAACAAATGCAGGCTTGGTGAGCAGAAGAGAATTCTTTAAAAACATTACAAATCTTACTGTTCAAAAGCTTTTGACTGGTAGTGTTATTTTTTTGAATACCATGTGATCGTATTTGTCTCATTTTGTTCTTAATATGTGCCATTATTTATTCAGAATGCCAAGCGAAGGGTAATGTGAAATATTTGGAAGATTCCTTGTTTATGTTGTGTTTCTTTGTGAGCTCAGGGATCATGTTGCATTTACAACTACACAAGATATAAATTTGCATGAAATTAACAATGGCTACTGACCCAAGAGTGTTTCACCAAATAAAAAAAGAAAGAAAAAATATGATATTTTTAAATCAAATTACCCTTTACCAGTCTACCCATGCTTTCTTCAGATGTGTAGCACATGGATACTATTAAGCCCTCTCTTGAATCCTTGGAGGAAATGAAGTTTGTCTAACTGCCTGATTTACCATGTGTTGTGCTTTATCTTTACCCACACAACCCACCTGTCATTTATAGCAAATGAAAGAACTGCAGTCATTTTTTGGTCAGTACATGTGATTTGTGCTCTGATCTGACCCAAAGCCAGTCGTTTTCTTTTTCTTTCTTTCTTTCTTTCTTTTTCTTTTTTTTTTTTTTCTTTTTTTTTACATTTGTCACAATTTTCAATAAATGTATTTTATCACCTGATGCTGTGGTCCTGTTCTCTTCCTCTCTTTTTAGAGGCTTAGAGCGAAAATGCGATGCATAATGCCCAAAGTTGCCTGAGTGCTTCCCTAACTAGATCTATTTCTCATTCCGTCCATACGCAGTGTTGTGTGAAGGCCAGTACGCTTTGTCAAAATCATCCCTGAATTCGGCAGGAAGAAAAGGCATCGCCTTCGCCTTGAGTCGGGCGTGTGCTTATCGTGCCTGCGCCTCAGCTCTCGCTGACAGTCTTCAGAGCTGCAGGGCCTGGACGATTGTTTATTCATCAGTCCTCCCCGTTCTGCAGCTGATCCCTGCTCACGCATTCTGTTGTCAAGGACTCTGACATCATCTCAGAACTGTAGGAACCAAGAGATGATGAAGAACTGCCAGCATGTCCTTACTGAACCTGTATAGGAGTTTTTAGCCTCCCAACTCAACAGCTGTGAGAGGTTACCGCTGGTACGTGCTTGGAAACTTTTCAATGTTTTATACTGAACATTTGCTGCAACACTTAGTTGCCCACAAGGTTTCTTGAGGTTGTGACTAGTAGACACAGAAAAAAAAAACCTTTATGTTTAATTGAAGAAGCCTTGAGTTTATTTAGAAACATGTAAGAATTCAAATCAAGAACAAAAGGAAAAGAATTAAAGGGGCAAACATGGGTCATTGGTTAAAGTGGAAGGCAAACAGCAAAATGCATTCAAGCTACACAATGAATTCACACAGCTAAATGGGATTTAAGCAATGTCGTGTTCACTGAGTAACCCATTGTTAAAATCTGTGGAGACGAGTACTTTCGCTTCCATTTGCTAAGAACTGTTTGGAAGTTGCTCCTTACTCCCATCTGCTGGCGGATTTTAACACTGTCAGACAGAACACAGATTTGACAAGCTCATATTAGGTAGTTTGTTGTGTACCGGGATGACTTGCGATCTGAGTGTTAATCTCGTTTGTACTATAGTACTTATTTTGATAACGATAAGAGGACGAAATATGTGCATCGTCGCGATAATTTAATAATCTTATTGATTTTATTTAAAACATACTGTTGAGAAGCAAGGGAATTATCCCGGTAATCTAAAATGTGTTGTTAACGGGTTAATTAACTGAAGAAAAAAAAAAAAAAACCCTGATGAAAACCTAAACCGAATCTGTTTAGCAGTGGGCGGGACAAAAACATACAGAGACACGCGTCAAAATCTGAAAACCACGCCCACCGAGGGGAAACAACCCAACGCTCCCCATTGACTTTGTATTGCGGGATGCTGCCTTTTTGTCATTTCTGACTTATAACAAAAAAACAGAACAATGTCTAAAAGCTGCTATGTGACAAGGTGTACAGTAAACAAGCTAAAAAAAAAAAAAAAAAAAACACGGAACTACGTTTTTATAAGCTGTCGACCCAAAAATTTCAAGTTTAGAGACACAAGAGTAGAGCGCAATGTGTCATATTACTCTGAGAACTATGCCCACTGGCTAGAAACTTAATCGGTGACAGTAAACGTTCATTATTTTCAACAATGTCAAAGGATTATTTCACCATCCTATGTAAACCTGAAAGGAGGAGATATATTGAGAAACTAAATTTTATTGGTCTGTGTCAGTGCTCCTTTTCCTTACCTTCCGTTTGTTGGAGAAATTATCCAACTGAATGGCCCATCATGAAATTCCATGACATTTACAACTATTTGAGTCCTTAAACGCTCGTTTTTGGGGTCGACAGCTTATAAAAACGTAGTTCTGTGTTTTTTAGCCTGTTTACTGTACACCTTGTCACATAGCAGCTTCTAGACATTGTTCTTTTTTTGTTATAGTCCGAAATGACAACAAGAAGGCAGCTTCCCGCAATACAAAGTCAATGGGGAGCATTGAATTGTTTTCCCCCCGGTGTGGGCGTGGCCTAAATGCGCTCTGTCTCTATTAAGCGCGAATCCCATTGGCTCGCTTTAGCACAACAGACACTACTGAGCAGCTGAATAAATGCTATCTGCCAGTTGAAAAGCGTAACCAAAAAGATTAGAGTAATTTTGTTTATGTTAAACTAACATTTAAAGGATTGGTTCACCCAAAAAGCAAAATTAGCCTGTTATTTTTGTTGCATTGTACTTCTAATTCGTGACCCTTATTTTGTTTTGCTCTCTCCACTGCGCGTCTGCCATCAGTGCAACAGGACATCTTATGTCATCTGCTTGGAACAGCTTACATGTAGAACTGTGAGAAAATTTATTATTGTTTTAAATATGAATATTTTTCTTACAAAAATGCATTTATTCGCTGCAGGAGGACTTTATTTACCCCCCGGAGCCGTGTGAGGCACAACTTTTATTATGGATAGATGCACTTTATTGGACTTGTTTTGGACTGTTAAAGAGAAACACCCGCCAATTGCCATTATAAAGCTTGGAGGAGCCAGAACAATTTTTAATATAACTCAGATTGCATTCGTCTGAAAAAAGGAAGTCATATACACCTAGGATGCTTTGAGGGTGAGTAAATAATGGGCACATTTTCATTTTTGGGTGAACTATCGATAACTAGAGGGTTCTTGGACCTTAGTCTTAATCTTTTTGTTTTAACAGAAACACTGAATGGCCTCAATCTCCACCACCAGCTAATAGTTCTGTAAGTTCTGTTTAATGTCAAAAATGTTTAATAATGCATTGAGTTGAATTTAATTTAATTCATTCATTCATTCATTCATTTTACATGAATGTGACCTCATCTTTAAATGGTTGAGGCGACTTTAAAGAGAACCCCATGCGTAGACTTGTATGGCTTAATATAACATAAATTATGTCTCTTACTGAAATATCTAGTAAAAAACCCATGACAGATTTACGTTATTTTAAAAAAGAATCCACTTTGTTTAATATATAGATATGTATATGTAAATGCCTCATTAGCAACTGTGTCTATGGGCCGCTAAACGTAAGCCGTCCACCATATTCATAATCAGTGAATGTTTGAATGTGCCACAATACTGCACAGCTGATGGTCTGCGAACCCATAGTATGGTGAATGACATCAAGTTGACCATTACAAGATGACAGATGTGTCTACATCCTTGAAGCAATTAAATGGGGCATCTATACATATTTATGGTTTTATACATATTTTGGACTATGGTGGGTGCCATTATTTCAATGATGTGAAATGATTGCACTCAGTGAGCTACTGGAGTTACCTGTTGCTAATTTTACCACAACATGTCAACATGTTTACTTTCTGCCAGGATGGCTTCTAGCGTTTCTTTTCTCTGCTGTTTTTAAGCTTTTTAAGCTGTGGTCTACTAAAAGCCTCAAAGGTTGAAGTGAAGAGAACAAAGAACAAAAAAGATTGTCAGGTCTTGACCAGCCATTGGCAGGTGTGGCAAAAAGTTAGTTTTAGGCCCTGCTTACATTGCTTCTCTTGTTGCCCTATGACTGAAAATTATAAAACAATGTGTATTTTTAAAATAAATCTTTAATAGGTTTTCTACTACATATTTCAGTAAGAGACATGAATTGTGTTATATTAAGCCATACAAGGCTTAATACCAAGGGTTTTCTTTAACATTGCTTAGTCGTATGACAGTCCACAGCGCTCAGATAGCTAGTTCTAAGTTATTTGAGCACCACTACAAAATTACAATTACTTCACCCTTTGACATTACTTATTTAGAGTTTCATGGGACGGTGTGACCTATTTATTTTGTGTTTATATAGAGGCAGGCGGACGCTGGTTATGGTTTGAATGGCAATGGACAGAATGCATAACTCAAATTCAGATGGCATACTATCAGAGAGAGTGGGAAGAGGAGGAGAAAGCAGTCAAAACGAGGTATCGAAGAGGACGGAGGATAAATAGATCCATAGACGGGGGAAGGCACAGGACAGGAATAGAACAGCGTGGTGAGCTGGATGCGTGGACAGGTGTCTTATAAATAGCCTCCTTTGCTTTAAATTGAAGGATGGTTCTTTTTTTAAAGTGTTTTGGAAGTCTTGGCCATATAATGTCAAATATGTGGTCCTGAACAGTCTGCTGTTCTTCAGAAAAATTCCCACAAATTCTTTGGTTCTTTCAAATTCTTTCCAGCACTTCTGTGTATTTGAACCTTTTCCAACAAAGACTGTATGAATTGAAGATCCATTTTTTCACACTGAGGACAACTGAGGGACTCATATGCAACTATTACAGAAGGTTCAAATGCTCACCGATGCTTCAGAAGGAAATATGATGCATAAAGAAAACTTTTGAACAGAATGAAGATGTGTACATTTTTCTTATTTTGCCTAAATATATATATAGTTTTTTTTCATTTAGTACTGCCCTTAAGAAACTACAGAAGATACTTAGATGTTTCCCTGAAGACAAATTAAGTTACATTTACCCTGATCTTTAAATTCAAAAACTTTTCATCTCCTGGCTCTTAGTGCACCGTGTTTCCCTCTGAAGCATCAGTGAGTATTTGAACCTTCTGTAATAGTTGCATATGAGTCCCTCAATTGTCCTCAGTATGAAAAAATGGACCTCAAAATCATAGTCATTGTTGGAAAGGGTTCAAATACACAAAAATGCTAAAAAAAAAAAGAATTTGTGGGATCTGAAGGATTTTTCTGAAGAACAACAGGCAGTTTAAATATTTTTTATTCCTTTTATTTTGGTAAAAAAAATTAACATTTTGCAAATTCTTCAAGGTGTATGTAAACTTTTGACTGTATTTGTTGTTGCTGGTATTTCTACTGGTCTTTAATAATTACTTTTCAAACATCATTATTTATTTTAAATATACATACATATATATATATATTAGATATTATTAAAATGAAATATATATTAAATTATATTAATAATTAAATATTAAAATAATGAATTTACTATTAATGATTATCATTAATATTATATCAGTTATTTTAACTCACACACACACACACACACATATATATACATATAATAAAAAGTATAGATTTTTATGAAACAGCGCAACAAAATGGTGACTGTATAACAGTAGCCTAATCACCGTTATCCTCTTCTTTTTCCCTTCCTTTTCTCATCTTTGTGTGTTAATGCTTCATTTCTCATGGAATGGGCTGCCATCCCTCCTTCCCGCAGGCCACTTCATGGCCTGAACCACTTCAATGGCAGGAAGTCAGAGGCAGTCTGCAGACAGCTCTGGTACAACCCTGACCTATTTAAATCCTGTCAAAGCAGGCGGACCTGTCTCTCACGTTCCTGCTCAGTGAGGGTCCACAGATTTTCTATCAATCGGTTGATCCCAAAATAATCAGATCTGGGATCTGTTTGACTGTGGGTGTCGTGTGATCCACTCATGAAGCTTTAAGTCTCCCCTGCTACAACGCCCCATTTATGCATCACAAATATCCTCATAGTGACAAAGGATAATGACTCACGGCAAATCATAGCCTGGGTAGAGATTTTGCCCTCATTATCATGACAGAGCCTTCATGAGAATGAAGGTGAAAGCCGAACCAAGGTCTGGTAAATTAGAGCGTGTATGGGACAGCATCTAAAATAAGATAATAAATACATTCATTTGGAATGTCATGTACTGTTAAACTCTATACATATATAGATTCTTGTTTCATTTGATGCATAACATCCACACTAGCATAACCCTATAGTACTGGATTCACAAAGGCATAAAATAGGCCAGTGTCACTGGATTGTATAAAAATGATTAGGCCCAGAAATTTGTTGGAACAATAAGAGACCTTGGTTTATTAGAAGAGGAATGAAGAGACCTCTACTTATACCTCGTAGCTCAGGGTTACTAAACGGTGTCTGACAAATATGGGAATATTAGTGAATCTACAAAACTAAATGATGCATTAAAAGTTAGCTGTGCAGCTTGAAGATACTGTCCTTATTGTAAGTGATTTTGTGAGAGATGTATGAATTGCTTGTAGCTCACAGTTTGGGATAAAGCTCTTTGAAATGTTTCATCACCTGTAAATCTATAACCTTGTTGAATATTTGCAAATGAAGCTAATGATTTATACCCTTGGATTAAAAATCTTAAACCAAACAGGCATAGATAAACATATTTGCTCTATTATGAATTCCTTAGAAGTGTAGCTGACTCTACAAAAATGTAGAGAATGTTTCTTGCCAGAGGAAAAAAAACACCCCTGTGTTTGCATCATACTGTTGAATACCAATGAAGTCAATATTATGCCAATGTAGCAGTAAAACACCCTCTGCATTACATTATAGAGACAGGACTGTATTACTAACATAATGCAATACTGCCATCTAGAGGCAAGTACGAGTGCAACATTTCCCGGCAAGATTTAAAGTAACAAACATACAGTTGAGGTCTGAAGTTTACACAGCTTGCAGAATCTGCAAAATGGTTATTATTTTACCAAAACAAAAGGGTATATTTTTTATTTTTTTTGTCTAGTGATAGCTGTTCATGAGTCCCTTGTTTGTCCTGAACAGTTAAACTGCTTGCTTTTTTTCAGAAAAACCCTATAGGTCCCACAAATTATTTGGTTTTTCTGATTTTTTGTGTATCTGAACCCTTTCCAACAATGACTGTGTGATTTTGAGGTCCATCTTTTTTACACTGAGGACAACTGAGGGACTCGTATGCAACTATTTACAGAAGGTTCAAACACTCGCTGATGCTTCAGAATGAAAACACTGCATTAAGAGCCGGGGGTGAAAACTTCTGGGAAACATGTAAGTGTCTTCTGAAGGGCAGTACTAAATGAAAAAACAAATATGACATTTAGGCAAAATAAACATTTGCATATCCTTAATTTGTTCAAAAGTTTACACCCTGGCTCTTAATGCATCGCTTTTTCTTCTGGAGCATCAGTGAGTGTTTGAACCTTCTGTAATAATTGCATATGAGTCCCTCAGTTGTCCTCAGTGTGAAAAGACTGATCTTAAAATCATTTTGTCATTGTTGGAAAGGGTTCCAATACACAAAAATGCTGAAAAACCAAATCATTTGTGCAGTTTAATTGTTTAACAGGACAAACAAGGGACTCATGAACATCTATCACTAAACAACCTAACCACAACTGTGGTTCATTCAAGTAACAACTCATTATTACAAATCAAGTGTATGTAAATGTCTTTTATGTTAAATATCTTATTCACGACAGTGCTAAATAAAAAAAAAACATGCATTTTGTATGATCCATCTTATTTGTGTCAAATAATTACAATTTTGTAGATTCTGCAAGGTGTATGTACACTTTTGACCTCAACTGTTCATATAAAAAATATAAGTGCCAACCACAGAGACAATAAAAATGTCAAACGTTTTCTTCTTCAAAGGTATTTACATTTATTAAAGAAGGAACTGCAAGGAGGTAAATACAGTACAATATAGTGTCAACCTGGTGCATCACATTTTAGGCACTTAGCATAAAAAAATAAACTTGTCTCTCAGATCCCAATAATAAAACCTGTGTGACATGGGCATTACAACAAGAAGGAAGGACATTTTTGCTTGAGGACAAACATTATTTGGTTGACAGGTGTCTGAGCGAGGACTATTTTTTTGCTCGTTCATGGCGTGACATTACTTGTTTCAAGCTGGGCCATTTGAGCTGTTAATGGTTTGCATAAACAATTCCACTACTTCACATGTATTACAGTGATTGTCATGTCACAAAGAGGGTGACAAACATACCGAGTGAATATTGAAAATAAAACTGTATAGGCCAACAACATGTTAGAATGAAAAGAAAGCAAATCTTCAGGAAAACCACTGGTTTAACTATAAAACACGGAACACTAGCTACTTAAATCAAGGATGGATTATTACCTCTCTGCCATCAAAGCCTCTTTCAAGCACAATGGACAAAGACAAATGAATATATCTGGCCTAACAATTACAGAGATCTCTCAGGGAGATTTGAATGTGGCAGATCGAAGCACTTGTGAGGAGTTCATCTAGATTTAAAGAGAAATTCTATAAACTCAAAAATTAGACAGATTCAAAAGCACCATTGAGCACTCTTGACAGTGCTGATGTTTAAAACAATAGCTGCATTACATTTCTAGAAACCATGCTTTTAATGCAAAGGATATATTGAATGCTATAATTCTGTGAAAACGGGTGATCTCGATTGGGTTTTGATAAGCTGTCAACCAAATGTTCCCATTGAACAAACCCATAGTGAAAAGACTTAATGTGAGAAGAGTATTTGAAGAAGAAAAATAGAAAATCCTAATTTCATGGTTTCCAAATTGTTTCAAAACAAAAATCAATGTAGCGAGGATGAATGGTCACAACTTAATCTTTGAACTCTGCTAAGCACACAAGAATCTTACAAATCTGGACTTTACCATGAAAAACAGACCCTCTTGTTAAAACTTTGAGGCAGAATGAGGCGCTCAAGTATCACAGAAAATGAAAATACAGTTAGTGTTTGGTTGGCTATTTGAGGTTTGTTGGCTTGCATCTCAATACATCCTGTTGTTTCTTTTTTAGTAAAGCATAATAGACATTTACAGGTGCATTACTTCATTTCAAACGAGGAAAAGGACATCAAAAAGCACCAGAGCCAGAGAACAGATGTAGTTTCAGAATATCTTTACAGAGAGAGAAAAAAATCCAACTATTATAAAATCCATTATTGCTACTGAAATGACACCGGGTCTGATTTGACGTAATGAAGGGAGATGCATGGTTCTGGTGGAACATGAAACTGACCCTTTGAGAAAAAATACAGCGTATTAATGGCAAACCACCTCAAAGGACACATCATTTTAACAGGATGGTTTCCACAGGAACCAGTTGGGCTTGTTTGTCGTGTGTCACAATTCCTAAACAATACTTAAAGGGATAGTTCACCCCAAAATATAAATTCAGTCATCACTTAGTCACCCTCATGTCACATCAAACCAGTCTGCCTTTTTTTGTGTAACACAAAAGATATTTAGAAAAATGTCTCTCTCTCTTTTTTTTTTGCCTATAGAATGAAATTCAGTGGGGTCAACAATGACATGAGGGTAAGAAAATGAGCATTTTTATTTCTGGGTGAACTATCCCTTTAAAATTTGCATATCAAATTCAATTTTGGAACATTTCCATAATATCTAAGCCTTGAATGACATTAATTGGTTCAGTGATGTAGGTATGACATATGTAGCCAACTTAAACTACTTAAATGGTACATAAAAATCTACAATCGAACACATTACTTCTTTATAAACTGGACCATTCACTCATTCATTCAAAAACTATGGAATTACCTGAGAAATCGGTTCAATTGTCTGCATTAAAAGAGCTCTATAAGAAACAGCACCATCTTATACCAGTGATCTTTCTTGCTTGCACCATAAACATACAGTGTGTCCAGTTTTCACAGTTCCGTTCTATACATACTCAAGGGTTTTTTGATTTAAATATACAAGGGTGAAAATTATTTACATACAAACTTGTTTCAGGTACCAAACTCTTCTCTATTACACTATACCCTTTAAAAGCTTCTGAAGAAAAATCTATGGAAAAATAATATCAACAGGTTAACTGCATCTTACTGTACTATTAAAAAAAAAAGGAAAATATTACAAAAAACTGTTTTCTACAATGAAGGATGGCATTTGGCCCAATCCAGGGGCTCTGTAGTTGCATTAGAACAGCTTATTCCAGTCTCTTGTTGCCTCCATTAGATGCCGTTGACCGTGACCGATCCAGTCCTCCTGGTTGTTGAAAACTCGGCCACAAAACCAGCAGCAAAATGTTGGCTGCTGCTCCAAACCAGCAGATGAGGACCTCACCACCTCATATTTATTTCTGCTAGTCTTTTTTAACTTCAGTTTCAGTATGAATCTCTCTTGAACGGTACCTTCTACTAGCCTTGATCTTTCACCATTGGAAGCATTCTGCTTTGAAAGTGTTCTTGGAGACTCAGACAGCGCTTTAACTGTATTTTGGGACAGTGCCACCTTGAGAACTTCACCTTTGTATTTGTTCACCGACCTCATGATGCTAGCGACTTCAGGAATGTCTGCATCCGGATGGTTCAGCACCACCACAGGCTGGTTTCGACGGGGACATTTGATTTCTTGAAGTGGACTAAAGGGACAGAGCCTTAGCGTCCTCACGACATCTTTTGCAGCAGGCTCCCAAATTAAGGTAGCGTCTTTCTCAGTCGACGACTTGCTGGAGATTCGCCTCATTTTGGAGGAGCTCTCCAGCATTTCCTCAAACAAAGCCTTTCGCCTCCGTTTCCTCTGGCTTCGTGGACGGATGCAACAGGGAACGAGTGGCGAATTCTGTAATGCTACATCGTGTTCAGCCCTGCTTTTGATTTGAATACTGGACTGGGGTAGGATATGTTTAAGCTGGGATGCGGGGATGAGTTTATGAAGGAGACCTTGTGAATTAGTAGAGGTTTGAAGACCTGCCGACACACTGGTTAAAGATTTATTTGAGGACATTAACAAACAAGGCGACTGTAAAGAGCTTGTGGCAAGATATACTGACTTTTTGGCTGTGGTGTATGGAGCTGTGGAGAGAAACCTGGCCCCGTTGGGACCTCTAAGTATCTTAAGGAAAACCCTGTTTTTCCCAGCCTCGTTTACTTGCTTGCCCTGGTTTGAAGTTTTTCCGTCTGAATTGTTCAAAAGTATACCTGACTTAGCAGGAGAAATGTATCTAACCAAGTAAGCTTGTCTTCCAGCCTGCAAAGGACTTGTTTTATCTGTTGCATTCACAGGCATGGCCAATACTGGACGAGTTGCAAGCACAGTCTTAGAACTTGAACCACTTGACTCACTACTAACCGGGGTAACAGGGACTGGTCTCTGAACTAAATAACAAGTCTGTGGCACATTGGTCGCCTGTTCTCCAGATGAGGACTTGACAGCACCTGATAAGAGAAGAGATGTTTTAAAAGCAGACGCATTGACAAAGTAGCGGTTGCCACTTTGTGCCGTCTGGGCAGATGCTTGACCTTTAGTTTCAAGATTTGAACTTTGCGCAGACATGCCAATTCGGCCTCCATTTAAAGTGAGAGCTACTCCCTTAGCCTTGCTGGCCATCTCAATACCAGGTTTCACATAAGACACATTAATTTTGGGAGAGCAGGACTTTGTAATTAGCTTAAACCCAGCTCCACTTTTCAGCTGAACTGGCACAGCATATGGAGTGTCTGTAGTTTGAAGAAACATCTGCTGTTTTCCTTCAGGTGTTTGCAAGATCCGAAGTGTGGTTTTGGTCGGCCTAACAGTTTCTTGTGCTGTCGCTGAAGTCCTCATTCTTTCTTTCTCAAGTTGCTGGCTGATAATGGCGTCTGAGTGCTTTTCAAGTATCTTCCCCAAAACAGCCGCACTGTTCAAGCTTGCCGCTGTGTTTTCGCTTGCAGAGGTGTTACCTTCCTGTTTCTTCTCTGGTGCTGATGAACAAGCTGCTTTTTCTGGAAGACCAGGAATGAGTGTGTCATCGACAGTAGCTATGCACTCATCAACCTCAATATCACTGTCTGACACTCGCTCTAATGCTTTCTCTCCACTTTCAGAGACCAGATCGCTCTCATTAGCCTCTCCCTTGCTATCTTCTTCAGTTGGAAGAGGAGGCGATGCTGGAAGAGTTAAGCTCCAATCACCAAAATCCTCCTCGCATTCTTCCTCCTCCAACCCCTGCGGTGAGTCTTCCTCAGGCAGCAATGAATCAGGAGAGCTCCCGGAGGTGTCTTTAGAATAATTGTGAAAACTAAAGACCTCTTGACTTGGGGAATTGAGAAAGCTATTTTCAACTTCTGCGTTATGATCTTTGGCTTCAGCTGATGCACTTTTACTAGTTTCATTTTGTGCATTTGCCTCTGTGGTTTCGTTTTTAGTAACTTCAGAGGACTTTCCAACAATACTGTCTAAGCCTGGAGTCTCACTTGAGTCAGAATGAGCATTTGGGTAAAACTCGGAGCTCTCTCCAACATCTGCGATAGAGGTCTTGATTTCAGTCGTCTTACGTAAGCTCTCAGCTTTATCAGAATCTTGCCCTTCTTTAGCCACTAAATCAAGGATGTTCTTTTCGACAGGGCAGTTTGGTTCAATGCTATTCTCACATGGTTCCTGAATAAGAGATTCCTCTGAAAATGTTGCTACAGTTGTTTTTGATGGACGTTTAGATTTCAGGATATCAGTGTTTGTGGACTTGCCTTCCACAGACATTTCAGGGTTCGATTTTGAATCAGAAGCTGCATCAGGACTTGTGGTTTCATCAGAAGACGACAGTGAACCTGAGGGTTCATCCGTAACTGAAGCTAACGCTGTAGCCTCATATTTAGATGAATCAGTGGTCTCAGAATTAGTGGAAGAAAGCTCTGAAGTTGCAACAGGAAGCGTGCTGGCTGTTTGGATATCATCAGTTGAGCATTTCTCACTTGATACCTCATGAAGATGAGGCGATGACCTCCCGTTGGACTGACGGCTCTGACACGGGGAAAGCCCAGCATCTTTTAAAGCCCTAGACAGTACTTTAACAGTAGTTGAGACTTCAGTACCCTCATTATTTACCTGCCCCACTTTACTTGCATTCTCAGAGCTAACTTTGTGCTCCGTCAAGGGGAGATGGTTGCCAATGTGATTTTCAACTTCCGGTGACTCTTCTTTTATTGAAGATATCTCGTTTGATTCTCCAGACTCTAAACTGAGGAGAGATCCTATGCTTGGTGAGGATGAAGAGCAGGGGCTGCTGGTTATTTTATCTTCATCGTCGCCGTTGAGTGAATCAGAAACCTCATTTTCAGTGGAGTCCTCTTGTTTCGGCGGTATGACTTTTAGAACTAAATGTTTTTTACCATCCACCATCTTAAAGCCCATGACTTTAGTGGTGTAGTTCGGTGGAAGAGAAATTTTATTTTTCACCATAACAACAGTCAGTCCATTGCTGCTGGTTGAATTCAGAAGTCCTGGACTAATCTCATGCTCTTGTAACTTTGGTTGTGGCATTGTTGATGGAATGAGGTGCAAAGTTTGCGGCTCACTTTTTAGCGGAGACTTTGTCCATTTAATACTCTCTTTTTTAACCCCAACAGCTCTTTCAAGGAACTGCTGGGTTTCCTCCAAGGTTTTTTCAGGGTTAAACAACCTGCCATTGTGATCAAGCAGACCTACACCAGGGATTGAGTTAAGTTTTGACATCCACTGAGAGTCTCTAGATCCTCCAACTGGAGGAGGCTTTTTAAGCATCAGTTTTAATCCAGATGAATTGTCCTCATTTGTTCTCCACTTGTTCTTCTCCTCACCGTGTGCCACAGTAAGATGTTTGTTCAGATAGTCTCTGCGAGCTGCACTATAACCACAAATCTGACAAGAGAAAGGAAAAGTCTTTTGAAGCTCCCCTTTTGTGGGGCTACCATGTGGACATCTGTGATTATGTTCGTTGTGATGATGGATGTGCTGAACAAAGGTTCCTGCATCTCGGGTGGAGAACTCGCAGTTTTTACAGCTAAATTGTCCATTACGGCTGTGGCAGCTGGTGAAGTGCCTGGTGAGCAAAAGAAGTGAATACTGCACCCCATCGTTGCAAATCTCGCACGTGACCAAAGTGTTTCGATGTCCGATGCGATGTCGCTGAAGAGATGAGAATTCATTGGTGACAAACAAGCACAGATCGCAAGGATAAGTTGGAAGAGTCCCTTTGTGCGTTCCTTGAAAATGTTTCAGCAAGTCGTTGGGGCTGTAAGTGGTGTCGTCTTTGCATTCAGAGCAACAAAAACTCAGTATTTTTCCAGAGAAGATTGCACCCTGCTGCATCTTACATGGAGTCTTTCCAGAAGCTTTGCCGTCTGTGTGAAGATTATCAGTGGCTGACTCCTCAGGGGGTGTTTCATCTTGGTCACAATGCTCTGTCTCTGGAAGCTGATGAGCCAACTCGAGGGGCAAAGTGTGGTCCAGTGAGTTGTCGTCATCCTGGCTCAGGTCATGGCTTTCAGGGGGATCATCTGATGTTGTCAGGTCAACCTCCATGCTTTAGAATAAAGACTCCTGCGAAATTGAAAAACAAACATTATTATATTGTAATATGGGAATAATACGACTGCACAATACATTTTTTACAGCACAGTTGCTATGCTTTAATTTATGCTTTTTCTCAAATATAAATGTAACATGTTGAGTCCATAAGTATTACACAAATAATTTAACTTCCACTAAAAGTAATTTTTTTCACAAAATTACTGAATATAGGCTACATATTCTCTCCAGTACAGTCTGCAATACTAGTGTTTGTTTAAAAATTACAGACTACTTCTTTTTACTTTGTCATTTAGAAACTTCTGAGATTTGAGATACTGCAGATTTCCATATATTTTATGTGTTTAAGAGACAAAACAGCATACTACGATAGCACGCCTATTAGTGATGCAGTTATACTGTGTACTGTGTATAGTATTTCAATTTTCTGTATACATAAAATACATGGATGATTTACTACATTTTCCAAAATGAGAAGTACAGTTTACTGTGCACAATATAGCACTCCAGTGTGAAGAATGAACCAGAAGAAGAAATTCAAACTGCACATTTTTAACATATTTATGTTTTGACTCATGACTGAACTGCCAAATGTCAATACATTTTTTACGCAATAGATCATTAGAAATGCAAAATATCTATTTTTACTTCCAAGATGATAAATGGATGAAATGTAATGTCACAAATGTATCAAGGTCACCTAACAATTGCTCTAATATGGTTTAATACGTGAAAACTGTGAAAAACATGAATACATTTACTGTAAAAAAAAAAAAAAAAAAAAAATAGTATATAACTATGAAGAAATGCTAACTCAGTGAAATGCCATAATGTCTAAATATGTCAGTGTCTATCAAATCAAATAAATATATTTTTAAGATCTGACAAATATGTTGTGATACAAACAATTTTACAACAATCAGTACAATTTGCAATTAACTGGTTGTGATCAAAAGTTTCTTTTGAATCAAATGTCAAAAAAAGTTGTCAACTTTATGAAAGTGCAAATTGTCTTGATTTCATGTGATCATTTTTGAATGACTGGTGTAAATATTTTTAACTAGTTTAATTCTAGTTAAAAAATATTTAAAGGGTGTATTATTATTAATGTAGTTTAAGATCGCACATATAAACATACCATCAAATTTGTTGACAGGGAAATCCTAGAAACTAATTTTTATAACATTCAGTATTCAATAACAACTGATTGATTCACAGTATCAATTCAGATTTCAAAAGACATTTTACACAAATGAAGCCAAAAAATAAAAAAAAATTGTTTGTTATCTTCTATTAGGTCATATTAACCAACTGAGCTGTTTGCTGTCATCTACTGTAACTGTAACCAGCATCACTAACTTATTCAAAACTTTAGAAAATACATTTATTTTATTTGTCTGTCTAAGGAGCTTTGGAAACACTGGGGTAAAATGGATTAATGTTTGTATGATGACGTCCATAAACCGTATTACTTAGAATGAGGGACAACACTTTGATTGTCAGTGCACTTAGAAAGTAGATGTAACAGCTAAGATATGAAGTGATGCATAGCACATCATTTCATGTAAAGACACGTGTGAAGTGTAAACTTCATCGGTATGACCATAATCTCACGCACATCTTTGTCACAGACAGCGTTGATTTATCTACACTCATTTTCCACTACTGCTATATTAGCCAAACTTTTGACCAGGATTTCATTACTTCACAATCACTCCACAGATGCACAAACAAACTTTTTTAAAACATGATACAAACTAGCAACACTCAACAACCAAGTCATGCATCTGCAAATGGCTAAAGTCGGTTATTTAAATGAAGTTGACATTCACTAACTTTGTGCAACGCGGACACGCACAATGCACATTCAACTAAAGGAAGTGCCATGTCAATCGACTCAACACGATAATTATGGCCGTGCATTTCTGGATGCACACCGACTATCCCGCTACTCTCTTAGCGAACACATCTACAAATGTCACTCAAAGTCATTCACTCATAAGCCATGTTATTTATCCACATCAACAAAAATAAAGCAAGTCGCCCCCACCCACGCTGGATGTAATCAAACGATTAAAAAACAAAGAAGTCAACGCAAGAGCACACTACTCAAAAAAGTGGCCGTTATAGTTGAATTGAATGCCATCGGTCTTAATTAAAACTAATGTTTTCAATAAGCGCAGTTTAGAGAAATTTACCTCTTTTTTCTCTTTAGACTGGCAGGTCAGTGACGGCAGCCATGACAGTCCATCCGGGTTCCGCTCCCTTCACTGCGCGTGAGGCAGGAACTCAGAGCGGATGAATATGGATTACCTGAAAGGCTCATTAGATCGTCTTTACCAACATATATTTCGTTTTAAACATGAAAATGAATTATCTAAATGGATTACAGTGCTCCTTTGGTTAATTTATGAATAGAATATGTTGTTTAAATCAAAATCAACACAGTTCTCGCTCTGTTCTAAAAGCAGTTATGTCCATTCTCAAAAGTGGCCATGCATACTGCTGTCTTGTAGACTCTAGGGACGCCATGACTCACTCGAAATCATGGCGCGCCATCTTGACCTACAATATCATTACTCTAACGATAGATATTTCAAATAATGATTACTGGCCTATTAATACAAGCGCACTGATGTGCTGCAAATAGATGTATGAATTATTTTACTATTGTGATGGTGGTGATGATGATCTAGTTATCTAGCAGATTTATGTAACAAATGCTCACAATAAATGTTATAACAATTACATTTAGCCAACATTTTGTTCTATAATTTACACACTAACATAAAATGTTACACAAAGCAAACATGAATTTGAAATGATGTGAACTGAAAAAAACCCGACAAATATTTTCCTAATATTGCAACTTGCGGCTTTATCATATTTGATTATTAGATACTTTTATATAATATTTGTCTAAAAGATTTATGTGACAATTGCTCACAACTAATCATTGGTAATAATTTCCAAAATAACGAATATTGCAATGAATGTTGATGCAAATATATTTATAAGACTTTTATTTTCTTCCACAATAAAATAACATAATAACATGATTTTTCATGAAAATTCATATTTAAAGTATTACTGTATGTTAATAAATGATTACCATGGTCAGGAATTCAACAGCCCAAGAAGGTCACCAAAAATGACAAAACTGCCTCAAATATTTAAAACCTCATTTGAAATATTTCAGATATGTTTTATATTATTACTTTTTTCAAGTAACTAGTAAAGTAACACATTACTTTTTCATTTACAAAAAAATATGTTACTTTTTCAAAAAAGTAACGGCTGTTACTTTTTGTTTTCTTTATGTATTTAATCCCATTTTATTAACCAATGACTATGCTGCTGACCTTTGTTGATCCAGTTCATCCACACTAATAAGCAAAATTTACTTTAGATTAACTAACATTTGTGCTTCATTTTTCTCATTGCTTAAGAGTGTTGAACTTCCTTTTCCTACAGTTCTACTGTACAGACGTGAATTTACTTTTCCTTCAGCCTTAGGCTTATTCAGGCTTATACGTTTGATAAAAATGTAACTTTTTATATTAAAAACAAACAAGCCCTGTCCAGATTTAAAAAGTGATGCAAAAGTAACGTAAAAGTAAGGTAACACATTACTTTCCATAAAAAGTAACTAAGTAACGTAATTAGTTACTTTTTTAGAGAGTAACGCAATATTGTAATGCAACACTAACTTCTTTTGACTGGTTTTGTGGTCCAGGGTCATATATTATGTTTATGCATATTATAAATATTCTAGGCATATAGTGAAATTCTGCTTTTCCTGTATTAATGTGTTTTTATTATTTCAAATTCAATAAAAGTTATCATGCACTATTTGTGAGGTAGCCTTTGTATAATCACAGTGTTTTATTTACAAAAAGACTATAAATATTTATGTAATATACTGAAAAATATGGTAACATACATGCAAATATATTTCTTTTAAAAGTAGTGAGCAGTAATACTTACAAATAATATTTCTGTCAACAGTCTTGCAAACTTTCTTGACATGTTTGCAAATTACTCAAGTGCTTGTTATGAACAACAAAAGAGGATGAATGAATGAAGTGTAAATTAAGGTGTGACATGTATGAAGGTATGACTTGTCCTTTTCAGATCACAGAGCCCACTTCAAAACTCATAATTGAGATATCATTGTTTGTCACTGTTGGCCATATGCTAAGATCTAGAATGAGGAATGATGACTAAGATCAGAAATTCACAAGGCCTTGGGACAATAAGGTCACCAAAAATGAAAAAATGATATGCATACTTAAAATGTTAGCAATTTGATATATTTCATCATATTTTCATTATAACATTCATTTGTTACCACTAAATGCATGTTATGTGTTTAGTAGTGACAATAAATACAGTTCAAGTAATGGAACACATTATGTGTTGTTTGTTAGAAATCATGTATCCATATTAAAGTAAAAATTTAAATAAATTTCAAATATTACCCTTAAGTAAAAAAATGAATTTTCTGACATTTAGCTATATTAGTCTGTGCAAGTAAAGTCAAACTGTTTGTGTACATATTTGTAAGTTGTGTCATTTATTAATTTATTTAAATGTATTTATCTTGCAGCATAACAAATCTTCTAATCAGGAACATGTGAAATTTTTTAAAAGTTCTAAACACACTTGCCTAGAATAAGTGACATGTGTCAGGTATAAGAAATTGAGATGTTAGCCCATTCTGTACCAACAATATACTGTCTCTGATCTTAGAGTAGCAGATTTAGCTCTACACTAGCCATCATTTAAAAGATTTAATAGATGAGCTCTGCCCTGAAACACTTTGAAATGAACAAGAGCTAAGCTTTATTGTATTTGTTGTTTAAATAAAAGCATCCCAGTGCTTTTTAAAAAGTGTTTTATATTCTAAGTAACTTGGGAAATATAAGTGTGTAATTAATCACATTTTTATTGTTGTGAGGGAAAAAATCATATAGACCTAGGCATCTGTGATTGGAGCCTATTCATATTAATAAAGGAGTATTAACAGTTGTGGAAGGGTATGAATTGGCTCTATAGGAGCAATTGTATAAACTGATTGGGGCATATCAATCAAAGAGGTGTAAACACATTCATCAAACCTATTCACACCTATGACAAAAGTAATCTTTTCCTTTGATTGTCACAAAATGTTGAAGTTTGAGTGCAGATTAGAATCTTATTTCTTGTATGATATGAAAACCCACTACTTTTATTTTATTTGTTAATCTAAAATATACTGTATATATGTAACTTTTTTTAGAGTTTTATAGAGAATATTTTAATCCCACACTACTGGCTACTTTTAGGATTTCACCATTTAACACAAACTTCTTGCTTTAAGTGATCATACATATCTATACTAATATTAAGTATTGTAGCAATTCCACATTTGAAATATTGAATACAATTTTAACATTTTTTCATTAAAACCACTGTGGTTATACAAAATGACAATACTCATTACACACATATACGCATAAAAATCTACTTGCATATTATTTTTTTTCTTCAAATATATATTCTGTAAAATATATATTATTATAATGTATATTCTTTTTGCTATTACTTACATATTTTATTATTGTTTAAATATAATATAATATGATATAATATAATATATTTTTTTAATATATTACAAAATTGATCTTACACTTTGCAAGCTACATGTATAATGTATTTACAAACAAACAAACAATAAATAAACAAATATATGTTAATGTATGTAATAGATAAAGATAAATAATAAAGATATGGTCATGTATCTGCAAATATATTTCTTTTTCAAAAGTAGTAAGCAGTAATAGCAGTAATATTTCTGTAAACAATCTTACAAATTGTCTTGACATGTTTGCAAATTGATCAAGTGTTTGTGATGAACAACAAAAGATGATGGATGAATGAAGTGTAAATTAAGGTGTGGCACATATAAAGGTGTGACTTGCCCATTAGAGATCACAGAGGCCACTTACCTTTAAAGTGTACAGGTGATAGGACAGCCCCTTTCTGGACCTAAGTGGGCAGGTATAAATAGTGGCAACCTTCAGTTGTTGGTCAGTAGCACAAGGAACAAGCATTGAGCTTGACCTACTGAGTCCTATAGAATTCCATTCTACAAGTGATAATCAAAAATCCTTGAAAGACATGTGGACTGACTGCATTGGTAAGTTATTTTTTATGTATTTATTTAACATTTTCTATTTTAGAGTAAGTTTTGTAACTGTAAGAACTTTTTATGCAATATTGATATATTGTGCATTAATAATGACATATCTTTTTACTCTTACAGCTCAAGATGGAAACTCACAGGCCAGTAAGATTGCAGGCCGCAGGAAGAGAACCTGCTTCACCAAAGAGCACCTGGAACTTCTTAAAATGGCTTTCAGCGTGGATCCCTACCCTGGTATTAGTGTCAGGGAAAGTCTGTCTCAAGCCACAGGCCTTCCAGAGTCACGTATTCAGGTATGTCAGCATCATTTTAGGAAACTGTTTTCATACGTTTCAAAAAGTATAAAAATATTAATCCATCAAAATGCTAACATAAATGTTCTGTTTCTCCAGGTGTGGTTCCAGAACAAGAGGGCCAGAACGCTAAAGAACAGAGCCACTCGGACGTCACCACAGCTGGATAGTACTTCTCCTCTATCCAGCCCTTTTCTGCCTCCTCACATGGCTAGCGTTGGGGCCACTGGCATTCAAGAGGCGTCCTTCAACATTCAGATGGCTCAAACATCTCCACAGCACTTTACCTTTCCTCCAACTGACTACAGCACACCTGCCATTAAGCCACGGCAAAACAGACTGATGGGAACCAGCTCTTGTTCTCCCTCTCTTCCCTCTGATCTGCAAGCTGTGGCAGACAGCTGGAGCTCTGGAGGAAGCACACACTCCTCTCCTGAGTCTACATGGAATCTACCAGCGCAGAGTTTTGGGAATTCCTACAAGGATGAGAGCCATTTCTTCCTCTACCCACCACCTCCTTACCCTCAAGGAAGTGTCAGAGTTGGGTGCGTTAGTGGCCTGGAGTCACTTCCCACTTCTCCTGCCTCTTCTGATTCTGCATTTTGGGACATGGGACTTGAAAACTGCTCTCCATCTGTGCCATTCACCGACTGTGGTAGCCCATGGGATAGGCTTGTTGAGGAACATCCTTTGGCCCCACTTCCAGATCTGTCCTCTCAGTATCTGGAGGATGTCCTTGGGAAAATGGAACCAGCCTGGTGGAACTTCAATGGCCAGATGGATCTACAGTAATCTTGCAAACATCCATAACCTAAAAATGGGTTTAACTTGAGGAGTAGGATTCTTTCTTTTGGACTTTATTATATAGGAAAGATGGTATTGTGTAAGTGCCGGTTACAGAGCAGTATCAGATATCCACATTGGACTTTTTTATTTAATGGACTTTATTTATTTATATTTTCTACCAAAGAGTAGATTGAAAACAGTAGCCTATGGTTGCACCATAAAGTAAATTTTACTTATTTATTATTTATGCTCTTTTAAGGTATTACAGTGCAGTTGGGATATTTATTTCTACATTTAATTATGCTCACACAGCCTATACTGTCACTTTGTAAAATAATGTGTATTTATTTGAAATAAAATGTTAAAATGTATGAATTTGTGTCTGCTGGATTTCTTTCACATTTCATTTTACTTATGTATTTATTGTACTTTATTACATACATTCAGAATTAATTAATAATTCTGACAACTCAAAGGTTACTCAAAGGTTAGAGTTCATTCCCGTGAGTAGAGGGGCCTAACATGCCCGGACATATTCAACATACAGGGTGATTACTATGCCCTTAACAGTTTATTGAGTGTTTTCAATCGCCCATATCGGTGGCACTGAACATAAGCAACGCCACTGAACCAAACAAAACTCACAAATTTTTCTGATTTCTGCTGCTGAAAATGTTTTGGGCTGTTGTAATCGGTCGTACTTGGAAAAACATATGGAGTACTCTAGACTGCCAAAAGATGTAACAAATTAAGGAGAAGGGTGCTGACTGAGAACCAAAAAAACTGTCTGAGGAACAAGAGGCATTTGTGGTTGGCCAAACTGAACCAGGATTTTCAGGACAAGAATCTTGACAACATTCGTGTTTCAATCATTTCCATTCAGGTAGGTGAAATATTAGGCTTATATGTTAACTATTACTGCTCGTACACATCTTTAGCACCTATTAACTTTAGTTTGTCAAAATAATGCACCCTTTCCTGCTTACAAAGTCCTTATCTATATGATGTAACAGCGTCCACACGTTTTTTACGTGGTTTAGACAGCATAAATTAGCAGAACAACAAATTCAGTTTTGATTCAAATCACTGACTCTGTTCACCAAAATCATTTTCAGAGAGTCAGATTTATTCAGAGATTCCCTCTGTAATTACACCAGTTAGTGATTCACTCAAAAAAGCGAATTTATTCAAAACAACTCACAAGATGAATTGATTCAAAACTCTATTTAAGGCGCCATTATGCAACATTCCCATTTTACCTCAAATAACTAATGCGTATTTAAGGAGAGTATTATTAGTTTTCTGTTGCTAAACAGCTTGCTGTATGATTCGGTTTTACTATCACGATAAAGCCAGTATCTCTGTATCATAATCCAGGGTTGAAAACAGATTAGTCTCATATATGCGGATTGCGGAACGTGTGACACGGAGCATTCGTTCTACGGTCCTGTTCGACACGACAGACTTTGTCGAACGTAGCCATTTCCGTCTCTAACCGGAAGTGCACAACACGTGTAAACAGTGGATAGAGTCACGTTGTACGCCTGTTAAATGATGACATGAATTAACATTTTGAATTCTGAGATTATATGTGAATCGGATTTAAGTAAACTGTAAAGACAAAAGGTAAGTCTGTATTTTAATGCCTAAAATGCACAGCGACTGCATTGGTTGCGTTTTAAAGACACAGACGTATTTCTTCCTACATTATTCTAACGCAAAATGACTGATATTAAGTTATATTAAATAACCAGCAAGTTTAACCCATATTTTGTACATAGCCAGTAGGTTTAACACATATTTTGTAAGTTTTTAAGGCATGTTTCCTTATAATTGATAGATGACCAGTGACTTTGACTGTAGATACGCATGATACACTGTGTGGTATATTCTGTTCAGTTACATTAATATTCACGCTGTTGTGTTATTGTAATGTTTACGAAGTAATATCATTCTGATCATGGATGCTCAGTTGGTATTGTTTATTATCGTGACTTGTTAGACTTCGATGCAAAAGAATATACAAACAGTAGCTGTCACTTATGTCTGGTTTCCTACTAAAGTTAAGCAGGGTTAAGACTGTTCAATACCTAAATTTAAGGCACCTACATCTTTCTGTGAAGTAAAACATCATTGTTGATAATTTGTCTTATTCTCTGCACTCAGAAAAGCAAAGATGGAGAAGAAAGAACAGAAACGGCACCATCCCAAGCACAGTGGACCCAAAGCAGAGAAGAAGAACAGAAAGAAGGAGCAGGGCACTGAACAAGAGCAGGATGCACGCAAGAGGAACCCAAAAGCGTTTAGCGTCCATTCAGCTGTCCGAATGGCAAAAACCTTCCATAGGTCAGTGCTCGGACATCTTCATTTAACATTACCCATTCTCCACTGATATAATTTTTTTTCTATTTATGAGCAAAGCAATTTTCAGATTATTCATATGGTCCTGTGTGTATCTTTGTTCCATTAGCATTGCACTTACACTACCAATCAAAAGTTTTTAAAGATTTTTAATGTTTTTGTGTTTTTTAATGTCTCTTCTGCTCACCAAGCCTGCATTTATTTGATCCAAATTACAGCAAAAGCTGTAAAAGTTTGAAATATTTTTACTGTTTAAAATAACTGTTTTCTATTTGAATATAATTTAGAATGTAATTTATTCCTGTGATTTTAAAGCTGAATTTTTAGCATCATTACTCCGGTCACATGATCCTTCAGATCCTTCATTCTGATATTCTGAATTACTGCTGAAAAAACATTTATTGTTATTGTTATGTTGAAAACAGCTGAGTAGAATTTTTTTCAGGTTTATTTGATGAATAGAAAGTTTCTTCTTTTCGTTCAAACTTTTGTAACATTATAAATGTCTTTATCGTCATCAATTTAAGGCATCAGATACTAAATAAAAGTATTAATGTCTATAATTTCTTTCTCAAACAAAACAAAAAAAAAATTATACTGACATCAAAGAATCCTGAAAAAATATTGACAATCATAATAAAAAAATGTTTTTTGAACGGCAAATCAGCATATTAGCATCATTTCTGAAGGATCATGTGACACTGAAGACTGGAGAAATGATGCTGAAAATTAGGTTTTGATCACAGGAATAAATTACATTGTAAAATATATTCAAATAGAAAAAAGTTATTTTAAATAGACTATAAAAATAGTCCAAAATTTGACTGTTTTTGTTGTACTGCATGCATCGAATAAATGCAGGTTTGGTGAGCAGAAGAGACTTATGTAAAAAAACAATAAAAATCTTTTGACCAGTAGTGTATGCATCACACTTTTAATCAGAAAAAATTGTTGTTTCATTGCTTTTAATCTCTTTTAACATTGTTTTGTAGGACTCAGGATATTAAAATGAAGAAACATCACATTCCTCTGGTAGACCGGACCCCTCTGGAGCCCCCACCTGTTGTTGTAGTGGTGATGGGACCTCCAAAAGTGGGCAAAAGCACCCTCATTCGATGCCTGATCAAAAACTATACACAACAGAAGCTTTCTGACATCTGTGGACCTGTGACTATAGTCTCTGGTCAGTTCTGTAATACATAATTCAAGAGTTATGACTAATAGTTTCCATGACACCTGTTATTATATCCACCATAGGTGTCACTTGTCGAAAATCAATTAAAACTGATGAATACTTGGGGTTTTTTAACTAGAATGAGTGAGGTGTGAGGTGATTATTTTAATTTTTGTAATTTTTTCTAATGTTTGTAGGAAAGAAACGCCGCCTGACCTTAATTGAGTGCAACAATGACATCAACAGCATGATTGATTTGGCAAAGATTGCTGATTTGGTGAGTACAGGGCTGTTATTTTCAAGATTAACATTTACTGTCACTTTTGATCAAATTAATGCATTCTTGCTGAACAAAAGCTTACTGAGCCCAAATCTATCTGTCATAAATGCTAATGTAGATGTAGAGGCAGTACTAATCTGGATAACTAGTAGCTACAAAGTAAAATGAAGAAGTTTTATTAGACCAGTGGTTATTTTGTGTTTTCCAGTAAGGTAGTATTGATATTTTGACTTTCTTAGGTTCTGATGCTGATAGATGCAAGTTTTGGCTTTGAAATGGAGACCTTTGAGTTCCTGAACATTTGCCAAGTTCATGGCTTCCCTCGAGTCATGGGGGTCCTCACACATCTGGACAGCTTAAAGAACAACAAGAAGCTCAAAAAAACAAAGAAACGCCTCAAACACCGCTTCTGGACTGAAGTTTACCAGGTATGTCAACGACCTGATATATAACTGACATAACAGAGATCTGTCTAGTGTCTAAACATAAAAGTCTTGCAGGGTGCCAAGCTCTTTTACCTGTCTGGAATGGTGTACGGGGAGTACCAGAAACAGGAAGTGAAGAATCTTGGGCGGTTCATCTCAGTCATGAAGTTCAGACCTCTCGTTTGGCGGACTTCTCACCCATACGTGGTGGCTGACCGGTGAGTGAACTTCAGTCTTTTATTTATGGTCTTTTTAAGCGTATGTTGCTTTTAATAACACGTTTTTTCCCCCGACAGAATGGAGGATCTTACTGATCCTGAGACTATTCGGTTAGATCCCAAATGTGACAGAACCGTCTCTCTGTACGGCTATCTGCGTGGGATGTTCTTGAAGAATAAATGCCAGGTCCACATTCCTGGTAAGGTACCATTTATGTTTGCAAGATTATTTATATGTATTCAGGGGTTTTGTCAACAAGTTTTGCTTCAGGAACCATATTTTACATTGTAAATGTTGCAACCCAGTGTATTTTGTTTTACAAAACTGAGTTTGTACAAGTTTAATTCTCCAGTCTGCTAATAATTTGCTGTACAAAACACCCTGGTAGGCGCCTTCTGTTTTTGTTACAGAAGATTTGGTTTTCAAATACTGTTATTTTGAACGTTCTGTTCCTTAAAGAATCCTGAAAAAAGCACAATTTCCAAAAGTATTAACTAGCACAACTGTTTTTAACATCAATAATAGTAAGAAATGTTTCTTGAGAACCAAATCAACATATTGGAATGACTTCTGAAGGATCATGTGACACTGAAGACTGGAGTAATGATGCTGAAAAATCAGGAATAAATTAAAAGATGGTTTCAAATTGTAATAATATTAATAATAACACAATATTACTGTTTTTACTGTATTTGTGATCAACTACAATTGAGGTTAAAAGTTTACATCTCGCTTTCAGAATCGGAAAAATATTAATTATTTGACCAAAATAAGAGGGTTTATTATACAAAATGCATGTTATTATTTTTTTTAATACTGACTTGAATAAGATATTCCACATTAAAGACATTTACACATAGTCCACAAGAGAAAATAATAGCTGAATTTATAAAAAGTACGCTGTTCAAAAGTTTTCATACACTTATGATTCTTAACGCTGTATTGTTACCTGAATGATCCACAACTTCTTGTTTTGTGTAGTGATAGTTGTTCATGAGTCCCTTGTTTGTACTGAACAGTTAAACTGCCTGTTGTTGTTCTTGTGTATTTGAACCCTTTCCAGCAATGACTAGGCCTATATGATTTTGAGATCATCTTTTCACACTGAGGACATCTGAGGTACTACTATGCAACTATTACAGAAGGTTCAAATACTCACTGATGCTCCAGAAGGAAAAAACATGGGGATGGAGGGGGTGAAAACTTTTTTTTTTGTTTAAACAGAATGGAGATGTGTAAATTTTTTCTTATTTTGCCTAAATATGATATTTTTTTCATTTAGTACTGCCCTTGAGAAGCTACAGAAGATACTTACATGATACATACAGAAGACAAAATAAGTTCAATTTACCCTCACCTTCGAATTCCAAAAGTGCATTGTGTTTCAGTCTGGAGCATTAGTGTTTAAACCTTCTGTAATAGTTGCATATGAGTCCCTCAGTTATCCTCAGTGTTAAAATATGGATCTTATAATCATACAGTCATTGTTGGAAAGGGTTCAAATACACAAAATGCTGAAAAACCAAAGAATTTGTGGCACCTGAAGGATTTTTCTGAAGAACAGCAGGCAGTTTAACTGTTCAGGACAAACAAGGGACTCATGAACAACTGTCACTGTGGATCATTCAGATAAGAACAATCAAGTTTTTATAAATTCAACTCTCAGCTTTGGTGAACATATGACACTCCAAAAACTTTTGAACATTAGTGTATTTATTTTGTTGTGTGATTATATGGTTTATAGCTACTGATCATTGTGATATAACCCCCTCTAAAGGTGTGGGCGACTTCTCTGTGGGGGATGTTAGCTTTCTCCCGGACCCCTGCCCTCTACCAGAAGTGATTAAGAAAAGAGCGCTGAATGTTAAGGAACGGTTACTGTACGCCCCCATGGCCGGCGTAGGGGGATTGGTGTATGATAAGGATGCCGTCTACATCGATATGCCCAGTGAATATGTCAAACAGCAGCAGGTCAGATTTCAGTCTCAGCACGTCCCCACATGACAGCATTACCTACAGTAGATTTAATACCAGACGCAATAATGTCTGCAGTTTACAGGGCAGTCACAGCTTATTACACCAAGTAATAACACTTTTTACACTCAATTTTGTTCCATCAGTGAATATGACCTTGAGGTTTAAAGACGATTTGTGATCTGATGGATATTAAGTGTTTTAATGGTGTGAGAAATGTCTGTCCCAGGAGGAGGTGCGGCCTACTGCTGAACTCGTTCAGTCTCTTATTGGCACACAAGCCACTTTGGATGAAAAAATGGCTGCCAGCAAAGTCTCACTGTTCACAGGAACTGCTGCATTGGCACCAGAGGAGGTGCAGGAAAATGAGTAAGTTTTGCTAAACAACTCTGATTATATAATGTGTACAAGGATACCCCCATTATCTGAGTACTCATAAGTGACAGCAAAGATGGATAATGAACACATTTGTTTTTTTTTCTCCTTATTCTCTAAATGAATCATCAGGAGACAGAACCCTATGGAAAGACGTGAATGGGATGAGAAAGCACAGAGAGAGAGAAGGAGAGCTGTTTTTGCTGATGAAGATGATGAAGGCGCTGATGATGATGATGATGAGGAAGAGACGGATGAAGAGGAGGAGGAGGAAGCAGAAGATGAGGATGAAGAGGGGGAGGCAACACTAGATAAGAAAGCAGCTCCTCCTGTGAAGAAGCAGAAGTTTGAGGAATCTGTGGAGATGCCTGGATTTGCTGACAGTGATGATGAGCTGGAAAAGAGTGAAGGAGAGGAAACTGAAGAAGATGAAAGTGAAGATGACGATGAGGAGGAAGAGGAGGCAACAGTAGATAAGAAAGCAGTTGAGAAAGCAGCTCCTCCTGTGAAGAAGCAGAAGTTTGAGGAATCTGTAGAGATGCCTGCATTTGCTGACAGTGATGATGAGCTGGAAAAGAGTGAAGGAGAGGAAACTGAAGAAGATGAAGATGATGATGATGATGATGAGGAGGAGGAGAGTGATGAAGAAAATGAGGAAATGGAAGAAGGGGAGCCTGCAAAAAGAAACTCTGGTCCAGATTCTGGCCTCTGCTCAGAGAATGACAACGATGATGATGATGAAGAAGATGATTCTGATATGGAGGAAGATGGAGATAGGATTTTAAAATCAAAGATGTCCTCTAAGCATCCAGAGGAAGAAAAGATAGGCACAGAGGATGGAGAGATGGGTTTTGAAACTGCAGGTACTTTGTCTTTGAGTCACAATTTCTGAATAAAGAAAAGTCCAAAACAGACATAATTTAGTGTCTATTTGTATTAATAATTGTAATTAAATAAAATGTATTAATTAATAATATCAATTATCTGGGGCCCTATGAAATCTGTTTTTGAATTTTTTTTTTCTGTTTTATTCTGTTTTAATGGTTAAAAAAAAATATATTTGAAATTTTAAAAAAATCTAATAAAAATATTAATTAGCAAACATGTCTAATTAATTAAAATCATGGAACTTAAACCATTTAACAGCAATTTTTTAAAAGTTTCACAAAAAAATCTATCAGTAAGGCCCTATGAAATGTTTTATTTTTTTCTCGAATTTTTAATTTATTTTTCTATTTTTTGTTTTCTGTTAATTTTCATTAAATTTTAATAAAAGCATCTCTAATTAATTGATTAGATAATAAATGTATTTATTATGATTTTATTTATTTATTTATTTATTTAATATTTTTTTATTTTAGAAATGCTATGTTGTGTATGTACATCTTTCTGGTAAACAGGCTGCTGTGAAGACCTTTAAGTATCTGTTTTTATATGATTAAGATTTTTATTACAGTTACAATTATAGAACAATTTTTTTTGGTAAAATGCATATGAAGTGATTTTCATAGCAGTTCTAGAGATTTAGTTTGTGTTCATGTACTCATATAATTCATTCAAATAAAAAAGGTAATTGCTCAGAAACTGTAAACGGTTATATTCTCCTAAATACTCCCAACATGATCAGATTTTAATATTCAAATAATGTTTAAGGTAATTTAATTCAGTTTTGGCAATTATAAGTAAATCATTCTTTGTGTTTCCTTTCCTTAAATGATCCCCTAAGCTGTGTTTATTCGTACACATTTTCTCCAGGCTCTTGTTTGTGGTGTTTTATTATTTTAATCATTGATTTTTACTGCTCTGAAAGCCCCTTCTGAATATGTTGAATATATTTTGTTTTTTGTGGATGTTTATGTTAAAGGAGCACTACGGTGGAAGGAGGATTTAGCCCAGAAAGCATCTGAAGCATATTTAAGACAGCAGCTTGCCACACCAAACCTGCGCAAGCTAGTGTACGGCATAGGTGAGTCTCGAGTTCACTACAAAATTAAAATCTTTTCAGTCGGCCCGTTTCCATTTGATGAATATTTATCATTCACTATAAAAAAGGGTTAAAAACACTAAAATTAGTCCACATGGGCTGTGTGCTATATATTGAGTCTTCAGCATCTGAAGCCATATTTTATTTATTTACTACATTTTTTATTTAATACTTATTTATTATTTACACAGAGATGGATTGATGATGCTATATATATATATATAAGGACTGACATTCAATTAATTCATTGGAAAAAAACTAAGGCACAGCATGGATTTACATAAAGAACATAAATCTCTGGAGTATAATGTATCTGCTGTATGTTTGTTTGTCAGTGGCGGAGGAGGCAGAGGAGGATTCTAATGACGAAGAAGAGTTGGGTGGTTTGTTTAAAGTGAGTCGACCAGAGAAGAGTAAAAAATTGCACGCAGATGCGTTGGACTGTTCTCGCTTTCAGCCAGACAGCAGCCATGACTGGGATCAGGAGGAGGTGAGATGCAGTATAAAAACACTTGCATATACATGTACATTTATTTGCATAATGTATGTAAATATGCCATTTGTTGTCTGCATCCTTTGCGTTTTCTTAAGAACTGTGTATTTTCAGATGCTAGCCTCTATCAGGGACTGTTTTGTGACTGGAAAATGGGAGGAGGATAAAGATGCCGCAACACTGCTTAAGGAAGATGGTAAGAAAACTAAATCCAGACTTGGTGTCAAGACAAGAAATTTCACTGGCTGGATATTGACCACTGAAATGGTTTTGTCTAACTAGACGAACTCTATGGAGATTTCGAAGATTTGGAAACAGGAGAAGTTCACAAAGCAAAGACTGGGAATAAAGACCACGCTGAGGTATACAAATGTAGTTCTTAAAGCGTTATCATCTGATTTGAATTGGACAAAATTTTGTGGTGCTTTTTTGTTTGTCGCTTACTTGTTATTTAAACACAGGAGAATAATGATGAAATAAATGGTGGTGATGATGATGATGATGAAGAAGAGGAGGAGGCTCCCGAAGTGAAGTTTGATGATGATGAAGTTAAAAAGAACAAGCGTTTGGAGAAGAAGAAGCGGCTGAAGGAGAGGTTTGATGCACAATATGATGACGGTGAAGCCACATACTTTGATGAGCTGAAGGAGGAGATGCAGAAACAGGCTGAGGTCAGAGGTCAAAACTGGGACACGATCAGTCTAAAGCATTAGATTTAAAGTGATAGTTCACCCCAAAATTAAAATTCTGTCATTAATTACTCACCCTCCTGTCGTTCCAAACTTGTAAGACCTTCATTCGTCTTTGGAACACAAACCAAAATATTTTTGATGAAATCTGAGGGCCAAAAAAGTAGTAAAAAGAGTGATAAAATAGTCTTTGTGACATTCAACTGTAATGATATGAAGCTATGAGAATACTTTTTGTGCCTGATTTCACAGAAGAAAGAAAGCCATACAGGTTTGGAACGACATAATACCAGAAGTTTCACTTTTAGGTGAATTCTCCCTTTAATTGAGCCTTTTATTTATACTGCTGCTTGTTTCTCTGTAGCTGAACAGGCAAGAGTTCGAAGACATGGATGATGAAGCTCGTGTTCAGTATGAAGGCTTCAGGCCAGGCATGTACATTCGTGTGGAGATCCCTGCTTTACCCTGTGAGTTCGTCACCAACTTTGACCCCCACTATCCCATCATTCTTGGTGGATTGGGCCCCAGTGAGGGCAATGTAGGCTACTTGCAGGTAAGTCTAAAGAGGTTTGACTTATTTGTAGCAGGTTTTACAACTTCTAGTGTAGTTGATAACCTTGTGAATAAATCTGCTTTAAACTCCAAGCTTAAATGTCATTACATGTCTGGGCTGGGTAAAAACATTCAGGTCCTTTCTTTATCTCCTCTGCACAGATGCGTCTGAAGAAACACCGCTGGCACAATCGTATCTTGAAAACCCGTGACCCTCTCATCATGTCTTTGGGCTGGAGGCGCTTTCAGACCATCCCCCTCTACTACATCGAGGACCATAACGGACGTCACCGCCTGCTTAAATACACACCTGAACACATGCACTGCGGTGCCACCATCTGGGGTGAGAGACAAACCGTACACACCTCCCCTCCAGTATTTTAACTGTGCATGCATGATTTTTACGTTCAATTACATTTGCAGTCATCTAATGCTCAGTTAAAGTTAATATATAAAACACTGATATAAATGTAATAACACTGTATAATGTAATCTTTAGCAAATCTAAAAATGCATATCCATTTTCATACTGTGCAATATGTTGTGATGACTGGAATTCACTTGCATTATTTAAATTTTTTTTTATTTATTTAAATCTTTAGATGTATAAATCTAAATCTACACTACCAGTCAGAAGTATTTTTAATGTTTATTTTTTCTCTTCTACTCACCAAGCCAGCATTTATTTGATCTAAAGTACAGCAAAAACACTACAATTTTGAAATATTTGTTTACTATTTAAAATAACTGTATCCTATTTTTAATATATTTTAAAATGCAAAATTTTAAGCATTATTACTCCAGTCACATGATTCTTCAGAAATCATTCTATAATGCTGATTTGGTGTTAAAGAAACCTCTTGTTTGTTATTATTATTATTGTTATTGTTATTGTTATTATCAATATTTAAAACAGCATTTTTTTCCCTCAGGATTTTGTGGTGAATAGAAAGATCTTAAGATCAGCTTTTATATGAAAATAAAACACTTTTGGTAACATACGCTATACCATTTAAAAGCGTGGGGGGGTAAAAATGATAGAAATTAATACTTTTATTTAGCAAGGATGCTTTAAATTAATCTAAAGTGATTTATAGAGACATTTCATTTATTTCACAAAAGATTTCTATTTCAGATAAATGCTGTTCTTCTGGACTTTTGAATTCATAAAAGAAACCTGAATAAATTCTGTTCAGCTATATGTAGTAATAATAATAATAATAATAATAATAATAAATGTTTTTTGAGTGGCAAATCAGAATATTAGAATGATGAAAATTCAGATTTGAAATCACAGGAATAAATTACGTTTTAAAATATATGCAACTAGAAAACAGTTATTTAAAATTATTTATATACAGACAAAAGGAGTAACATTTAAAAAAGTAAAATAAATTATATATATCATTTTATTTATTTTTCTGTACATTGGATGAAATAAATGCAAGCTTGGTGAGCAGAAGAGACTTCTTTAAAAGCATTAAAAATCTTACTGTTCAAAGACTTTTGACTGGTAGTGTATATTCTATTTAATTATACATAGTATGGAATTTTTATATTGCTCATTTATGGATTGTTGTTCATTAATGTGATTATTGGAATTTTAATAGTGGTGCATCCATAATTAAATTATTTATTTATTAATTTATTTATTTCTAGGGCAAATCTGTGCCATACATTTATTTTCAGTTTAATTATATGGGCATTTTAATATTGATGCATCCGTAGTAGTAGTAATAATAATAATAATAATAATAATAATAATAATTTTGTCCATGCCATATATTGATTTTCAAATTAATTATGAATTGTATACATTTACTATTGTGCACATGGATTATTGAGCATGAAAATAATTATTATATGTGACCCTGGACCACAAAACCAGTCATAAGTGTCATTTTTTAAAAATTAAGATTTGTATAGCATCTGAAAGCTGAATAAATAAGCTTTCCATTGATGTATGGTTTGTTAGGATAGGACAATATTTGGCCTGAGATACAACTATTTGAAATCTGGAATCTGAGGGTGCAAAAAAAATAAAATATTGAGAAAATCGCCTTTAAAGTTGTCCAAATGAAGTTCTTAGCAATGCATATTACTTATCAAAAATTATGTTTTGATACATTTATGGTACAAAATGTACAATATGTCTTAATGGAACATGATTTTTACTTAATATCCTAATGATTTTTGGCATACATTTTTTTTTTTTTTGACCCATACAATGTATTTTTGGCTATTGCTACAAATATACCCCAGCGACTTAAGACTGGTTTTGTGGTCCAGGGTCACATATAATAATTGTATGGCCATTTATAATAATAATAATAATAATATTAATAATAAAAAATACAGCATATACAGCAAAATACTTGAGCAACTTGGCACATCCTCGTTGACTGTCCATTTATTAGTAGTGAAGCTCTTCTCCCTTCTCTTTCTTGTCATCTCATGCACACTCCACTCTTTTTCTTTTTCTACTCTTGTACAGGGCCTATAACACCCCAGGGTACTGGCTTCCTGGCTGTGCAGACGATTGGAGGTATTAAGGTAAGACACCAGCATATGATGAGAGCACAGGAGCAGCCCGGGTCACAGCTTCAGTCCGAGTCCCGAGTCCAACAACCACAGCCAGATGAAAGGCTTCCCTTTTTTCTTAGACTCATCCTATCTTATTTCCCCTCAGGCCAATTTCCGCATCGCTGCCACAGGAGTGGTTCTGGACCTGGACAAATCAGTTACAATCGTGAAGAAGCTCAAACTGATTGGATACCCTCATAAAATCTTTAAGAACACCTGCTTTGTCCAGGTAGGGAGTCCTGCAGAGTCAGGAGTTTCTCCGCAGCATAGTAGCATAGCACACCAGGGAACTATAGAAATATACACCTCATGCTCTCTCTGAATAATTGGACTCTCATCGTTGGTTATAACTTCCTCTTTTTTTTGACTCTAAGGGAATGTTTAACACCGTCTTGGAGGTTGCGAAGTTTGAGGGTGCGTCCATCCGCACAGTCAGTGGCATTAAAGGGCAGATAAAGAAAGCCTTGAACAACCCGCCGGGTGCCTTCAGAGCCACGTTTGAGGACAAACTACTGATGAGTGGTGAGTCAGACTTGTTTTTCTATTTATAAATATTTTTGTTGCTGCAGTATTTATTTATTCCAGTTTTTATATAATGAGCTGTGCTTAGGGACTTCAATGTGCTTTATATATCAGAAAAGTCTGCAAATGTAATGACTCCCAAGAATCGCCGTTGTACATAAACAACCACCTTGTTAAAATGGAAGGGTATTATTACTGATTATTATGCTCCTCTCTGGAGAGACGGGCATGTGGAAAATCTTGCAAGGAGGCCGTTTGCGTATTCGAGGCTTATTAGGTCTACTGCATCTTTTGTTAGATGATGGTTGTTTATATTAGGGCAGCAAAATTAATCGGAATAATAAATCGGAATCGTGTTGTGGCCTTGTGCGGTTGTTAAACCGCAAAAGGCTGATTTAATCAAAATATGAGTATGCTTGCACTATGCGTTTCAGTGTGAAGGTTCATCACTCTGCTCTCTGTATTGTCCTACACATAGCTTAATCCAAGCATGTTTTGCATAATTTCAAACATTGTTACAAATTTCACCACAGGAGCACAATACAGGTAAACACAGAAATTATTTTCTTCCGTTTTCCACTAAGCATATGTTTTGTTTTTTTGTTTACTACTACTACCTTTATGAAAATTAACCATGGTTTTACTGTAATAAATATGTAGTAACCATGATTTTTTGCAGTATTGATTACCATTTGTATAACCACAGTTACTGTGGTTAAGCTATGGTTGGAGTAGCTAAACCATGGTTCATTTGTGGTTACCATGGTTTAACTAGCCACCTTTTTTCTAAACACTAAAGTCTCACTCGACAGGACATATTAATTTATTTTCCGAGCCGATAATAAAACGTTAAAACCTACGCACATTTAGTTATATTGAAAAGTTTTCATCTTTTTAACCTCATTTTAACATAGATTTCCATGGCAACCAATACACTAAAGCACCCAAATGGAAGTTAGAATCCATCATGGCACAACTCTGCTTTACTCTGCAAAAAAGGTGGATAGTATCCATGTTTTTTAATTTAATTGTAGTAAAACCACGGTTAATTTTCATAAGGGTACTACTACTGACTTCATCAGATTTGTAAGGTAAATCATTTATAAACCTACTCAGTATGCTAACTGTTCATCATAGTTTCAAAATAAAAGCTCAAACCCTCACTTATACATTTTGTTATCCACATATTCAAGAAATTAAAGTGGCTGTAGCATTTTTGTCGTAAAGAAATGCCCAAATATTAAAGATTATTTGGACATTTGATTTAAATGTTGTTTAGTCAATATTAAAACAAGGATTAGATTGATGAGTACATTAATTTTATTTTGTATAATACATTATGTATTTTCACAGTTTTGGTCAATGAAGTCAAATGATTACTTGCTTTTGATACTTTATTTTGAACCAGTTATGAATTATTATTATTATTATTATTATTATTATTATTAATTATTATGCCTTATTGCTATTATATATGTATTTTAAGTAATTTTAAAGGCTACTGTTTGCCTAGGTCTATTTTTATAACATAAAAAAAAAAATATTATCCGATTACTTGTTCAATTTACTTAATAATTACTTGATTAATTGTCAGAATAATCAACTGATTATTTGATTACCAAAATAATCGTTAGTGACAGCCCTAATTTATTTTATAAAAAAATAGTCAATTTGTAATATTGTGTAATATTAGACATTTAGACATATACCCCCGGGTTCACAGACAAGGCTTAATCATAGTCCCAGGCTAAAATGTAAGTCTTAGTAGTTTCAACTGAAAGAAACTTGCACCAACTGATTTTAAAATATATCAGTGCCTTTGTTTTGTCTCAAGATGCACACCAGTAATGTTTTTTTCTAAGGCACATTTATAAAAATGACTTAAAGGTCCTAATTGAACTACGGCCTAATCCTGACTTAGTCTATGGCCTGTCTGTGAAACCAGGCCTTAGTCATTTTGCAGACGCTTTTATCTAAAGCGACTTACAAATAAGGACAATGGAAGAAATCAAAACCAACAAAATAGCAATGATATATTATAGGGATGCCACAATTCTCAATATAATATTGAACCGTTTGGTACGACATCCACGGTTCAGTACGCGCTTGTAAATTCCGTTTTTTCGGTTTTGCATTTAAGTAATTTCCATGTTTTATTTCTCTCTGAATTTGCTGTGTGTGCCCGTGATTTCACATGCTGAGATTAGAAAACGCTTCCCCACTTACATTTGAGAAGGCAACACACGCAGAGCATCTTCCCTTCTAATGACATGCAGTGATAAGCCTTTCTAAACCTGTTCTCCAACAAAAGAGTTATAAAAACATTTTAAGTTGTTTTTAATTCACAACATCTGCCGAGTGTTTGAAATAACTGCCTTATGTGGTCTGATGTGGCTTCGTATCACACATTCTCTGTATGTCGATTAGCATGTCTTACAAATACACTTAATCATTAAGAAAATACAAGATGGCTTAAAGAACACAGATAAACCATATATTATTGCTGCAGAGTGTTTATTGTCCTTACATTTCATCATTCAAAACGTTCAACGTTAAATCTTGTTTTTCTTCAACAGTTCAACAGTAGCCATATTTAGAGTTTTCCTGGCGGGAAAGGAACATCATTCACATTTCATATGTGGATTGTCTGCACAAGGGTGCCCAGTATGAATAAAACGCATCCTATTTTGCGTAAAAATCGATAAAATAATACCTCTCTCAAAAGAAATATTAAGCAGACCTATTATAATCCACGCTTTTTCTAGTGTACAAAAGTTTACAGGAGTATGCTGTTGTTAGTTTGTTGCAAAAAAAAAAAAAAAAAAACACAAAACACACTGATGTGGCAAGCTATCAGAACCAAACCGAAAACTGTGGTTAAAAACCGAGGTACGTATTAAACTGTAGACTAACTGTATTGTTGCATCCCTAATATATAAGTGCTGTGACAATTCTCAGTTAGCTTAACCCTTTAAACCTATATTTTCAACCTAAATCTATTGCTGTTTGTAAATTGCCTATAATAATAATCTTATTTTCACAAAATAGGTGTCATTTGAAAACTTGGAGTCTGACCTTTACAATGCATGTAGTTACTTTGATTAACTCATAAGTGCTGAGTTGTTTGCGGATAAAAAAAAAATGTTTTCATAATTTATGAAAAAATATTTTTGTGCCATGTATTCTAATATGTCAGAAACACAATACAGATAGTCATGTGTCATATGTAATTTGAAAGGTCTCATCGAGTAGAGAAGTGAGACATTACTTCAAAATCAAAACAACAAATTCAAAACTGTAAAGGGCTAAGAGAAGGGCTACTTTGGTTCCAAATTATGTAACTTTTGATTACTTCATGATATCACCACAAAATGAATACAGCACACAGCACAAATTTTAGGGAACATAACCAATTTTTCTCCTACCTTATTTCTTTCGTGAGATATTGAACGTTGAAAAAGAATATGAAAAATTTCCCTTGGCCATACTGATCTATTTATCAGCATGACAATATTTAAATACAAAGATTTTTTTCTCTAAAAATATAGAAAGATTTTGATCAAACGATACCTACCTTGCAATTCTCCTTGCGACGGTCTTGGAGTTATGAGTCATTATTTTTGTGTACAGCACTCAGAAAACACTTTTTAAAATTCCTTTAGAGCTAAAGAAAAAGGCCTATTTTGTAACAAAATACTGTAACTATTGGATACATTATGCTATCACCACAAAATTTTAAACAGATACAGCTAACATGCATGGATACATCATCAAAAAATAAACAGATAGAATAGAAAAAGAATAGAGCAAGTGTGAGTGTTTTTCCTTATATATTACAAAAATATTGTGAAATATTATCACTTTTTAAAATAACAATTTTCTATTTTTATATATTTTAAAATTCTATTTATTCATGTGATGGCAAAACTGAGTTTCCAGCATCCATGAATGCAGTTAAACAGTTGTGTTGCTTAAAGTTTTTTTGGAAACCTTGATATGGATTTTTCAGATAGTCAAAGATATGGTTATTTCAAATATGTCACACAAATAAAAGTATTAAATGTCACTTTTGATCAAATTAACTCATTCGTTGCTCTAAGAGTTTACTAAAAAAAATAAATCTTACTAACCCCAAACTTTTGAACAAGGGTCTGGGCCACAAAAAAACAACAAAGAAAAGCAGAAATTAGGAAAAAGTGGACCAGGAATGCAGTTTAAGGCTTAGGAAATCCACTGGTTCAATGACTATGTTAAATCTTAATAATTGCAGTTCAAATCACAAACACAGTAACACACTTATTTATTTATTATTTTTTTTTAACCAAATATTGCATTGCTATTGAATGTGTGTAGATATTGTGTTCCTGCGCTCCTGGTATCCGGTCTCGGTTCCTCGGCTGTATAATCCGGTGACGTCTCTACTGAAGCCGGTTGGACAGAAGGACACATGGTCAGGAATGAGGACCCTCGGACAGCTTAAACACGACCTGGGTATCCGCAACAAACCCAAACAGGACTCACTGTACAAGGTAAGCCCTCTTCCAGAAAAGTGAAGTCACCAGTAACTAATTATTATTTACTGTTGTCCTCTTTACCGTCCACTGTCTTTGAATCCTTACAGCCGATTGAAAGGCAAGTTCGACACTTCAACAAAATCCAAATTTCCAAAGAGCTGCAAAAGGCCCTCCCCTTCAAGAGCAAACCCAAACAGATGCAGGCCAAAGGCAAAACTCCACGGGACCTGTGGAGACCGGCTGTCATACGAGAGCCACATGAGAAAAAGGTGAGTGCTGTCAGACTCGTCCATCTCTGTTTTACATATGTCATGCCTTTGTAAATCCACTGAGCTTTTTTTTACTGTCATTACACAAAGACGATTTTAATATCCACTATTAGTCTAAAGTTAATCCACCAAGGAAGCCTCCGGAGTGTTGGCTGCGAAATATCGTATTTCTTTAATCCATGTCCCTGGCAAATACCAAGACGGCTTGCTGGCCAATTTCTTTACCAATCCCCTTTGAAATCCTCCTGCCTGATAGATGACACAGGGGGTTACATTTTTAATCAATTTCTTCTCCTACTCCTTGTTCCAAGATGTGCTAGGCATTGATGTGAGAAAGTAATAAAGAGTTTTTAATCATAATCGTCATTTAATCAGCAAGACTTTTTTTTTTTAATCATTCCTTTAGAGGTTGGTGCATTAATTCTTACAACTAAAAGGTTTTATTCAGTTACAAAACAGTAATTACATGGACAAGTCGCTCAAAGGACCGCAAGGTTAAGAGCCAATTCTCTCCAATTCTTTGGCCATTTTTACTTTCTTTTAGATCTTATGTGTTTTTGTTAGGATTCTGTCTCATTAACCAGCAAAGTAATAGTTGACCTAAAATTAAAGCAATGTTTTTTAAACGTTATGACATCAAGAATGCTTTTAATGTAGAAAAAATGTAGAAGAGAAAAATATTTAGACAACGTATTTATGTACACAGTCGTTCAAAAGTTTAGAATCTGATTTTTTTTTTTATGATTTATGTCAGATTTTTTTTGTGTGTGTGTGTATATATATCATTTAATGTTTTTTAAAGAAGTCTCTTATTACAATATAATATAATAGTTTTTAATATACTTTACAATGTAGTTTATTCCTGAGATGCAAAGCTGAATTTTCATCAGTTGTTAGTCCAGTCTTAAGTGTCACATGATCCTTCAGAAATCATTCTAATATGCTGATTTATTATTAGAATTATAAATGTTGGAAACAGTTGTGCTCCCAAATATTTTTTTTGCAAGCTGTGGTTCTTTTTTCAGGATTTTTTGATGAGTAACAAGTTAAAAAGAACAGCATTTATTCAAAATATCTTTTCTAACTATGTAAATCTATGCTATCACTTTTTATTAGTTTAACACATCCTTGGTGAATAAAACCATTAATTTCTTTCAAAAAAAGAAAATAAAAATTTGACCCCAAACTTTTAAACAGTAGTGTATATTGTTAGAACCTTTCTATTTTAAATAAATGCTGTTCTTTTTTACTTTTTTATTGATCAAAAAATCCTGAAAAAAGTATCACAGGTTCCAAAAAAAAAATTGCGGTGCAACTGTTTTCAGCACTGATAATAAATCAGCATATTAGAATGATTTTTGAAGGATCGTGTGACACTGAAGACTGATTCTGAGTAATGATTCTGTAAATTCAACTTTATTTACAGATATAAATTAAATTTTAACGTATATTAATATAGAAAAACATTGATTTACATCGTAATATTATTTCACAATATAATTTTTTTTTTCCGTATTTTTGATCAAGTGAAAACAGCCTTGATAAGCATAAGAAACTTCTTTAAAAAAACATTAAATGAGTTGGTGTGTCCAAACTTTTGACTGGTTGTGTGTGTGTGTATATGTATATGTATATATGTATATATGTATGTATATATATATATATATATATATATATATATATATATAGAGGCAGATATATAGATATAAAGAAGTTTCTTAGGCTTATCAAGGCTGTTTTCACTTGATAAAAAATACAAAAAAATAAAAATAATATTGTGAAAAAAAAAAAAATAAAAAATAATATATATAAAAAATAAAAAAATGTTAATATTATATAATTGTATAAAAATGTTAATATTATTTATATATATATATATATATATATATATATATATATATATATATATATATATATATATATATATATATATAATATTAACATTTTTATACAATTGTTTTTATATATAGTCACAAGTGTGTGTGTGTGTTACAAATCTGAGGTTTAAAAAAACAGTAAAACTAGTTGAAGAAAAACTTGATGTAATAAGTTGTTTTTTTTAATTAGTGTATTGTTAAAAGTGATTTATTTTTAAGCGTCTAGGTACTTCTGGAGGCTACCATGTTGTCTGGTTTCAACCCCCAGGGCTCATGTCTAATAAATATGACCTTTCAACCTTTTCCACCAGGTGGCAGAGTTGCTTAATGCTCTGAGCTCGGTCTACACATACAAGACCAAGAAGGCGAAAGCAGAACAGCATGCCAAGCACAAAGAGTTCCTGAAGCAGAAAGAGAAACAGGATGCAGAAAGGCAGAAGAGGCTGAAAGAACAGAAAAAGAAGACCTACCGTGCAATGGGACAGAAAGAGAAGAAGAAACTCAAATCCAGCCTGAAGGGAGCATCCAAGGACAATTGAGTCTACCTCACACCTGATTCTGTTAGACTGTGACTCCAGGCCCATCGGATCAGGCTCTGTTACGCTCTTAGTTAGACTGTTTGAAATGCGCCATAATTCGATTCCCACGCTGGCTGCTGTTTCTGAGCAGGCTCAAGAGTTGAGATGATGACACTGCAGCAAACCCGATGGGTTTTGCTGAAGTCTTTAAAAGATACAATCTCCCTGGAAACTAGAACAATAAAACTGCCTGGTTAACTTTTAGTGAATATATATTCCGAAAAACAAGAAATCCAAAAAAAGATCCACAATGCATAAAAAATATGTACAGCCATTTCTTACTAAAATTTACCACAGTTGTATTATGCTTGTTTTTTAATAAACATCTTTGTGTGACTGGAAAAATGGCAAGGAAATTATGTTTGTTGTCACATTAAAGAGGCTGGAGGTGCCTACTAGCATTCTCTGTTATATCCAAATTTATTGGTTCCTAAATTTTGTCCTGGGCCTTGTTATTTTAAGTGACAGCCCTGTTTTTTAGTTCATATTACTGAGTTGGAGTGAATTTTTGTGCTGTTGTGAGCTATTGAGTCAGACATAATCCGGCGCCTGCTTTTCCAGAATATATGTTGTTGTTTTTCCTCACAAAGCAAAATGGCAGCTTGATGAAAAACCTATGAATAGCAACTGAACTGCAATGTGTCAGCATCAGGGATTGTATGGACAGATGTTCAATAATGTGGGGAGTGTCTCTCCATATGTGAGATAGCGATTTATTGATGGTGGTGATTAAAAATGTGAGGTGTTTTGGTGTCTTTAGAGAAAGTGAACATCACAGAGATTGTCTTGCACAACCAATAGTCTCTGAGGACTAATACATGTCTGTCGTGCACCAGTCTCTAAACAGTAGCAATTAACAGCACTGTTTTGTTCTTCAAATGTCTAATGTTTGAATCAGATGGCAGGTAGTCAGGCAAGCTAACCAGACCTTTGACATATCGACTTTAGGACGGGTTTCTAAAAGAGATTATATCGTAATAATAGACTGTCATGGAAGAATGAATTGAAATAATGGGAGTCTCTGTGATCAGCTGCACAGAAAACACTGGGGAAAAATAGTGTAAAATAGAGTAGAGATCAAAATTTGAGGACAATCTGTAACTACTTGATTTTTTTTTTCTAAAATAATATCTTCATCAGTCAAAATTTGAAGAAATATTAGCTGTGGGTATACCACTGTTCTACTTGCATGCTTTACAAAATGTCCTGAAACAGATCCTTAACCTCTTCAGCACTGAACTAGCTGCAGTGTTAAACCGATTTCTCATTGAGAGTCTCTGCAATATAATGTCTTTTTGTGCATTTTACGTGGATGACCAGCCTTTTTGGGGGACTTGAATTAATTAGTGTCATTGTAAACCTGCAATATTAAAGAAATTACAGATTTGGGATGACCAATTCCTCTCGCAATGACTGAAAGAGTCATTCCTTTGGCTTTCATCTAGAACAACCTGCTGTTGCTGTGGTTAAATTTAAATGAAGTCTGATTAGCTGTCAGTGTTTTATCATTCATCAGCTGTAAAAAAAGAAATATTCTGAAAGTGATCCCAACAATATTGTTTCCCTGTATCGTTATTGTTATAGTCCTGGTGTGAACTCTGTTGTTCTTGTAAGTTTTAAACTATTTGTAGAACTTTATCTTTATAGTTATCGTTGTAAGGCCTGTTTACGCCAAGAGTGATAACGATAACTATATTTGCAACGATAACTATACAGTATGTCACAGAAGTGAGTACACTATAGAAATGACACTTTGCTACAATGTAAAGTAGTGAGTGTACAGCTTGTATAACAGTGTAAATTTGCCGTCCCCTCAAAATAACTCGACACACAGCCATTAATGTCTAAACCGCTGACCACAAATATGAGTACACCCCTAAGTGAAAATCATTTGTGTGGCCACCATTATTTTCCAGCACTGCCATAACCCTCTTGGGCATGGAGCTCACCAGAGCTCCACAGGTTGCCACTGGAGTCCTCTTCCACTCCTCCATGATGACATCACGGAGCTGGTGGATGTTAGAGACCTTGCGCTCATCCACCTTCCGTTTTGAGGATGCCCCACAGATGCTCAATAGGGTTTAGGTCTGGAGACATGCTTGGCCAGTCCATCACCTTTACCCTCAGCTTCATTAGCAAGGAAGTGGTCATCTTGGAGGTGTGTTTGGGGTTGTTATCGTCTTGGAATACTGCCCTGCGGCCCAGTCTCCGAAGCGAGGGGATCATGCTCTGCTTCAGTATGTCACAGTACATGTTGGCATTCATAGTTTCCTCAGTGAACTGTAGTTCTCCGGTGCCGGCAGCACTCATTTAGCCCCAGACCATGACACTCCCACCACCATGCTTGACTGTAGGCAAGACACACTTGTCTTTGTACTCATCACCTGGTTGCCGCCACACACGCTTGACACCATCTGAAATAAGTTTATCTTGGTCTCATCAGACCACAGGACACAGTTCCAGTAATCCATGTCCTTAGTCTGCTTGTCTTCAGCAAACTGTTTGCAGGCTTTCTTGTGCATCATCTTTAGAAGAGACTTCTTTCTGAAACGACAGCCATGCAGACCAATTTGATGCAGTGTGCGGTGTATGGTCTGAGCACTAACAGGCTGGCCCCCTCACCCCTTCAACCTCTGCTGCAATGCTGGCAGCACTCATACGTCTGTTTCCCAAACACAGCCTCTGGTAATGACGATGAGCATGTGCACTCTTTGGTCAACTTCTTTGGTCACCATGGCGAGGCCTGTTCTGAGTGGAACCTGTCCTGTACTCACTTTTGTGGCCAGTGGTTTATTATTTTAAGGGGACAGCAAATTTACACTGTTATACAAGCTGTACACTCACTACATTGTAGTCATTTCTTCAGTGTTGTCACATGAAAAGATATAATAAAATATTTGAGGGGTGTACTCACTGTGAGATACTGTATTTGCGTCCACACCAGTGAACAATAACTGTTTTTGTTGCATTTACACAACTTCAACCAGTAGATGTCCTCAGCATACACGTTTCAAGCGCATCTAAACAGTGAATCTAGCGTAAACCCACGTAATCAATGTAGTGAAAAAAACAATAGACTTTTTTTTTTTTTTTTGCTGCACCTTCAAAGGAGGCAAGACAATGTTGTCTAAACTAGCGCTGAATTCCTGAGGTAATTTTATGTTTTACTTTTTTTTTTTTACTTTTTTAATCTGTTTGCTGTGATGTCTGTTTGCTTCTCTACAGTGTTGCCTGTAATTTCCAATGCGCAAGCACTTTAAATTTGAATGAAGTCTGGTTAGTTGTTAGTGTTTTATCGTGTTTTATTCAGAACTATTTATTAATAGTTCGGAAAGTGATCCCAACAATATAGTTGCCCTGTATCGTTATAGTTGTGGTGTGAACTCTTTAAATTCTTTTAAATTTGAAACGATTTTTTTTTTCAAATATCAAATAACATTTAAGTTTTTCATACTGTGCTTCAGGATACAAGCAATTTATGAAATATGCTTAAAAACGAATTACCCCTGTTAGGGATCATTTTTAAAGCGGTGACCTTGAAATTTAGGAAATTGTAGGTTGTTCTCTTATTTTGATCTCCACTTTATGTCTGTAATCAAAATCTCTATAATAATATGTACTTCACAGACAAAGATCGAAGCATACTATACAGTTTTGCTTGTGGAGATCTAGTTTCTTGCCAGCAAGTCCTTCAAACAAAACTCTGGATATCTAAGGATTTGATACCACTTAATTGACTGTGGCAGTGTTGCTATTAACTAAAATGACTAAAATTCATTTTTGTTAATTAAAAAACGCCAAAATAAAATGTAAATATTAGATAAAAATTGTGCAGAAAATTAGAAATGGTTCCTTGGCAGACGTACTAAAATTACCATCTAAAAGTCAAATAGAACCTAAATAGAAAAAAAAAAGACTAAAGCACATAAATTTACAAATTAAACAAACTTAAAATAAAAGTAAAAATAAATTACGACACTATAATAGTATACGTAAATATTGCTAAAATAACACTGCACTCTGGTCAATTCAGTCATTGTACAAACCTTGTAAACATCACTTTGTATTCAGATACCTTGGTCAATTTCAGTAAACTAAATGGTAATTTTGTGCTATTATGTTCTTTTGGAGGTTGTTGTTTTGTTGTTTCTGAGTGGGATTTGACTGTTGAAGGAAAGCTGATTGTAGTGGGTCTGAAAACTCTGCAGGCCAATCAGACTCTAACAGCTTAAGTCTAAGTCTCTTTATATTGCTTGTCTTTTGTTAAATCTAGATATACCAATTTTTCCCAAGGTCGTCCATTTTGTCTCACCATCATTTTGAGTTTTATTGCAAGCGTCTGTCTTTTAAGTGTATCTAATCAAAGTCAAGCTTCATTGACATTGTGTGGGTACCTGAGCAGTTTGAGATGTTTTTTGTTTTTTTTTCCCCAAATCAGTGCGGCTTCAGTAGCAACAGCTATGTTGTTTTTTTTTGTTTTTTTTTAGTTAGTCAAGTTAGGACAGAAGGTTGATGGTTCCTCATGAATATGAATTGTTGTAGCTGCTGAAGTTTTTTTTTTGTTGTATTTTTTTCTTTTATTATCATGCTGAATTTAAATAGGCATATAATCTTAGAATCTTATAATCTACTTGGACATGTTTGCATAAAGCAGGTGCTGTGAAGATCAGTGGGTCAGTTTAATGCATGTCGGCATCATGTTACATTGGCTAGCATTTGACAGGAACCCGTTGTGTCCAGGGTAATGGCTTTGTTACTTTTTACTGACTGTCATCGGCTGCCTTGTATATCAGTAAGTATCTCATTTTCCATTCGCCACTAAGATACACACATAAACACACAACAGTCTTATCAATCACTGATGGCCATCAGAAAAACACCAGCTTGACTGGAAATATATGGGTAAACTGAAACTGCTTTTCCCATGTCTTTTTTCCGTTGTCATTCATCACAGTTTCTGTCTGTCACCCTGCACCTCTACTCAACTGTACGCTGTGTTTGTCAGGTCTTTGTCGATGCTGCTAGCTGAAATAGCTCCTTCCTCTTGAACAATGTGCAGATTAGCAAGGTCAGCCATGCACTTCACAGAAACCCGATCCCCCTTTTACGCCTCTGTGTGATTGTGCAGGAAGTCAGAGAGGTAACTGTTGGTGCTCAGAGACATGGGACGTGCAAAATCATACAGGGACACTTGTGTAGGCAGGAAAATTGATGGAAAGATTAGCGTTTGAAACAATACAGGGGTGAGGTGGTCACACTACATTGCAAATGCACAGAAGTTTCGTTTTTAGTTGTATACCAGTGTTAACTTTTATATTTTTGACTGATAGAAGACCTTCCTACCTGAAAAAAAGAAAAGCTTAAAAGGATAGTTCACCCAAAAATAAAAATTCTGTCATTAATTACCTTTCTTCATCTTCGAAACACAAATCAAGAAATATTTGATAAAATCCGAGAGTATTCTGACCTTTATAGACTGCAACAGAATTGAGACGTTCAAGGCCCAGAAAGGTAGTAAGGATATCGATAAAATAGTTCATATGACATCAGTGGTTCAACTGTAATTTTATGAAGCTATGAGAATACTTTTGTGGGCAAAGAAGAAAAATAATATAGCTGCAAGCAGTGATTACCAAGATTCAAGTGCTTTTAGGCATTATTTAGCAAGCCTGTATCCACCTAAATCTATAATTTAATAAAGCATTTGTTGGCAAATCTAGAGTTTTTTTTTTTTTTTTTCCATATAATTTTTTGTATTTTATTTATTTATTTTTACATTTATGACTGTTATAGTGCCAGCTGTGGCCTGATCTCTTTAAAACTTTGCATGTTTTTTTAGAATATTTCGTCAAGTTTTGAGTTGTCCTTTAGGATTTTGGATAAATTTGGACAGGCCCCTTTTCCAAATTACCCCATTATTGTACTGCAGTGGTAAATTTCCAGACTGAGTGAAAAACCTAGGACTAGTTTGCAAAAATAGGGTTGTTACATCATCTCAATCATTTAACAAACAATTTGACTGACAGCATTAGTTCTACAGGCAAAGTTATTTGGAATGAGGAGGTCTATCATACAAATGATACAAATACTGCATGTATGTGTGAAAAACCATGTAATGTACAATTGTTTAGGCCCTTGAAAAATGCGGTTACTTTAAAATTTCTCACAGACCTTTGGGGCCGTGAGTCAAACAGCCCAACCAAGTTTCGTTCCGATCAACCTCAGTTAAAAACGAGATACGCAAATGTCTTTATAGACACCTGAGGCACTTTGGACCACAACCGAGCATAGCAATTTGCATAGTTATAGCCATTTTTATGGGTTTTCCATCTCATAGTGCCACCAAGTAGCCAAGCTTTTTTTTATATAATTATTAATATTCGCTGTTGATCTTTCTGCATTGGTTTGGTTCCGATTGGGTGAAAAACCTAGGACTAGTTCGCAAAAAAAAAAAAAAATCCAAAATGCACAAAATTTTGCCAGGCTCACGACTGAATCTTGGCTCAAGTGAGCCAAAGATTCCAACGACACAAGAAACGTTAGTCTGCGACTGACAGTTTAGGAGTTATGAGTGATTTCATATTTATGATCGCTGTAGAGCCCCCATCAGGGGGTGAGCCTAGGTGATGTTGTAGGCGGTGTGAGTATACCTTCCCTCCAAGATTCAAAGTCTCTACAACTTGCGTTTTGATTTGCATGATCGGTTTTACATGGAGATTGCTGATTTTTGCCATTCTAAAAATTACAATAGGGTTTCAGTGCTAAGCGATGTAATGTCACAATGTGCCTTTTCTATCACCCACATTTAAACCGAATAAGCAAATTAACGCAAGTAAAAAGTGTTTATTTACATTTGACAGAAGAAGCTTGGCAGACTACAAATAAAAGCTGTGCTGTGTTGTTGAAATGATGTGAAGGCAAGAGATACAGTAGCTAAACTGAGATTCACAACAAGCGAAGCCATCACAGAAAAAGCCCTCCATAGTCAGGTGTGGAGCTTCTCGGCCTGCAGGGGTCCTGGAGTAGTTCTCCTCCGGATGTCGTGATCACTTCCTCCTGCAGGAAAAGCAGACCATCAGCCAACAAAATCAACATCAGTCCTGGGACAACTGAGCACTATCAATTCTTATCAAATTCACAGATGGAACGACAGGTGTGCTCGCCACATCTATGTTCCTCATGCCCCATGGGGTCTGCAATCGCTCCTTGAGCGTGTTTGTCAGTCACGCTATGACAGAAGAAGCTCCAGCTTACTTTATGGAAGTCGATGAGGTCAGCTAAGGTGGCGTGACGGTTCTGGTCTACACCTAGGAAGCTGTAGTAATCACCCGATGCGTCAATGAGGAAGTGCTTAAAGCCGGAGGTGGTGCGGTAGGACAGCGTGTAGCCCCAGATCCGTTCACTCACTCTGACCAAGAAACAGCCCTCTGCTGCATTCGTCAGCAAAGCCTCTGATTCCTGCCTTGATATTATTCCTGCAGAGGCAGGAGACGGGTGACAGTGAGAAAGACAGATGGAAAGCCGGAGACGGGACGAGGCAGAGTGACAGACAGAAAGAGGCAGATATGGTGAGAGACTGAGTGAGAGTGCAGCTGAAAGTGCAGGTGTTGTGCTCTGATCTTAGAGTGACGCTGGCACAGATCTCTGGTTTCCTGGACGAATGGCGCCACTCAGATGGTCGTTAATCTTATCATTGTCCAATCAGAGGCCACACGCTATGGCTCCAATCATCCTGGCACAACCGGTGAATTATTGAGTTTTTCTGTCTGCCTCTTTTTTCCTCTCATTGTCTCTTTCATTATTATTTTCTCAATTTAATCAATGTATTTCCTTTGTTGCAACCACTAAACTACCATTCGGTCAAACTAACTGTGACATCTGAGTCTAAACTGTGACTCCTGTCAACGTCGCCCCAGTGCGTTGAACTCTTTGCAGTGCAGCGTCAGCGGTACCCTAGCGCCGGTCAAGCGTTGTAATGTGTTACTTGAACTTCAAACAATTTCATCTGCAACTTTAACTGACCCCGCTAGCCACTGACCTTTTGAAGTGAAGACAATGGTTAACGGACAGTTTTTATGATGTGTCTGTTTATGACGTGTCTGTATGTGTGTAGCAAGCTTTTTTGCTTTCCATCTATGCTTGTCGTCTTTCGTACATGATTTTGCCTCTTTTGCATCTTTCATCTATCCACTAACATTTAAAAGTTTGGGATCAGAAGTTTTTTTTTTTTTTTTTGAAATCTCTATGTTCACTAAGGCTGCATTTATTTGATTTAAAATACAGTAAAACAATTATATTGTGAAATATTATTACAAATAAAAAAAAACTTTTCTGTTTTTTTATTTTGATATATTTTATTTATTTTTAAAGTCTATAATGCTCACCAAGGCTGCATTTATTTGATTAAAAACATCAGTAAAACAGTAATAATTTTTCGATTTTACTATATTTTAATATGTAATTCATTCCTTTGATGGACCATCTGCATTTTCAGCAGTCGTTACTCCAGTCTTATTTGTCACATGATCCTTCAGAAATTCTTTTATAACATTTCTTATTATTATCAGTGTTAAAAACACTTGTTTTGCTTAATATTTTGTGGAAATCATGACATTTTTCAGGATTCTTTGATGAACTGAAAGTTAAGAAATATAAAAAAAACAAGATTTTTTGACATACAGTATCTCACGGAAGTGAGTACACCCCTTACATTTTTGTAAATATTTTATTATAACTTTTCATGTGACAACACTGAAGAAATGACACTTTGCTACAATGTGAAGTAGTGAGTGTACAGCTTGTAACTTGTAAATTTGCTGTCCCCTCAAAATAACTGAACACACAGCCATTAATGTCTAAACTGCTGGCCACAAACGTGAGTAAACCCTTAAGTGAAATTGTCCAAATTGGGCCCAATTATCAATTTTCTCTCCTCTGTGTCATGTGACTCGTTAGTGTTACAAGGTCTTAGGCATGAGCAGGTGTGCTAAATTTGATGTATACTGGTCATACTGGTCACTGGAAGTTCAACATGGCACCTCATGTCAAAGAACTCTCTGAGGATCTGAAAAAAAGAATTGTTGCTCTATGTAAAGATCCCGTAGGCTTTAAGAAGATTGTGGCCAAGAGCATACAGCAGTTTAACAGGACAGGTTCCACTCAGAACAGGCCTAACCATTGTCGACCAAAGAAGTTTGAGTGCACATGCTCAGCGTTATATCCAGAGGTTGTGTTTAGGAGTAGACGTATGAGTGCTGCCAGCATTGCTGCAGAAGTTGTGGGTGGGGGTCAGCCTGTCAGTGCTCAGACCATATGCCGCACACTGCATTAAATTGGTTTGCATGGCTGTCGTTTCAGAAGGAAGCCTCTTCTAAAGATGATGCACAAGAAAGCTGAAGACAAGCAGACTAAGGACATGGATTACTGGAACCAAGATAAACTTATTTCAGATGGTGTCAAGCGTGTGTAGCGGCAACCAGGTGAGGAGTACAAAGACAAGTTTGTCTTGCCTACAGTCAAGCATGGTGGTGGGAGTGTCATGGTCTGGGGCTGCATGAGTGCTGCCGGCACTGGGGAGCTACAGTTCATTGATGGAACCATGAATGCCAACATGTACTATGACATACTGAAGCAGAGCATGATCCCCTCCCTTCAGAGACTGGGCCGCAGGGCAGTATTCCAACATGATAACGACCCCAAAAACACCTCCAAGACGACCACTGCTTTGCTAAAGAAGCTGAGGGTAAAGGTGATGGACTGGCCAAGCATGTCTCCAGACCTAAACCCTATTGAGCATCCTCAATCCACCAGCTCCGTGATGTCATCATGGAGGAGTGGAAGAGGACTCTAGTGGCAACCTGTGAAGCTCTGGTGAACTCCATGCCCAAGAGGGTTAAGGCAGTGCTGGAAAATAGTGGTGGCCACACAAAATACACTTTGGGCCCTAATTTGGACATTTTCACTTAGGGGTGTACTCACTTTTGTGGCCAGCAGTTTAGACATTAATGGCTGTGTGTACAAGTTACACTGTTATACAAGCTGTACACTCACTACTTTACATTGTAGCAAAGTGTCATTTCTTTAGTGTTGTCACATGAAAAGATATAATAAAATATTTACAAAAATGTGAGGGGTGTACTCACTTCTGTGAGATACTGTAAATATTTTTCTGTCATTTTTGATCAATTTAATGTGTCCTTTTGGAATAAAAAAAAAAACAAACTTGCATTATTTTATTGAGCAGAATGTCAGCCCACATGTAATGTGTCCCTTAGCTTTCATAGTTTGTGTTTGCTTTCATGTTAGTTTGCAATCTCTACTTTGCTTTCAAGTTAATTTGCAGTCTCTACTTATTGCATGGAGGTCAAAGGGTGAAAGCATGATCATGATGCTTGTATTAAAGCTCTGATGTGAGCTGTGAAATGGCCTTAGGTATGTTTTAGCTGCCTTTACCGTGAAACCAGGGTGCAACGGTGTTGCTACTTCGCTCATATCCTGCTCGTCTCGGTCTCTGCTCCTCTTTAAACCAGCGGATAATAGATTCACGAGAGTTCGGCCTGGGTGGACGAATCCAGACTGGGCTGAAAGTCAATAGAAGACAGTATTGTGGTGTGTAGTTAGCTTGGAAATTACCGACCAGAGTGTGTAAACAGCATGTTTTGTCCAAAATATAATTAGCTCTATATGAACTTCTTGTTCCATAAAAACAATATTACACTTTTAATGGGATCTGGTTCAGATCATTTATTATTGATTTGATTATCGATTTTACCATTCTGTGAGTGACTGTGTGACTGGACTGCTGTAACGTCTGAGTTGTCTGCGCCTGTAATGGCCTGAGGTAAGTTGACCAGAACTAGCTGCAGGTGAATGGCCGGCCTCAGCTGCTGGGGTCGGATGTTCAATGACCGCTCCATGCCGTTGGTTGTTACCGGATCCATTCAGATGTGTCTTATGGAACAGACCGCTGAGTCCGGCCACCAGGCCCTTCTCGATAGCCCGCAGAGACTGACGCTTGTATTCATCTCTAGCCCGTCGCGCCTTGCACTTCATCTCCTCATCCGCCGCTTTGGAGCGCCGCACTGTGGGAAGTGGAAAGGAATTTGAATAGAAATAAGCTACTTTGTATTAGAGCAGCCAAACTACCCATTTTCTTTCCCCATTCCGTTTGTTCTCTCACATTGTTCCTGCCATTCTTTGTCATCTCTCTCGCTCCTCTTTTCCTCCTGCTTCAGAGAGATGTACAGCTCCTTTGCTCTCCTCTCCTCTGTTTGGCGGATTTCTTCCTCGCCTCTCTGTCTCTCTTCCTCTTCACATTTCTGTGAAATAAGGAGAAAGAATCAGCCCTAGCTCCCACAAAGGCACAGAAGTTTTGCTCCGGCTTGCTTCAGTTTTCTCATTTTCGGTGTCATTAAGCTTTGAATATAAATGATTAATTTGGTGGACAATGTCATTAACCCAAACATCAGTGCTTTCAACTCTATTATAGATCAGGCGTACAAATGTCGGCCTTGTGTCTCGGAGATCACTATCTACATTCTGAGAGGTTGCCAACTTTTAAATAATTCATTCTCAGAACATGGAACACATAGTAATTAAGCCTAATTAACCTCAATCTCTATTGTGAGAATATGATTAAAGGCCTGGTTGAAGAATAAATGCAAGGACCCTTAACTATCGGGTCGTTTGTCACAATTGAGCTACAGAGATCATGATTGTTGTTTTATTTTTTAGGGGGTTATACATTTATTATCAAGGGTGCTTTAAAGGTATAGTTACAATAAGCAGCAGTCACCCATGAAAAAAAAATCAATTAGTGATTCTGAATATATGTATGTGTAAAACATACATATGTTAATCTAATCTAATGAGACCAACCAGTGTTATTTTAGTATAATTAAAATACTGCTATCATTTTTATTAATACAAATTAGTTCTGTCTGTGTTTTAATTTTATTTAAAGTTTTAATAATTATGTTGTGTTTTTGTCATTGTTCCCCTTTAAAAAAAGTTTTTATACATTTTTATTTTAATTTAGGTTTTAGTTATTTTAGTACATCAAGTTAAACAAAACTAAAATTATTGTGCGATAAGATTCGATAGGAACTATAACTATAAAGACAAATTTAGCTGCAAGCAGCGATTGCTGGGATTCAAGCTCTTTAAGGCATTTAAGCAAATATAAAATAAATAATAATAATAATAATAATAATATATAAATATATATATATACACTACCGTTCAAAAGTTTGGGGTCAGTAAATGTTTATTCATTTTTTTATTCATTTTTGAAAGAAATGAATAAATTGTTACATTAATAAAAAGTGACATAATAGATTTACATTGCTAGAAAAGATTTCTAGTTTGAATAAATGTTGTTCTTGAAAGAAAAAAATACAGGTTCAAAAAAAGCAAAACAAAACAAAAAAAACATTGGCGGCACAACTGTTTCCAAAACTGATAATTCTACTAATAATTCAGAATATCAGAATGATTTCTGAGAGATCATGTGACACTTAAGCCTGGGAAACTGAGTAACAGCTGATGAAAAATCAGCATTGCATCACAGGAATAAATTATATTTTAAAGTATATGAAAATAAAAACTATTATTTTATATTATAACATTTTGTAATATTACAGTTTATTTTCTGTATTTTTGCTAAAATAAATGCAGCCTTGACTTCATAAAAAAAAATTGCAAGTCTTACTGACCCCAAACTTTTGAACGGTAGTGTATATATATATATATATATATAGATATAGATATATATAGATATATAAAACAAAGCAGTACTATTCTCTGCTTTGTTTTTTTTTCAGACTGAGCAAAAAAAACCCTAGGAATACTTCGCAAAAGTACGTATTTCGCATCTCAATTAATTAACAAACCATTTGATTTACAGCAGTGGTTCTAGAGGCAAATTTGTTCGAAATGAGGCGTTCTATCATATGATAAAAATGTGCGAAAAAACATGCAATGTACAATTGTTTACACCCTTGAAAAATGACATATCACCCCCCAGTGACTGATTTCTGTCAATTTTCTCACAGACCTTTAGGCCCAGCAAGCTTCCTTCCGATCAGCCTCTGTTAACCTTGTCTGATAGGTGCTCAAAATTCATCGGCCAGTGGCGGCCATGGTTTTTTTGAGATACGCAAATGTCCTTGTAGACACTTGTGGCACTTTGGACCATGACCATGCTCAGCGATTTTAATGTTGATAGGACAAATGATTGCACAGGTATAGCCATTATTATGTTTTATGTTTTTAACTCTTGTAGCGCCAACAAGTGGCAAATTTTTTACTGTGTCCTCAGATTGAGCTCTTACATACGTGTTCTGAGTTTGGCAAAGATATCTCATTCCGTTCAGGAGTTATAGGCATTTTGCTAAAAGTGGCTCTTCCCGTTTTCAAATGTTTTGGCATCCCTTTGTGATGGCGAGTCAAAGGTTCAAAATTGAGCCCTTAGTGTCTGTAAACCACACTCGTCTGCCACTTTAAATTCTCAAACTCATTACAGCAGGATTGATTCTGATTGGGTGTCAATGTTTTTATTGTTTATCTGCTGAAAAAATCATTCTGAAAGTGATTCCAATGATATCGTTTTTCTGTGCTTTTATCGTTATAGCATGTCTGTTATTCTTTAATACCGAGAGTAATTTTTATAACTATATAATTATTGTTAGCTTTATAGTTATCGTCCATGGTGTGAACGGGCCTTTAAAGGCAGATGTCTGGATTCAGCCTCAAACAATGTTTTTTTTTAGAAATGTGAGTGTACAGAATTATTTTTCAACATATTTTTCAAAAGCACTATTCATGTCTTTATTGGTAAAACTTTTTAATGAGGACAAGTGTTCATTTAAAACCCACTTGGCTTTAATATCTGAGGGGACAGGAGGCATGACGCTGTATTTGATGTTTTGTTTAGAACTGAGTCACCCTTTCAAAAGATGCATAAAATATTCTGTTTTTGTCACACACTCAAAGGAACATACTCAAGCCAAACCCACCTTCAGTTCCTCTCTAATGCGATCTTCCTCTTCTTCCTGCTTGGCTGCCTTTCTGTCATCTGTCTCCTCCTTCCATTTTTCTGCCACGAAGCGAGCCTTTTCCTTCGCCATGGCATCTCGAAACTTCTTTTCAATCTCTGCCTCCTTCACACGCCTCAGGAAATTCAGCAGGGGTTGAGTGATGCACTTTCCATTCCTCTGTATTTCCATCATTATTACCCTGCCCACCATCCCTCCACCACCACCACCCTCCCTCTCATTTTTTAGCTGAATCACATCTGTCAATCTTCACCCACCCCTAATGTCCCACTACTCCTGTCCCTTGACCCTGTCCCAATGTTCTCTCACCGGATTTCCTGTGCCTCTCGCTGGGCCTGCTTCCTTGCTCTCTCCTCCATCAGTTCTTCCACAATGTCTTCAAAGGGCTTGTCCCCTGGGGCCTCCCCCATTACCCATACCCACACCTCTCCATCTGAACCTGGAAGCCACTGAATGCCTCGGCAGTCGCCTGGGAAGAGACAGCACACGGCAAACACTAAAAAACATCTTTCCCTCCACTTTCCAGACCCATCAGACCGTATTCAGATAAGATAAAGACAAAATAACACAGACGGCGCGACAAAGCTAGAAGAGATTATCCTACTGGGATCCTTTGTACACTGCGGGAACATGACAACTGAACAAGATAATGTAAGAACTTTTGAAAACAAGGGGACATTACCTGTCAGCATACAGACACAATCAGTGACGCCCTTTGATGCTGTGAGATTGCGCTTGCAATATGATGTAAACCTAATCCCGCTCATTTGCACCATTGCCTTAAAGATGAAGTGTTGTTTTATAGATGTACTTTTCGAAATTCTTTTTCCTATCCCCCTTGCTATGCAGAGACAACTATACATGATTCATAGACTGATTGTTAGTGATAGTTCACTCAAAAATTAAAAATTCAGTCTTTAATTACTCGTCTTCATTTCTTCATTTCCTTCGTCTCCAAACCAGTAAGACACAGACAGACACAGAAGAGAAGAAATTGTTGAATAAAGTCATTATTTTTGTCTTCTTTGTGCACAAAAAAAAATATTCTCGTAGCTTCATAAAATTAAAGTTCTGATGTCACTGATGTCACATGGACTATTTTAACAATTTCCTTGCTACCTTTTAGGGACTTGAAAATGTCAGTTGTGTTGCTGTCTATGCAGCGTAAGAAAGCTTTCGGATTTCATCAAAAATATCTTAATTTGTGCTCCCAAGATGAACGAAGGTCTTACGGGTTTGGAACAACTTGAGGGTGAGTAATTCATGACAGAAATGTCATTTATGGGTATTGTGGCTCTGTGTTCGTATTGAACGCCCTACGCAGCAACATTGGCTCTGTGGAGTCTGAGGTGGGACTCTCTGTTTGTCAAAACAAGAGAAGTTGGGTAAGTCTCCAAACCTGTTTGAAAACAATCATTAATCTTAATTTTTCATTTGGTGATGCTAATGGAACACAATGACATGCTTTAACTTCACAAAACAATCTATGAAGAAACTGTTTTCTATTTCATAGAAAAAGAAAAATTCTTAATGACTTAACTACTTTAAAATAATGTGAACTTTAAAAAAAAACTTACAACATTTCTCATGGTGATCAAAACAAAGTAATACTTTTATTCAGCAAGGATGACAGTAACAAAATATTTCTGTTTTAAATAAATGCTATTCTTTTGAACTTTCTATTCATCAAAGAATACTGAAAAAATGTATCTTTAGAATTGTATTTTTAGAATTGCTAGTAATAAAAAAAATATTCTTGAGCACAAAATAAGAAAGATCAATAGACTGGAGTAGTTACTGTTGAAAATAAAGCTTAAATATATATGTGTGTGCGCGTGTGTATGTACAGTTGAGGTCAAAAGTTTACATACACCTTGCGGAATCTGCAAGATGTTAATTATTTTACCAAAATAGGAGGGATCATATAAAACGCATGTTATTTTTTATTTAGTACTGACCTGAATAGGATATTTCTCATAAGACATTTACATATAGTACATAAAAGAAAATAATAGTTGAATTTATAAAAATTATCTGTTCAAATGTTTACATACACTCATTCTTAACACTGTTTTGTAACCTGAATGATCCATGAATGTGTTTTTATTTTATTTTATTTTTTGGTGATAGTTGTTTTTGAGTCCCTTGTTTGTCCTGAACAATTAAACTGATATAAAAATCAGAAAAATCCTTATGGTCCTACAAATTCTTTGGTTTTTCAGTTTTTTTGTGCATTTAAACCCTTTCCAACAATGACTGTATGATTTTGAGATCCATCTTTTCACACTGAGGACAACTTAAGGAATCATATGCAACTATTACAGAAGGTTCAAACACTTACTGATGCTTCATAAGGAAACATGATGCATTAAGAGCCGGGGGTGAAATTTTTTTATCAGGGTAAATATCACTTATTTTCTCTTAGGAAAAATACGAAAAATGTACACATCTTCATTCTGTTCAAAAGTTTACACCCTGGCTCTTAATGCCTCGTGTTTCCTTATGAGGCATCAGTGAGCGTTTGAACCTTCTGTAACTGTTCAGGACAAACAAGGGACTCATGAACAACTATCACTAAACAAAAAACTAAAAAACACAGCTATGGATCATTCAGATAACAACAGTATTAAGAATCATGTAAACTTTTGAACGGTGTTGTTTTTATAAATTCAGCTATTCTTTTCTCTTGTGGACTATATGTAAACATCTTTTATGTTTAATATCTTATTCAGGTCAGTACTAAATAAAAAATAACATGCATTTTATATGACCCCTTTTATTTTGGTAAAATAATTTACGTTTTAAAGATTCTGCAAGATGTGTGTAAACTTTTGATCTCAGCTGTATATGCTTGTGTGTGTGTGTGTGTGTGTGTGTGTAAAGTAACAGACATAACATTATAGGAAAAATGTATATGTAATCATACATTTCATAATAATTTATACAGAATTTATATCATATGCCTTTTGCATTACCAATGACAAAAAATGACCAAATATATTGTATCTAAAACCAAAAGTACTAAAGCTTTTTTCAGGACTAAGATTTGTTTAAAGTTTGTTTTGAAAAGTGTTATCTTTCTTTAATAAATGCCACTGGGTTTGGTAATTTGTTATCTAATTGCATTGACATTCTTTTTTAAGAACAGATTAAATGTCAAAATACTTATTGTATCCACTGTTTATTAAAAACGCTCATGTTTAATTTGTATAACTCGTATAGACGTTATCAAATAAAGGTACGGAATGAACCCTGGACTCACTCTTCTTTTTCACAGCATGGCTTGGGTCTCTTCTCTCCCTTTCGTTCCAGCGCCGCACCTGCTCCTCACGAATCTTATAGAAGAGGATCTGTTTCTGCTCTTCGTTGAGTTCAGCCAGCAGGTCAGGCTCTATATACATATCCTGAAGAATCTGCTGCATCATCTTGACAGCCTGCCAGGTATGTGTCTCTCCCGACTCTTTTGACCTTTGTCTGTAGTCACAGCAGACTGCAAGCCTAAGTGTCTGCCTGTCTGTCAGTCTCTCAGAATCAATCTTCACTGAGAAAGGCCCAAGGTGTGTCCAGTGTAATGCACAGTTGATCTGAAGCTCTTTTTGAGGGTGTCATAACAACCGTGAGCCCTCTGCTTTCTTTCACCCTCTGTTCAACAAGTGTTGATCACAACTGCCTTCCTTTAATCTTGACCCAAGTGTGGTCTCTTTCTCTCCACTACTCACATGCTGCAATGGTGTTTTGTTCTTGTGTTTAGATCCTTTATGGGGTTTAATTTCACCCTCTCCCCCCTCTATCTGTCTCCTGCAGTGACCCTACAGACCAGGTGTGTCTGACACTGCTACCTGTGTGTGACAGCTTGAATTTTTTTTTTTTTAAGCTTCTTTGCAGGTTTAAATACATCTACGGATGTGATTTTTGGTTAAATTACTTGTATAGAAATCATTTTCTTTTAGGCTACACCTGTATGCCACAATAATTACTTCAAATGACAGATTGATGTCAACAATATGCAAGCAATTAGTGATGTCAAATTATGAAACAGACAGACTATTACAAAAGAAGAATTTATATGTAATTAGGGGTGCAACATGAACATTTGAGATGAATTGGTATATACAGTATGTGTGTCTGTGGGCATGTTATCTGACCTGTCCCTTTCTCCCTACCTTTTCATGGTGTAATCTTACATCTGCTACTCATATTGCCATAGCTCTGCACTAGCAGATGGTGTTAACCCACCCACACCCCCCTCTTTTAACCCTGGGCACCAGGTAGTCCTTGAGAAGACAATAATTGGCTTAAAGGGAGTTTGGTTCACTGTATAATTATTGGTTTGAAGTAATAATTTATGAGGTCTCATTTTCTAGTTTTATTGGTTACATTTAATATACATTTATCTGTTCACATGCTGTTTAATGGTGTAGGGCTAATGAACTACCTTATTATTTTTGTACTTGATAAATACTGCTCTGATTGTGTCTGATCATTATGTAGTTTGATTGTTATATACTTAAAAAATATATTGCCTCCATCATGGTGCGAGACCAGATGTCTACCAAGTGGGTGGATCTTTGTGAAATGCAGTGAGAAAAACTGATGTGGAAACATATAAAACATATAAAAATATTTAAAGTAATTTCAAATTGGCATATAAAGAAATTAAATCTTTAAGTTTAAAAACCCTTTTATGAACCTATGAGAATACCAAACTGGTCTCATGATGACAACGTGCCTGTGGAAACTTTTTCGCAAGACACAAAATAAGGTACATATCACTGCACTAGAATGAACAGAAATGTGACATTAATAAACACTGCTAATCGTTCTGCACACTGCATTTATAGAAATAGCTATTTCGACTCTTCATTAGAGGCGCAAAATAAAGTTATTATACATCTATATGTTAAAATACACTTTAAAAATTATATATACCATATATATGTTATATACGATACATATATTATATGTTGCAGGTTTGCATTACTAAAGGGATAGATCACCCAAAAATTTAAATTTTGTGATTAATTACCCTCATTCGTTCCAAACCCATCAGAGAATACCAACCTGGTCTTATGACGAAAACTTACCTGTGGGAACTTTTTCGCAAGACACGCAGTTTCCAACAGAAATGAACATTTTTGTCACACTGTACAACAATACTTACTGCTTTTTCATTATTGTAAGGGGTAGGTTTAGGGTTGGGGTAAGTGTATCCATTAATAAAACACAACCTAATAAATAGATACATTGGTTTTGTACATGCCGCCACAGTTCTGACTTGAAATGTCCGTTGAGTGGTGCTATAACTCTATTGCTCCATGATGTTATGTTAAAATAACGTACATCTGCCCTACGGCTAAACCTACCTGACAGAACAAAAGCGAATGTGAAGTAATCACAAGCATGCCGTTTTAGCTTGTTTTTCGATCTTTCAGCTCTTTCATCATGAATTATGTTTTTCACAGGATTCGTACCCAAGGATTCCGCATCCTTAGGCCAATTCCGTGCTGGCTGAGCGAGCAAGCGAAACAAATGGATCTGTAATCATAACTGTGTACAAAAAAGATTACAAGAGCTCTCTGTTTTAGCATCACTCAGTGTTCATTTCTGTTGGAAACTGCAGTGATATACATATTTCGCATCTCGCGAAAAAGTTCCCACAGGTACGTTTTCACCATAAGACCAGGTTGGAGAATACTTTTTGTGTGCAAAGAAAACAAAAATAACTTTATTCAACAATTTCTTCTCTTCCGTGTCATTGTTGAATAAAGTTGTTGTTTCTGTTTTCTTTGCGCACAAAAAGTATTCTTATAGCTTCATAAAATTAAGTTAGGGTTAGTTCACCCAAAAATGAAAATTAGCCCATGTTTCATTCACCCTCAAGGCATGCTAGCTGTATTCGACTTTCTTCTTTCAGTCGAATCTAATCGGAGTTCTGTTGAACAGAAACACCCACGCGCTGCCATTATAAAGCTTAAAGGAGCCAGGACAATTTTTATATAACTCTGATTGGATTCGGCTGAAAGAAGAAAGTCATATACACCTAGGATGCCTTGAGGTTGAGCAAAACATGAGCGTTATTCAAAGTTGTAGTTTGTCCTGCTTGAACAAACAAGTAGTTTGTAGCTCGATACGCTACATTGTCAAAGTAGGCTTCCCTGTCACTGGTTCTGTGTGTTGTAATTGACTTTCTGACGTCAGTATTTTCATCTTCATGTCTCTCTTCACCTCTTGTCCCTTGTTGCCCTTTGGACCTGATTTCTACACGGGGCTTTCATGTTCTGCATAAAACCCCCCTGACCTCGTAATTACTCTTCTCTCTCCTGACTATTATTCTAGTGTCACTTATTCATCCTGGTCACTATTAGCCAAAGGGAACAGGGAACAAGGGTGAGGGAAACAGAATAAAGAATGAGCGGAAGAGAGAAAGAAAGCAAATGAACAAATTAATACATTTGGTAATTGTCAAACTGAAACGTTTTAGGGAAATTTTACCTTCAAAAACCTTATTTTCATATCTGCTGAAACCTGTCAAAGAGGCTCCTGCGTGCACGGGAGAACTCCAACACAAATGCTAATTATGCCACTGATGTAATAATCATGTCTAACAGTGAGACTCGTTATCAAATACAATTAATCAAAAACAAAACCCTGTCATGGCTGTCCAAAGCTCAGTGTTTACACTAACGCAGCTAATTCATGGTGGGCGAATTTGGGCAAAGATCGAGACTAATTATGTCATTTAGCCTTTCGCACCGCACAGCCAGCACTCTGCATGTTTACTTTCCTTTCAAACTCGTTGCGGCTTTCCGCTCATCCCCGCAGACTTGCGACCTGAGAGGGCCTCTCTTCCATTATGCGGAAAGCAGTGGCTTTTAAAATCGCTACTGCAGTACACAACATTATCAAAGATGTGCGTTGGATGTTTATGTCAGTGCTGCTTAATAAAACAGGAGCACTTTTCATCTTTATCTGATGACCTGTCAAGCCAAATTGGCCCTTATAGACAGTAGAGGACTGGGAGGAGCTGGTTTCCATGCGAGGCCATTAAATAATGATTATTTACTCCATCTGATCGCTGTGCATCTTGCATCCAGATTGATACTTGGTGTTTATTTAATGCGGCACAGCAACATATGCTGAACTTGTTTGATCCTTACTGTCATGAAGTATTTTTAATGCAGGCTTGAGCATAAAAAAAATAAGTGAAGGATGGAGCGGAGGAGATTGAGATCTGCATTGACAGCTGTCTGCCACTGCTAGAGACGGTGGATTGTGGGTTGCCGTATCCAGCGATATCCACCAGAGGCCACTGTTTTTCAGTACAACCACAGCGGGGTGGCGTAACCCATCATCAGTACTAAGTCTGTGCCCTTGCCTCCCTCTCAAAACATAATTACTGCAGCCAGAATTGGCCCAACCGGCCCGAGCCCCATCCGGTAGACTCTTCCTGTGAGTGGTAATGAGAACAGCTCAGACGGCTCAGAAAATGAAAGTGGAGGAAAATGAGAGACAATAGTGACACAGACAGGCTGACATAGCATGTCAATTTGACCTGGGGATGAAACAGAAAGAGAGAAGACACGGGAGGTAATCATATACACATACGCGGCAGTCATACTGTGCTTGGCTTGATGCCTCTAATTCCGTATTCAGATCTCATTTACACTGCAAAGGTCACACATACCTCATTTCTACATAATATGATGGAGGCAGTAAGTGTCTGAAACTAAACCTTCATTTCACAGTGTGTGAATCAGTTTTTGGCGTCGCTGAAGAACCCTGCTGCTTTTCGCCTCGGCACCTCGGAGGACGCGTCCCCTTTCGCCTCCTGCAGGTCATTCTCTGGAGGAAGCCTCTGTCAGAGTCTGTCATCAGCGCCAGCTGTGCCTTGGTGAAACCAGCATATAGATAGGCATTTTATCTGCAGCTTCTCAAGCTATATTTGGGCAAAAAGTGAAAAAAGTAACAGTTTAACATACATTTGTTGTTAATGACTTTTTGAAAATTAACGCAATTAATCTGTGTGGTCTGTGTTAAAGTTTTAATTGGGTAGACTGACAAGCTTGACTGTAAAATGGATTTCTGTGGATGTTCAGTGATATTAAAAAATAAAACAATAAAAGTATTTACTTTTGCAGCATCTTTTTGTAATATCTACCACAGTAATAGCCTAATGTATTTGAATTGCCTTCCTTTGGGCGATTGTCTCTGCAATCATTGATATATGCAATTTATTTGATTAACTAATCACTATAGGATGTCATTAATTCAATTACAATTTTCAATCTATTGACAGCTCCACTAAAAAAGTCCCTTGTGCTGTCAGGACAAATTTAACAGGGGATACTGTCATCTCCTGACCAGAGCAGACAGACAAAGAAGCAGACAAACCGTCAAAGAGAGAAACTGACACTGATAAATATTTTTATGTGACTGCCGGGAAGGTTGTGATAGTGCCCTTCACATTTATGATTGTGAGTTGTATTATATTATTTATTGATTTGCCCGATTTTGATTGCAACCCATGAGATGGAGATAGAGGAGACGGCTTTTCAACATCGCTTTGTCTCTGTACTCGAGGTTGTACACATTCGCTCCTTTATTTGTCTATGGAGTTTGCTTGTGTTTACCTAAAAATGAGCACTGAGACATAATAGCAACAGATAACAAAAAAAGGGGTAAAATTAGTAATACAAATGACATCAAATATATATGTGACCCTGGACCACAAAACTAGTCTTAAGTAGCATGGTTATATTTTTTGCAATAGCCAAAAATACACTGTATGGATCAGAATTATTGATTTTAAAGATAATGTTCCATGAAGATATTTTGTACATTACCTACCATAAATATATCAAAACGTATTTTTTTTATTAGTAATATGCATTGCTAAGAACTTTTCTCAACATTTAGATTTTTTTTTGCATCCTTAGATTCAAGATTTTCAAGAGTTGTATCTCAGACAATGTTGCCCTACGCTAACAAACCTTACCTCAATGGAATTTAATCTTCTTTCAGATAATGTATAAATCTTAATTTGTTTAAAAAATTACCCTTATGACTAGTTTTGTGGTGCTGGGTCACATATACATTTATTATTACAAAAAATAGTTGTGTGTATTTTGGGCCTATATATATATTAGTATAATTGCTTTGTAGCCTACTGCATTTTTTGTTTTATGTTTTTATATGTATAGCTATGGTATTTTCTGCTAATATGTTTTAGTGACATTATGAAAATTTTACTGTATTTTAATTACATTTATTTACAGCAGTTTAGGTTTCAGTAACCTTATATTCAGCATTTATGGTTTATATTGAGTTGATGATGATTAAAAGTACATGATTTGCAGTTCATTGAGTTAGTAAGGCAGATTTTCAGCCACCTTGACCTATTATGTGAGTAAGTGAGCTGAATGATTTCAGAATGATTAGTTCGTCTGTGACTTGACGCACTGAAAAGAACCGCATCTAAAGAGTCATGCATCCGCGAATCGAACGACACTGGTGGTAGCTTTGTTGTGTGTTTGTATTGCCTCCAAACGTCAGAATTCCCGTACCTTCCGAGACGGAATGCGTTCTTCAGATATGCAGGTGAGTTCAATACATTCACAGTCATAAGCTAACGCATCCACCATGTTGCTATTGTAGTTTAATATGTTTTTTGACCTATGGCGTCCTAACAACAACCGCGAAATTTTTTTACGAATTTACTTAACGACGTCCAGGAACTTTTAGAACGTCTCGAAAAAAAAAAATTCTGTGGTGTTATTTTTAAAAGAGCAGTTCTCAATTCCCAGGCCTACTCAGTAAAGTCTGCACCACTCCTTTTATTTGTTTGTCACAGACCAGCACTGACAGTGTTCACTGGGCGAATGCCGAAGCTCCCAGATTGAAACAGCAAAAACTGAGAAGAATCAGTTGAGATGAAACACTGTTCTTGAACAAAGGCACTAAGATGTGACAAGCTCTTGCTCTTCTTCTGTCATTCACACAGAGTGTTTTCTCAACCCGCTTTTTGATTTGTGGTGTTACCTTTTGATGGGCTTCTGCTGTCTGGCTCCTATGGATGACCCTGCGTCCTTCTGCCAGTCTCGTCTTAACTGTACTGACACTGACACAGAGTGACACACACACTATTTGTGTTTGCGACTGTGTGTATGTCTGTTAATGTGCGACAATGCAAACATAACCCTTGCAATGACCTCTCCTGGGATGCTCTCAGCAGATACACGCTTCACCCCAGACTGCTGAAAAGGCAAACAGGTCTCATCAGAGTGGACAGGCCAAGGGAGCATCGCACAGCAGCCTTTTAATGCTGTCACTCAAACGCCATTGCTTTCCTCCATCCCTCACAATCCAGCTCTCAATTTTCTAAAGCTTTGATTTATGGTCAGAGAAAGAGAGAAAGCGTGTGCGAATTTGAGCTAAGAAAGCTTTGATCTTGTGTTATATTTGTTCTGTGGATTGAATGTATTTTAATGCAGTGCTGATGTTGTTTGGGCTGCTTTTCACACCTCTTCATCTGCATGCATCCGTGCTGAAATAGGGCTGATTTTTACTCATCCCTCGAGGCCCATGAAAAAATAATAGAACATGTATGTCTCTTGACTAGAGGAATACTGTTGTCTGATTCTGAGCCGCACCTTTGTTCTGCTATTTGTTAGGGACATCAATTTAACATGTTAATTAGATGCAGTTAATTATAACAAAACCAATAAATTATGCCCACTGATCTGTATGTAATCTGTACTTCAGTTGCTTTCATGTGTTTAAAAATGTTGGACGTAGTGCAACAGAAAAATCAGAATGGAAAAGATGGAGGTTTGGGGTCAGTTAGATTTTTTTATTTTAAATAAAAAAGATTACGATTTTCTAATTTTATTTAAATTAATCAAAGACATTAAAGATGTTTGCATTGTTACAAAAAAAAAACTTTCATCACAATTCCCATAAAATATTAAAGGGATAATTCGCAGAAAAATGAAAATTACCCCATGATTTATTCACCCTCAAGCTATCCTATGTGTATATGACTTTATTCTTTCAGATGAATGCAATCAGTTATATCAAAAAATGTCCTGGCTCTTCCGAATGGGTGTTGAGACTTTGAAACAAAATAAAGTACATCCATCATAAAAGGTACTCCATAGAGCTCCAGGGGCTTAGTAAAGGCCTTCTGAAGTGAATTGGTGCGTGCGTGTAAGAAAAATATCCATATTTAAATCTTGAAAATTCTCTAGCTTCTGCAAACTGACGTACACAAAAGTCAGTACACCCCTAAGTGAAAATGTTTAAATTGGGACCGAAGTGTCAATAATTTGTATGGCCACCACTATTTTCCAGCACTGCCTTTACCCTCTTGGGCATGGAGTTCACCAGAGCTTCACAGGTTGCCACTAGAGTCCTCTTCCACTCCTCCATGATGACATCACAGAGCTGGTGGATTCAGGATGCTCAATATGGTTTAGGTCTGGAGACATGCTTGGCTAGTCCATCACCTTCTTTAGCAAGGCAGTGGTAATCTTGGAGGTGTGTTTGGGGTCGTTATCGTGTTGGAATATTGTCCTGCGGCCCAGTCTCTGAAGGGAGGGGATCATGCTCTGCTTCAGTATGTCACAGTACATGTTGGCATTCATGGTTCCCTCAATGAATTGTGTCTCCCCAGTGCCGGCAGAACTCATGCAGCCCCAGACCATGACACTCCCACCACCATGCTTGACTGTAGGCAAGACACACTTGTCTTTGTACTCCTCACCTGGTTGCCACCACACATGTTTGACACCATCTGAAATAAGTTTATCTTGGTATCATCAGACCACAGGACATGGTTCCAATATTCCATGTCCTTAGTCTGCTTTTTTTCAGCTAACTGTTTGCGGGCTTTCTTGTGCATCATCTTTAGAAGAGGCTTCCTTCTGGAACGACAGGCATGCAGACCAATTTGATGCAGTGTGTGGCATATGGTCTGAGTACTGACAGGCTGACCTCCCACCCTTTCAACCTCTGCAGCAATGCTGGATATGACGCTGAGCAAGTGCACTCAACTTCTTTGGCCTTTTCTGAGAGGAACCTGTCCTGTTAAACCGCTTTATGGTCTTGGCCACCGTGCTGCAGCTCAGTGTCAGGGTCTTGGCAATCTTCTTATAGCCTGTGCCATCTTTATGTAGAGCAACAATTCTTTTTTTCAGATCCTCAGAGTCATGACGTGCCATGTTGAACTTCCAGTGACCAGTATGAGAGAGTGAGAGCGATAACACCAAATTTAACACACCTGCTCCCCATTCACACCTGAGACCTTCTAACACTAGCAAGTCACATGACACAGAGGAGAGAAAATGGCTAATTGGGTCCAATTTGGACATTTTCACTTAGAGTTGTACTCACTTTTGTGTGTCGAGTTATTTTGAGGGGACGGCAAATTTACACTGTTATACAAGCTGCACACTCACTACTTTACATTGTAGCAAAGTGTAATTTCTTCAGTGTTGTCACATGAAAAGATATAATAAAATGTTTACAAAAATGTGAGGGGTGTACTCACTTCTGTGAGATACTGTACGTACAACAGATAGAGATTACGGTTTATAAAGTTTGAAATATGGATATTTTTTATACACAAATGCATTGATTTGCTTCAGAAGGCATTTATTAACCCTCCGGAGCAATGTTGAGTAATTTTTACAATGGATGGATGCACTTCATTAGACTTCAAAACTTCAACAGCTATTTACTGCCATTATAAAGCTTGGAAATGCCAGGACATTTTTTTTTTATAACTCTGAGTGTTTTCGTCTGAAAGAAGTAAGTCATATCCACCTAGGATGGCTTGAGGGTGAGTAAATCATGAGGTAATAGTGGACTTCTATGGTGCCCACAAGTTTGAACTTCTAAAATGCAGTTTAAATGCAGCTTCAAAGGGCTCTAAACAATCCCAGCCAGGGAAGAAGGGTCTTATCTAGCGAAATGATCGGTTCGTTTCTAAATAAATTGACAATTTATATACTTTTTAACTTCAAATGCTCGTCTTGCCTAGATCTGTGTGTATTCCAGTTCAAGACAGTTAGGGTAGGTTGAAAAACTCCCATCTCGTTTTCTCCTCCAACTTAAAAATCACCCTACATCGCTGCAGAAGTAACGACCCAGTGTTTACAAAGTGAACATGCAAAGAAGATCAAACCCCCTTTACAAAAAAAAAAGGTAAAGCAGCGATGTAGGATGATTTAGAAATTTTGAAGACAAGACAAGCATTTGAGGTTAAAAAGCATATAAATTTTTTTTTTTTTTTTTTTTTTTTTTTTGAAAATAACGTTAGAAATAACGTAACAATAGAAATATCGTTTCACTAGATAAGACCCTTCTTCTTCGGCTGATATTGTTTAGATCTCTTTAAAGCTGCATTTAAACTGCATTTTGGAAGTTCAAACTAGCTGGCACCATAGAAGTCCACTATATGGAGAGAAAATGTTTTCCTCAAGAACATAATTTCTTTATGACTGAAGAAAGAAAGATATGAACATCTTGGATGACAAGGGGGTGTGTAAATTGTCTGCAATTTTTTGTTCTGGAAGTGAACTACTCCTTTAAGCAGCACAATTGTTTTTAACATCAATGAATGAGAAACATTTCTTAAGCGCAAAATCAGCATATTAGAATAATTTCTGAAAGATCATGCCTCACTGAAGGCTGGAGTAATGCAGCTTTGCCAACACAGGAATAAATTAGATTTTAAAATATCTAAACATAAAAAACTTTTTTTAAATTTTAATAATATTTTTGCAACATTACTGTTGCTGTTTTCCAACACCTGTTGTAATAGTTCACAAACCACCATTTAAATGGCAGAAGACTGGAGAGTAAAGAAGAACAATGGCATTCATCATAATTTTACTGTAAATTTGTTTAAATATCTAATGGAAGCTAAAATAATAAATGTAAGGATCTAGTTTTTTTTTAGCAATACTGTTCAAAACATTATATAAATTATCACTTTTGAGTGTTTTATTTGTTTTATTTATTGTTTAACTGTTATAAAGCACTGCCATAGTATTGAGTTCACAAACCTGGATGGATATTTATTAAAATTTCTTCTTGTTTCACAGAAAAAATTTTTTGGATGGATTTGGAACAACATATGGGTGAGTCAATGATGTCAAAATATACATTTTCAGGTGAACTGTGTCCTTAAGGCTATTGAGATGCAAGTGTAAATGTTTTTCATGTGTTAAAGTAAAAGTGTGTAAAAGTGTTTCATTAAGTCTTCATTATGTAATCTTGTTTTGGGGTTTTTGTAGCAAATATTGATCTCTATCATCTTTTATCTTATTCATTCTCTTATTCATTCATCAACACCCGCGGTATCTTGTGTGCCTCTGTGTATGCATTTGTGTTTTAGGTGATACAACAAATCTTACACTTAAGAGTGTTTTTTAAAAAAAATCTCTGCTGTAAGACTGGTGGTGAGCGTCTCCTTCCTTGTGCTCTGGCAGACTGCTAATTGAAGCAGATCTAATGTCTGATTTGCTTAAACCTCTCTCTGTTGTCTCAGCGCAGTTGTGGGTTTGGACCAGGATGCTTTGTTGTTGTTTTTGTGTTGACGTTAATTAGAATAAATTAAACAAGTGTCTGCACAGGCGTTTGAGCGAGAGAGAGCATAGCTGGCTTCTGATTGAAGTGGAAATGGCAGTACCTGACAACTGGATCATCGCCAGAGCGAGTGCACGAGAGTTTGGGCCACAGCAGGGTCAGCGTCGCAGACTACACTGAGAGTAATTTGTACGCTCGTCGTGGGGCCAGGCAGCCATCTTAGAGTGCTGTCTAGACTGCAGAGAAGATCCAAAGCCTGTTGGGGCCACACAAACTGCCATTCATGACAAATTACTGTTGTATTAAACCTCGGACTACAGAGGCACAGAGCTTGCTCTCTACACACTGGATTCTTGGCATATTTCGAAAAGGTTTGGGAGGGAAAACTAACAGTAAACAAACATCTTACACCTGGGAATTTCTGTCTTTTGAAACAAAATGATCACTCTGCCGTTTTTAACCGTGGGAGATGTTGAATTATTGCATTCGTAAAGACTTTATCAGAGCTTGCGTCGTGTACATTTTGTCATTGTGATAATGGAGCTGGTTGGAAAAAAACAGCCATGTGGATATTTATATATCTTGCTAGCATTGCTGGGCTGTGAAGCATTAGTGGGAGTGGAATCTTCTTTTTGGTATCAAAGGTTACTAATGGTGATGTAGTACTAGCTCTCCATTCTATAATAAGTAGCTGCGTACTCGTGCGCTCGAGCACTGATAACAGTACTCCACCCTGCACAACACTGTTTTAGATGACTCTTTAATACATTCCACATGTATTCATTCTGCATGTATGGACGGCCGTGAATGAGTGGGTGTGATTTAAGGGTCATTCCTGAAATGCAGTACAGCCAATTTGAGCAAAATGAATATGGCTGTTGTGTTTTAAATGATTAGTTTACCCAAATATGAGAAACAATTACTCACCTCATTTGACTCCAAACATATGGAATCCTCAGAGTGAAAATTGTCAAGGCAATTTTGCAGTTATGATTTTATGTTGCAATATTTTATTCGCAAAAGAGTTTATTTGCCACAAATGTGACCAGATTTTCAGACATTATAATTGCGACTTGTTTTTCATAACTACAAGCTTATATTTCTTAATGCAACTATATCTGACAACTGCTAATTTAAATGTTATGTTGCAGTTTTAAATGTTTTTGAATAAGATTTCTAATGTTGTTTTTTTTTTTTTTTTAAGAATTCTCTTATGCTCATCAAGGCTGCATTTGCTTGATCAAAAAAAACTGTAATATTGTGAAATATTATTATGTTTTAAAATAAAGGTTTTCTATTTTAAAATGTAATTTATTCCTGTGATACAAAGCTGAATTTTCATCTGCTGTTACGCCAGTCTTCAGTGTCACATGGTCCTTCAGAAATCATTCTAATATGCTGATTTTTTACTTTTATTGTCAATAATTATCAAAGTTCAAAAGAACAGCATTTATTCAAAATAGAAATCTTTTCTAACAATACAAGTCTTTGCTATCAGTGTTTATCAGTTTAACACATCTTTGGTGAATAAAAGTAATAGTTTCTTTCAAAAAACAAAAAGGAAGAAAGAATAAAAATTTACTGACCACAAACTCTTAAATAGGAGTGTATATTGTTACAAAAGATTTCTATTTTAAATAAATGGTGTTCTTTTATATTTTTTATTTATTAAAGAATCCTGAAAAAGTATCACAGGTTCCAACAAAATATTAAGCAGCGCAACTGTTTTAACATTGATAATAAATCAGCATATTAGAATGATTTCTAAAGGATCATGTGACACCGAAGACTGGAGTAATGATGCTGAAAATAAATTACATTTTAAAATATATTCGCATAGAAAAGAGTTATTTTACATTGAAATAATGTTTCGCAATATTACAGTTTTTTTCAGGATTTTTCCAGAAAAGATGAGCATAAAAACTTCTTTAAAAAACATTAAAAATCTTACTGATCCCAAACTTTGATTGGTAGTGTATGTTAATCACATTCACAATCATACTCATAACTCTTATGGCAAAAAAAAACTATATCTGCTTAAACCAAAAATGATATAACATTCACCCTATGTTCATTAATGCTTTAATATATTGGATAAAGACATAAAAATGTACTGCGTAACAGGAATGACCCTTATAGCACTGCTCTAACCTGTAAATCTATAACTGTTTATTCCCCTCAGTGAATAGGGAATGATGGATTATCTCCAGCGAAAGAAACAATTTTTAAAGGCGAGGATGGAGCATGTCCAAATAAAACATTGACCCTCCAGGCCAGGGTACCTAAACAAACACTTTCACGGTCAGGAGAACAAGAGGTCAACAGATCTAGTTTAAGCTGTGGCGACCCCGTGACCCCACAATGGGAAATCTTCCAAATGGCTGACTCACACCAAAGTGTTCTTCTCTCCTGTTCCCTTCATTGTTTCTTACAGTCTCTTTTTCTCATTCTCCTTTCCCTCAACCTTTGTCTCTTTTTTCCCCCCAGCCTTTTCCAATGTGTCATTGTCGTTTTCTTTCTCATTGTCTTTTGCTTGCTTGCTTGTTTTGCAGCATGAGAATAGTAGAACAATACAGAAACACACATTAGAAGAGAAATATATGCAGGAGATATCATAACTCAATTAGGCTAATTTGAATACCTCTCCTCGTTAATGAGATTTACTGAACGCTGGATCAACCTGAAGAAAAAGATGAAATTTACAGAAAAACAACACTAAAAGAATGCAGTTAGTTTTATCAACATAGACTTATATTTAAAGCTCTGCATTTACACATGTTTATCTATAATGACATCTTAACAATGTGAATTCAAGAGTAATGAACCTCTCTCTGATTTGAATTGATTGTCTAGTACAACGCGAAGGGCATTATATTGTTGAAGGTTACATATCTTTGTCTCTTTATTTCTCTTGTGCCTGTCTGTGTCTGCTACGCTTGTTCTCCTTCTCCTCCTTCTGTTCGCTCTTCTTTTCTCATTCACACACACCAAAAATAGCTTACAGAAGTGTGTTTATTTGCCAGAGATCATGCAGAGCTCCCTCAACACGCTCTATCCTCTTTTCTTGTCCTCCTTGCAAGATCTCTCTCTCTTCCACTGAGGTGGATAAATTGGCTAGACCAATGAACAAGAAAACTAAGGTTAGTTTTGTTTGAGGAATCCTGAGGGTACAGACATGTGCATGGACCCAAGATCAAAAGATTGTAATTGGTGATTATTCGTTCCATATCAAAGTTTAATGAGGCAGTTTAAAAAATGTAAAGTCAGTGTGGTTTAGCCAGAGGTGATGCCTCTGGTTGCTTTAAACATTCTGGTGAAACCATATTTAGATGACTTTATCTGTAAAGCTGCAGCCGAACGGCACCTGGCAAAACCAGGCTTTCAGTGAGGAGTAGGTACTTCTAGTAATTGTGCAGTTAATTCTCATATTGTATTTTCTGAAAGTTTTGGAATATTTGCCCTCCCCCCAAATTTGTCACTACTGAAACACCATAATAATAATTTAATTGGGTCATTCCAGCTGGAATCATCAAATTTTGGAAAAGTTCCCCACCTGACCTCCTCAGATTTGTCAGAAAAAAATCCATGTGATGGGTAATATGCCCAATAGATCATATACAACATTTCAGATCTCTACTGTGCATACTTTTTAAAAAAAGTTTGTTTTTTACCCCGTTTTGGCATCACAGTCTGAGTGACCATGTTCAGACTGAAATATCTCCAGAACTAGTTGTGCCAGGTCCATGAAATTTTCTGGGCTAAGAGTCCTAGTCCAGAACTGCATGAATTACAACTCACAGCATTGTTACTGAATTTACACCTGAATGCTGGCCCTCTACTTTTCTTTGAAACTATTACTTTAAGGGTTTTCAGATGTTCATAGAAACCTTAATTTTCAATGTATAAGCATCAAACTTGGTAAATGGTCTGATATGTACCATGTCTTTCACATCTTTTGATATCAGACAATAGAGTCTGATGGATGTTGAGATATTAAGGTCCAAAAATGGAAAAAAACTAATTTACACCAATGTTCAGAGCAATATTTCCCATGAATGACACTAGGTGTGAACATAAAACGTGTTTTTTTGAAAGAGCATATTATTATTGATAAAATATAAAACAATTAGGATGGGGTTTTGCCTCATTTTTCTGTAATGATTTTTTTACATCAAGATTAGGTACTTATGTTGCATTCCATTGAATGTCGGTAGTCGGTGAATCCGAGTCAGTTCTCCCGATGTCCGTCGTAAATGCGTTCCATTGTAACAGTTGGCAAAAATATGGATGCCTATGGATAATTCCAACCGACTCGGTCTGCACTGAACTGGCCCGAGTGTGTGTTTCGGAACCCCAACTTAAGTGGCCCTTCCATTGCACTTTCCTGAGGTGGAGGTCGGATTTCCCCGAGTCCCGAGCACAATGGAATGCTGCATTATAGCATTAATTTAGGCATTTGAGTTCAAAATAGCTGGTACTAGAGTAGTTGTGAATGTCACACAACAATGATTTTTTAAAAAATTATTACAGAAAAATGAGGCAAAACCCCATCCCAATTTTTGGATATTTTATCAATAAGAACATGCTCTTTCAAAAAAAAAGTTTCATGTTCACACCTGGTGTCATTCATGGGAAATATTGCTCTGAACATTGGTGTAAATGAGTTTTTTTCAATTTTTGGACCTTAATATCTCAACATCCATAAGACTCTATTGTCTGATGTCAAAGGATGTGAAAGACATGGTACATATCAGACCATTTACCAAGTTTGATGCTTATACATAGAAAATTGAGGTTTCTATGGACATCTGAAAACCCTTAAAGTAATAGTTTCAAAGAAAAGTAGAGGGCCAGCATTCAGGTGTAAATTCAGTAACAATGCTGTGAGTTGTAATTCATGCAGTTCTGGACTAAGACTCTTAGCCCAGAAGATTTCATGGACCTGGCACAACTAGTTCTGGAGATATTTCAGTCTGAAAATGGTCACTCAGACTGTGATGCCTATTGGGCATATTACCCATCACATAGATTTTTTTCAGACAAATCTGAGGGGGTCAGGTGGGGACCATTTGATGATTCCAGCTGGAATGACTCAATTAGAAGGGTTGTATTGACCTATAAAGCCTATAACCTATACAGTTTTGCTTACATCTACATTGTAAATTATATATATTTTTTGTTATTTTATTAAAATAAATTTCAGAGGTAAATCAATAACAATTACATTTTTTTTTTTACAATATTTCAAGTGTAATTTATGACATTTGTTGTATTTTGAATTTTTCTTTGTAAAAGGCAAAAAATTGATTTCAAATTTAAGGATTCATTAGTTTGAACATCCTTTTAACCAAAAACTATCAAAAATTATACTGTAGTGACAGTAATGCTTTGGTAGTGGCCACATCACATTACAGAAAAAACACTACTAAAACATACACAAAATTTTGTTTATTTTCTCTAAATATGAGGATTATGTGTTCCCATTTGTATTTTGGATTTATATCTAAATATTTATAATTATTTGTAATTAAATTGTATACAGGTATAAATATATATACATATAAATATTTGGTTTTAATATATACATGTATGTGTGTGTATTTATATGTACATAATAAATATACAAAGTAAACACACATATAGTATGTAAACATAAACTTTTATTTTGGATGCGATTAATCGCTTGGCAGCCCTAATATAAATCCAAAATATTTATGGTATTTATAATATATATGTAAACATAAACTTTTATTTTGGATGCGATTAATCATTTGACAGCACTGTAATTTTTAAGATTAATCTGTATTTTTCAGTGAAGCAAAATATACACAATGTATCTAGCCAAATCATGGATCATTTTTCTTAGCTTTTCTTTAACTCAACATAAATTTGAACATTATTTCCATGTCAAGTGCTTTGGCAAGTACTCCATCTTTGTTTATTTTGCAATTTGAGATTAATCACATGGTGGCCAGTATTCTCACACCCCAAGTCTTGGCAAATAATCACATCTATTAATTTAGAAATAATTGTGTATTTCTGCTTCTAATTTCTCTGAGACACCCACTGAGACTCGGTTCACATGTTATTTAGCCTCTCTGCACTCACGCATGGAGCCCCTTCTCTCCTCAGCTCATGATTTCCTGTAATGGTATTTGCATGAGAAATTAGATACCATCTTTCTAATTAAGCTCATAAGCATAATCTCATTGCTCTTATCAATTCTGCTGTACACGAGTTCAAAAAGCACACCAACATCAGTGGGGAGAGGCATCACAAAGCCAAAACCCATAATGCTTATCTTTCATCTGATAATGTGGATATGTGCATAAGAAAAGAAAAATGTGTGTGGTTACTAAGAGAGCGGTTGCTACTTAAGTTTTTTTTTTTTTTTTTTGCAGGCTGCTTTCACAATAAAAGCAGCTTTACAGGAAAATAGTGTCTTAAAGCCTCCCAGTGAGCAAGACTGATAAAACACTGTAAGATGTTTAGGGGGATGAGAAAGAATCTTTGGGAGGACCTCAGCAGGTGAACTCCAAAGGCACAGATTTGAATAAATGTACATATACAAAACTATTTACATATGTGCAATAGTCCTGTTTATTTAAGTTAATGTGGTAGTAATTGTACTATTTGTCAGCTGAAGTGATGCAGAGGGTGGTCAGCGTAGCATCCGTCGTTGTATGGGCGTAGTTGGCGCTAGGTCTGGCACAAAGTCGAAAAATCAGTTTGGAATGGAGAGTAACACAGATTTAACAAATGAGTTGCATCTGTTGTTTGTTAATTCTGTGTTGCCAGAGGAAAGGCTTACAGTAAACCATTTTTAAATCATATGTATCTCATTATGATATTGACAGCCTAAGCTTTATGTCACATGTCACTAATCCTGGTTTATTGAAAACAGTCTATTCACTGTGAATTTCATTGGGAAAATCCAATTTAATGGCTTGTATTTACCATGAAATAAATTTGAATATTTTAATATTTTATCTATCACATACTTTCTTGGTATTCCCACCGGAACAATTTTTAATCAACTCCGTGATATGAAGTAATTTCACTGTATTTTATGGAGACCTTTCATACATTATGTTCAGACGTGGAATGAAATGCATTTGTGTGTTACAGGCAAGTGTCTTAAATCGGGTGTCACTTACCTTTAACAGGAACAACAAAAATGAAAGTTTGCATTTTTGTAGACAGCGGCACTAGATTTATGAAAAAGTATATTCAAGCAGTCACGTATGTTTTAATGATCCACCGCTGGGATGTAGTTAATCATAGAGAATCATAAGTTCCTTTTGTGTGTAATCAACCTCAACTTCACATCACAAAGCACCGTCTCACCTGGGAAGAGTTCAGAGTTAGTCTATTGTGCACATATACACCTTTCATCTGTTTTATGAAGTTCCCTTTGTAATATTAAGCCTCAGGGAAATGCTGAATGTTAACGATGCATAGTTTCACTTCACTGCCTAATTAAAGGTGCATTCAGTACTTTTGTGCTCATTTAACACGTTTTACACATTAAGAAAGAGATTCTTTTGTGAAGAGTCATCTGAATGGTGCAGTAGATTTCTATCCACTTTATTTTTCCCGTAAGAGCAGGCGCGGCCATTTGTAAATTTTATGGGTCTGGTTTGCGGTCTAACCCGCATCCATCTATTTTTAGCTGTGCAAAACAGCTTGTTTTGCTGCTTGATATTGCAGATTGGTGTGTCTTACCATATTATTTTAATGTATTATCTTAATTATGAACACACTGTTTTGTAGTGCAAACAGTTTTACTGTTTACTGCATGTTGTTATTCTTTTCGTTATTGCCCTATAGCGGCTAATGAACCGGAACACACAGAGTGACGTTTTTCTTCAAATATCAGCATGATTGCAAATGTGATAATGGTTTGATGAACAGTTCAGTAAACCAGAAATTAATATTAAGCACATAAAATCAATTTTAGTGATATTTTAGACTCTTTGCTGTATTTCGACAACGAAAATAAAGTTTCAAACAAAGCCACGGAAAAACTGTTTTGCGTGTTTCGTTACTGAATCAATCAGCTGTTTGAACAAATCGGTTGAGTGAATGACTCAATGACTCACTTATGCAGGGATTTGCTGCCACCTACTGGCAATATCAGGTGTATATTTAAAGTATGCCCCCCCCCCCAAATTATTTAAAATATCAGTATTCAGTGTTTTTTTTTTTAATGTCAAAACATTATTTATGCATTTGTAACTGCAGGTAAAATGCATTCATGTACTGCATTAAACAGTCTGTGTAAATGCATCTAAATGCCACTTCAAATGCAGATTTGTGCCACATCTGCATTGCAAACAAATTTTGTTGATACTGATTTAATTCGATTGGTATCAGCCCTATAGTGTCTTCATATTTGAATTTATTGATTGAATTTAAGAATTTGACAGAAAAGATGATGCATACATTTAATTAGGTTAGAAAAAAGGCCTTATAAAGGTAAACATGCCCATAAAAGGTAAAAATCAATTGAAACTTCCTGCAAACTGACCACCACACATTTTCATTTTAACTTGAATATTTTAGTTTTGTCATTTTTATTAGTTTTTATTTTCAAATGTCTATCTAGCTATTTTAGTTATTTTAGTAAATCAAATTTTACTTAATTCTCATGCTAACCCAGACATTATTTATATTAAATTCAGGTGCATTCAGTAATTCTTCAGCTAGCTTTGCCATCAATGTTCTTCACAATTGTGTTATTCGTACTTAAAGGTGCTGTATGTTTCTGAAAACTAATGCTATAGCCAGTAATTCTACTCTGAAATGTGCATTTCGGGCAGATTCCGGGACGGAATTACAGTACCCACTTCAACCGCTAGTTGGAAATATTACATACTGCACAATGATCTATGAGCAAATGAACATTAAAACACAGTTAATCAACTCATCAAATTATAGTGCAAGGCTAGTAGCATGTCCTCAATCTGGCAAACCCGTGTGAGCATCGAGCCTTGAGTAGGAGAAAGCAGTAGAAATGTTTTTCTTCAATATTTTGATTTTGGACTACAGGTACCCATTTCAACTGCTAGCTGTCAATCTTACATACTGCATGCGCCTTTAAAGCACCAAAAGAACTACTTTTTGTACTAATATTACCACAGTGGTGAAGAACATTGATAACACTGGCTAAAGAACTACTGAATGCATCTGAATTCAATATAAATGATGTCTGGGTTAACATGGTCAGCAATAATCAAATCAATGAAACGGCCAATTTAGCAACACATTTTTCATGATAAAAATGCAGACCCTTTTTAAGATTTCTTTGCAGGATACGTGTAAATGACTTCCATTTCACATAGATTGCACTGATTTGCAAGTGTGATATTGCTTAAGCATCCCATTTGTAATAGAAAATGTGTTTTGTTAATAAACATGAGAAGTTCTTCACATCCAAGCTACTCAGAATAAGCAATCTGTTTATCTACTGTATCATTGAATGCACTCATTATTCATTATCTTTTATCTATTGAATAATGAAAAAGCAAGTCATCCATCAGAAAGTGTCTGCAGTTTTGGTGTAGGCTGTGAGTTGAATTGTGAAAGTGTTTTTCTTAGCAGTTATTACAAAATTACACATTTTACCCACAAGTTGTATTCTGGGCCAGTGCGAACCGTCTAGAGAGAGTGAATTCTTTAGACAAATCGAAAAAATGAAGGTACATTGCTGCGAAAAGAGTAATTTCGAAGTTACCGCAGCTCATTCCAGGTGACAGATACATTTCAGTTCTTGCCACTGCCCTCATTGCGTCTACATTCTCTGCGTTTTGTGTTCAGCTCGGCACTCATTTCCCACCAGCATCTGTTGGTCTACCCCTGTTGTGCTGTGCAGTTGTACTCTCTCTAATGTTAGCAGCCTGCCTCAAGAAACATCCTGCCTTTATTAATATATCAGCATAGAGGAGAAATGGGCCTGCTCCTCAAACAGATGAAGTAGCACAGAGCTGCAGTGTTCTACCCAAAAAAAAAAAAAAACAAGACATCCACACAGGACTCTGGCTCTTTGTACATCAGTGTTTTCATGACTTCCTCCCATCGGAGCAAAGATTGAGTTGAGATTGAATATTAAGCTGTTGGATGAACGCGTAATGTTCCCACAAAATGAAAGGATAACCCATTATGAGTTTTAAAGCCAGTGGCTCATGCAAGATATGCGGTGCATGAGAGCAAAACAAATATGTTTGTCTGCAAATTAATTAAAAAAATTACCAAATGTTACTTCGGTGGGGCTCGGTTGGAAGAAAATGTTGGCGCAGCCTGCTAGCGGTTGAGTTTTTTTTCTTATTTGGATTGTAATGTCACCTCACGCTGAGACTCACGCTCAGAAAATTAGCCCGATAATTCATAAAGCGTTCTGGGTGCGACTCGCTCGTGTTGCCCTCGTTTGAGGTAAACATGACGAGAGACATCAATGACACTGTGCTTTAATCTTTGTGCTGATTAATTCCACCCTCACCTGAAAAAAACGAGCTAGTTAAGGAAACTTTTTTTCCTCTCCTTTTGCGGTTTCAAAATAGCTGATGCAAAATAATGAGTCTGGGCTTAATTAGCAAGAGCTACTTTCACAGGAGATAAACAAGTAAATGATTAAATCCGTTGATGGTCTTGTTGGATAGAGAGGCTGCTGCATCCGACTCTGCCGATCTCTGTTGCCATGGAGACAGACGGTGACTCTGCCGGTTTCTCTCCATTCAGCACGTTCGTTGGATCGTTTCAGGCGATGGTTGCAGATACCTGGCTGCGGCGCTCGACGAGCTCTCAGCTAAAAACAGAAGGTGTGAGATGCACGACATCGATCGCACGGTTACGGGCAGATACTCTCTGATCAAATGACAGGGTGACATTCAGATTTTATTCAGAAACTGCCGTTTTTTTTTCTTCTCAAGACCTCAAGCAAAACAGACAAAAAGACAGAGCTGGGCTGAGATTATAGAACAGCAGTTATTGGAAAAAAAGCTTCTGCATTACCATGTTTTGCATCTTTATTTTCGTCACTCGGTATGTCATATACATGGAATATATGACATACATATAGTTTTGACATCTATTATATTTTTTCTTCTTTACAGTAGAGAAACAACATTGAGATGACACACTATTTGGTTTCTAAATTGAAGCTTTTTGTTAAATAGTGGCATATAAATCCTCTTCAGTACCTCTTTAGATCAACATTCCACCAAAGTTTCCGTTCTCTCGCATCTATTCACATTGTGTCGTCAGTAAATCAGTGTTTTAAATTCGGTTGTCAGTAGTTGTACTTCACAATGCAGTAAAATAGTTCCAAAAGTAAGTGTCTTGCACAAGCGGGGACGTTCCAGCCCCATCCATGCTGACATGGAGTTTTCAAAGCAATCTTTGCATTTATCCAATCAGCTTTTGGGATACGTGACGCAGGCCACACCTCTAACCCCATCAGAAAAAGAGCTGTCTTTTTGTAAACCATCATCCTGCTGTCCTTCCCCGAAAGAAGCAGACCGACCCTCCTGTCCTCCGGCAGCCTTCGACAGCAGGCTGGCGGCGTACTGCGTGGTTTTCGGCCCTGATCCCAGTACGGTCATAGAAATGACAGTCTTTGCTCTTCTGGAGCTTGTGCCCGATCCCAAGGCTGTTGTGTAGGTAACAAGGCTTTTGTGTTTGATTTGGCCCCTTGACATCAGTGCAGACTCGGAGCAGGTGAGTGTCTGTGGATCCTGCGCCCCTGCAGAGGAGCTGGCAAGTGATCGGCTGGAATTTGCCACCGACTCCGCCTCAGTCTCAGGATTGATTAGGTTGTAGCTGGAAGATCCCCTACCCCCGGTATGCAGCTTGTTCCCGCCCCCCTCCCCAAAATCAGGTCCCTGAACGGAGGGGATAATGGGTACGGAGTGGGCTCGGAAAGAAGGGGGAGGAAAGGTCGTTCCCTGGTCGAGACGAGTGCACGGAACATCGGTGTAGCCCATCTTTCCTTTGGAATGGGCGGAGAGCAGAATTTGCATATTCAGATTGCAGCGGCTTTGTTGATTGCTGTCCGAGTGAGACTGGCACCTAGAGGATGAGAAACCGAGGGAATTAGTGCTTACATCTCATTATCCGTTGCACCGATTTTGTCTGTTACACATGAAAGAAATTGCTAGGCCACTGAGAATGTTGTGAAAACTATTTTTTATAATAAAAAACAGTCACAGCAGTGATAAAATTATTTTGAGGTGGTGGGAATTTTGTAATTATGTATAATCCACAGCTTGGGCTGTGTGCCTGTGGTAACATGAATGGATATTTCACCCAGACCGTCGTTCATCTTCAGAACACAAATTAAGATATTTTTGATAAAATCTGAGAGAAAAGTAAAAGTATTCTCATAACTAGGGTCATTAATCACTTACCCATGTTGTTCCAAACCCATAAAAGCTTTGTTCGTCTTTGGAACACAAATTAAGATATTTTTGATTCATTCTGACAGCTACGAGAATACTTTTTGTACGCAAAGAAAACAAAAATAACGACTTTATTCAACAATTTGTCTCCTCTGGGTCACCCTAGCGGTATTTTACGGTCTTTCTGTTTAAATCAAAGTGTAAATAAACATAGAAAACATATCCTGATGCGGAGGAGACGAATTGTTGAATAAAGAAGTTATTTTTGTTTTCTTTGCGTTCAAAAAGTATTTTCGTGGCTTTGTAAAATTACGGTGAAACCCCTGATGTCACATGGTCTATTTTACAGATCTCTAAAAAAATGCTGTTTTATAAGAGAAGTCAATGACTTTTTGCGAACAGGTGGGATTCAGTTTACGGCACTTCCCATGCATTCCTATGGTATCCGTAAACGCAGATTGAGTGTCGTACAACTTTGACTGAGGTCAAGGCTGTAATGTGATTATTTATTTATTTATTTATTTCAAGTGATTCAAGTTAGCCGTTACGCTTTCTTCAATAATAAGTAATACAGACCCTCTCATCTCCCCATATTAAGACAATCTCTGGATTAGGCTTTTGCGCTGTGTAAATGGCCAGTAAGAACCTAGAGTGACATAGAGTGACAAGACAAGATTATCTAACTCAGCAATCATGAGTCAGATTGACGTCTATAGGCTAATTTTGAGGGATAAAACGTATTAATTATAATCAAGGTAAAATGTATAATTAGGGTGTGTTCACACTCGTAGTTTGGTTCATTCGGTTCAGATCAAAAAGGAAAATTATACATTTTGGTCTTGGTCCACTTAACGTTCACACTGGCATTTTGCGGACTCACAAAGAGATCATAAAAGGCACTTTACATTCTTGTTGCTCCATGTTTGCCCGCTGCTCATTTTGTTTTGGATACACGCTTGTTCCCTTTGTGAAATCATGTTGCATAGTGTCGCATCTTGTCATTGCTTCCTGTTATTGGTTCGTTTTGGAAGTATTTGGTATGTGCCCTGTTGAAAAAACAGCATATGACCAGCATAAACCAGCACATGACCAGCATCCATGCTTCAAAACCTACCTAACCAACATATGCTGTTTTTTTTTCAACAGGGTGTTGCGCTCATATTTCATTCATATCGCACTAGAGTTCGTTTGGAAGTGGACTGAGACCCATCTTTTTATCCAGGGTTCGGACAGCAGCGTTCACACAACATGGCAATCGCACCAGAGTTTGTTTTAATCGATTGGTTGATTTTAGGCCATATCATCCAGCCCTACTTATAGCTTCATAAAATTAGTGTTGAACCACTAATTTGTGTTCTGAAGATGAACGAAGGTCTTACGGGTTTGGAACGACATGAGAGAGAGTAATTAAAGACATAATTTTCATTTTTGGGTGATGTCTTTAACACTGAGCTCGTTCTCTCCTCTGATGACTCTGTCAGATATTTAAGCCATTCCCATCAAAGCTTGTGCATCCTTCACCCAGACCTGTGAGTTTATGAAGACTACGCTACTTCATTTAGCCGTGGTTTTGATCTGCAGGAGGGGACTGCTTATCGAATCCAGCACACCTTGTGGTGACAAACCACAAAATCTTTTGGTATTTCGCTGGGAGACTGCTGTGGTGTAACACTCAGATCTTGCGACGTGACCCAAGCGGGTTATCTAGGGTTTGTCAGATGTAAAATCATAGGAAATGTTGTGCGTTTCTCAATGTGGCAGTTATCACCCTCTTATCGAAACCTTGACATGATGACATTTAAATACAGCTTTGCAAGAGCACCAAATCATTCTTGCTTCTGGTAAAAAGTGAATATAAAAGCATCAGACACATAAAAATGCTGTTTTGTCACTTCACCAGAAACCCCAGCTCATCTAACCACGAGTTATTGTTTGACATCAAAGACGGTTAAATAACAGGGCTTAAATAATTGAGCCCTATAACACAATGCACGGGTATTAAAAGTGTATTCTAGCTGCAGGTTAATCCGGCAGATCGCAGCAAATCAAAACAGTATCTAAATATAACCGCACCAGTGGCACACATGGTTTCAATCCATATTTCATCTCTGACAGGTAAATATGTGCCTTTGCAGAGTTTTTTTTTTCATAAAACTGACAACATTCTGTGGGGGTCCTGCTGTCATAGTGAGGGGGGATAAGCGAGCTCTGCGTGCCCATCTCTCTCTCTTTCCCCCCTCTCCTCACTTCTTTTTTTTTCTCCATTAGACTGGAGGGTGTCTCCATGGCAACAAGAGAGAGGTTCGGGGATGGTGTTGGTGTTTTAAAGCTGTTAAGTCTAGAAATAGGTCAGTTCAGCCCCAGTCTGTCTCTCTTCGGGCCGGCTAAGACTGGCCTGAGAAAGGTTCAGAGAGGCTTATCAATATTTAATTAATCACAAACAATAATAACAATAGCTGAATAGTGTGGACCCCTATAGAGGGGTAACCCATTGGTTGTGCTTTCAGACAAGAGCTTAAATTAATTAAGCAAAAGTCGAGTTAACCCAGCAGACTTTACAAAAAAAACAGAGAGCCCTGCTGCTGACACACTGGGAAATAGAAAAACCCCCTTCTGTAAGCGTGTTAGCACGTATGTGCTTGATCACAGCCCTTAAATGAGTCTCCAAGCTCAAAGCTCCACTGTTTAAGAATGTAAATTATGGAAATAGGTCAAATAGAGAGGGTTTGGCAGAGAGTGGAGTTTACAAGTCACTGTGAAGCTGGATCAAGTTGGCATGGTAATGAGAACATTGCTTGGAAATTCAAGAGTAAGTGCTACTTGCGCACATACACCCTACTTAACCGATGGACATTATTCCTGCCATGGGCTCTGTCAATGAAATCCAGTTTCACTGTATATTGTATGTTTCTTAGAAATCTCATTCGATTCTGGATTTGGTTCTAGACCAGTTCTGTACAGAATAATTCAGTGGCTATGGTCTTTATCCATAACATATATGGGATTTTCTTCAATTTTGGGCAGTAACCTCTTCTAACAGTGTCAAAAAGTTTCCAAAATTTTGGGGTTGGTAAGATTTTGTAACGCTTGTGAAAGAAGGTTCTTATACCCCCAAGGCTGTATTTCCTTAATATTGTCAGATATTATTACAATTAATATAAATACAAAAATGTATTTTTTTTTTCTTGTAATGGCTAAGTTCAATTTTCAGCAACTTCATGTGGCATATTTCAATGAAATTATAAAACACTTTAATATGCTAAACTGGTGCTATTTAATATATTTGTGGAAACCATTATATTTTTAAGGATTCTATGATGAAGACAAAGCTAAAAATCTTAAGAATTCGTGAGCATTATTAATGTTTTGATGTCACTTTTGATCAATTTCCTTGCAGAATAAAAATATTAATTTCTTGCAAAAAAATTGAGTACAATTAAAAAACAAATATGTGACCCTTGATCACAAAGCCAGTCATAAGGGTTAAATAAATTGAGATTTATACATCATCTAAAAGCTAAAAAAATTAAATATTTCCATTAATGGAATGGTTTGTTAGGACAGGACAATAATAACAAGATGCAACTATTTAAAAATCTGTATCTGAGGGTGCAAAAAATCTAAATATTGAGAGAATCACCTTTTAAAGTTGTCCAAATGAAGTTCTTAACAATGCATATTACTAATCAAGAATTAAGTTTTGATACATTTACGGTAGGAAATTTACAAAATATCCTTATGGAACATGATCTTTACTTAATATCCCAATAATGTTTGGCATAAAAGAAAAATTTATCATTTTGACCCATACAATGTATTGTTGGCTATTGCTACAAATATACCTGTGCTACTTAACACTGGTTTTGTGGTCCAGGGTCACATATTCTGTTAAGTAGTAGATATTTACCCATTTTTAAGGTTTTGTTTATCTCAAGCATTCTCTTCACTGACACTGTTGTCCTCACTGGTAACCAAGTACACAAATTTTTGACAAAAAATGGTAAAATTGTAGTTATGGTGGACATGACAATTTCTGGAAGACATTTTCAGAAAATAAATTGTTTATTTTGAGTGTTTGTTTGTTGCATTTTATTGCTCACCTTCTCAAAGATTGTGGCATCACCTCATTGACCTCCACTTCCTGGAGATGTTTATAGGAATGAAGAGAATCTCGAGATCCTCCACTGAGATGATGACCTGCTCTAGAGATGGGCGGGGTCCACTTTGAGACAGCTCGATAATTGGTTACCTTGTGTTTTAGGGCAGGGCTTGAGGAAAAAGAGCAGCTTCTGTAGAAAAAGATAAAAGTGTCTGAAATAAGGAGACAAAGATCATAGATATTTCAAAGATTTGATATGAGACAGCCTTAGGTTAGCACATGGCTGCTCTAATGCTAGATTTTAGGATAATTAATTCAGGCCTTGTTGTTAGATTCTCTCTATAAATCAGTGCTTGAAAATTACTATTGTGGAAATAATTATTCCAGCATAATTCGAAAATGTAAATTATAATGGTTGCAACCAATTACAATTGTTATAATTCTTTGAAGTGGTTCATTTTTGACGTTAACATATGGTGCCATATTGAGAGCTGATTAAATTTCTTCCTCTGTTGCTTTCACTTCTGTGAAGAGGGACCGAGTGTCAGAAGTTTTACAATAGATGTGAAGCTCTGGGAAAGTACCTGCAGCGCTTCCCCATGGAGAGACTGCGATTATGATTTGGTAGGGAAACTTTAGAGCTGCTGAGAACTATGCTGGCCGCCTGCGGAGAGGAGAAACCATGGGCTCTTCTGCTCTGTAGAGACGAACAAGAATTAAAAGATATTATTGCAGACTAACAAAACTATATAGCGGATGACCTCACTGATTATCTCTTCTATGCATGTATGACTCGTGTTATTTCCATCCACGTGTGAATGTTTCATGGGTGTTAACAAAGTGAGAGTGAGAAAGTTAGAAGTGCTGACTGTGATGTCATGAAATGGTAGCAGCTCAGCTCATGAATATTAATTAGGATTTGCAAAATCTCAAGTGAGCAGTTATTTATTTATTTATTTTTGATTAAACAGATCAGGTCTGTAGTAAAGCATTTGTTTACACCCTACACTCTTAAAAATAAAGGTGCTTTAAAAGGTTTTTCAAGCGATGCCATAGAAGAACCATTTTTGGTTCCACAAAGAACCATTCAGTCAAAGGTTCTTTTAAAGAACCATCTCTTTCTTACCTTTTTATAATCTGAAGAACCTTCTTTCGCCATAAAGAACCTTTTGTGAAACAGAAAGGTTCTTCAGATTCTTTAGACAAAAAGGTTCTTCAATGGCATCTTGAAGCACCTTTATTTTTAAGAGTGTAAGCGCATAACAGTGCAATTAGAAATGTCCATAAATGTCCATTTCAATAGCACATCGATTTAAAGGATTAATTCACTTCCAGAATAAAAGTATCCTGGTAATTTAGTCACCACCATGTCATCCAAGATGTTCATGTCTTTCTTTCTTTAGTCAAAAAGAAATTAAGGTTTTTGAGGAAAACATTCCAGGATTTTGTCCATATAGTGAACTTCAATAGTGGCCAAAGGGTTAAAGGTCTAAATTACAGTTTCAATGCATCTTCACGATCTCAGCCGAGGGATAAAGGTCTTATCTAGCAAAACGACCGTCATTTTCTAAAAAAAAAAATAATGTATATACTTTTTAACCACAAATGCTCGTCTTGCACTAGCTCGACCTGCGCATTACGTAGTCACGATGGAAAGGTCACGCATGGCGTAGGTGGAAGTACCAACTTAATGTTTACAAAGCAAACCTGCAAAGAAAGTTAAACACTCTTTACAAGAAAAGGTAAATCCATTTTGAACCAGAATACACAGACGAAGAACTAACTGCACGTTTTCCAACGCGATTATGCAGTGTGTGAATTCATAGATGCAGAGCTAGTGCAAAACAAGAATTTGTGGTTAAAAAGTATATACACTTTTGTGACCGATCGTTTCGCTAGAAAAAACTTTTATTCCTTTGCTGGGATTGTGTAGAGCCCTTTGAAGCTGCATTGAAACTGCAATTTGGACATGTAACCCGCAAATCCCCATTGAAGTCCACTATATGGAAAAAAAATCCTCAAAAACCTTTATTTCTTTCTGACTGAAGAAAGAAAGACATGAACATTTGTGATGACATGGGGGTGAGTAAATTATCAGGAGATATTTTTTTTCTGGAAGAGTACTAATCCTTTAAGTTACCATTACACACTGGGTTGAGGAAGAAATCACTCTTTCTAACCAAGTTCACATGCCTGAATAATTTTGTGTCATTTAATTTGACAACTTCATTCCTATATCTGCTACTGTCAGGTCATGATTTTGTAGGTCCGTGGATGAATGCGTGAAACAGCAAATGAGGCTTGAATATGACTTGTTAGTCCAGGAGTACGATTTTTCACATTTGGTTCGGGGTACTCGGGGAACTGCAGAGGATGTAAACTACTGTTTAAAAATCTGGGGTCGGTGCGAATACCTAAATGTTTCTGAAAGAAGCAATTTATGCTCACCAGGACTGCATTTATAAAATAGAGTCAAAACAATAATGTGACGCATAATTACCAATTAAAATACTTTTTAAAATGTAATTTCCTCCTGTGAAAGCAAACCTGATTTTTCAGCCGCCATTACACCTGTCACATGATCCCTTAGAAATCATTCTAATAGGCTGATTTTGTGCTTTTCGTATTTTTATCAGCAGTGCTACAGTACTTACTGTTTTTGTGGAAATCATGATACATTTTTTTTGGAATCTTTGCTGAAAAGAAATCTCAAAGGGAAATAATTTATTTGAAATATAAATCTTCTGTAGCATTTTAAATGTCTTCACTGTCACTTTTGTTCAATTTAATGCTTCCTTGCTGAATAAAAATATAAAAATATTCACTCTTTCTTTCACTTTTGAATAGTAATGGGAACACAATTGTTTGATTTTGTTTCACGACTTAACTAGAACGGATAGCGAGCTGCGTGCATCTGGGAGCCATGTGAACACTGTCGCTTTCCGCCAGTGATGACAACCGCAACAACCACTCAGCAAAACATTAAAATCTAATTCCAGCACTGGATTGCCACTCGTTATAACACACACTAACAAAATGAAAACCCTCGCTCAGAAATTAGAGATGATTCCTCTGTTTTATAGTACATTGCTGCTGCAAGCTGTTTCACAAAGTAGCATGGACACAACCAGCCATAAATGACACCTACAATTGCTCTTGTGTTTTCTTAGTGGTGTATAGCATCTCATCTCACTTCCCTTTACTTGCACAGACAGCAGCTAAATGTAGGAACACACACAGGCCAAAGACACAATAAAAGGATCATGAACTCGTATAGAGATGTTCACTCTGCGATATACAGGCCCCTCAGTGAGGGAAAGCCACTTTAATTAGACTTTACATTTAAACTGCAGATTAAGCGAGACACACGCTTGATTATTCTTCCTTTCGACTTCCCCAGTCAGGAATTAATCTCAGACAAGATTACATTAATGAATTCCTAAACTATTTTTTCAGTCCCCTCTTAAAAATAAAGCTATTATCTTACAACAACCCAGCAAGCCTGCAATAAGTATCTCAAGCACCACCCCCCCCCCACAATGTCGCCAGAGCTGGAAAAGACAGTCGATAATGCAGTTATTCCAGTTAGCGAAATCTCCCTCCCTCTCCCTGTCTTGTGGAACATCATTAAAACGATTGAGTTTGACTTTAAACTAGTTTGGGGCCTTACAGCTGAAAAAGCATGTCCTTCTAACACTGCTGCTTCCTTGGGGACCTGTTAGCATTGTTCTTCTCTCCAACAAGAAAATTGGATGATTTCTGACCACCCTTTCATCGCCTCAGCGGGGTGAGAAAACTCAGAGGAAGAGAAGCAGAACAGCAGCGCTTGCTGCTGTAATTGTAAAAAAACTTTCTGAAGGAGGAGTGAAACATGCAAAATCCAAGTCAAGTCTGAACAAAAGATTGGAGCTCCCCCCCTCAGTCTCTTCCTAAATTACTTTTATAGTCGTCTGCTACTAGCTCAGCAGATTTTTGGTGACGATTATATAAGCGGCCCAATTAAAGGTTTTGCAGTGCATGCTTGGATTAGCAAGAGTGACACTGATCTGATATGCGGCACCCTGTGTCATTTACGCACTATATGCATTTTCATATAAATGACTTTGTGCGAAAGCAGCTGCAAGGAAATGTGAATGTACACCATTGGGAATAATTTAAGCTCGATTCCTCCCTCTCATCGGACCTGATGACACGCATGGGAACGTGACCCGTCAACATTTGTGTATGGGATGAGAATGAGCCGCCAAGTGGCAGCAGAGAGAGACTGATCTTCCAGTTTGGATAATGTAACTCTATTCATCCAGTTCTTCATCAGCTAGGTGGCTGGCTGCCTTTGACTGTTGCATCAGATAGATGCAGTGTTTACTCCCCGAGCTGCATGCAGTGTTATTTCTGTCAGCTTGAGGGATCTTCGGAGCAGGTGGGAAAGCAGTAAAGCCGTGGAGGGCATCATTCCTCCAACTGCCTGCTGGCCAATTGTATTCATTACTGGTGACTGTTATACACAGGGGACTTTATTTGAATCTCCATAACAGCACATGTAGGTGGCTTGATTTCCAACTGTACATGTATATATTTGGTATATGCACTGCTTTTTTTTTTTTTTTGGACAAGCAATCATTATGTGCATTGTCAGCACAAATGTGGACTTAATGCAGATTTGCTCTCTGGGACATAAACAAACAGCAGCTGTGAAACGTCACCTTTTGAAGCTGGAGGGAGCTCTGGAGTCTGGGGCTTGATTTAGACATGAGACCCGAGGCGTTGACAGTACAGTCCCTCAAGTTGCGAATTTCGGTCAGATGGGCTCGATGCTTCTCTCTTTGCCTCCTGAAAAGTGTTAATGCATTTTTAAACAACAACATTTAATTTCCTGTTATAATAGTCAGGTCAGTGAAACATAAAAGAAAAGCAATAATCTATCAGTTTGCGACAAGTTTAGAAATGCATTCTCTGTATTTGTGTTTACTTAAAAAAAAACATGTCTTGAAAACATGGGTGTACGCATTCTTTGTAAAATGTTTTTAATAAAAATACAGTGGTGGCTAAAAATATTAGAACACTAGTATTTCCACCAGCTAAAAAATGGTTTTAAGTCAGGTATTTCTATCTTTTGCTGTAGTGTCAGTAGGGAATATCAGTTTACATTTCCAAACATTCTTGCCATTAATTTTAAATAATCCATTGAGATTTTTGTTGGAACAAGGAGTCTGACAACAGCCAGTGCTCCACACTGAGATCTGATCTCATCATCATCCAGTCTGTCTGGAATGACATGAAGAAACAGAACAAACTGAGACAGACTAAATCCAGAAGAACTGTGGAAACGTCTTCAAAATGCTTCAAGAGACCTACCTGCAAAGCTACATGAAAAACTGTGCGCAAGTGCACATGCAGCAAAAGCTTCTTTAAAGCAAAGGATGATCACACCACATTTTCATTTCATTTAGTTAATAGATAAAGAAAATCATCAGCGTCCTCATTTTACAGCAGTTCTACACAAGTGGCTAAAACTTTTAACAGTGCTGTGGCTTTGCAGGTAGCTTTGAAGCATCTTGGAGATGTTGCCAGTTTTTCTGGATTTAGCCTGTTTTAGTTTGTTCATGTCATTCCATGATGATCAGATCTCTATGTGAAGCACTGACTGTTGTCAGACTCCTTGTGCAAACAAAAATCTCACTGGATTATTACAATTAATGGCAAAATTAGTATTTGGAAATGCAAACTGATATTTCCAACTGACACACTACAGCAAAAGATAGAAATAACCATTTTTAGCTGGTGAAAATACTAGTGTTCTAATCATTTTGACCACCACTTTATTTTTTTGCAGTATAAATCTCAGAAATTAATCATTAAAAAAATGCTTTTGGGCAGTTGCATCATATGATGTTTTACAACCTTAACTTTGCCACATAAATGCTGAAATTATTCAATAGTTAATGAGACCTTGACATGTGACTGATTTTACAGATAACAGCTTTTTAAATATTAATAATAAGTTTTGTTAAAATATTTATTTTCTAAAAAAATAATAATAAAAGATGGTCATACTAATAAATAATGTTTTATTTTCAAGAATTTCATATAAAATTATAAAAGTCGTTGTTTTGCACTTTTAATTCATTTTTAATTGTCTTTTTATATATTATTATTTATATCGCTTCTAAAACCAAATAACTCTCAGAATTATGTTGAAACAATGTTATTTCAGCTTCCAAGGATAAGTTGAACTCACTTGTTTTTGCAATAAAGAGCCATGCAAGCCACTCCCAGCAGGCTGATCCCCATGGCTATGCTGAAGATGGACAATATCTGTCTCTGATAGGTTTCTGCACTCTCTGAAAAGACAGACAAGGACAGCACATACTCATCTTCAGGCTTTATTCACAGTCATCACTATGCCAGTCTTGATTGAACAAAAGAATCTTGTGTAGCTAATTGGCTCTTATAGGTTGTAAGAAAAATTCTGTGTCACAATAATGGAAACATTCCCAGTGCAAGATTGGAAAGGGACCATCTCAGAACTAATCGGCCAGTTCTGTCATTTTGGCATATTTAACTAGCATGCAAACATGTGCACACAATCACATTTGATTTAATGATCGCAGACAGAAAGCAGAGAAACATGCAGGGAGCTGTCGGCTAGACATTCATACGTGTCAGAGGTCAGGCAAGCTTGTAATGCGCTTGAAGAAAGAATCGGCCTAATTATCGGTTTATAGGTAACAAGCACTACTAAACTGACATTCGATTTGGAATTACAGGAAGTGGAATTACCTTGACACCTTGACAAGTTTGCATTTTAAAGGGGTAATCGGATGTAAAATTCACTTTTACATGGTGTTTGCATATAAATGTGTCTTAGCAGTGTGTGGACATAATTACCCTACAATGATAAAAATCCATTCTCTCCTTTTTTTTCAATCTCCAGAAAACCTAAACACTGAATTATCATGGTGTTTTGATTTTCTGAGCAGTATGACTTCATTCTGCGCAAGCTCTGGCCATGACTGCTGATGGACTGTCCCAAATTAGCATTTTTCAGCCCGTTGTATGTTGTCCGCCATTTTCTCCATGCTCGAGCAGCTGTAGCAACGTTTTGTTAGCAATGCAGGTGTTTTGTAGTTGGATTTAAAAGTGAACAGTCTTCATTTTCTCCTGACATCAGAGTCACTGAGAATGCAAGGGATTAGTTTTGTTTTTGAAGGAAACGCATCACTGAATACACAAAAGACTGAAGAGAGGGGCGGGGTGAGCAAAAGCTCATTATCGTTTAAAGAGACATGCACCGAAAAAATGGATTTGTTGATGCAGTCATACTATTTCAACTTTCTTATGCAGATTTGAGCTGTTTTGTCTAATGTAACCGTAGTTTCACGGGGTTCATACTTGATTTCTTCATCACTCAAGTGCAACACTGTATCGCGTGAGCTACCGAGCAAACCTGCTGAATCCAAAAACTCATGCAAATGAAGCTGTATATGCGACAATAACGTTCAAAAGTATGAGTTTTCAAATCGCACAGGATGTTGAAATTGTTTTAAAGCCATAAAATAATATTTTGTAAGTAATTTGAAAATTATGCTTTATTAATGAAAACTGTGTAAATCATACTTTGTGTGAAAAGTAATAAAAGTTTCACTGCCTGTAGTGTTCATTTCAACTGGAAACTACAGTGATTCATACATATTGATAGTTTTCATGTGATGTCACAAGCTTATAGGAACGCCACCTGAAGGTCAAAACACTTTGCTCCACTGACCACCTTTGCATTAAGTAGTAATGTAGTAAAACGCAGATAATAAAAGGCAAAATTCAGTAAACACCTTATTGATGATGTATATTTTGTTCAGGCAAGCAGATATACCTGGAATATAAACAGTGTGCAAAGTTTCACGTGAAACGGTTTCCCATTGGAAACCATAATAAGGGACTGCGGATTGCGTTCATATTCCGACCTTATCAGCTTGCCTGTGTAAACTATGAATCATTAATATCGTGATTAATGAATTTGATTTTTGAATTTTGATTTGACTTCTAATAGTACTGTTTAAGTGCTTTTACAACATTTTGTCTCATTGTTTGATTTAAATATTGCTGCAGGTGGTATAGATTGCAAATGGTCAAAATTAGCAATTTTAATTTTGTTCGCATATATTTGTTTTAATTTTGGAGAGGTGATTTAAATATTTGCGGAAAATTTACAGGCTTTTGCTGCACTTCTATAGATGTTTTGCCCTCCAAGTTGCGAGCTGGTCACGAGACTGAGAAGTCTCAATTGGTACGTTTTTACAGAAATGTATGTAGAGGCACGTATTTCCAATGAGCCTTTATTGCCGAAACTGCTGTTTTTGACAAGGTAAAAAGGTTGTTGTTTTGCACGCCTATTGAAGAATTTTACGCAAATTTTGTTGCAGACGTTTCATGAAGACCCTAAAGAATCATACCAACTTGTGAAAAATGGGCATCCGGAAAATGTCCCCTTAAAAAAAAAAAAAAAAACTTTTCCATTCGCAGTTTGTCTTGACCAAACCTTGCTTTTCTGGTTAAAAATGACAATTCTCAATTCATATCTAAATTATCATAACCCTGATTAGTAAGTAGTACTTATGTGGGAGAAGTCTAAGCTTTGTTCTTAAAAGCTAGTTGTACTACACCAGAATCTATATGGATCTATCTTTGTGCACAGTAGTAGAAAATATCCATCTGAAACGGTCTACCATCAAATGGGAAACCAAGAACAGCTAGTGGGACAGCAGGGACCAAAAGACTGGTCCTCATAGGACACTAAGCCCCGGTTTGGTGGAGAGTCTTTGCGAGCAGATGGCTAGACTCCCTCACAAACACACACCGTGACTGAAATGCTCTCTCATGCTACAAATACACAGAGCTGACCATTCATGCACACGTGCACTCAACAGCCCCCCACCCGTCTCTCTCTCTTGTGGAAAGCGCTCCGTAATGGCCACAACTGGACTCGCTCACCATCCAGATTAAATCACTGAAGCAGTCATTTCCGAGAAGCAGAAATGCATATCAGTTCCACTTTAACTATCTCTCCTTCTCTGACAGTTTTTGAGGAAATCTTGAAGCGAGCGTGTGAAGCACGACTAATGGAAAACTTCACAGGATTCACTCGTTCACTTAAAGAAATGCTTTCAGTTGTCAGGCACATGAGAAAGGACGGTCAGGCGGGGTGTGTGGATGCAGAAGAGAAGAAAGCCTGTGGAAAATCCATTTTCACAGCAGTTTTTGGGCTCCTGTTTGTCGACACTGCTTTAAGTCTGTGGATACTGTGGTTTGTCAGGGTAAAGGCATCTATTTAGCCTTGGGCTGTGTGATATTTCTCATCCCCAGAGACTTGCTATGCAACATGCCACCTCAGCAAGGTGCACACCTCAGGGCTTCGCAGTAATTAACAGCGACATACATAGCAACATGCGCAGGCGAGTGCAAGCAGACACACATGTATGCGCACAAGCCACATAGACCGCATCGCCCATACAGATGCTGCCCTGCGCCTTTACAATACATTTCTTTTGCTCTGTTTCCATGGAAACTCAAGAACATTAGGCTTCTGTGAGGAACAGAGAGCATCATGTGTGTTTGTATACATTAATGCTGGTCAAGAACGAGAGGAGAAGCCTGTGGGTGTTTATTTTTCGATCATCATCAAGATGCTAGAAATTGATAGGAATTTGTATGAGAAAGAGCCTGTTTTAAATTATTTTTAACCATTTATAATCACTTTTTTACCTTTTAAATGGTTCTGCGGTGTGATGAATGCATCTCAATTGAAGTCTCTCAATTCAAATGTGGTTAGAAAATATAATATGTGACCTTGGACCACAAAACCAGTCATAAGTGTCCATTTTTTTAAAGTTGAGATGTATACATCATCTGAAAGCTAAATAAATAAACTGTGATGCTTCAAAGTTGCAATGCAGATTACTAATCAAATATTAAGTTTTGATACATTTACGGTAGAAAATGTACAAAATATCCTTATGGAACATGATCTTGACTATAGCTTTGACTCATACAACGTAATTTTTAGCTATTGCTACAAATATAACCGTGCTACGTAGGACTGGTTTTGTGGTCCAAGGTCACATATGTAAAAATATAACTACAACAAATGTCACACTACAGAATTTTCCAAAAGAATTTCATATCAAGTGTTTTTGTGCACATTAATGAGGGAGAAAAAATAAATAAAAAAAATAAATTTCCTTACCCATAAACTCAATGCCCAGCTCATCTGCTGCTTCAGGGAGTAATAGCAAAGAGAAAAGTGGTTAAACAGACGGAGAGAAAGACAGAAACAAGGAGAAAGATGTTATCATACAGATTCCACAAACAAAGACATATTAAATCACCCGGATAATAACCGTGAATAAAAAGCAAGCAAGTTTTGTGTCAACTAAAACAGCTCATTGTTCAGAAAGAGAAAAGATTTTGTAGCGGCATCGTTTCGGCAACAAAAATAGCTTTCTCTTGATTACCCAAGATACGAGCAGCCACAATATTGAAGAGGGTGAAGCAGTTTATAATCTAAAGCACATAAAGGCCTGTTAGTTGCTTGTAAAAAAAGAAACGCTCCCCTAGAGAAGCTGAATTTTGTCAGAGACGGGCTTTAGAAATGCCTTTATGTCAAGTGCAATGCCCAGGAGGTGCTTATAATTGTCTTTTCTAGTTCCAAAATTTGATTAATTCATCCGAAGGTTTCAAGCAATATGCCTCTTCTTTAAGGGAGTGTACTCCAGCAGAGCACCACACTAGCAAATCGCCTTTCTAAATGCAGTCACTCCCTCTCTTTCTCTCTCTCTCTCTCTCTCTCTCTCTCTCCTCTCTATCCCACTGAAGCCTCAGAACTGCTGGTCCTGATAAAGAGAAGAACACTCATGCTCTTTTCATTTGAATAGTCCCCTTTTTCACGCCACTGTAATATAATCTCATTTAAATTAAAATGAAACCCTCACACTTAATTGCTTTTCTGACAGAGGTGGTCTAAGGTTTTTAAATAGACTGCGGCTTGCCCGGGAAAGATTACTTTAGTGGACACACTTAGAGGGGAAAAAACAGAAATCAAACAGTGACAGAAAACCTTCTGTCAAATGATGAATCGCCACATAGTAGCCTCCATTTTTCAGCGGTGCGTTTTTGCATATATTCATGCGGCAATTTAAACATGATCTGTGGGAAAATAATGAGCCAAAATGTCTTGTTTTTTTTTTTTCCTCTCGAAGAGGTCGTGCAGCAGTTCTTAATGAGAATGCGAGGAATGGTGGTTTTAGCCAATTCCTGCCTATGATTTAAATTCATGGCGAATAAGGACAGAACCCTTGTTTACTGGCAGGCGCTCCATAGCACAGGCACAATGAAGTATGAGGAATCGCTTAAAGGTTGTTTTAAATGCTAATGTAAGCAGAATTGTTCGTAATACTCCTACCCGAGATTTCTGTACAGTGTCTCTCCTCTGGGCCTTTTGAATTCCCAGTGTTTTGTGGGATCGGGTGAGATTTTTAAAAAACGCAACACAGCTCTGCGAGACAAAAGGCCCAGGCGACGATCCAGCGGTTCTGTCGTATCCCTACTGCCAGCATTGCTTGGCCCATTCATGCAGCGGCTGCCTCTGATTGCCCACAATAACTGCCACATTCATCCAGTCATAATCGCTGTGCTGTCATGAGCCACACACACAAAGTCATTAAGCACGGATATGCATGCATTCCTCGAATCCTGGCAGCAAGTTCCTGATGTACTGCTCCCATAAACCACAGCCTTCCATCCGTTGTCCCGTCACCCTTGGGAGACATTTACGCCGGCGAAGAGAGATGGGACCCAGCGCATTGAATCAACGTCAGTCGCTCAGAGACTGAGTGGAAGAACTACAAAAATGAATCAAATCCTTAATCCTTCCGTTAGTTGGAGCAATAGGCGAAAGCTCCTTTGTGCAGCTTACTTACATAGCCTAATGCTCGAGAGATAAATACCTAAATGAGAAGGGCCGCTGTCCCCTGAGCAAGCCAGTCGTGAAATCCGTCTCCCTTGAGTCACCGGCTGAACCCCGGGTTTATCCACAGCTTGGAAAATGGCTTCACTAACCAAACTCCTTCTCATTCTTAAAGGCATAGTCCACACAAAAATGAATTTTCTGCCATCATTTGTTTGTACAATTGCAATAAAGAGAGTTAAACCTTCTAAAGTTTTCATAAAAGTGGTTCATATGACTGGTGTGCTATATTTAATGTCTTCTAAAGATAAACAACCTTTCTGCAAGAACATTTTCCCCTCCTGTGAGCTTTTAACTACTATGACCTTAGTCAGAAAACCAAATGAGTAAAATTCATGAACAAATCATTTAGATAATTTTTGTTAACCAAATTCAAAAAGAAGATTCAATTAAAAAGAGCAGGTTTGTTAACAACAGTTGACAACAGTTGTCTCATGATCTTAAATTTATGTTTGTTTTTTTGCAAAAAAACAGCTTCCAGTGAGATTTCTAACCACTACAACCAGGTAACTGAATTGGAACATGAGTTTTGCGAACCAAATCGGACAATTTGTTAAAAAGATTCACTCTAAAATATGCTGGGTGGTTGTTGTTTTTTTAACCCGATTGCTGGGTTATGCCTGTTGGTCATTTTGTTGGGTTATTTTTTCATTGTTGGGTAGTTTTGTGTATAACCCAGCTTGGGTTAGTGGCTGGTTCAATCCCGCTGACTGCTGAAACTATACACCCCTCCCCCTCCCTACGACATTGCTGTTCCCCCTCCCAGCTGTTGGGTTACAGTCGGAGCGTGGGCTCAGTGCCGCTGATTTAGTGGACTTCTTCATCTATAAAGTCTTTATTGTGTTGTAAATGATTTTATTTTATGCAACGCAACATACAGACGAGATGTCAGCTATATGCATCAGCAACATTAGTTTCGCATAATGGAAACACATTGCCTTGCATAACATCAACTGATTTTATTCGCTATAATACTGCTTCTAATTCATTCGGATGTTAAAATATGTTCTCAAAACTCTGTACTGTTTGTTTAGACAGGTTATGAAGTCCCAGCACCTTTTAGCCACGAGTGAAGTGTAAGACGGTGATCTGAAGTTTGCAGTTTCCCCCGGGAATAGCAGCCCATTGCCGGCTCAGATTTTAGCGATACACTGGCACGAGAATCTGCATTATTTTAGTTGAAAAGGATAACAGAGAACTGTTTAATACACTTGAATTAAATTATTACTTTTAAATGTTAGATTTGTATTTCTAAAATGCTTGTTAAACGAGTTTAAATGTATGCAAAGTTAAAAACTATGCTGCAATTAAAACTAAATTAAAATTAAAACAACCCAGCATGTTGGGTCAAAGATTTAACCTAACTTGCTGGGTTAAAATAACCAAACGCTGGGTTTGTCCATATTTAACCCAGCGTTGGGTTACCAAAATAAACCAAATTGGGTTAAATAAATCAGACGACACTATTTTTCAGTATTTTGCTATAATTTGCCTTTAAAAAAAAGTGTTGGAATTAGGGCTAGGCGATAAAACAATAATGCTAATTATCATGATATAATTTCCTTGATAAAAAGATAACAAGAGTTCAATATAATGGTTATGCAGAAAAAGCAGAACGAAACCGCTACTCAGTTACACCACGCAACACTGACCATTTATCTGCTTGACACAAAGTTCAAATGGCAGCGCAGCGTAAGTTTACAACAGCAGATGCGTTTACTAACTGATGAGTCTCAGTCATGTGAGCACTAAACAGTGCTGTGAGATCCAGTGTGATGTGTTTGAATTCAGCAAAGAACACAAATGACCTGCTTAACAATATGGTCAGAAGGCTTTTCAGTCTACAAATCTCTATCATTTACCATAGATTTACTGTAGTAACACTAACTGCACTATGGTATTGTGGCAGAAATGTTGGATATTCATATCGAATTTTATTCTATTATTAATGTAGATGTGTATTAAATGTATTAAAGGTGTAATGGCTTGTAATTCCAGTATTTTTTGTGATTAAGCTATAGTGATTGTGCAGTTATACTAAATGTATTTAGTATATTCATACAAATACTTACAAACTATATAGTTACATTTTTACCATGGTATTAAGGAGCCATATGTGTGGTACAGTGGCTATCATGATCTAAATGTATGCTACTATAGAAGACCAGTGGTTAATTTTAACAGAACTCAAACTAAATTTCGCCATATAAAAATAAGGTTACAATTTTTACAGATGATACTGTTTAACAAACATAAATTAATATGTGCATCCTTACTCAAGCTGCCAATACTGTCAACTGACAACTCGCTACTGTCAAAAAGACAAAAGTGTAATGTTATTAATACTGCAGCCTGCACTGCAAACTGTGCTGAGGATGCTCATCATCATAGTCAGGGAACACAAACCTGTTAATTGATTTGAAACAAAATCACTCATTAGAACATGCATAAACTAAGAAATTAATTTTTATAATTAGATATTTACTTTAAGGAAAAATGACTGGAAAAGTGTATAGTATTCGGTTTAACTGTCACTTAGGAGAACAAATCTGCCTTTAAGCTTGAAAGAAATAAAGATTGTGAAATTTATTGTGATAATTATCGATATCAACTGATACCTGTGTGAAACATTTTATTGTGATACATTTTTTGGCTATATCCCGCAGCCCTAGTTGGAATATAGTGCACGATACATATGGACCACTTTTGATGCTATTTTATGCATCGTTTTTACAGCTTGGAAACACCAGTCCCCAAAAGAGCATCAAAACTAATTTTCTCCTTTTGTGTTTTGTGAAAAGAAATTCATACAGCTTTAGAACAACATGAAGGTGAGAAAATGGTTTCAATTTTGGGTGAACTACTCTTCTAACACCTCCTCCGCTCATACAGTGCAGGCAAAATTCCTCATATTGAGCAGTGGGGTTCTGCAGACACTGACCCACAGTGCTTTCTTATGCCAGGAAGCTGGGGGCCTAGCAGAAACCAGGCTCTTTGGAGCATCTCATATGTGGTAGTCGATATGGAGACAAAAAACGACGGTCGACGGATGATTTGTGCTGGTGTGTTGAGCGGCGATAGATTGTGAAAAAGCTCAGGGGACAAAAGACTAGGTGGCAGATAAAGCCAAGCCGCCCCCAGGGGGTGATTTGTGCCTCATTTGGTGGGTTAAGTGAATAAAGATGCACTGGGCCATACACATCAGGCTCAAACTAGAAATGGTTGAAAAATAAACACTGGCCTCTACAGGGCGAAATAAAGATACATTGAAAACATAATAGCCTATGAAAAAATTTTTAAAGGCTGTAATTTGACATAAGATATTGAGCACTGTTTATTGAGCCTGTTGTGTTTGTTTTCATGGCAGGAATGGATTGTAATTCAAGTATAATCTGGATTACCTGGCTCATCTCTATCAGTGTTGTATAGATGGATGAAAGCCCCAAAAAACAAAAACTGTAGATGCTGGAAGCTTCACCCACATTTAGCAGATTTGCAACAGCACTGGCCTAAAATTGCTGTAATGCTAAACGGTGTCAACAGGAGGGTGGAGGAGGCAATACCAGCAGAATTGTGTAGGTGTATCCGTGAAGAAGACGATGGCACTGCAAGAGATGAGGGCTCCATCTCAGGGCATGATGGATAGCAGGGATATGAATGCTCTCATTGAGAAAATCAGATATGAAAGAGAAGTATCAGGGACGCAAAGTGGGCCTTGGCAGAAAGGCTACAGAGATATCCCATTACCAGCCACTCAGTGGGGTCAGCAACTCAAAGTGCACTAAATGGGAGTATAGGTTGCCGTTTCGCTCGCTGTAAAAGATCACTCCCCAAAAGCTAGACAATTCATACAACGCAAGCCATTCTGAGAAACAGCCTCGTTGCAGATTCATCTGTGCGCCGGACAGCTCTTTTCTCCGCTTTCTCCTTCCTAGGCTTCGACTTCCTTTCATATCGGTATAATAGCTCTCAGAAAGTTGAGTCACAGGAAGAAGGTTTTATGAATCACGGCTTTGTGAGGTTTCACAAATCTCTCCAATACCAACCTTTACGAGAGCAAACATCTCTCTTTGGCAGCTTTTTCCGTGACTGTGAACTTCCCTTTGGCTACTTGTGCTCCACTGTCCTTTTTTTAACCTGTGAGACACTCATCTAGCACAGAAATGGCTAATGACTTTAGCATCGACCTAAAATTAGCAAAGCAATTACTTTCATTCAGGGACTTTGGTAATGGCAGGGGAAATGCACTCTTCATGAAAAATGGTCACTTGATAACATTTCATGGCCACTTTGAGCCTTGTTAGAATCTGCAATCACATTGTGCAGCAGGACAATGAAAGCGAACGGGTTACGCACTATATCTGTCAAGCTAAACAAAATTCTCCTCTTGCCGAGTTAGAGATCAGCTTTCCCATAGAGAAAATAGCATATGCAAATGCTTTCTGATTTTCATGAGTGCGTGGCATTGTAGGGTGACGGCAATTTCAGCACTTAGAGCGAGAGGTATAATTAACTACTTAAGCAATACACTGTTCTAAGAAAACGCCAGAGAACTCTCAGCCCTGGAGGCTAAGAGACTCACCTGATGCTAGAGAGGCAGGAAACTTCTAAAACTAAGAACGGAAAGCAAGTAAACAAGAAGTAAATTACGTTCTCTCATCTTTGGCTCGCTGTATCATGAAGCACTTTGTTGCCGAAGGGCTTTGTGTTGTTCATGCTAGTAGGAATGGAAATAACTCAATAACTTTGTGTTTATCCAAACCACATTCATTTGTCCTGTATCCATGATATTAAAACAATATTTTTCCTCAAAGACAACAATACATACTTGGGTCAGATAAGATGGAGTCTGTCTTCGGGACAAACTGGTCACAACGAAGTCCACGGTAACCCTCTTTACACCTGCGAAAGAAGAAGAATGTTCAACATTTTAGTACGAAAATATCAGCTTTCAAAGGATTAGCTTAAAGGATGTTCTTATTTTATTAGCCATAAAGTTAGAACATCACACACATCATGGTTTCAATAAAATTATTAGGCAGCACACCTGTTTCCACATCGCTAATCATAGGAAATGTTTTTGGCACTAAATCAGCATATTAAAATGATTTCTGGAGGATCATTTGCCACTGAAAACTACAGAAATGACTGCTGAAAATTTAGCTTTGCCATCACAGGAATAAAGTAGATTTTAAAGGGCACCTATTATGCCCACATTTACAAGATGTAATATAAATCTCAGGTGTCCCCAGAATGCGCCTGTGAAGTTTCAGCTCAAAATATCCCATTATTATCATTTTGAAAATGCCTATTTTGAGTGAAAGCAAAAACATGCTGTTTTCGTGCATGTCTGTTTAAATGCAAATGAGCTGCTGCTGCATGTTCAAACAACATGTAAAAGTGAATTTTGCATAATAGGTGCCCTGTAAAAAATATATACAGTTGGAAACAGTTGTAAAAATATTTCAAAATAATACTGTTTTATCATATTTTTTGATGAAAATAAACGAAGCCTTGGTGAGCATAAGAGACTTTCAAAAATCTCTTACAGTCTAGGACTGGGTTTTGACACTAATTTCAAGCTTGCAATTTGATTCGATTCAATATAGATTATTTTGGATACATGTCAGATACAGTACATAAATTTTGTCTGTAAAATATACATAAGAGTCAGTTGGTATACACTACTATTATATTGAAGGTTAAAATCATAATACTACACTAAACTAAAAGTTAACTTTAACTTCCAGCTGTTGTTTTTTTTAAACATAATCATTTAAATGGTGGCTATCATATGTTAATAATATGTTATATGGTGCATATATTTAGCAAAATCTAGCTGACTAACAAGTATATGGTCACTTTTTTCTTTTTTCAAATGTGTTATGTGACATTGTTTACAAGCATACCTTTAGTTTATTTTGTGCTATGAAGTGGAGAAACTTTATTACTTATCAGTAAACATAACCAAAATGGTATTTATCCTATGCAAAAATTTAAATTGAGACTTGAGACTTGTTTAATATCAAAAGTAAAAAAGCACAAAGCTTATTCCGATTTATTGGATGGGAGGTGCGCTAAAATGTTTCTTCATTAACTAAAAACTGGCTAGATTTCTTAAATCCCTTCAAATTAATTATCAATATTGTTTCGTAAAAATGAGAATTAATTAAAATCAAGAAATCTATCTATATATCTTTTTTTACCCATGCCTATTACATATGTTCTATTATAAATACCTATTACACATATTTGAGTCTCCCTTTTATTTTTAATCACATTTTTTTTTTCAAAGCTCAAGTAAAGGCATAGTTCAGTTTACCCAAAACTTTAAAATAGTGTCATTATTTACTCTCACACAGTAGAAGATCCATTGTTTTGTCTACACATTTAAAGTCAATGACAGACTTTTCATTTACAGCCCCTGTAAATAGTTTTTTTGTGTGCCATACATTTTTACAAATCCAAATATTCCATACTCTCGACTAATATAACATCATAAAAACAGCACTGTCTAATTATACAGGAAGTAGAAAAATGTTTAAAATAGTTCTAGAAGGAGCATGTCACACTGCAGGGCACCGCTGTCACTGTTTGACATGTCATGCCAACCCATTTAGAATACAGATGTGGCATTTATAATACCGCATCCACGTTTCCATCCATCATTATGTCATTTTCACAGAGAGATTGACTCAGCATTAGAAATCAGAATATCCAGAAATGTTATAAATTAGCCTTGTGCAGAGCAAGATGAGCAAGTAAAAGAGGGGAGGGGTGATAGGGACAAGAAAGAAGAAGAAGAAAAATAGGGATAAAAGGGCGGGTCTGTCCAGAGCTCAGTGGTGCCTGCACTCGCACAGATAACACAGTCTTGACATTTATGTCACATCCCCACTGAGCTATGGGACCGTATGGAAAAGACGAAGGCATTTGACTAGACTCTTGCTGTGAGATCTATGTGAAACAGGGGACTTCTTCCAAAAGTAGCAGTGTGCTCTGCATCTGTGTGTAGAAGAACCAGCTGCCCTCCAGCTAAAGCATTTCAGACATCTTCTAATCTCTCTCTCCATCTCTCTCGCTCTTTGTTTGCATTTTTTATTTTATGTCTTAACCCAACATCTGTAGTCTTCCCGTGCGTGAATATACAACACATCTCCGATGCTGCAAATAGACTCATCTCCATTTACCAGCAGCATCGGCACATGTTTACCAGAAAATTGCCCAATTCTGAGATCTGCCTCTGTGATCACTTCTCTCCTGTGCAACGCTAACGTAATTTTGACGAGGCATACCATGATAATGACGCTTCACAAAAGGAAACAACAAGCATGCAGGCTGAGAAGCATCAAGTAAACCCTTAACAGAATGATCTTGATGTTGTTTCATCTGGCTTCGTCTGCAGTGTGTGTGGCTTGGAGAAGCATGTCTGAGATTTGCTGAAAGAAACAGGGAAGAGTGTGTAAAATGACTCCAAAGAGGGAAAACATGGTTAGACTGTAATTACAGTCACGGAAACAGGTGAGGAGCATGAAGTGTGGTCTCATCTCCTGCTCTCTTGCGCTCTGTTAGCTCACTGTCTAGTTAACACTGACTCACGCGTTGATGGTAGAATGACGGCTTTGACTGTCGGCAGCCTATTTGTTTGTTTCTCCCCTTTCTCCACTTTTTTGTTAGACGATACTGTAGAGCTTTTAGGCGTATACCGAGAAAACAAACCGACAAATGATTTCATGCATCATTCTTTACTTGGTATCGGTGGAAAGGAAAATCAATGTGCACGCATGTGTTTATGACATTCGAGGTGCCTACAGAGTAAACAACATTGTAAACTAGAATTTCTGCATCTGCTTCATGGCTTTTCATTATCATTCAAGGACATGTTGCTTGGCATCAATGATCGTGCCCCCGTTGGTTAAATTACAGCTAGAGAGAAAAAGAGAGAAAGGATATATCTCCCCCGAAGGAGGCCAAGGCAATGAGCAGAACTCGCATTTGACTACCACACAGCTTGTTAATTAAAGCTGAAGTGTGTAATTTTTTCAATGTTAAAATACTCTCGTCCCAGCCTAATAGCAGAGGCGACTAAAAGTAAGCCATTAGTGGGGCGATTTCCCTGAAAAATGTAAACACGGTGTCTCTGTGGCCCTATCAAAACACTGCTCTGTTTGTTTGAGAATTCCGACCTGCCTCGCACGGCAACAGCGGCTCAGCCAATGGCGTGAGTTCGGGGGCGGGGCACTCTGCTTTGACTAATAACAGACAGTTTTCTGAGGGAAACCTCTTTGAAAACAATAATTTTGCAGTAGCATTTGGTGATTCTAGTAGCGTGGAAAATACACTTTAGCTTTGAAGGTATGTCAATGTAAGTTGGAATAAACAGGTGAGCTTGTTTGTGCACGAAAGCGTGTCTCCGAGTGGGATGTGCGTGGTGGTATTTTTTTCCTTCCTGTCAAACAGCTCCCACATAACAGACTGAGCTTGTGGCTTGCATGTGGGAGCTACATATACTACCCACATTCACACACCCACATACTGTACAAAAACACATTTACACAAAGATATTGTCATCCCTTCTCAAGATCCGGTGACAACTTTTCTCCATAAATAAGGTGCAATCTGATCCTGACGTCTTCTAGTATTATTGATGGATAGGGAGGCTAAAATAAGGCAGGTATTGGAAACAATCTCTGTTCAATTGTTCCTTACCCAGCATCCCTGTCAAAAAAAAGTGCTGTTTAAGAAAAACCTGGCTTCTCTATTATCACACAGCCAATACATATTCATATGTATCTGTCTGGGTTTGCAGAAAGGAAGGGGGAAAGTGGGCATTGTAACAGAATGGTTTTATTTGTTGAATGACATTGACTGATGCCCACTTCACCATTCAGGTTGTTTGTTTGTGAGATAACCTTGCTTATCAAATTCAGCACACATACAAGGAGCAGTTACCTACTTCTTCAACAAGTGCTTCCTCAACTCAAGGTATGTTTATGTCCCAGGGGTTAATTAATAGATTACAAACTTTTGCTTTTGTTGCATAAAAAATGGTCTTTTAAACATTTTACCATACCTTCATTATTTGATTTGACTACTTTTCAAATGCCATTTATTAACTTTTATTGATTTATCCTTGTCCCAGATTTGTCTCAGACTTGCGATATTAAACTCTGAAACTATCCATCATACAAATATGAACTATTTCATATTAAATTATGATAATCTAAGCAAATAATGAAATAAACATAAACCACATCCATTATTGTGTGAAAACCAATTATTCTAATATAAGAAAAAATAAATACAAATTTCAGATATTCAGACTCTTCTACAGCCATGGCACCATTTCCACCACTCCTAACAATCATACCCTTAATAAAGTTTTGACAAAAACAGAAATATGAGAAATGTTTGTATTATAGTATTATATACATTATGCACAATAGAAATAGTATTATATATATATACAGTATCTCACAGTGAGTGAGTGCCCCCTTTTTTTTTAAATATTTTATTATATCTTTTCATGAGACAAGACTGAAGAAATGACACTTTGCTACAATGTAAAGTAGTGAGTGTACAGCTTGTATAAATTTCCTGTCCCCTCAAAATAACTGAACACACAACCATTAATGAATAAAAAAAAAAAACCCTGCCCACAAAAGTGAGTACACCCCTAAGTGAAAATGTCCAAATTGGGCCAAATTTGCCATTTTCTCTCCCCGGTGTCATGTGACTCGTTAGTGTTACAAGGTCTCAGGTGTGAATAGGGAGCAGGTGTGTTAAATTTGGTGGCAAAGAACTCTTTGAGGATCTGAAAAAATTGTTGCTCTACACAAAGATAGCGTAGGCTATAAGAAGATTGCCTAGACCCTGACACTGAGCTGCAGCATGGTGTCCAAACCATACAGCGGTTTAACAGGACAGGTTCCACTCAGAACAGGCCTCGTCATGGTTGACCAAAGAAGTTGAGTGCACATGCTCAGCATCATATGCAGAGGTTGTGTCTGGGAAATGGACATATGAGTGCTGCTAGCATTGCTGCAGACGTTGAAGCTGTGGGGGGTCAGCCTGTCAGTGCTCAGACCATACGCTGCACACTGCATCAAATTGGTCTGCATGGCTGTCATCCCAGAAGGAAGCCTCTTATAAAGATGATGCACAGGAAAGCCCGCAAACAGTTTGCTGAAGACAAGCAGACTAAGGACATGGATTACTGGAACCATGTCCTGTGGTCTGATGAGACCAAGGTAAACTTATTTGGTTCAGATGGTGTCAAACATGTGTGGAGGCAAGCAGGTGAGGAGTACAAAGACAAGTGTGTCTTGCCTACAGTCAAGCATGGTGGTGGGAGTGTCATGGTCTGGGGCTGCATGAGTGCTGCCGGCACTGGGGAGAGACAGTTCATTGAGGGAACCATTAATGCCAACATGCACTGTAACATACTGAAGCAGCTTTTTTTTTGAGGGGACAGCAGATTTACACTGTTGTAGAAGCTGTACACTCACGACTTTACATTGTAGCAAAGTGTCATTTCTTTAGTGTTATCGCATGAAAAGATATAATAAAATATTTACAAAAACATGAGGGGTGTACTCACTTCTGTGAGATACTGTATATGTGGGAGCAGTTATTTTTTACTTTATTCACTTTTTTGGGATCAAGCTATTTTATGTTTTTTTTTTTAAGTTTCGTTTGCTCATCAAGGCTGCATGCATTTTATGTAAAATATTATTGCAATTAACAGTGCAATTTTCCATTTTAATATACTTTAAAATATTATTTATTTCTGTGATCAAAGCTGGATTTTCAGCATCATTACTCCAGTCTTTAGTGTCACATGATCCTTTAGAAATCAGTGTCGGAAACAGTTGTGCTGCTTAAGTTTTTGAAACCTGTGATACCTTTTTCAGCATTCTTTGATGAATTAAAATTTTAAAATAAAGCATTTATTAAAAACAGAATGTTTTCTAATAATATATCTTTGCTATTACTTTTTATCAATGTAACTTTTATAAATAAAATATTAATTTCTTTAATAAGAGATAAAAGACATAGAGACTTCAAAAGCATTTAGTCTCACTGATCCCAAAGTATTATATTTATATTATATTTTATTTATATATATATATATATATATATATAAAACATAACAGTGGAAATTGAGGCAATTTTTCAAATAGGTCTTTATGTGTATTTCGGAGAGCTAGCCTTATCCAGACAAAGGAGCTATAAAAATGTTATTTCCACTGCCATTTCCATCACATTAAAGACATTCATGATTTCAGGGTGAAAAAGAACCACGGCAAATAACTAGAGTGTGAAAATACTCTTATATCCTATCATTCAACAGGAAAAAAAAGCCTGTAGTTGAATAAAACCCCACATATGAAATACTGCATGTATAGAAACAAGCAAGACGGTAAAGAATAAATACATCTTCTTTTAGGAGCCATACATTTACCCTGAGCTTTGTTGAACTAAGAGTTTTCTACTTTTCACATGCTTTTTAAACCACAAAAGCTTGACTCGAAAATAAACCTATTAAAATGGTAATCACGCATGAGTAGATAAGTCCCCCTAAGCTTTTACTTGCGGAAGCGCAAATACTCAACCGGGAGTTCTCCTGACGACGGCATTGTCATGGCAGAGCACTGGTTAGAGATAAGAGGAAGCACGGTGTTATGTCACAAAACAGTTTGTGTGGAGTTTGTACCCACCAGCGCGAGGATCAGCCACCGTCTGAAGGGCACATGGAAGAAACGAGAGAGACATTGATGGCCATCTTCACATGTGGCTTCACAGCTCTGACACACACACACAGGTGCTATTCCGTGGGGCTCTGATAAAAGGGTGATCACAGTTGGGTAAATAAAGCAGGGCTCTGTTCCCGTCGCTCACACAACACTGAACTGTTCCTGTCAAGACTAGCGATCACACAGGTGTCAATAGGAACTAAATGCCTTTTTGTCACTCATCACATTTTGCGGTTGTTTTTAGGTCAATGATGATGAATTGTTCAGGTAGGTGTCGGATGTGATCTGGCGTGAAAGTGCGCATATGTTCGCAGGGATCGTCTCGCTCACACGCCACATCGTGACACAAGCTGGCACACGTGCAAAGACACCCAAGCTGAACTGCCGGTGCCTGTCTCTTTACAATGAAAGCATGAATATCTCATTTTTCATCAGATATGGCGAGATAATCCAATGAAGCTGTGAGAGCGGCAGTCTGTCTCAGAGGTGTTTAAAAGCTTATCCTCCTTAATATCATTTACATGGCCCTTCTGCAGTCAGGGCAATAAGTGTAATTCCGTTAAATTGCGATATTGTCTTTCCCATCATTCCTCAGTCTCTCAGTCTTTATATATAGACTCCGGTTAATCCTTTCCTTTTTAATCAAGCCGCTTTGATGTATTCATCATGCCATTTTATTTAATTTGCTGTTCCCCTGCAGGGGAGGATAGAGGTGGACACTGAAGGAATCAACGTGCCGATAAGACGTTCATAGGTTCTGCATCTCTGTGGTAACGTTCACCATGGTAACTTGACGTGTTTGTAGGCTTAGTGCCCACTGAATTCGACGCAACCACAGAAATGCGTGCGATAGGCATTGTTGCCAACGAGATGGTAAATGTTGCTAAGAATCTCTGAAGCCTCAGAGTCCATTAACTCCCTGCAAAGGAAAATCGTTCACAGATTCAAAGTTTTAGGCGCATCCTTCTAAAAATCAATGCATTTGATTGACAACTCATTACAGGCTAGCTTGTTCCCGAAGACACTTTTTTTCCATGGGAACAGAGCTAATTTCTATTAATTCAATCTTGTTATTAATGCGAAGGTTGCTATCTTAGACCACTAATCAAGATTTCAGAAATTTTTGTGCCGGAGGCTGTACTGACCATATTAAGGTTCTAATTAAATGCTCGTCTTATCTTATTTTCTTTAAGACAAACGCATGCTTTATCTGCAGCTGGCTTATCTGTGTGACGGACGTCTCTTTACTTCAAACTGGAATAACAGAATTACATTTGCTCTGAGTCAATATTGTTTTTCACTCGGTACACAAAGACGAAACTGTATCTTCAAGCAGGCAACGCATCCCTAAGGAAGCTTTCAATGAAATTACAGGTTGTATAGAGTATATGCCAACATTATTCTAACCTCTTGCAGGCATCACAGAATGCTAACAAGGCCAGGAATTCACAGGTGGCTGCTAATTTATAGTGTCAGCCTGTTTCTAGTGTTGATGACACAAACAGAGTTGTTATTTAATCATATTTAACTTGTTAAAGCTGAAGGGCTCAAACATGCCGCAACCATCGTTTAATCTTCAAGTGTGTGGCATATGTTTACCATGTCAACAAGAACCATGGCATTTTAGGTCTCTGTGTCTCCCTGAAGTATCCTCAGAAAGTTTGCCTCCGTTTAGTGACAGCTCCCTCTTTCACAAGGCACAAGCAGGCGTCTTCACATCCCCGCGAGTGATATTCACAGAGGCAAAGCACTGCTGCCACGTCTGAACAAAAGTGACATGCTCTAACCTGGGGTGGCAGGGAGCAAAAGGTCCAGAGGACATGGTTCCAACTTAAACACCCCAGCGCTGCAGAATATGCAGAAAATATCCCGGGGCCGGGCGGAACGCATCCTGGTTCAGTCAGGAATATTAACAGCACAGAAACGCTTGTTTTCTTTCATGCTGCTGCTGCTTGGCTGATAATACCTGTACAGAGTAAGACAAGCAGATGTATGATCACTCAGGGGAAACCCGTCTATCTGAGCTGAGTTTCTTGTAGTTTTCCTAGAAATTTACTATAGGTATTCCCTCTTTGCTCGGATGGGAAGTATGTTAGCCAATTAGACAGGCCAAAGTGGCACTTTTAAGCATCTGGTGCATTAATTAGCGGCTCTTATGAAGGTCTGAAGACCAGACAAACATATCGAGGATAAAACTGATTATTCGGCTATTCATCACGGTGTATCATAATAAAAAACTTCAGATTTTGAAGTAGCAACGAGGCAAGGCTGTCGATCGCATCAGAAAGCATTTCTCAGGCAGCGTTAACAAACCTGGCGTTCAGAGGCGCTGTGCTTCCTCTTGCGTGACCGAACACAAGCGCTTCGGGCGCTGGATTTTGGCAGCCATCAGCTCTCGCCATCTTTGCCTGATCAAACAATCCCCACATTTTCCATCGCTGGCCCGGTGCTTCTGTGCTTCTATTCATCCGGCCAACTGCATATTTTTTTCGTGTGACCTCGCTGCCAAAAAAACGCATGCTCTCTGGCGTTTTAAAATTGTTTTGCGTAAATAAAGACAACGTTGGCTTTGTGAGCGACATTTGTGATTCTGACATTTGCTTGAGCAATGTTAATCCTGTCAGCGGCATTCAGGATGACTGAGCTAAAATAATTGAAGATGAGAGTGTGCTCAGAGGGACGGGATCTCACTAGCGTGTTCCACAAACACACACACGCTCGAATTAAACTCTAAGGCACACACTAATTTGTGAGTTGACGTTTACCAGATTTAGGACACTAGCTGGATCTGCTGGTGACGGATTAAGGTCCTCTCTCACAGAGAGGTGTGCCAGATTCTCCTGTCTCGCTCTCCAGCACCTCTCAGGACGGAAAGTAAAGGGCAGCCATCTTAAACCCATCTGAGCCACAGCTACAGCTAAGACTAAAGTGAAAGGCTTGTCACCAATCTCTACCGAGCTCCATGTGTCAAGGACAGCTTTTGGAAAGAGGAAAAGCAGGCTTAAGGAGCTCAGGAGTGGCTAAAATCCATAACCTGTCTATGTGCCAGCTATAATTCACTGTAAAATTTTTGCGATACAATGTGAGAGGTAATAGGCGTTTCACGGGTCATATATATTTGTGCCGAGCATATTGAGAGCATGAGACGTTCTGTACATCTCCGCCTTGGATTGCGTGTAAGAAAATTAAATCAGAATCCAATCAATAGCGAGTTTAACAAATAACTTTTTATTCTAGGAACACGCTGGTGAATAAATAAGAAAATATTGGTGTGTTTACAAGAACGTTTGGTACATATGCATCACTGTCAGCTGAGGACAAGAATAAATCTATAAGGTTGCAAGAAAGAGCACTTTGGGAGGTAGTTTTTCAAGCACAATTTTGCTATAATGAGCTTTCCATCCATAAATTTGCCTCAGTGACCCATTTTTCATTTGTAAATGTGCTGTGTGTTCTCACAATTGTCTAGAAGCCTTTTGTCTTCCTGCCAAAGAGCTGTTTATTTGTGTTTACATTTTGCTTCTCATCACATTGTTATCTTCACATTTTGGGATATGTTCTGCTTGAGGCTATATTCATGATGTTGGCTTACACCTCATAATTTGTCTGAGAATAATACGATTTGATGCCATATTATGTAAACATGCTTCTTCAGTTCTTTAAAGAAATTAATGGTAGGTGAGGTAAGGAGAATTGTCAAAACTATTGCTAAAGTGATGGAAAGAATGAATATTCTGTCTAGTTTATTCACCCTCATTTTGTTCCGAACCTGTACGACTAAACTTTCTTGTGTTGGAAAAAAGTTATATAATTTAACATTACATTCCTAAAAATGTTCCTTCTCAGTAAGCTGCTGTTTTGAGAGCTGCTGTCATTAGTTCACTACCAATGAGTCGTTGATTCACTTATTTGGTTTATGAGGAAAACATTCAAGGATTTTTCTCCTTATAGTAAACTTCAATGGTGGCCAACGGGTTGAAGGTGCAAATTGCAGTTTCAGTGCAGCTTCAAAGGACTTCTAGCCAAGAAATAAGGGTCTTATCTAACAAAACGATCTTTAATTTTCTAAAAAAAAAAGTATGTATATATTTTGTAACCACAAATGCTCATGCACTGCGACTTCATGTATTATGCGTGACGTAGGCGGAAGTACCGACCCAGTATTTACAAAGCAAACGTGCAAAGAAAGTCAAGCGTTCTTTGCAAGAAAGGTCAATTTTAAAGTTGGAGGAGAAAATGTACCTCTTTGAACCGAAGTAAACTGGCGAAGAACTAACCACGCATCGCAGAGCTAGTGCAAGACGAGCATTTGTGGTTAAAAAGTACATATATTTGTATTTTTTTAGAACATGACCGATCGTCACTAGATAAGACTCTTGTAGAGACCTTTGAAGCTGCAATAAAACTCCAATTTCGACCTTCCAACCCACTGATCCCCATTGAAGTCCACTATATCGAGAAAAATACTGGAATGTTTTCCTGTAAAAACCTTAATTTCTTTTTCGACTGAAGAAAGAAAGACATGAATCTTGGATTACAATGGGGTGAGTAAATTATACAATTTTCATTCATGAGTGAACTAATCTTTTAATAGATAAGCAAACTGTCATTGTAGAGCTTTGTAAATATCATAAAAAAAATCTCATACAGGTTTAGAATGTCATGAGGGTGAGTAAATAATGGGCAAATCTTCAGGGATGAACTATTCCTCTAAGGTAAAATGCAAATATCAAGATATGAAAGTTTTCACTTATATTTTACAAGTCTTTGGCCACCTTATCATTCCCTGACTGTGGCCACTTTTCTTGTTAGCATCTGGTTTGTGGGCTGGGCGACATGGCGTGTCATTGTCACCGTTCATTACCTCCGCATTTCCTGTGCCTGCTGTGACAGAGAGGTGACGCCCCTTCACAAAGAAAACTCATTCCGGCTCCACAGGGAGCACTTTGTCTTCTCCACACTGCTACTGCACCACAGAAAATAACAAATGAAGGAATAATAAGATTTGTTTGTGTGGTAGGTAAGCGTTGTCTGAAAGGCAGTGGAACCCTGACATCCTAATCCTTATTAAAAACCTCATTAAAGAGGTCCTCCAGAATTCTAGGTTTAGGTCTTGAACGCAGGTAATAGAATTAATCGCACGCACAAGGGCTTACCGTCAAGTACACATATTTAATTTAAAGACTTATTGCAAACGGAGAGTTTAATATCTGCTGCAGGGGCTTTAACATCCGTATTCGGACGCTCAGCAGGTCTGTCCCAAAAGAAGAATTTTTCTGCTCTCTGATTGGGGGAAAAAAAAGACTGATTAGAGCATCTGGCCACTGGCAATCAGAGAGACAGGCAACTTTACGTTTCATTAAAACATAATTAAACCATCCTTTTAAGTTCTAGTGAAAACATTATGTTAATTCGCCCCAAGTCCAATGGCCAGTGCTTTTAATTTAAAGCGTGGCATTCCTCTATTAAACCAAATCGAGTTTCAACAATGTATTGGGTCAGTGCTCCTTAAATGAGCTTCTCTGAAGTAGCTCTCAATAACTTTCTCTCCTCATTTAACTTGTATTTCCCAGACAATGTGCAGTGGTACCCCACTCCATGTTATCATGTCAACTATTATTAGTATTAGTAGTATTACAATTGCAAATAAAAACAGTAATAAGTATGTCATTCAAATCAGTCATTTTAAGCATAAGAAAGCTTATTTTAAAACTTATTTTTCTTCCATAATAAAAAGTTCCTGATAATTTACTCACCTCCATGTCATCCAAGATGTTCATCTCTTTCTTTCTTCAGTCGAAAAGAAATTTAAGGTTTTTAAAGAAAACATTCTAGGATTTTTCTCCATATACAGTCATGGCCAAAAGTTTTGGCAGTGACATACATTTTGTGTTTTGAAAGGTTTGCTGCTTAAGCTGTTGTGGTGTTCATTCACATTGTTTCTAGATTATTGTGTAGAGTGATCAGATGCATTTTATATAATTGCTAAAAGCTTCATTGGCCAAAAAAATTAACTTCACAAAAAAACTAATTTCACTGTTTTTTGATCGTGACAAAATGATCTGCTAACACCAACTGACTAATATCAGCAGCACATGTGAAAGTGTGAATGAGCACTATAGTCAGGTGAAATCACTATCATGGCAATTACATTATAACAGCAGACTGATTGCTATAAAAGAATGGAATCACTGGCTACGTTTACATGCACCAATTTTCGTCAATCCGAATGAATTGAATCCGATTGCAGATCTGTTTACATGTACTCTTAACATTGTAATTGATTCAAATATCAGTTTATATGTGTTTTATATACATTCCGATTAAAACTTTTGCGCACATGCTCTGCCTGTGATGTTATATCAATCACACTTGTGGAGACAACCATTGACGTGACAGAGCTCATCATTATTTTTGCCATGTTGGCATACACATTCATAAATCAGCATGTTTTTTTGTGATCTAAAGAAGACGTGAACGTGAACTTGCACACTGCGTAATGCATGTCAACATTGCACTGCACATGTGCCCCAGAGACTTCTGAATACGATTGAGAAAGTAGTCAGATTCAAGTGTTTACATGGTCATTTTTTACTGTTGGATCGGATTAGAAAAGGAATAAACCACCCCATTCAATCCAATCGAAATTTCATTCCGATCGAGCTCAATCGGATCGTTTAAGGTGTTTACATGAACGTTTTTCAATCCGATTGAGCCGTCAATCCGATTACAAATGGATTATTTAGGTGCATGTAAACGTAGCCACTGTGTTCTTGTTAGCAATGGTTACCTCCAAAGAAACACGAGCAGTCATCATCACTTTGCATCAAAATGGCCTCACATGCAAGGAAATTGCTACAAAGAATATTGCACCTGAAAGAACCATTTACCGGATCATCAAAAACTTTAAGGAAAGAGGTTCAACTGCAGTGAAGAAGTCTTCAGGATGTCCCAGAGTGTCCAGCAAGCACCAGGACCGTCTCCTCCTGAGGAGTCAGTTACGGAATCATGCCACAACCAGTGCAGAGCTTGCTCAAGAATGGCAACAGGTGGGTTTGAGAGCATCTGCACGCACAGTGAGGCCAAGACTTTTGGACAATGGACTGGTGTCAAGAAGGGCAGCAAGGAAGCCACTTCTCTCCAAGAAAAACATCAAGGACAGACTAAAATTCTGGAGGAAGTACAAGGCTTGGACAGCAGAAGACTGGCGCAAAGTTATTTTCTCTGATGAAGCTCTTTTCCGACTGTTTGGGACATCTGGAAAATCGATTGTCCGGAGAAGAAAAGGTGAATGCTACCATGAGTCCTGTGTCGTGCCAACAGTGAAACATCCTGAGACCATCCATGTGTGGGGTTGCTTTTCAACCAAGGGAGTGAACTGTCTCATAATTCTGCCAAAAAACACTGCCATGAATAAAGAATGGTATCAAAACGTCCTGCAAGAGCAACTTCTTCCGACGATCCATGAGCAATTTTGATCTGGTGCATTTTTCAGCATGATGGAGTACCATGTCACAAAGCAAGAGTGTTAAAGAAGTGGCTAGAAGTTCATGACATTGACATTTTGGATCCTTGGCCAGGCAACTCCCCGGATCTCAACCCCATTGAGACCCTGTAGTGAGTCCTCAAAAGGCGAGTGGACAAGCAGAAGCCCACAAATTGTGGTCAACTTCGAGAACTAATATGGCAAGAATGGATTGCCATTGGTCAGGATTTGACCCAAAATCTAATATCCAGCATGCCAGAGCGAATTACAAAGGTTATGAAGAACAAGGCTCAACACTGTAAATACTGACTCATTGTAATTTTTTTCCCAATAAAATCCTTTGAAACTTATAATATGCTTATCATTGTTTTTCAGTATACCATAGAAACATGTGGAAATTAATCTACAAATGCTGAAGCTGTAAACTTTGCAAAACACAAAATTTATGTCACTGCCAAAACTGGCCATGACTGTAGTAGACTTCAATGGGGATCAACGGGTTGAAGGTCCAACTGCAGTTTCTGTGTCGTTACAAAGGGCTCTACACAGAAAAATTAAAGGGAGTTTGACTTTCTTTGCACATTTGCTTTGTAAACAGGTTAAGCTAGTGCAAAACGAGCATATTAAAAATATATATATAATTTTTTCATTTATTATTATTATTATTTTTTTTTTAGAAAATGACCGATCGTTTCTCTAGAGAAGACCCTTATTCCTTGGCTGGGATCATGAAGAGCCCTTTAAAGCTGCACTGAAACTGCAATTTGGACCTTCAACCTATTGGCCACCATTGAAGTCCACTATATGGAGAAAAAATCCTGGAATGTCTTCCTCAAAAAACAAAGACATACATGAACATCTTAGGTGACATACAGTAGGCTTGAGTAAACTATCAGGATTTTTTTTCTGGTAGTTATCTAATCCTTTAACACTTTTCTCTTTCTATTTCCAGTAAAGAGAGTTTAAGCAAATTTAACCAGAACACCTATGACGTGTGAGACACACCAAAGTATTAGACTCATATGTCACGGGTGTAGGAAATGTTCCTCTCCCACCATCTCCAAATTGCAGGCTTTACAGGCTGGGGGCAATGCTGTTCCACCTAATAACTTTGTTTGATCCCATACTACTCAAGTATGCATTACCAATCAGGTCTCTCCTTTCAGGCCTTGCTTATAAACCTGATAAGTGCACACGCTGGAATCCTAATCACTGACGCCCTTCTGAAAATGAGAAGCAGTCTGTGAAAATCAAATCTGATTGCACTCAGCAAACAAATACATATCATGAGTACGGAACATAATCAAGATTAACCAGAATACGTGACCCGCTTCTGTGGGCATGTTTGCGCGTGTGATTTAAGCATTAACTCGCTGCGCCGCCAGAATATCAAGTGATAGATAGGTGACCTCTTTCTAGCAGTAACCAATTTCCACATGAAGTGGGGGAGATAATCTGATCACAACAAGGTGTAAAGATAAAGGAAATCCCCATTGCCCTCTTTTCTGTTTCAGAGGGTGTTTTTTTCCTGTTCAACTCCCAGAAAGCACAGCTGCTTTTTTTTGCCTCGAAAGAAGAGTGAGAAATGTCTGTCAGCCAAATGTCTCCCACTTATTTTGCTTATTACCACATAAAAATTAGTTTAAAAAATTAAATAGGTAATTACTGAATGCATATAATAATACTGGCAGTAGGATCATATTCCAGCAAGCATTACAATTAAGTCCTAACTGTTTGTCTCTGTTAAAACAATGTTCCCGGTTTAGTACAAGTCAAGTTCAATCGACAGCACTTGATAAGTGAATTTCAACTTGTCCTTCCTTTCTTTAAAAAGAAAGAGCAAAAATCTGGGCTGCAGAGAAGCACTTACAAATAGTGGTGAATGGGGACAATTCGTAAACTTTAATTAGTAAAATCACAAGACATTAACAATGCTTAAATGTGGTTTTAGTGTGAAAAAAAAATCTCTTAATAACCTTTTATGTGAATATATATCCAATTTTATAATGTTGTTGCCATGACAACATAATGTAAAATGACCAGAACACCTTTAAAGATCAAATAATGTACAGGTTTAAAAGAAGAATTAATGTACCGTAAGAGCTTTCATAAGTTCTGCCTTTAAATACTGCACTTTCACTTGTAAGTGCCTCACCTTATGCCACAAAAGCTGCCAATTGAGCTTAACTTGTTTTGAAGCAAGAATATTCCTTGAAGGCCTCTTTCTGAATTCCCTTGAACACATAAACACTGCTTCCTTTGCTTCGTTTATCTCTGTTTTTGTTAATTCTCTTCCTCTTCTCCATTTTAATAACCTTTCTCCCCTAGACTTTCTGTGATTGCCAAGTTGCTGACATCGCGAGGCTTTTCCCCAAAGTCCCTGGCGCAGATTCTTGGTAAACAGGGGTAAACAAACACAAGAAAACCATTAGCCGGTGCCCACAAACTAGAGTTTGCAAAAGACTCTCTTTGGAATGAGTGCTGGTTAGGTTCTGTTTGCTTGTGTTGCTTAACTCGCACACACAGGTACACACAAACACAGAGAGAAGCGACACAGAGGCTGCTCATTAACGGAAAAGAGGCGACGGTGACTCAGACATGCTCTCACGGATGTGCCCTCACCCAATTCCTTCAAGACGTTTCCAGATCCTTTCAGGCATTCATTTAAAGCAGGGGAAAGGTCACGTTCCGGTATCGCCACAGAGGATCTTTGACTGATTGATTAAAAACAGACGGATACATGGCAAGCTGCATCGGATCAGTCCGAGATGCTTGTGTTGTTGATATTTCTGCTGAAAAGCAGGAGAAGGTGGCATGTAAAAAAAACAAAGCATAGAAAAAGGAATAATTCGGCGTGACTTTCTCTGCAGATTAATTCTACAGCGAGCCTCTGCTCAAAGTCCCGGTCTAATGAGGTGTTCTGACCTCAGCTAGGTTTAATGGAATAATAAATGTATCAATGCTTTGAAACCTGCAAGGTCTCTTACCAAAAAACACACACACACACACACACACACACACACACACATAATCGAACGGGATAGAGACTCCTTTGCTCATATGCATTGTTTAGCACCACTGTATCATTGCCAATCCGTGAATGCGGTGAATGAGCATCTTTTGATGGACAACCACAGAATACAAATTCATGCCCCAGGCCTCCATATTCTGCATCTATACAAACACATAAATCTTTGTTCATGACAGGAAGAATACCCAATTTTTCAGGGTTTCCAGGTTGTGACAATAGTTATTTCAGTCATATGACAGGGACTTATAAAAGAAACACACTTCTGTGAATCATCCAATTGATTTCTCAACAACAAAGAAATTATTTATTATATGACCTCCAGCTATAGATCAATATTTTTTCCAATTAAAAGGTATTGGACATAAAGGAATAGATTTAATCACAATATTCATGTTTTTGTTATTATTATTATTTAGTGTAGTCAATCAATTCAATAGCTATATCACAAAAATGTATTTATTTGAATTTAGTAAATTATAATATAACATTATACTGTTATTAAAATGTATGACTCATATATAAATATTAAAAGAGATAAGAAAATACTAAAAAACTGTCAGTCTATGCATTAATAGTGAGGATTTTTCAGTTAATCATTCAGCAGGCTACATCATTGCAAAAGTAGATGGCGACTCTCTACACGTGTGAGTTATTGAATCATGATTGCTCTGAGATGCACAACAGTTCTATCATGTCAACTCTCAGAAGATTTTAGCATGGTAATAGATATGACAATGTTAATGTATTTGGTCTTGGTGGAATAGATCTGCTACACTGCTGAACTGCTACTGCTGTTGGTTATTGCTGTTGTTGCACGGTGCTTTGAGTATTTAAGAAATACTGCTGCTGCACAAATAGCATATATAACTAGACATGTACATTTCCTGAAGAAAATGTGAGTGGTGCTTGCAGTGGCAAAAAACCCTTTATCTGCTCATATTTTAACAATTGTAGCATGTTAGCATGAAGTTAGCATGAAATTAGCATGACTAGCATGATGCTAGCAACATGTTAACACGATTAGCATGTCATTAGCATGAAGTTAGCAACATGTTAACATGATTAGCATGTCGTTAGCATGAAGCTAGCATGACTAGCATGATGTTAGCATGATGCTAACATGTTTTTAACAAGATGCTAACATGACTAGCATGATGCTAGCAACATGCCAACGTGATTAGCATGTCGTTAGCATGAAGTTTGCATGACTAGCATGATGCTAGCAACATGCTAACATGATTAGCATGTCACTAGCATGAAGTTAGCATGACTAGCATGATGTTAGCATGATGCTAGCATGTTTTTAAACAAATGCTAACATGACTAGTATGATGCTAGCAACATGCTAACACGATTAGCATGTCGTTAGCATGAAGTTAGCATGACTAGCATGATGCTAGTAACATGATAACATGATTAGCATGTCATTAGCATGAAGTTAGCATGACTAGCATGGGGCTAGCAACATGTTAACACGATTAACATGTTGTTAACATGAAGTTACTGCATATTTGAACACTTAGCTAATCACTATTAGCATGTAGCTAATCACTGCTAGCATGTGTAGCATGTCGGTAGTCCTATTTGTTAGCATGAGTCCAAAGAAGCAACTCCCATGTCTCTACGACATTCTGATACAGAGATATAGGTCTTGTGGAATGGTTGCTAGGGTACTCTGTTTGGTTGCTAGGGAGTGGCCAATGATGATACTCCAAAGGCTGCTTGTCAGTATGAATGATATAAACCAACACCCATGTCTCTATGACATTCAGATCTGAAGATATGCTTGTGTGGGTTTGGGTTGCTAGGGTGGTCAATAATGGTTGCTAGGGTGTGGCTAGGAATGGTAATGGTGATCAGTGATTGGCTGCCTGCTGCCCTGATTCAAACAAACCAACCCCCATGTCTGCATGACATTCTGATCCAAAGATATTGATCTGGGCCATTTTATAATGGGGTCTATGGGATCTGTTGCTAGGGCATCCTAAATGGTTGCTAGGGCGTGGCTTGACCGCCTCATAGTGATCCTGAGAGTCTGATTGGTTGTGTGAGTAAAATGCACCCACCCCCAAGTCTCTATGTCATTGTGATGCAGAGTTATGTCCAATGCAAAATCCCTATGTAAATTGCAATAGTAGGAAAAAAAAAAACTATTTCATGGGGCTTCCCTCACCATAGTATCTCCCATAGGCCGATTTTGGAAATTTTGGGGGGCTCTAGCGCCCTAGGGGTACAACTTACACCCCATTGCGAGGTATGTTCTCGCACAGCTGGTCAGCCTCTTCGAATGTAGTGATTTACGTGTTTCTACGAAATTGGAGGACGGCGCTATGCGCCGTCAAAGTCGGCGCAATGGAATAGATATACTGTTACCTAGGATTTTTTGGGCCAATGTAAGTCAATGGGAAAATTTGGGGGGGGGGCTCTAGCACCCCCGGGGTACAACTTATACCCCATTGCGAGGTATGTTCTTGCACAGCTAGTCAGCGTCTCCAAATGTGGTTAATTACGTGGTTCTACGAAATTCGTGGACGGCGCTAAACGCCGTCAAAGTTGGCCGCAATGCGTTGTCTATGGGATTTTTTCGGCCGAATTTTGGCCCGGGTTCTAACATCGTACGCCCGATCGCTTATAAAAGTCATAGCACACCATTCCCGTATAGGCCGCACGATTTGACGCCAGTTTCGTGGGTCTGTGACAAAAACTGCGGGACTAGTTACGCGCCGAAATGTTGCACGGATCAGCACGCAGCATAGTATAAGTGATGCTTTGCCTTCGGCAAGCACCACTAATAACCAATAGCAGATGTATACAGGTGGAGCTGGGGAGGTGGAGGGTTTTAGAGGAACTCTGAAAGTGCACTGAGTAGGGTTGGGTATCGTTTTGGGTTTTTTCGATACCGGTGCCAAATCAATACTTTTAAAACGGTACAGGTGCTAAAACGGTGCCTGAACCGATACTTTTAAAAAAAGCCACAAAATGGTGGGTGACACAAGAATATCTTGAATATCACATGATTTTCTGAGACTGTAGTGGGTGCACATTGGGTTCAGGGGTATGCTCCATATTTCAATTAATTTCATTTAAATGCAAAAATATGGTGCATTTTGAGAGCAGAATCAAGTGACTAGATCAAATTATAAACCATTTGCTCTTGTAAACAATTTTGTGCTCTAGTAGTAGTTTATTTATTGGTTGCATAGATGTGAATGCACAATTTTCACTATATACATTTTTATACAAGCTACAAATATGATATTCTGTAAAGCACAGGGAGTGATTTTCTCCTGTCTTTTGTTGTTTGATTATCATTAACTGACATTTAATTCAAGAGACAAAATAAGACACAAGTTCACAAGAACAAGCAGAGGTCGAGATTATTCAATATTCAAAGTGCAAATAGAGACCGGATACAGAGCTATAGACAACTACACAACCTATTATAGCCTACATACGCATACAACAGCCAAGATATGCTATGTAGTCTAATTTGCGCGCATTGGGGAGTCACTTTCTAAACGCAGAGTATTAAAATTGCTTTTGAATGCGCGTGCGCATTTTACTTTAACGATCGCACAAAACTCTCGGCGGTGCTGAGCCACACGTGCATTCTACAATACAAGACATTAATTTAACAAATGAACTTGGGCACAAACGGGATTTTGAAAAGTGGGGGGATGTCCCCCTGTCCCCAGTGGAAATTACACCCCTGAATGTAGTTAGCTAAGCTAACAGCAGACCACCTGCTGCAATCAGAGCAAGTATAACTATAGTCACTGTATTCACGCGCCTCTCAGATATTCTAATTTCCCAACGATTTGTGCTTTTAATTCGAAATGTGAAAATGGACAGCAACTACATCATCAAAGCTTTCTGACGTTCACGTGAGTTTTCTCATTCAGGAAATAATTTTTCCGGTAATTCTGACACCATGAATGCAGTATTTAAATTTAACTAGTGATCATGTATGTTGATGAATCAATGCTTCTTACATCCATGTCATAACACCAGAAGACACATATTTAAATCGACAGTTCAGTCATTTAAGTGGCACCGAAATGAGGCACCGAAATTTGCGCTCTGATTCGGTCCGGTACATACCGGTCATATAGGTACTGGTGCCGTATTGGCACTGGGTTTCGGTACCCAGCCCTAGCACTGAGAAATGTTCTAGTGAATGCTAACCAGCCATTTACATGTAAAGCAGCGAGTTCATTCCCTGTGTATGCAACATGAACTAATCAGCTTGTGCCAAGTAGTTTAAGTAGTTTACAGAGACCTGACCTTAACCACTTGTTTTTCTTTCGTTGTGGCATTGTTTCAACAGCATTATGCAATGTCACAACTTTTTTCCATCAAGAGTTGCATTCATTTTGGTCAAGATCTTGTATCGATAATGTCTTGATCGATTGTCGATAAGAATTAAAACACCCTCTAAAGTTGACTCGCACATCTTAAAGACTTTCAATAGGGTGAAGGTCAGGACATTGTGGTGGCCAGTCCATACATAACAATGATTCCTCGTCTGTGCCTATATCCTTGTGGTTAGCACACTTACATATAGCACAACTGCGCTTCCAGCCAACCTGAATTCGAATCTCGACTCAGGGTCCTTTGCCGATACCACTCCCCATGTCCCAGAGCTTTCAATCTCCACTCTCCTGTCATCCAAAAAAAATTGCAAAAAGGCCAAAACGAAAAAGAAAATGATTTCTCATGCTTACTGAATCATTATTTTACAATTTGGATCTGATGAATTTTGACATCATCCCAGAATATGTACATGGGTACGTCTTCCAACATAGTTGTTTAAGAAATGAAAAGCACAGTGCATCAGTTAGAGTTAAACGAATTGTTGCAAAACATATACCAAAAACATGTTATTTAATGCAATAATCCAATTCTAGACTTTCTTCTAGTTGTTCTAGGTGTATTCTAGGTGTATTATTGCCTGTGTTAACTCAATGCAATGTTATATTTTTGTAATGAAAAATTGTTATTTTCTCTTTAGTAGTTTTCCCTTGCACTGAATGTCTGCTAAATGAACTCAGGAAAATGTGATGACAGCAAACTGATGTTTTCACTGAGGAGCGAAACTCTGAAACTTTCAGTATTTTACTCTATTGCAAAAGATCAAAAAATTATTTTTTTCGTATAATATAACCATTTCAACATTTGAAAGGCAAACCTCCTAGTAACTTATTGATAGATACAGCACTGCTGTTTCAGAGTTTTACATTAACGGTTCAATAACACCAGTCCAAACTGCCTTGGGCTAGTCCTCAAAAGAAAATTACCTTCACAGCTCCTAAGTCACGCATCTCCCTCACGTCCATCCAATACTTCATATTTTCTACAGACTGACTCATTCTCCAAAGTCTCTTGAGCCACAAATTCACTGCAGATCCTTCTTTGATTTCGTTAACGTCTGTCACTAGACCTCCTTTCAACTTCGGCGGTACTCTCTGCTCTCATTGCTGTTTGTATTTCGAGGATCCAAGAGTTGAATTGACGCATCCTTCTACCTGGTTACCTAGATGATATGCTGCTGAACTGTGATACAGGATATAAAGTATTGACAAAATGTCTCCAGTTACTCAATCTCCAGCCTCTGCTGGCCTTCCAGCTTCCTGTTCACCCTGAAACATCCCAAAAGACAGAGGCAAGCCGGGGCAACAAGAAGCTAATTACACAGGCTGTTTAAAGTTTAAGGTCGTTAGCCAAAAAGATTGACAGGGCTGCGGAGCAGATCCGAGAAGGATGTATGGATGCCAGCCATACTTGATATTAAAGCTCGTACAGCGCTCATCCACTCTTGTAATTACAACAATTAACTGTTGTGATTACCAACAGCTTTATTTGGCACTATGGAGTGGAAATAAGAAGGCTTAATGTGGGAGGATGATTATTGATAACTCCTCATGGGTGAGGCACGGTCAAGGCAGCGAACGATAGGAATAATCCCCCCGATTATCTTGTAGCGGAGATTAGCTTTAAGAAAATTAGCTGTGTTGGCTTTGCTAATGATCAGATTATTAGCCACAAACTATGGACTTTCAGCACAGTCGTAGAGACCTGCAGATCGGGCCCATGAAAGTGGATTAAGCCCTGTTTAGGCACTGGGGCTATTATTTATGAGCAAACTTGGCTTAATGGAACGCAAGCAAATCAAGCTAAAAGCTATGGCTAATTCTGTCAGCTCAAAATATCATTCTGCCCACAAGCATGTACAGTGAGAGTGAAGTTAAATAGGCCAGCATTACCATGGATACCCAGTGCTGTCAGAGCAAAACAAACAAACAAATCAAGATGGAAATCCTCCTCGGTATCTGCAGAAATTATGCGTATTCACTTATTATAATAAAAACGATGCTAAATTACCAAAACAAGCCAAAGCCGCAAGACATATCGCTCCCCAAACAAAAACAAGGCCTCGCAGGCTCGCTTTTTCGCGACAAGATCCGGTAACAGCTTCCTGTGCCTATAACGGCTAATTATACGGCAAACAACACCATCGTGTAATCTTTCGCAAAGCGGGGCCTGGTTTGTAATAGCTTTGTCACATTTGCTAAAAGACCAGACACCCACAACTTCCCTCTGATAGTAATTTCCTGTTTATACACTAACACGGCTTCTGGAGCTGTACCTATTCAGCTTGAGTTATTGATTAATGGGCATGTTGCCTCGCAGGCTCAGTCTCATTAAAAAAGACTGGCTTTCAGTAATTCGGGCCTTGGGCACAGATGGAAGGAGCCTGCACGAGCGGAGCTGAGTCAGGAATGCCAATCATGGCCGTCTCTCCGTCTCCCTCTCCTGACCCTCTGATTCAGTGCAAGACGAGCAAACTAAATTATTTACAGCTGCAGCATTTCCAGATCAGACTGAGATATTGTTGGAAAACACATCAATGTTTAAAAACGTGCCACTGAACGTCCTTGTGTTTGGAACATCAGTTAGGTCTAATTTTCAGGGAGAGCTGTTGTCATCGCCGAGTAAGACAGCACAGTGCACCGTATGAATTTTGCAGGACACATCCCAACGCTCATCCATTGTTCCTTTGGAGAGCGGTTTAACATCTTCAACTTCACTCAAAGAGAGAGAGAGAGGAATTGTTCGGCATGTCATCTTTTGAAAAGATGCATCCTGATCCTCTGTTCAAGCTCCATCTGCCAATTTTGTTTTTTCTTTTTTGGTCATGCTGTTTTGTGTAGCATCCTCTGTGTATCTCCTGTAGACAGACATACATAAGCAAACTGACAGTTTTCCCATGACTCAAGCCGCTACCAGTGGGGTGCTGGATGGCCAGCCAGATTTGCTTAATGAGATAGCCTAGAATGACTTGTGTGTGATACTGCAAATCCTCTGCAGAGAAAAGCATGGCAATCCTAAGAACGTTATTGATTTAAGGACTCACTGGAAAGTTCCATTCATCTCTCTGCGCCATGCAACCTGATCCCTAGCCATCAAACCTTTCTGGCTCCGTGGACTTGTAAAAAAGAGAAGGTAATATCCCTTTTCTTTATAGCCCAATGTAAATTCATGTTGCAGGTCCATTTGATGTTTTCATGGTTTTCAATTGAATGTCTTATAGAACCATTAGTCAACAAATCTCTTGTAAACACTGCAGGTGTTATGATGCATTAACATTACTTACCCTCACAGGGTTCTACGGTGAGACCATTTCAGTCGCATTTGTGGCTGAAAATTACTGCATGTGACTGAAAAAATATTTAGGAGCACTAGTATGACTGACCCCATCAGGCCCGGTTCTACAGGGGTGCTAATGGGTTCACCCTCAGCTAAAACTAATAACAGCATATCGGCGATTTTGCAAACACGCTAGTGCGGGTTTTTGTGTGTGTGTGTGTGCCCTGAACAGCGTCAAAGGTTTCTATTTACAGCATATTAGTGCAGAGTGAAGCAATATAGGTTTGTTTTGTTTTTGTTCAATGCTCACATGCTTCACATGCAAAATTCTCTCATTATTACAAAGTGTAGACACAATGTAAATAAGAGATTCATAGTGCAGTTGAGAAATTCATTCATTATAATGGATGTTTGTGATAACGCAAAGAAATGAGGTAAGTGACAGTTATTTAATGATTATAGAGGGTGTTTGCAAATGTGATAATGATTTTATATAACAGTTCAAAAAAGCAAGTTAATATTTAGTGACATTTTTGAAACACTGTTTTTTGATTTGAATGAAAATGGTTCCAAACAAGTCAAGCTGGGCCACTGCACATCTCCTAGCAAACACAGTGGTGTTTAGTTTATGATTTGTGTTTCTGAATGACTCTAGTTTAGTCAAGCACAAAAAAGGATATTTTGGAAAATATATATATTTTTGTCCATGTAGTGAATTTTAATATTCTAAATCTAAAAAGAAAGTGATACAGGTTTGGGATGGGGGAGTAAAATCATGACAGAATTTTAATTTTTAGGTAGCCAATCCATCCAAGTAATTTTATCCATGTACATTTTTCTGGCACAAGCACCTTTTCAGCACTTTTTTTTAAAATACATTATTTGTACAATAGCAATAGCTATAGTCTCAAGTAGCCAAAATGGGTCAAAATTATAGATTTTTTTTTTTATGCCAAAAATCTTTAGGATATTAAGTAAAGATCATGTTCAATAAAAATATTTTGTAATTTTCCTACTGTAAATATATACATTTCATTTTGATTAGTAATATGCATTGCTAAGAACTTAATTTGGACAACTTTAAAGGCAATCTTCTCAATATTTAGATTTTCTTGCACCCTCAGATTCCAGATTTAGTTGTATCTTGGCCAAATATTGTCATACCCTAATAGAAATTGTCATACATCAATAGAAAGTTAATTCATTCAGCTGTATATTTATATCAGCGTATATTTATTTCTGTCTTTGTATTCTCTGTTTTTGTTTTCCATATTATATTGTATGGTACTGTAGTAAGGGCTCGCTAAATTTCAAAATCCGTGATAGTCCTTCAGGGAATTACTCTTCAGATTTTTGTAGCCCAAGGTGAATTTAAGCACAATTATAATTATTCTTTTATTTTATTTATTTATTCATTTTTTGATGTAGTATATATATATATAAACTATATATATATATATATATATATTAAACCATAAAGTGGCATGATTTACAGTTCAGGTACAGGTTTTCCCAAAACAAAAAAGTCTTATTAAAACATCCTATTTTAGTCTTTAAACCATTTTTAAGAAAATACAGTCAAACTATAAAATATTGTATTAATAAAAAAACATAAATATATGTCTCATTGTCTTAATTACTTACATTTTTACTAAAAAGCTAAACTGCTTTAGCTTCTTGTCGATCCACCAGTTAACATTTACAACTGTTTGCTGTGTAATGCTGTGTAATGAGGATCATAAATCTCATAAATGCTACTTTATCAGGCATTATAGGTAATAGAAAAGATTCAAGACTTTAAGGACTCATGGAAACCGTGTATTTTAAGATACAGTGATAAACTTTCAAGCAATTTTGTGAGCCGTGGTATTGTGTTTATTTCTATTTTTCTATTTTTATCATATATGTTTATTGCTTTAATGCTTGAATTTCCCAGAGGGGATTAATAAAGTATCATCTCACCCCATCCAATCTGATTCTAGCCTATCCTACGATAACCTTCAAATTCACAGTTCATTTGAAGTTCATTTCAATTCTGACTGAAAGTGGTGACCTTTTAAATTGCTGAATTTGAAGAATGTCCAATGAATTTGAACGGAGAATGAAATGAGGTATGAACAGAGAATGCATGAAAGATCAAATAATATTTTAAATAAAATTAACTGAATTCCTAAGAAATTCATGTAACTCAAAGAACAAATCTAAGAATGAACACACAAATCAAAGAACAAAAGAATAAATCACAAATTCCAATTCAACGTCTTGTCTTTCACCTGTATTTTTCAGTTCACTCAATGCCTCAGTGATAAAGCCAACTTGAGGGAGGTATAAAAAGCTTCCCTCTGATGCCTTATCTGCTGATTTCACTGGTTTCATACGCTATTTGAGCTCATATGTAGTAATACTCTGCGTTTCATTTTTTGAACTGTATTATTTTCTCATCTGAGAAAACGTCCTTGATTCATTTCTAACTAAAAGGCCAAATAATTAACCCGGCCCACGCTCAGATCTATGACAGCTGTCCAGTTAGGCTGTGACTTGTGGCAATCGTAATGAAGTGTCAATCAGAATAAGGTACCGTGAGCAATGGAGCGGTTTTACTTACGAACATTGCGCTCCTGGCATCACTATGTCTTTAATTTAATAACGCCACACAGGAGCTCTGACAACAGCCATGCATCAGACATTACATCACCATTCATCACAGCCACATTACTCCTGCCATCCAGATGCCAGACGCACAGGGGGAGATACTGAGACAGAGGAGAAGAGTCAGAGAGCGACAGAATGAGACAGGGAGCAACAAAAAGAGACAGGGACACATGGAAAGCCAAAGCTATCCAAAGCACTTTATTGCATAACCATGGGTGACAGGAAAAGATGAGACTTTATATAATCTGATGGATCCAGGATGAAGGAGGATTTACCCTCTGCTTAAGCATGAGAAACTGAGCATGTCCCGCAATCGTGACAGACCACAGAGATGCTCTCCTCGTCTGTCATCCCTCCGTTGCGCACCCCCTGATACGCCAAGGACGCACCATTTTGAAAAGATGCAAAGAAGCTCCCCAGAGGTAACCTGGATGGAGCCATAGTTAGACTGAAACTTGCATTATCTCTCGGTAGACGCTAACCCTGCTCTGCTACATATCTTCCCACACAGACAAGCATGTCTAGACCCTATTTAGGAGGGTTTCAGCCCCCCTCTTTCATATCAGCCCCCCAACCATCTGCGATTAACTTCGCTGTCAGCCCACTTAAAAACCTGTGATTATGAGATCTCTCTTCATGTTTGGTGAAAACAGCAGCTGCACAAACATATCAGGTTATTTCATTCAGAATCCGCCTTTTAACAGTTGCTTAAAAGCTTGAAACTTGTATAAATTAAGTATGTGCGACAGCTAGCGTCACCGATTGAAACACTGAAAAAACTTCAGCATCTCACATCCAGTCTGAAAACTGAAAATCATTCCCTGTTACTTTTCCTCTGCCTGTTTCCCGCTGTGAAATATTGTTCTGACCTTAACCCTCCATTAAAATTCAATTGACAATTTAGTAAGTATCTTCCTGCCAGGGCTTTCCTGTCTCTTCTTTTTGATGAAACGAGATCTCAGTCCCATACTACAAACGCTACACTCCTCCCAGAATCAGCGAGTTCTTAAATTGATCATCCTTTATTCTTTATTCGTTGCCCCTTTCTTTGAACGGTGACGGAAATTACAGGTTTCAGCTAAGAAAGAGGAAATCAAGACTAGTGTGGCGGCAAAGCCTCAGCAGAGATCAATAGAGTGGCCCAGGCGTTTCCACAAACACACACCTATCTGGGGTTTACAGACCGGGGTGACATTTATACGTCGAACGGAAGATTTTAAAGAAGCTCTACTGTACTGAACGGGAAATATTACCTCTGCGAATTCTGTCAAAGGAAGAATGCTCGCCTATAAATGTTTACAGAGCACAGAGGCCCATGCAGATTTATTGTGAGAATAACAGGCTTCTGTGTTCAAGACACACTCCCTATCCTGAATCGATCCTGGCCTTACCTCTCCATAATGGGAGACACTGTTGCTAATAGGCTGTAATAAAGTAACTCGGTGACACTACTAAAATCTCTGCATTTAGCCTCGTCGCGTCGATTTGGCGTCTTGATATAATTCAGCATTAATGGCCGCCTGTGGATCAAGACCTGTGAAAACAAAAGCTCCTGACTTTAAAGCTAGCATAAATATGCGCTGCTTTTACAAGCGCATATTAGTCGTGACAAGCCATTAAAGGGGTAAAATTTTCCCAAGCGAGAGAAAAGTGCAACCGTTCGCCCCCTCCCTTCTCAAAAACACCCCCAGAGCTGGGATTTTAAGCACTGGATGATCCATGATTTTGCTTGGGCTAAAGCGTTAAATATTTCACATCTCGGAATAACAGTGAGGAAAAATCAGCGCCGTCGTTTGTTTATTGCGTCCCCTGGAGAATTTTTGGTAGATGGCAATGGGAAGAAAATAATTAGCATTTTCTCATGCTATCTATAACCTTCTCTTGTTCTAGATTAATGTAACATGTTCAATTATGGTCTCGGTGTGCCAACGGCTGTTTCCCTCTGTTGGAATTGCGAATGCATGGGATTATGGAAACTTTTCATAACCCTCCAGCTTCTGAACAGCCAATTGCTCATATACAAGCGGCGGCGCAGACTTAGACACATAAAGATTTTACATGTCTAATGCTTTTGTCTGCCTTCGCTGCACTGTTTTAACTGGGCCAATGAGAGGAATAAACAAAAACACGTTCAAGGATTTTAAGGATAAACAGTAATTTTTCAAAAGACCCTAATTTACCCACCTGCTTCGGCAGAACAAACAAAGCAGCAAACAGTCCCTTTGCTCTCAATGAAATGGTTGTTTCCAGGTTCATTGCCAGTCAGGAATATGGCTTTTTTCTCTCTCTCTGGCTATGACTGTTGGAGTATCACAGCTCTAATGTCTCCTCTCTCTCACCTCACTGCAAAACTCATTGAGCTACTCAGAAATTTGAGCCCTTCTTGCTCCAAAGCACACATTAGGCTGAACAGTTCATTACCAAATGGAAATTGATGCTGCCTCTGTCACTTGCAGCAAAGCTTTCAAGACAAAAAAAGACGATAACATTCTTTTTTCTCTGGCAGGAGAGGAGAAAAAAGAGAAGAGAATGGGATGAGAAACAGAAAACATATGGTTTGCTGTAGAATTTTGATGAGACTCATTTGTTTCAGGAATACATTGTCCTCAAACGTGATTCTTCAGAGGCAGCCCGGACTTCAAGACATTGTCAGGTTTAGTAGAGAGACCGTACGGGTGCGTTCTGCAAGAGCTACAACGATGTAACAATCACAAGTGATAATTCAGCCAAAATAAGATTGCCTCTCATCTTGTCTCCCTTGCATATTTTGATTTGCAAGAGGAAATGAGAAACAAGTCCAATCTGGTCTCATAGACACTGCAAGGTTCGACGTGTCACTCTTCACTCTTATTCATGAGTCCTCTCTCTCTCTCTCTCTCTCTCTCTCTCTTTCTCATCAACATTTCTAAAAACAAAACACACCGTGTTGGCAGTGACAAATCAGCCAATCGTGTGGCGTGAGATCATATCGCACTGTAAATATATACATGGTGTCATTCATAAACACAGATGATGTACAATCTGGAGCAAAAACAAATTTCTGAAAGATCAGACAATAATGCATTATTATGACTCTGATATATGGGATATGCATGAAGCCAAATATCTTTTTCAGAAAGGCAAGAAAAATGACCTAACACTGAATAACTACCAAACAGATTTGTAGGCAGATTCTGTAGGCTGATTATTCAACGTACATACAAAAAATACATTTTCTGTATTTTTCTTTCTATGTAATGTTATTATTATTACAGATTCATTTTTAAAACCTTTTTTATTGCTCTTTTTCTTATTATTTGTATAATTAATATTATATTAATAATAACAACAACATGTTGTTTTTAAGCATTTTATTTTACACACACATTGCATTCAAAATTTGTATAAATTACATTATTTTCATATTTTCCATATGGAAACTATAAATGGTATAGTTACAATTATTAATAACAGAAAAACATATGCAGTAGACTGAATATTTACCAATCATAAATAATATTAAATATTTGTAATTTATTACAAATTACTGTTTTTTGTTGTTATTATTAATATTATTAATATTATTATTATTATTATTTATTTAATTTTACACACAGTTTGTAATAAAATGATTATTTTTTTATGAATTTTATGAATTATACAAGGCATATTCATATGGACATCATATGGAAACTAGAGAAAATAGAATTACGATTTTTAATAACAGAAAAACATTCAGTTAACTGAGTATTCAGCAATTATAAAATATTGAATGTTTGTAATATAATAATATTTAAAACCTGTTTTGTTGTTGTTGTTGTTGTTTTTGTTGTTGTTGTTATTATTATTATTATTATTATTATTTAGCATTTAATTTGACATACACGTTATAATAAAAATAATTTTATGAATTATGCTAGGCATATTTGCCATATGGAAACTAGAAATGGAATGGTGTGGGGTTGTAATAAAAATAATTGTATAAATTATGGAGTAGAGTTACAAGTTTTAGTAAGAGAAAAACATATTCAGTAGACTGAATATTCAACAATCATAAAATAATATTAAATATTTGCAATATATTAATATTTAAAACCGTTTTAGCATTTAATTTTACATACAGGTTGTAATAAAAAAATATTTTAATTTTAATATAATTATAAATTATGAATTATATAAGGCATATTTGCCATATGGAACAGAGACACAATTAAAAAAAAAAATATATATATATATATATATATATATATAAAACATATTCAGTAGACTGAATATTAAACTAAAATAAAATATTTGTAATATAGTAACTTTTAAAATTTGTTATTATTATTAAGCAATTAATTTTACATACAGATTGTAGAAAATGTGTGAATCATAAGGCATATTTGAAAACTATAAATGGAATAGAGATTTGATTTCCTTTTTTTCTTTTAAAAAAATGCCTTTTATTTTTGTTTTACATTTTAGTCCCTGTCCACATCCGGTTGTAGCCTAATACAGATACAAATAGTTTTGGCACTGCAGCAGCTAGATACGCATACAAATAATGGCTTGACTGCACATCCATATCTGATATGAGGATCTTCACCATAAATCTGGCAGGTTATTTGAGGCAAGTACATGTATACACGACAGGAAGACAGGCAGTTGCTACAGGAAATAGAATAAGTGGATGAGAGGAATCACAGAGGATGCACTCTTTATCGGTCCCCTTGTCTGCCCTTGTACCTAAAATGCGATATTTGTCCAAATAGGCTAATGTGAAATCACAACTTCCTCTTTACCTTGATTATTTATAGCCAACACGCTCCGTTCCTCAGACTGCAATTCTGCCTCACACATTCTGCCAGGGTTTGGGCACCAAGCAGGCTCGTTTGCATATATTTGCATGTAATTAGCACATCAAACCTTCAGACTTGAAAGGGACGCCTTGTCAAAAAGTATTTTGCATCTCCCTCTCCTCTCCACCTCTCTCTCGCGCTCTCTTCTGCTTCTCAATCTTAGCCTCTATTATGAATGTGTGATTAGAAGAACAATTATATAAGTTAAACCTCTCTGAACCTTGGGAATTATACCAGAGTTTGGATATTTGTTTCTGCGACTTTGTATCCAAAAGAAAATTCTCAGTCAACTGAGTGTGTGTGTGTGTGTGTGTGTGTGTGTGTGCGTGTGTGTGTGTGTATGCGCATCTCAAAGTTCATGTCACTTTGCTTCCACTGCATGTGCTGATTGTTGATTTTTCACCAATTATGAAAGTCACTGAGATGATGAGACAATACCATTGACTCAGTGCATTGCATTAATTAGAGTTAACAATGATGTCGACATGCATCAGTCAAGGCTTTGAGTCACAAGCAAACATGCATTGAGCCATAAAACAAGTGCCCAAACAATGAATGAACTTGTAGTCATTTGCAGAACTTTTAGTGCAGTACATACTTAATGTAGCTCACAGGTCTATTATTTTCTCTAGTAAATCTGTGTGACACTCTAAGCCCCCTAAGTGTCACATGATTGCATGTGGAATGTTGAGTATCATGTACATCAGGTTTGAAGTATTCCTGTGTTAGAATCACCAAGGTTGTGGTTTGGAATCCCATTGGAATGCATGAGCTGATAAAATGTATGGTTGTAACAAAGAGTAGGTTGTAAAACCATCAGTTCAACCACTCGGAAGATGAAATTGACCACCATCCTCCTAAAGTGAGTCTGTGTACAAAAATAATATAATTACAAGATTCTCTTGTTTAACTGAAACTAATAAAAAAAATTTAATTAAATGAGAAGTTAACTTCCAGAATGAATATTTCCTGATAATTTACTCACCCCCATGTCGTTCAAGATGTTCATGCCTTTCTTTCCTCAGTCGCAAAGAAATAACGTTTTTTGAGGAAAACATTCCAGGATTTTACTCCATATAATAGACTTCAGTGATGGCCAATGTGTTGAGGGTCCAAACAGCAGTTTCTACACGATCCCAGAGGTATAAGGGTCTTATCTAGAATCTAAAAAAAATACAAATGTATATACTTTTTAAAAAGTATATAACTTTGTATTTTTCTTAGAAAATGGCCAATCATTTTGCTAGACAAGACCCTTATTTCTTGGCTGGGAGCCCTTTGAAGCTGCACTGAAACTGCAAATTAGACCCTTAACTCATTAAAGTCCACCATATGGAGAAAAATCCTGGAATGTTTTCCTTAAAAACCTTATTTTCTTTTCGACTGAAGAAGGAAAGACATTTAAAATGATCACCAACCCTAAACTTTTTTGTTGGAGATAAAAAGCACAAAACATCTCCTCAACACTGAATTCATAATGTAAGATGCTCTGAATAAATGTGTCTATTAAATGCATAAATGTAGATTTGAAATCTTGATTATTACTGCATATGCATATTCTATTCAAAATTCACGGTTCGGTTCGATACGACACAGTGGTGTCGCGGTTCGGTACATTTTCGATACAACAAAAAGAAAGACATTTGTACACATTTTTTATTTATTAAAACTAACATCATGAAGTATGCATCTCAGATCAGTGGCAGGAGTCAGATTTCATTTATCACATGAAGAAGTAGTTTCGACAAGAAATACAAAAGTGCCTGCTTTAAAAATATTTCAGACTTTTGCTGTTTATCTTAGATGATTTTGGAAGCTTCCACCGTTTGCTGATCTCCAGTGTTTTATATTTAAACTTTGTGTAGGCCTAAGTAATTTGTTATTTTATATTAGGCCTATAGCCTAAAAGCTAGCAAATAAGCATTGGTTTGTACCTTAATCATTCTATGTTTAATATAAGTGAGTTTGCCATACTGTTTTGTTGTTGTCAATTCAATCAACTGATGTGGAATTGGCGCTAATTCAAAAGTGAAACTAAAACAGGCATTTACAAGCTGTTTAAAAGCGAGGAAAAGAAGGAAAATTCTAATGAACTACCTCACCATCACAACCCTAACTGGAGTATTGTGTTTTTCGTTGGGAGTGGGAGAGGCAGACATCAGTTTGTCTGTTACGTCGTTTGGGCTGCCTTATAGAGTATAGTGGCACTGAGAACATTATATTTCACAAACTGTAAGTTCTTTTATTTTCCAAATGTAATAGGATTAGTACAACGAATCGAATCGTTCAGTCTGTAATGCATACCGAACTGAAAGCCTCGTACCAAACGGTTCAATACGAATACGTGTATCGTTACACCCCTAGCATATTCCAAGCTGTCATCTTATTCTGCAGAGATTTTGAGGAACACTTCACTTTTTTGTTAATTTTCCAACTCCCCTAGAGTTAAACAGATGAGTTTTACCTTTTTTTTTTTCCATTCAGCCGATCTCCAGGTCTGCCGGTAGCACTTTTAGCATAGCTTTGATCATCATTGAATCAGATTGGACCATTAGCATCGTTCAAAAATGACCAAATATTTTCAATCTTTTTCCCATTTAAAACTTGACTCTTCTGTAGTTACATAGTGTACTAAGGTCGACAGAAAATTAAAACTTGCGATTTTCCAAGCTGATATGGATAGGAACTATATTTTCATTAAAATATATCGGCGTAATAATCAAGGAACTTTGCTGCTGTACCACGGGTGCAGCAGGTGCAATGATATTACGCAGCGCCTGAATATAGTCCACAGCTATTTTACTATTATCTTAGTGGCTTAGTGCTGGTCACGTTGGAAGTTACCTAGCTGGGGACTATTTTCAGGCACTGTGTAATATCATTGCACCTGCTGCACCCATGGTACGGCAGTTCCCTGATTATTACGCCAGAATAAGAGTATAATAAATCACAACTTTTTATTTTCTGTCGGTCCTAATATACAATGTAACTACATATGAGTCAAGTTTTAAATAGGAAAAATATCGAAAATCTTTGGTCATTTTTGAACAAGATGCTAATAGTCTAATCTGATTCACTGATTTATGCTTAGATATGCTAAAAGTGCTACCGGTAGAACTGGAGATCAGCTGAATGGTTTCAAAAATGGTAAAACTCATCTGTTTAACTCTAGAGGAGTTGGAAATTGAGCCTATTTTCAAAAAAAAAAAAAAAAATGGAGTGTTCCTTTAAATGCATAAATGTAGCTTTAAAATCCAAACGGTTCATAACAGAATAACGGTTAAACAGAATAAGAGTATAATAAATCACAACTTTTTATTTTCTGTCGGTCCTAATATACAATGTAACTACATAAGAGTCAAGTTTTAAATAGGAAAAATATCGAAAATCTTTGGTCATTTTTGAACGAGATGCTAATGGTCTAATCTGATTCACTGATTAATGCTAAGATATGCTAAAAGTGCTACCGGTAGAACTGGAGATTGGCTGAATGGTTTCAAAAACGGTAAAACTCATCTGTTTAACTCTAGAGGAGTTGGAAATTGAGCATATTTTCAAAAAAAAAAAAAATGGAGTGTTCCTTTAAATGCATAAATGTAGCTTTGAAATCTTGATTATTACTGCATATGCATATTTCAAGCTGTCATCTTATTCTGCTGAGGTTTTAAAACACATTAACATGCCCTCATTTACACAAAGTGTTATTCTAGCAAAAGCACTGTATAGCAATGCCAAGTAGTTCAATTGCCATGTTCGGCCTCCCATACATTCATATACATTTCCCATACATTTATTATTAAATCTCTCTTGCTCTTATATAGTTGCCTGCCAGTGATTATCCTTCGTCACGTGTGCCTGAGGTCACAACCCCTGATGTAGCTCAGTTTTTAATACAGTAGACTGTGGTTTTATGCATGTCTCAGTATGAATCCTGTTTAAATAGACACATATTGCTTGTTTGTTGGGAAAATGGAAACTCAGCGGGGTAGTTATTTTCCTATGAAGCATCTGGAACGACTGCCATTGGTTTCTGCATTTAATGTAATTACAACAATAAAACACTATAATAAAATAAAAAATATATAGTTATGTCCTGTAATGTCATGATATCTAGGGCTAAAAATCCCAGTTCAACCATTTCTGTCCAGATAATCAGACTATACCTCACAAGGCAGAGGTGTCTACTTTATGGGCCACCCATGGCTAAAGCACTGCATTGGATTCTGCTTTATTGCATGTTGTAAAATACATTCAGAGGTGAGGGACGTGTCCTTGCTCGGTGTGGAGAGGTGGCTGCGTCGAGGTCTCAGCACTCCGTGGCATAAAAGCTGACCTCCTTCACCCGGGGCTCTTAAAGGCCTGCTCGATGGCGCCCATCTGATGTGATTATTGAATGTTTATTCCCCTTTTCTCTTATTGTTAGTGCACTTAGAATGATTAATTACGCCAAGCTCTCTTGCTGACATCTCGTCTCACTCGGGGGAGAAAAACATGCTCTCCTTGCTCCTTCCCCTGTCTCTTTCTATCACTCGCTCCCTCAGTCCTCTCCATTCAAATCAAATTCAATTCCGAGAGCACTCCATCTGCCATCACGGCCACTATATAATAACAACTACAGCAATGGTAAAACAGACAACAAATAAATAAGAACGCCCATAAATTGAAGGAATAGTTAAAGTACGGTTTAACCCAGACTACTCAGTAAAACATAATAAGATTTTATGTGGGCAGCACTTTATAACCTTCCCGTCTCTTTCTATACCTCTTTGTCCATCTCTTTTCTCATCCCTCCGTCTTTGTCTCAGCTTCCACAAAGCTGCAGAGGTTGACATTCAAAGGGGTATCGAATCTCTAGACCACCACTTATCTTCTACATCTGCGGTGTGAAATTCTTGACACAGGAAAGGCCCTTTTATCCAAATAAACCTGTGTCTGTGTTCAAACATGGGTTCTTCAATTAAAAAGCTCTGAACTGTCTGTCCACTATGTAAGTAATCCATTTAAACACCCAGAATGAAGCATCCGCAGATGTTCATCCTTTATACCAGCTGAGCAGCCAAAAGGGAAGGACAGTACCAGCAGGCGCGCTGTCTGCATTCAGATTTAGCCACCGATTTACCGCCACCTGACATGCTGTTTGCAAGCCAACAGATTTTGTTTGTGATCTGTTCCATTATCTTGACAAATTCGTATATAACTGCTCACCTATACACTATATATGTGTCCGTTTCTGGTAATGCGGTATATAGGGCCCTATGAAATGTTTATTTTTTAGTCATTTTATTTTTCCCAAATTCGTTTTTTCTTGATTAAATTTTTAAAATTTTCAGGACTCTATTTTAAAGGTTTATTGATCAAAAAACATGTCTTGGAATCATAAAACTTATACAGTTTAACAGACATTTATTAAAAGTTTACCAAAAATGTCATTTTTTAGGGCCCAATGAAATGTGTGTTATTTTGAGATTTTGTCTGGTAATCAAATGAGGGCAAAAAAAAAAAAAAAAAAAAACATTACATTTTTCTTGTAATCCAATGAGAATTAAACCATTTCCATTTTTTTTTTGGCAAACAAAGTGCTGCACAATTTTATACACAGTCCTACATTTTAATAGGGACTAAAACATGCCAGAAAAGATTCAATCAAAAATGTTTGTTGAAAGTGTTTTTATTCTGTATTCTGTATCTTAACCTAATAAGCTATATTTAAATGATTAAGGTTCTTTTTGTTTATTATATTAGAGAAATTATATTATTATTATTATTATTATTATATAATTATTATAATTTTTTACATTGGTTTTTAAATAAATGTTCACCTTATAGCCTCTAGTAATAATGTGTCCGATTTTTGGTTCATTTTAAGCCAGCCATATAGTAATTTTTAAAGAATAGTTGAGTTAAATAAAACTACCCAGAAGGTGGGGTTAAATCCACCTAGTCGCTGGGTTTGTCCACATTTTACCATCTTTTAGAGTGTTTTTAGAGGGACTAAAACATGCCAGAAAAAAATGTCAAAAAAAAAAAAAAAATTCAAAAATGTTTGTTGAAAAAGTTCTCACTCTGTATCTTAAGCTAATAAGCTATATTTAAATGATTAAGGCTCATTTTGTTATTTGAGAGAAATTATTACATTAAACTGAAGTTTATCTTTTTAACATATTTGTGCAATGCAATTCATTACTGTAACAACTGTTTCAGCAATTATGAAAATTTTGTTGATACTGTATTTTATTACAGTATCCCTGTTACACATTACATGTACTTACTATACACTCTAAAAAATACTGGGTTAAAAGCAAACTCAGCGATTGGGTTGTTTTGACCCAGCTGTTGGGTTTAAATTTTCTTTTTGTTAAGTTTTATTTAACTTAGTATTTTTTAAGCAATAGTTATTACTTCCTTAAAATAAACCCAAAATATGTTGGAAATGATAATAAATGAACATTGACTAATAAGTTAAATTTTTTTTTTTTTTTGTAATAATTTTTTACATTGGTTTTAAATAAATGTTCACCTTATAGCCTCTATTCCGATTTTTAATTTACAACCTATTTTGGGTTAATTTTAAGCCAGCCATATAGTAATTTTTTAAAAACAGTTGAGTTAAAACTACCCAAAAGGTTGGGTTAAATCAACCTAGTCACCGGGTTTGTCCATATTTTACCATTTTTTAGAGTGTAGTGACATGCAACTAATGCTAAACAAAAGCCTAATCTTAACCCTATAACAAGTACTTGTTGTTAATTAACACACATAGCACTTAAATGTATAATTACACTGTAATAGTGTAAGTGTTACCAAAATTTAACTTAAGCACAAAAACTGTCTTTTCCCCATTCATTTTTTGGTCAGTCTTTCTTACACAGTCTGAGACAATGCTAAGGTAGTTTGTGTAGGATGTTTATATTCTTGAGTAAAAATTAGTGTATTTATGCACGCCATAATTATATAGTCTTACTTAGTTAACATCCTTCAGATGTATTTTGGACGTTAAAGAGGGTACGAGTGTGGCGAGTCCTCCCTAAGGCCAGCGAAAGGAGGAGAGACAGCTTCCTGGATTAACACTGTGTGTAGAGATCTGACAGCTTAATCGCGACTGCTTCCTTGGAAAGGAGAGAGCTTGATAAGAAACTTGAAAAAGAGGATATCGTCATCATTAATATGATTCATTTTGTCAAGTCATATCCCTTAATACCCCTACCAGGGTTTCCAAGATCCTACTCCTGCATTATACATCTACGTCTTTATCGTTTGTCTTCAGTGAAGTGCATCGAACAATCCCTTCTGTCAGATTTTCCTTGGTGTGAAATAGACACATTCTATTTATTTTAATCCTAACACATAATTCTCTGCTCTAGCTCTCATTCTGCCATTGTTCCAGACATTTACAGACAAATAACTGTGAAAAAAAAAACACGGTGTGTTTTAAAATGTTACTTTTAATTAACAGATACAACAATACATCACATTTACTTATTATGAACGTCCACAGCTAATATTACGAGGAACTGGGTTTTCTCATTACCTCTGTTCACTTTATAAGTGCAATAAAGGTGATGGAAAACAATTCCCAATTGCACAAACGACTGATATTGGAGGCACCCTCTCCACGCCGTGAACATTAAATTATAAATAGTTTTTATTACAGCAGTACTTGGACACAGCTCTATATTATCTGTCTGCATATAATGAACACCAAAGATCTGTTACCATGGCAATGACTGGGAACAACAACCCCATTAGTGGGATTGATAAAAGGCCAAATGGAAAAAAAAAGAATAAAAGAGAAAATGAAGGAGAGAAATAACTGCAATAATATGGGTAAAACCTGTGATTACATTTACCGGATGTTGCTGTTCTGAACATTAGCCTGTGTTAAGCCTTTAGCCTGAGGTACCGGAGGTTATTTTTAAAAAAAACACTTAAAAAACACGATTACATTTGAGTGATGAAGAGGAGCAGGCAGGTCTGTCAGATGAAAGGGGGCTTGGGGAGCACTAAAGAAAACGTCTGATAGGACATAAGACTAAACGGATATTTCTAAACATCTGCAAGTTCTCTTGGCATGGCTCATGGCAATGCACCCTCAGATTTACAGAGATGGGAATTGTCATATGTTTCTGCTTCTGATCCAGTTCCATAATGGTTCTAGTAATGATTCTTCAAACACTTTAAAGAATACATATTTTGGGGGAAAAAACACAGTTCAAATGCCAAACAATTGATGATTTCAATACTAAAATATTTACAACAATTCTTGTTTGTTTAAACAGATTTATTTAAAACACAATTAATATGCAGTAATATATTTTATTTAACTGGACTGGCACATCCCAGTGGGCAATTGATGTTGAAAAGACATACAACTGAACCAAACAGGCCAAATATGCAAATCAAACTTGTTATGATGATTTGAACCAATTTCAGTGTGGGATTAACTGAAAGAAATGGCCATCCAAACAGAATTTAAAATGATGTTACAGCATCTTGATCAAGTCTTGACTAATATTTGACATCAAATTGATATCAAGGTGCCCGCTGGGAACTAAATTTGAACAGAATGGAGCTAGAATATTAGATTAACATTAACACTGTTATTGAACTGAATTGAATCAATATTGAACCGTCTGAATAATGACACCACCGCCTTCTGTAAAGCCATAATTGCCGAACTTTGCAACATTGACAGCTATTGAACTAAACTGAAATAAAAGTGAACTACACCGAGCTGAATAATGACACTATTATCTTCTGTAGAGCTGCTTTACAGCTTACTGAATTTGTTTCATAATTGAGCAATTTACATTAACACTGTTGTGAAGCTGCTTTGAAGAAAATCTGTGTAATATAAAGTGATACATACATAAATGTGCCTGGACTTAATGATTTTTCACTGTCTTTTTAGAGGCACCATAAATGCAATAAATAGTTGACCTTAACAATATAGTACACAATAATTCTAAATTAAACCAACAAACAGCGTGTTGAAATATCATTCTTTTATTTTTATAAAATACAATTTCATTATGTGTATTAGCTACAAACTGTCATATGAACAGCAGATCAATAACTCACATTTAAGTCTCACACTTGTAAGCTGTATGCGTTTGATTTACTAATAAAAATGGACTACACTGACTCACAAAATGTCTTTGATTTACTAAAAAGAACCGACTCGGAGTGATTTGTTTAGAAATTGTACTACACTGGCTTAGCTGTATGTTTCTGATTCACAGGAAAGAAACCACTCAGTTGTGTTGTGCTACATCTTTGATTCACTAAAAAGAACCATTTCAATAGAGTAATTCATTCAGAAATCAGAAAACCCTGACTGAGCTGTATGTTTTTTATTTAACTCTTTAACTTTCACTCCCATTTTTGAATACAGACGTGTAAATGAAGTATTTAAACCTCATTTTTTATAATTCATGAATGAAAATATTTTGTAATATGGTTTTGATGAACATTTTCCATGGTAATGCAATGTCTGATTTTAAAATGGTTTTCAAACAATGAATTTTGAGATTTTAAGTTTTCAGGTGATATATAATTTCTTATGATTTCTAAAGCGTGAGGGAAAAGGTAACAAAGAATGTCTTTTTGTGACAAAGGTCAGAACTCCTGTTATGAAGTAGATTTCTGAGGTGCACTCTTGTCATAAATTAATCTATTACTTTTCCTACATAATTTGTAACACAAAAAATGGTAAAATATCTATTTAGGAGTCTTAGACCTTTCCAACGATATAAATATAAATTAGGATTTATTTGTAAAATGGTGAAGTAAACTTAGGTGTCCCACTGAGGGGATGGGTGACAGTTAAGGGGTTAAAGGGGTTACATCAGATGCTAAATTCACTTTAACATGCTGTTTTCATATAAATGTGTCCTGGCAGTGTGCGTACACAACCACCCTACAATGATAAAAATCTAATTTTTTCAATCTATTGTTTTGTTTTTTTAATCCCCCCAAAGGCATTTTGATTTTCTGAGCAGTATGATGTCATATTGTAGCCAATTATCATTTAAAGCGACATGCATCAAAATGGGTTGCTGTAAACAGAGTTGTTTTTGACAAGGCGAAAAGCTGTTGTTTTACACGACCGTTTAGCAATTTTAACCAAAGTATGTTGCAGACATTTCATGAAGACCCTAAATAATCACACCAACTTGTGGAAAATGGCCAACTGATGTCCTCTTAAAAAAAAAGAAAAGAAAAAGGACTCATAAGAGATTTTCTTTTGCGAATTGATTGCACTGATTGCGCTGTAGATTTAGTAGCTGTGCTATGGCATCATTTTATACATATTTAGGGGCCATTCACACTGAATGCATCAAAAATGCATTCCACTTGTGACTGCTCTGTATGCTATCAGTGGAAGCATGCACATGCAAGAACCATTAACAGAACATCATTTTTTTGGCAGTATTTTAAAAATGGAACAGTTCTAAACCTTATTTACAGCCCTTTCCTTGACGAATGCCATACTAAGACACTTCAAACCATTCAATTGTTCAGACCGTATACTCATTAATGACAGATTCTTTTCCTGTGCTAAACAGCAGTGTCTCACAGCAAAAAAAACCCCTGCAATTATTTGTTCCAAGCAAAGCCACTCATCGTTGAACGAGTTGGACGCATCAGACTCTTCAGGTTAAGTCATTCAGCCTTTCTGACGAGGCGGATCAGTGTTCTAATTATACCCTTAAGATGCTGGCTTTTAAAACAACTATCGCATGTGCCAAGACGTCCAAAATAGACCACATCGTTTAGCATGACTCCTCCTTTCATCTCACATCATTGGAGTAATTTTCACTCTGTATTTTAGTGGTTTTCAGCATACGTTAAACCAATCCAGTGCAGATAGTCACCACAGTCTTTGTTTTCTTTGCATTTGCCCATGGATTAGTAATAAAGGATAATAGCTCCTACATAAAGAACCATAAAAACTGAAATCTTGGGAGTTTGTCAGTACTGAAAAAATGGTAAAGATCGAAAACATCTTTAATCTGACACACACACACATAGACTCACCTGCAGTGTCTGTGTACACCTGCCACTGTTTCGATGATGAAACACTCTCCCTCATTCAAACAGAAGGCCATCTCCTGACTGTCTTGGCACGGCTTGAAGAACTCCGAACGCACGGTGGAGGTTGTGGGGGCAACTGCATGTGAAAGAGGCACAGGAGGGGGGGCAGAAAGAGATTAATCAAGATTAAATACGTTTAATCAAACGAATCAAACACTAATAATCCATCCATTTCCATAATGTCCATTCCAGTGATAAAATTATAACTAAGTGGTTTCTCAATATTATGACATGAATGGTGTTAATTGAATCACATGTTCAAGTACGATGGTTTCACAATCACTCCACTGATTTCAAATGAGCCCATGTGAGGACCAGAAAATGTTCTAGAATCTATTATAGGGCCTATATAGGGTATGAGGGCTTAATGACACAGGCCATCAGAGATAATAAACCTCATGTAATAAGCTACAATTTTTAAACGTTTTCATGCCACTCGAGCTGCAAGGGACCGTTTATAAAAATAAAAACTAGGCTGCTTTTAATGCGAAAATGTATATAATTACATATCAAATACATATATTATTTAACAGCATTAAATTTACATAAAATATAACATGAGATGTAGCCCCCAGCGAAAACTGATTGCTCTGTTTAAACAAATAATACATTAAAGAAATTAATGGCTGCCCGTTAGATTTACCTAAAATGAATTATATGTCATGTTTAACCACTACAGAGACATAAGAACTAGCAGCAAATTCCAGAAGATCTGGCCGAGGTAAGGCTGCTCTCGGCGGGTTTATGAGTGCTGAATGGCCGCTGACACCCAGAAGGTCACATCTTCGTTAACACTGAAGCTAATTTTCAAATAGGCGCCATGTTTATTAACAAACCACATATTTGAAGTCTAAACAAGTACGTTCCCGCCTAAAACCTACATTCCTTGACACAAAAACTGTTTTATTTATAAAATTACAGTGGATTTGAGTGGCCATCATGACACTAGCTGTGAGAAATACTGTAAGTGGAGTGATACAAATGGTGAAATGGTTGGATATCACTTGAATATCACACTCTTCTCAGTCAGGACCAGAAAGAACTGCTGTGCTTTATATCTAAATATAAATATACACATATGTGTGTTTGTGTAAAATATGTATAATAAAATAATTATACTGCACACTAAATGTTATATTTAGTTGGTACTCATGTAAGTACTATATGTGACCACAAAACCATAAAACCAAAGTCATAAGGGTAAATTTCTTGAAATTGAGATTTTTACATCATCTGAAAGCTGAATAATTTAAGTATGGTTTGTTAGGATAGGAGATTTGGCTGAGATACAACTATTTGAAAATCTGGAATCTGAAGGTGCAAAAAAATCTAAATATAGAAAAAATAACCTTTAAAGTTGATCATTTTGACCCATACAATGTATATTTGGCTATTGCTACAAATATACCTGTGCTACTTATGACTAGTTTTGTGGTCCAGGGTCACGTATGTATTAGCTTACAGTTATGGCTAGTAATACCATAAAATGAATCAATAAACTGAATAATAACAAACTAAAATCATTAATCAATAAAATAGGTATGTGTTGTGTTTAATATTTACTGAGACCCTGAGCCAAATCTTTACTGAGATTTGAAAAATCCTGAGCTACATATTTGTTCTAATATAGTATTGCACCATCAATTTTACAAAGGCAATAATCAAACTAGCTGAATCAATGCCCACTCTCCCTCTTTTATGAAACTTCAGGATTCATTTTAGATAAACTCTTTGTTCTTTTAAACTAACCGGGACAAATAATACATAGCCTATGTGTATGCCTGCTTTATCACAAAATATATGTAGCACTTAACAAGATGGGGACCATAATGCATCGGCTGTTTAATATATTTAATTAGTGCTATTTACGAACATAAAACACCCCACTTAATCAAGACTGAAACATAATGAATCAGCATGCTGGTCAAAGCAAAATAGCCTGCATTAGCACCTTCCTGTTGTTCTCTGTTTAAACTGCAGTGATGATTCACATAAACAGGACTGCTTTTTAAAAAAGACCGCCTGTGCGGTTTAATCTGGATCGGAATAGGGCTAGTCTGATGAATCCGGTTCCTCTGACCCTTCCTTGCTTGCTTGACTTCGACATGGACATCAACATCTGCTGTGTTGTTAGCAGTCGCTCTAAACATAAAAACCAGTGCCTGCGGCACATGGTAGATGTTTACACCGTCATACCGGCACCAACCATGTCTATAAGCAGAAAACAATGCACTGAAAGCATAATCTCCCAGACATCTGCTACGGGATGAAATAAAGCAGAGGCATTCATAAGACGCCGCTGCCTGCTCGAGAGCTACATCTGTAGTCTGGAGCTGCCAGCAGAGGAGGCAGTGCAAGCATGCATCCTGGTCAAAAACAAGGCAATCCAAATAGCACCAGACACCTGCAGTAACACAGGAAAGGTCAAATCAATCTGTTGTTCTCATGTATTGATGGATAAATCTCAGGTCACTGGTGCAGAAGACGATGACGGATTAGAAAATTGTTGAAACAAGAAAAAGAGAACAAAGATGCTTCGTTCGTTTTGAGAAAGCTGCGATGGATGACTCTATTACGTGGAGTCGCACGGTAGCCAAAAGCGACTGCTTTGCACCATAAACAATACAATAACAGCGGCAAACGCCTTATCCTAGCCCTCAGACAGCAACCGGCTGGATTTTTCATATCCTCTTGTTCAAGTGTCCATAGAAACGGGGGGTTTTATGACTCAGTATAAATCATCTGAGAAGCATCGATCAAATGACCATTGATCTGCACATTTTGTTGTTAAAACGGAGGATTCTGTTGGGTAGATTATTAGTCTCATTTTTCTCCAGAGTGGCGTTTCAAACCTGACTGGTATACTGCTGCTGACTGGACAGTCGATCAGCAATCAGCAGTGTTTACTGTGTGACCCAGGGCTACTTATGGACTGATCTCTCACCACTACAGCTCTAATATAGGTGCTCATAAAATCTACCATATTGAGCCCATCCGCAGGCGAGGACTGGCAGAACATGCAATAATCATTGCACAGGACTATATTAAAAGGAAAAAAAAAATCCTGCATAATAAACACATGATCTCAGGGGGGAGGCGGAAGTGCTCGCGAATTAATGAACATTGCAATCGATGCTTTGGGATTCAGAAGCGCTATTAGCAATCAGCTTCATTTTAGAAGTGATCATTGATGGGTTTATTAAATCAAAGGTGCCGAACGCCTGCAGAGACAGCACTGAAGCATAGCACCCACAATGCATGCTTTATTCTTTTGCTTTCTATTGACAGGTTATTGAAACAGAACGGAAACCCGGAGCACGTGGGCGACGACCCCCGCCATCCAGCCTAATTAAGTCTGCGGGGAAGTAATGATTTCCTCTGCCCACAACGGGCTTTGCTGTAAAGACAAACTTTTACAAATGTGACAAAATCTAACACCAACAGATAGAGTACAAAGAAATGAATAAAGACGGAGATCTCATTCTCTGAGTTTGCCGTCGCCAGTTGAGGCCATCAGAGGAAAAACGAGCGCATTCACACTGTGCACCTGCGCTGTGGGACTCGAGAGTGCTCTCTGCACATCAGACGCCATGGTTTCATGGGCGGCCAGCTCATGCATGACATGATAATTGCTCAGCTTCTGGTTATTTAGTGATAAATCCTCCCCTCTTGTTATTCCCAAAATGGTTTGTCATAACATTTGATTCATCCCGGTTGCTTTAAAATTAGCCTATTTTTTTTTCTGGAAGGCAATCTACACAAGTAAGTCCCTTGATAAGGTGCATGAAACAGTCTTGCAGCAGTCCAAAATTGAATCCGAAATCCCTGCGGGTTATTCATCTGAATAGATGGTATGTGATGAGCTAATGGACAAAAAAAGAACAGGTCCACCCTTCATGCTGAAAAAGGTAAATATATGAATAAATCCTGCAGTAAAACTGCAGCTTTGTCGTGTCGTGTCAGTGAAGGTTCCGTCAGCTAACAACACTCAATAAAAAAAACATTTTTTATTTAAAATTCATTTATTTTGTGTTAAACATACTACAAATACATTTACAGTTGTGCTCAAAAGTTTACATACCCCTTGCAGAATCTGCAAAATGTTAATTCTTTTAGCAAAATAAGAGGGATCATACAAAATGCATGTTATTTTTTATTTAGTACTGAACTGAATAAGATATTTTACATAAAAGACATTTACATATAGTCCACAAGAGAAAACAATTTATAAAAATGACCCTGTTCAAGTGTTTACATACCCTTGATTCTTAATACTGTGTTGTTACCTGAATGATCCACGACTGTGTTTTTGTGTTTAGTGATAGTTGTTCATGAGTCCCTTGTTTGTCCTGAACAGTTAAACTGTCTGCTGAGCCGGGGAGTGAAAACTTTTAAACAGAATGGAAATGTGTACATTTGGCTCATTTTGCCTAAATATCATATTCTTTTCATTTAGCACTGCCCTTCAGAGGCTACAGAAGATACTTGCATGTTTCCAAGAAGACAAAATTAGTTAAATTTACCATGATCTTCAGATTTCAAAAGTTTTAAGTTTTCTTAAAGCATGTTTTTTCCTTCTGGAGCATCTGTGAGTGTTTGAACCTTCTGTAATAGTTGCATATGAGTCCCTCAGTTGTCCTCAGTGTGAAAAGATGGATCTCAAAATCATACAGTCATTGTTGGAAAGGGTTCAAATACACAAAAATGCTGGAAAACCAAAGAATTTGTGGGAGCTGAAGGATTTTTCTGATGAACAGCAGACAGTTTAACTGTTCAGGACAAACAAGGGACTCATGAACAACTATCACTAAACAAAAAAAACACAGCTGAGGGTCATTCAGGTAACAACACAGTATTAAGAATCAAGGGGATGTAAACACTTGAAGAGGGTCATTTTTATAAATTCAACTATTGTTTTCTCTTGTGGACTATATGTAAATGCCTTTTATGTAAAATATCTTATTTATTTAGTCAGTACTAAATAAAAAAATAACATGCATTTGTATGATCCCCCTTATTTTGCTAAAAGAATTAACATTTTGCAGATTCTGCAATGTAAACTTTTGAGCACAACTGTACATATTTGTGCTTAATAAAAAATACCCTGTATTGTACTTTTGGTATGATAAACTAGTATACTTAAAGTCTGCTAAACTAGAAAAACTAATTTTATGCCTAATGCAGTTTAATTGTGAGGAAGCAGTGCTGAGGTTCAACTGAAGATATATTTAAGTAAATCTGATTGTGCTAAAGTGAAACTACTGCATTTCAGGTACACTTTAAATATCTTGCATTTAAACACTGATATTACAGAGATCATACAATCTGTATTAATAGTGCTATTAAAACACATTTTAAGCATAATATTAAAAAATGTGCATTGTGCAATACAGAAACACTCCAAATAATATTTAATTGTAATTTTTTATCAGTAATCTTAAGTGATATGTGACCATGGAGCACTTGAGATTTATACATCATCTGAAAGCTAAATAAATGAATTGTTAGGATAGGATAATATTTGTTAGAATATGAAAATCTGAGGGTGAAAAACTTTTTACGAATCAAAAAATGAGTTTTGATATATTTACTGTAGGAAATGTACAAAATATCTTCATGGAACATGATCTTTACTTAATATAATATAATTAATTTTTGGCATAAAAGAATAATTGATCATTTTGACTCATACAATGCATTGTTGGCCATTGCTACAAATATACCTGTGCTACTTATGACTGGTTTTGTGGTCCATGTATAAATATGTTAATGTATTTGAAATACTTTGTATGAAATAAATGTATTTTAAATAAATTATGGCATAGTGCTACTAAAATAAGAAACACCATAATTTATCCACATTTTTATAACAAAAAAAAATCTTATTTTGTGTCGTTAGACTTATTTTAGTTAAAAGAAAGTAAAATGTTGTGTGGGTGTCTTGACTGGGACTTGAAAGAATAGTTTAAAATGAATTGTTTTCTGAACTAGTTCATTTAAATTAAGAGTCCCACTAACCATATCACTGAAATGAATCAGACTTTCCAGTGCTTAATGTAAAAGAAAGGAGTAGGCAGGTAAATGCATTTGATTTATGCCTTAGCTAAACAAATCTACAACAAAATGTTATACTGCAACTGTCTATATGTGTGAACGTATATATTCTGAGCCAAAAGAGCAAAAATATAGTCGGTGAGACCGGGGGCAATTGTAACACAATATTTCTTTAGTAACAAATAAGCTGAAGTGATGACACTTTTCAGCATACGCTGTATTCAGCAGTGTTCTCTCTCTGCCTGGGAGAAAGAATCTTGTCACTTTGTATAAAAATCTGATGGCCAATATTTTCTCTGCTGTCTAAAGTTTTGACGCCTTTAAGTTTAAACATATGTCTTCTTTACCTATAGATTGTTGGTTAAAAGTTGCAAATGTAGCAGGTGTTGATTTATAATTTGTGTTTTTTTTTTTTTATTATTATTAATTCACGCAAAATCCTAGTTTTTCTGTTGGTAATGAATATATGTTTATATGTGAGAAAAGGCGAAATGCTTTATTATTTGATGAGTCGCGCGCGTGTTGTCCTTCGTTAGAGATGAGTTTAAAGACATTTTACCTGTGAAAACGTAGTTTTCGGAAATGCAGTGTGCCGTTGTCAGCGTTGAAGTTAGCCTGCGTAGACTAGCCTGTGACATGTGACTGCTGATATTTCTCTTCTTTGTGTGAATGTTTAGAAGGAGCAGGCAAGATTGTACAACGAATAATTAACTGCATGTTTTCTACGTATGCAGGTACAGTTTTTTGTGTTTTCATGATTTTTCTTTATGTGTTCAAATTTGAATTGTTTATACGTGTACAAAATGCTGTACATGTTGTTTGTATTAAGTGAAATCTTTTACACAAGATATCTTTTCCATACACAGATATGCTGTATTTGAAGTGATCATTAGTTACTAGTATTTTCTTTATGTTACTAGTACTACTGCTTGTCATGTACAAAATTCAGTTTTGTGTGCAGTTGCCGGCTACACAAACACTGCAGCTGGCAGCTACCATAGAGTTGGGGCAAATGCGACATTAGTTTTGAAAGATAAAATTAAATGACCAAATTAAAAGTGTTTTTTAAAGTTTTTTTGAATGCATGATTAGAATCATTTCACTAAAACTATAAAGAGTGCTGTTCTACTTAACGAAACAATTACTTTTAGTAAAAATTATTTTTGAAATAATAATTACTTAGGTCGAACTATGACTGTTTACTAATTATTTCTGACAGCTAAGAATCAGTGCCAGAATAAAGAAGAAGTGTTCAGTATTATTAATAAGTATTAAAGCAACGTAATATTCTTCCTGTGAGGTGTGCTCTCATGGGAGGTGAAGTGGACAACCACCGTGACAGAGGCAATTGGTACTTTCTTTCTCTAACACACACACACACACACACACACACACACACACTCACTCACTAAAACACTGCTGATACATTTGTAATCGCCTGGGAGTTCTGAAGAAAATTTTTAAAATGTTGTTGAAGTGCAATTGCCTTGGTCTCCTCTACTTACAGCAGATTAAAATGGTTCAAGTAGCTCTGAATATGAGAGCAAATCATAGGTGGTTGTACCACTAGCCAGTTCTGCACACAATGTCTTGTATTATGTAATGTATGTAATATAGCAGTTCAACAACTCAGCTGTGAAAATAATCAACCAATTTAAAAATCGCAGCAATCTCTAACTCTAATTCCCTGGCGTTCTCTTTCGGTTTCTAGTCCCAAAGCACTCGAATTGAAGAGATGAAAGGAAAAAAGGATTTAAAATATTAAAAACACATCACTATTAATCACCTCCGTATATCTGACAAACCATGCATATCCATGTGTAAAAACACACATGCTTTCTGTCACAGCAGAGACAGCCATGCGCATTTACATTTGTAACATTTTCCTGAAAGCCTTCTCGTAATCACCCTGCTCATTAGTGTGCTTATGTGCTGGCGTATCTCTGGGGAGACACCAGAATGAGCAGAGTTCTTCTGCGCTGTTTACTGCACTGCACATCAAACACTGCACACACACAGAGCTGGAAGGCCTTCTGGGAGCCTGGGCTGAGCTTTCCCATCATGCACCGCTGCCCACTGCCCTGCTGCTCTCTCCTGAGTGGTGTAGTGAGGCAGGGAGCCTGTGTCTGACCGCTGAGCGTACAGAGCTTCTGGGACGCAAGCACCACATATAAGCCCTGGCATTTCTGTGGTGTTTTGCATATTTTGAATAATGTATGTCAATATATTAGAATGAATTATGTAGGAAACTGTAGCAAAGCAAAAATAGTTATTAAGAGCATATTTTTGTGGGTCAAGATTCTGATTTATACAATATTTAGTTCTAGTCCTCTATTTTGATTGGCCAGTGGCACCCAGGACAGCACTGGGACGTTTCGCCATTTGTATCACTTCGCTCATCCACTGGTTAACAGTGTTTCGGAACAGAGTATGTGTGATGAGTGATAAAAGCCGTGCACAATCACACAACAATTGGCTGAGTAAATGACTAAATTATACCCAAATTTGTTTTATTCCTGAATGAATTGGTAAGTAAGTAAATGACTCAGTGAATCACTCTAAGATGGTCTTTTGTTTAATTTCTTAATGAATAAGTGTTTTGAACAAACTGTTGAGTAAACAACTCAGTGAGTCACTCTAAGATGGTCTTTTGTTTCATTTCTGAATGAATTGGTATTTTGAACAAACTATTTATGTAAATGACTCAATGACTCACTCTAGGATGGTCTTTTGTTTCATTCCCTAATGAATAAGTGTTTTGAACAAACTGGTTAGGTAAATGACTCAATGATTATCTTAAGGGCAGTCATTTGTTTCATTCCTGAACTAATTGGTATTTTGAACAAACTGGTTATTTAATGACTCAATGACACTCTGAGACATCTGAGTCATTTGTTTCTTTTCTTAATAAAAAAGTGTCTTAAACAAATTGTTTGAGCAAATAAATCAAAGACTCACTCAAACAAGCATTTGTTTCATTCCTGAAGAATCACTGTTCTGAACTATCTAGTTAAGTAAATGACTCAATGACTCCCTAAAAGACAAAAGTTTAATTCCTTAATGAATAAGTGTGTTGAACAAATTGGTTGATTAAATCACTCAACGATTCACTTATAAGTCAGCCACTTGTTTTATTTATGAATGATTCCATTTTATGAATGAACTGGTGGAGTAAATGACTCAAAGACTCACTCAAACAGTCTTTTGTTTCATTCCTTAATGAAAAAGTATTTTAAACAAACTGGCTGAGTAAATCACTCAATGACTCCCTCAAAGACTGTCATTTCTTTCATTCTTTAATAAATAAGTGTTTTGAACAAATTGGTTGAGTGAACAACTCAATGACTCTCTCAAAGACAGTAATTTCTTTCATTCTTTAATGAATAAGGGTTTTGAACAAATTGGTTGAGTGAACAACTCAATGATTTTTTCAAAGACAGTCATTTGTTTTGAACGAATTAGTTGAGGAAATGGCTCAGTGATTCACTCACAAAGTCAGCTACTTGTTTCATTCATGAATGAAAAGAATCGCTTAAAAAAACGCTGTTGGGCTGTTATATCTGCTTTCTTAAATAGCTGTTCAACTAAATTTGTCAAATTCATCAAATGTGCGAAACAAAACTAGATGTTGTATGATGTTTAATTATATGAGTGCTGCTGCCATGTGGTCACACAGAGATAAATTAAACTTGAACTCTCTATACAAGTTGATTTATCTGTTGTACGCATTCCACTATGTACAGGCCATGACACAAGTCACCTATGCACATGGTCACCTTTGACAGCCTCCACCTTGCCTTTCCCTCTCACACCTACCCAGTGGGACCACCTGTCACGGACAAATGGAGGTTAGTGGAGGGACTTGTGCGTAAAAGCGTATGCCTTTAATGTCAGAGGGACGGCAGGCTATGAACGCTTCTGCTTACTGACAGCTCATGATGGCTGTACACACAGACATCTGTCACGCAGTAACAGCGCGCCCTGTCCTTCACCGGTCAGGATGACAAGCCCTTGGGGCAACTTTCTGCAATAAGCCTGTTTTCTGAACTCACAACTAGTTCGGGGGAGTGAGAACTGGGTACTAAAAAAAAAGGAACTCAATGGTCTTCATGGCATTCGGTTTTGTTAATGGCACCTGAATGTCTCTATTCTTTCTCTGCTGTGGAGGAACAGTGCACTAAAATACTCTGACAGTGTTTCCTGCACAGCAGGACTGCACCGATACCAAATCTACAGCAAAAGAAATCATGTTTTAGTGGAGTTGTGGCTTTCACACTGAACTGAATGTAAGGGGAGTACAAATTCATGCACTAAAAGAATTGTTAACGCAATTGCGAAGAGTGTAGATTTTCAGATGTTAAAATATTCCCAGCTTAATACATAGCAAGAACTGTAAACATTGCTCTGTTTATTCTAGTGTAGACCTCTTTCACATGTCAGAGAGAAAAAAAAATCACTATTGGATTTTTACAACTTCCCAAATGAGAGAAAATATGGATTAGGTCAAAAGCATCATGACAGTCTATAAAAATAAGGCATGAGGTTTAGGGCAGATGCATGCCTGAGGTTTGAGTTTGGCCACCCAATGGCAAACAGAGGAGCATGTTCAAGAAACCTACATAACACCAGTTGTTTTTGTTTTCATGTTTGCAAACTGAGCATAAAATGTACACTGCAGCTTTAAACAAACCAGAGTCATTAAATTCCTTACAATTTCCATCCCTACTTAACCTACATGCTCTGTATGTGTAAGAAAACCATGCAGAAACCAAACTCACAATAGGCTACTTTAACAAATGGAGATAAATGATGAGTACCAATGATCGCCTGAAACACACCGAGGTTATGGATTAAGTATATAGATCTGCTAATGCCTTTAGTGATGCAAGAGCATTTTTACTCTGTCCTTTGAGCATTTTCATTATGCTAAGCAAATTAAAAGCTTTCACCTCTAAATTACAGCAAAGATGAAAAAGATGATTTACTTCCAAAAAGGACGAAGCTGGAGAGTGCTACAGGGCTTACTTTTGTATAACATGATGCTACTGAAAATCATTTTTGGACATGAATAAAGCACATTTTAATCTGTTCACAGAGCCAACCATGAAATGAGTATTTTCTTTCTTTCCTTTTTAAAGTGAAGTACCCTGCCCATTTTTCATTTAGATATTCCTGCAGTTCAGAAAGCTAAGATGACAGCATGTATGAGGCAAGCAAAACCGCAACAAACTCGTATAATGGATCGCTGCGCCAGCACAGCACCTTTACATTTCAGACAGTTGAAATTTCGGAGTAAACAGTGATTTTTCGCGCTGTGCTTGCATTAACATCATCACAATGGATCTCCTGGTCAGTTTCAATGTAGGAGGTCTGAAGTGGCATATTTGCTAAAGTAGACACGACTGATGTGGAATATTAAGGAAGTAAGAAAATCAGGACTGAATGGCATAAAACCCACTCTAATGGAAGTGCATTTTTTTGGTGAAAACTCTTTTGAAAGATACCATAGAGAATATATCACAGCATGTCTTCCACACTGGATAAATATATAAAGATGCTGCAAAGTTCATTACCGCTGTCTAAAATAACCATAATTGAACAGGAGAAAACCGAGGGAAGACAATTTGTTGCTCTGTTAAGAAGAGTTGAAAGTGTCTAGACAGATGACTTCCCCTGAGAGGAAAAGGAGACTGACTCATTAAATCCCCCTGCGAGGCGAAGACAGGGAAAACTTAAGACAGATTAATGCCAGAAACGAGACCCATTACCACTCTGAACTGAAAAAAAAAAAAATCAGACAGAATAACTCTAAGAAAAGGTTGCGCTCTAGAAAGGTGAATGGACTCATCTTAGCACTTCCTCTGGAAAGAATGACAGCCATGGCTGAACAAAGTGTGTCTGACTAAATGCAAGTGACAATTAAGACAAACCTAGTGGCCTGGAGGAGTTAAATGAAAGTCTAGCCATTTTCTGCCATGGCAAAAAAAAAAAAAAGAAAAAGAAAATAGAAATCATGATGGACTGGACAGGAAATTAATCTAAATGGTTTTAGCACGCTAAAAGCAAACATCCTTAATTAAACGAAATGTCTCACATGCATTAGTACAATATAAAAGGCAAATTATGTGCTTTCACAACCTCCGCTATGATAGTCCATAAAAGGCTTTGAACTGCACAACTTGAAATGGTATGAATTATTAAGCCTTCCATTCATAAGCAGGAAACATCTCACAAACATCTCCCAACACCACCAAAAGGGTCCTTATGTTCTCTGAATGAAACAAAACAGATATATGTAGAGGCATATTAGTGCAGATCGTATGCTTTTAGCGAATAAGGGGGTGGATATCCATCTAGTCTCTAAAAAGCTATTAACTTCATTACATGTTGATCATGTGACAAAAACAATAAGCGGTCCATGATGTGATGAACATACAAACAGAAAGACTGATCTTCCTGGTTTATTAAAGATAAAAGTAAAGTTCTTAAATCAGAATCAGATGTGAAGGCTGTTCAAAAAAGCAGGCAATTTTAATTACACTGCCTTTTAGCATACTGTACTTTGTCTTAATCAAATACTAAGGCGGCATTGTACATGTTCTTCCTGGTGAAGGCAATCCCAGAATTCACTGCAACAAGCTTAGTGAAAAAATAAGACGAAGAAACATCAAAGATGATGAACAAGACTGAAGAAATTATGATTATAAGCATATATTTCATACAATACTCTGAGAAGCACTGAACAGTTCAACGTAATAAAAATGGTTCATGGATTTTAAATGCTGTTCAATTCCTGCATTTGTACTAAGGTAGTCAACAAGATTCAAAATTGCAATCTGAATTTGACTGCAAGTAGAATAAACTTAATTGAAAGTAATTCATAATATAGCTGCAAGCAGCGATTACCAGGGTTCAAGCACTTTAAGGCATTTAAGCACATATAAAAAAGACATTTTTTAGCAAGCCTGTAACCACCAAATCAATGATTTAAAAAAACAATTTTTGACAAATTCAGGTAATTTACCATAGGAATATTATGTTGTTGTTGTTTACGTTAATGAGTGTTATAGCGTCAGCTGTGATCCGATCTCCTTAAAACTTTGCATGCTTGTTTAGAATCAAACTGTTTAGATATTTTGAGTTTTCCTTTAGGCTTTATAGGATTTTTGGTAAATGTGGAAAAAAAAATCCCTTTTTTAAACGAACCCGTTATAGCTTCTCAAAGGGTAAATGTCAACATTGTTTGATAATTATTGACCTAGAGATTTCAGAGAATTGTATTGCAGTGTTTTTTCCAGATGAGCGATCATTTAACAAACAAATTGATGGACAGCAGTGGTTCTAGAGGCGGAAGTTTGCGGAATGAGGACTTTCATCATATGGTATGAATATCGCGTGTTTGCGTGAAAAACTATGCAATGTATAATCGTATATGTCCTTGAAAAATGTGATATTGCCCCCCCTCAGTGGCTGATTTCTTTCAAATTTCTCACACCTTTGGAGCCATTGTTCCGCTCAGCCTCTGTCTAATAGGTACTTAAAATTTGCAAATGTCCTTACAGATTCATGTGGCACTTTAGACCATGACCATGCACAGCGATGTTCATGTTGATAGGACAAATGGTTGTGTAGTTATAGCCATTTTTATAGTGCCACCAAGTGGCCAAGCTTTGCGATTTTGAACATTTTGGTGTCCCTTTGCAATGGTGAGTTGAAAGTTCAACTTTTTTTTCTATAATTACTGCCTTTCACTCTCCAGAGCATCTTTGTGTACTGGCTTGGTTCCAGTCGGGCGAAAAACCTAGGACTATTTTAGGTTATTTTAACTAAAAAAGTTTGCCAAGATAAGAAAGATAGATAGATAGATAGATAGATAGACAGATGAATGGAGCTCAAAACTGGGTGGTTTAAAATTCTCTGTACTTTTCAAACAAAGGCCATTAATTGATATTTTATAGCACATTATCCTCACAATGTGCTGATGTCCTGCGGCAGGAACAGGAGCATTAAAATCCTCGACACTGGAGATCCAGATTATACACTATTGTCTTTTATGAGGTCTCTCTGCACAAGGCAACAAACCCAGGACCCTTTAGCCTCCCAAAGTCTCCTGATGTACTGCAGATTTGGCCAGTTATTCATCATTTGATCTGCTCAAATCGCTCTGCCTCCCACACTCTCAAAACGTCAAACTGATTCATGTATTCATTATCCAGCACCGAGGATGCATGCCTAAGCTCGCACACTCGCTTTCTCTCCTGGTCCCTATATCTTGCTATTCTTATTCGTCTTCTTCTTCCTCCTTATCTCCTCTCTGTCTCTTGTTCTTCCGCGCTCACACAAAGCTACTTTATGTTTCTGCTTGGTCTCATGTTTCTCCATATGGGGAGGAGTTATAATGAGCCATGTCTCAGAAGACACAGTAGATAACAGACTTCTCCTGTGAACGTAACCGATAAGCTTAACCAGCTATCGTAGAGAAGCCTTATCAAAGGCGATCTGCTGGTTTTCACATGCATCTTGGGTAGAGCTCTTAACATGGTGCAGTACATGTTTCACAGACTTCACTGGGTGTTTGACCAGAGTAACCTTGGCGATAAGAGAACAGCTGCTGGGCTGATCTAGGATGGAGGGGAGTCTCCTTTGAGCTGGGTGTCCTCTCCCCTTTCCTGTCTTATTACCCCCCCAACTCCTGTCCTGCAGAGGAAGTGTAGCTCCGTCAGCTTCACTGTGAGCACAGCTATATTTAACGCCCAATGAAATATTTATCCTCAAGCTGAGACGCAGGAGGATGTGCAGAGCCAGCATAAATGGGAGGGGACTGAGAGACAAGAAAGTGAAAGAGAGACGGGGCAAGGAATTGCTAGGAATGAGGGGTCTGGATTGCCTGCATAAAAAAGTCAATGAACAAAAGCAAAACTGACAACTGTGTATGTAGCTACGAGAATACTTTTTGTGCGTTGTGGTACTCTAATGAATGCGCAAAAAGACTGACACAGAAGAGATGAAATTGTAGAATAAATCATTACTTTGGTTTTCTTTGCGCACAAAAAGTATTCTCGCAGCTTCATAAAATTACAGTTGAAACACTGATGTCATATAGACTCATCTCATTGCACTGCTGTCTATGCAGGGTCAGAAAGTTCTTGATTTCATCAAAAATATCTTAATTTGTGTTCCCAAAATGAATGAAGGTCTTACAGGTTTGGAGTTACATGAGGGTGAGTTACAAATGACAGAACTATTGCGTTTTGCTCAAGCTAATTTCACAGCTAGCATATCCTACATATACAATATTAAAGAAATTAGTTCACTCAAAATGAAAATTTGCTTAAATTTTATTTACTCTCAGGTAATCAAAAACAACGATTCATTTGTTTCTTCTTTGGAACACATTTGGAGAAATCAAGTTCAGATCAAGCACTGTTTAGACAGTTCAGACCAGTTCTAAATAATATTTTATCACACCTTTTTTGAAAATGATTGGAAATGATGCCCAATAATGTAAACAAGTAATATCAACTGTTTCCCTTATATTTCATGTGTCTCATATTTCATCTTAAGCTATTCACTGATACTGCTGTCTCCTTGGTAACCAAGGACACTAACTTTTTATTTTATTTTATTTCTTTAGCTAAAATGATGCCACAGCTGAGAAACAGTCGTAATTTATGTTAAAAATTCATGACCATTTTAACACAGTTCTGTTCTAAATGGTTTATGATTATTTCACACTAATGTAATCATTTAAAATATCATAATTAAAGCAATAAGCCACTGGAGAATGTGTGGTACAGTGATTTTACAACAGCTAAAGGCTATTCTTATGATTTTACAATGATTTAAAATTAAAAATATCAATCCCTGGGATATAAAAGTGCCTGTAGTTGAACACCCAATTACGGATTCAAATGCATCTTTTGACAGAAACATGTGCTTTATTAGGCCTTTTCCCAAACAGGGCATCTTGATTAAGTGCACAATATGATTTAGTGAAAAATCCTTTGTTGGTCCTGGAAAAATACTCTTATGAAACAATCATATTCTTAATCCTAACCTTAAACCTAGCCTTAAATATCACCCCCTCCCTAAAATTTGATTGGTTGGTTCCACTACCAACATGAGTGATTCAAGAGCATGTCCTACTTGGCTAAATCACATTAAGCTAGATAAAACACATATCCTTTTGAATTTAGAAAATCAGATTTAAGATGAGTAACACTCAGCAAACAACATGACCTAGATCTCAAGCCTCAGTAAAGCATTATGTCTGAAATCAGGAAAAAATGAAACGGAAATGACTGAATGCCTGAATTAGGAAACCTCAAATCCTCTCCTGTTTGCTGTCACTGAAAGGCAGGAAGCTAGCATAAAGGCAGTACTCTACTGGTCTTTGAAAAAAAAAGCAATGAATGAGAAATACTGGAGTGGAAAGATAGCAGCGAGTTACAAGTATAGGTGTGCTATGGTTATTTATTCTCTCAACCTGTATCTGTCTCTTTCCATTTTCTCTCAGAGCGCCGGACAAATCAGAAGAGCGATTCCTCCACTACCCTCCGGAGTGAAATGTGATTCAGCAGTGGGCAGTGAGGTTGTGAGGTAGTGTATAGTCTCAGCAGTGTATGCGTGTGTGAGATGAAGCAAGCAGGGTGTGATGTACTGCTAGCAGGTGGCCTGGTTTTAGTATGCACGAAAGCAGGATGGAGAGCAAAGTATGTGCACGCCAGTCTCAAAGTCTCTCTCTTCCTGTCTCCTTCCTCCCTTTCCCTTGGCTCTGCTCCCAGCATATGGCTCAAATATGGGCATCCACAGGGCACGCATTAGGACCCACTGACACATAAACCAACAGTCTGATGCAAGACTGACCACACTGACCTTTTTCTGCACCAGATGACTGTGGCCAGTGCTTGCTGTTTGTTTGCTTGCAAACATTAGCACCACTGCACAGGCCATTCATGTGGGCGAGGTGATAATATTAATGTTAATTAATCAAATGAATTGCACAAGTATCAGTATTTGCAGAAGAAAGCCTGTAAAGGAAGATCATTCTAGTCATAACATTACATATTATGCCATCTGCTGGGTATTTTTTGCAGTAGGCCGCTGCTGACTAGATGAAGGGTAGTATTAAGATCTGTCCGCAATCTAATCTCCATGTTAGTACTCTCATCCAAACTGTGGTTCACTTGAATTCGTCCAAACAAACATAAGAGGTGCCAGCTCTTTGGATTCCAGAAAAGAGGATTACAAGGCTGAAGCTCAGCACACCCTCCACTCGTTTCTTGCACGAGCTGGGCTGATCCAATCATCCTGACACACTCTAAACAAGTGAGGGGTCACGCTCTTTGCCTCCTTGGAGTGTCTATCATGGGACCCCTGGGTGCTGGTGCATATGAGTGACACAGACTCTGAATGTGTGTGATCCTGTTTAACCTCTGTGCCCTGCCAAGTGCCAGGCTCCCCGCCTGTTTATTATGCAGACCTGTGACATTCATCCAACCACAGAGAACGAATGATGGACTGCTGCCAGCCAATGCAGAGGAGAGGGGAAAATGAGAGAGAAGTGGAGGAGATGAAAAAAAGAGAGGAAAAGAGAGAAAACAAATGAGGAGAGAAAAGGAGATGAAATTAGATAAGAGGAGAGGGAAAAAGACAAAAAATGAGATGAGAAAGTGAAAGTGAAAGGACTAGTCAAGAAAAGGAAAGGAGAGGTGATACGAAAGGAATGAGAGGAGAGAAAAGCAAGAGAAGTGGTGGAGGTGAAAGGGGATGAGACAAGGTAAGAAGAGAGAAAATAAAGAAAAGAAAAGAGATGCAACAAGACAAAAAAGACATGAGGAAAGAAAAGTGGAAAAAAGGACTAGATTCATAGTGGATGAGAGGAGAGAAAAGCAGAAGAAGAGAAGAGACAAGATAGGAGGTGGAAGGGGAAACTAGGAGGAGGTGAGAGGAGAGAAAAAAATAAGAGAAAATAGAGAAAAAAAGACATGAGGAAAGAAAAGTGGAGAAAAGGAGACTAGATTAGAGCAGTTGGGAGGAGAGACTAGAAGGAGGCGAAAGGAGAAAAGAGGAGATGAGGGTCGAAAAGGTAATAAAGATGATGGGAAGAAGTAGATGGGAAGAGAGGTGAAGGGCCATTCAAGAAGAGACAGGAGGAGCAGGTAGAGAAGAAGAGGAGAATCAGGGAAAGAAGACAGGAGGAGAAGGCATGAGACTAGTCAAAAAAAAAAAAGGAAAGGAGAGAGGACAATAAGAGAACAGAGGGCAGTGGATGAGAGGAGAGAAAAGCAGAAGAAGAGAAGAGACAAGATAAGAGGAGGTGGAAGGGGAGACTAGGAGGAGGTGAGAGGGGGCATGAGACTAGTCAAGAAAAAGGAAAGGATAGAAGACAATAAGAGAGGGCGTTGGATGAGAGCAGAGATAAGGAGGAGAAGAGAAGAGAAGAGAAGAGAAGAGAAGAGAAGAGAAGAGAAGAGAAGAGAAGAGAAGAGAAGAGGTGGAAGGGGAGACTCAAAAATTGAGTTGAGAGAAGAGTTGAGACAAAAAAGTTGGGGAAAGGAAAGAAAAGCAAAGAAGAGAAGAGAAGACTAGATTAGAGGAGCTGGAAAGAGAGACTAAGAGAATGCAAAAAGAGAAGAGCAGAGATGAAAGGAGCGGCGAGAAAAGACACAAGGAAAGGAAAGAAAAGTATAGAAGAAGATAGGAGACTAGATTAGACAAAGGAGAAAAGGGGAGATGTGAGGAAAGGAAAGAAAAGTGGAGAAGAAGAGAGGAGACTAGAGGAGCTGAGAGGAGAGACTAGGAGGAGGCAAAAGCAGAAGAGAGAAGATGAGAGGAGAGCAGAGACTAGACAAAACAGACATGAGGAAAGAAATAAAGCAGAGAAGAGAGGAGACTAGATTAGAGGAGTTTGGAGGAGAGACCAGGAGGAGGCGAGAGGAGATAAGAGAAAAGGGAACAGAGGTGATAGGAAGAAGCAGATTAGAACCAAGGATGAGGATGAGATGAAAGGAGAGGAGAGACAAGACAAAATAAGACATGAAGAGAGGAAAGTGGGGAACAGGAGAGGAGACAAGAAGATAAAAGACCGGAAGAGACACTGCCAAGACAAGCCAAGAGGAGTGGCATAAAGATGAGACAGAAGGAGAACAGAGAATGAGGGGATGAGATGAGAGAAGATAGAGGGGATAGGAGATTAAGAAGAAAAAAGGACAGGAGACAGGAGAGGAAAAGAAAGGAGACAAAACATGAGAACATGGAGAGAGGAGAAAAGGAGAAAATAAAAGATAAAAAAAGAAAAGCAGAGGAGAAGAAAGAAGACTAGAAAAGAGGTGGGAGGTGAGACTACGAAGTGAGAAGAGAGGAAAGGAAGAGGGAGAAAATGGGAGGAGACGAGAGGAGAGAAAAAGGAGGACACGAGAAGTTAGGAGGGGAGGAGATTAGACAAAAGGAGACAACAGAAGTGGAAAGCGTGGGGAAATGGGAGGGGATGAGATGAGAGGAGGTACGAGGGGAGGAGATTAGGTGATGCAAGAGGAGACAAGATGAAAACAGATGAGAAGGGAGGAGAGCAGAACAGCCTATGAGAAGAGAAAAAAAAGAATGGCCCTTGTTGCTGTGCTCACTTTCTCTCTTAGTATCACTCCTCTTCCCTCCTGCCTGAGATTTTCATTAACCAACAGCCCTGTGATTTACGAGCAGGAGCCCAGCTGAAGGTGGGGGAGTACAGCCTGTGTGCATATGCACTTCTGCAGACACACACACATGATTTCTCTGCTCAAACGCACACAGATGTGCTGCTAAAAACATTCCCTGAAACACAAACACACATTAATAATATACTTCATCAGATATGCATCAGTTGTGTTTGTAAAATGGCTCTTTTTCACAGTGGGCAGCTGCAATTATCTTCCATTTATTTTTGATGAAGAAACAAAGATAAGATCTAATAGATGGGAAAGTACACATTTGATGAAACAATCTGTCTTCACTTTACAGAAATTTAAAGGTGAAGTGTTTCTGTCCTATTCCAGCAGTGACAATCAAAACTGAAAAAACAGGATTTCTGAAATCTTCCGCTTTTTTTTGTTGCAAAGTCCCAGCCTAAAATCACACTACCAGTTGAGCCAATTTTGTTATGCTCAGCCAATTGCAATTCTGTTTGGTGCCACTAGTGCTGCACAAATGACACACTTCACCTTTATGCTGCAATCATTTCAGTGAGAGAGCAAATTATGTACTTAGAACAGCGAAGCCCATCTTACATGTTTTCAGCCAACATCAAGCCTATCTGTTTATTCACATTTGAACTGTACTTATACAAAAACACAGAGTTGCGTTAACAAAATATAAACCTGGCAGAAAGTACTGACTGATACAGCAGAGTCGGCCAAGCTGATTAGTTGGCTGAAATTTGGATATTTCAGAGATTACCAGGGTTGACTGGAACTGAATATCCCTACTCTGAGAAGATTTAAGTGTACAGTTCCTGTTTTGAAATATTTAAATGTACATTTTTTAGGTTAATTTTAACAATTGATTAACTTGTACATGTGCAATAAATGACATTTATTTTGCTCATTCATGTTATACAAGATGAATGTTATTGTACATGTTTAATTGCATCTTTTTACCTACTACATAGTAGGGCTGCATGATTAATCATTAAAAATTGCAGTCTTGATTCAAACACCCACGTGATCTTATTTCTAAATAACAACGACTCGTCTGTGTCTATTAAACCTTCGACAAAGTCATATCGGAACAAATTTGTGTTTGCGCTGAACAGTTATCATGTTTAAGTATGAAACAGTCTCACACACAGTATTATTATTGTTTTACAATAATTCATATTATCACAGAAGTACTTAGATAAAAGTTAATAGTTCGGATATAAACACTGATGTCTATGGTAGCGATCAAAATAAAGCAAATCATCTTTTAAAAGTAATTTTTGCTGGCTATGTTGATTACATGGTTTTGCCACTAGGTGGTGACAAGCAACTGTTAAAAAATGTATTTGTCATTGAATCATTCATTCACAAGATTTGTTAAAAAAATGCTGATTAATTCGGTAATAGAACAAGTGAAGTATTTATGAGTCACTGAATCATTCATTCCATTTTTTTTTAAATACTTCATTCAAATTAATTAAACTTTTTCTAATAATATATATAGAATTTTGCACAAATTGTGATTCTTAATTTATCCAGAATAGAGCAGCTCTACTACACAGGGAGGTACCAACACAATACCTATACTATTATTAATTATTATTTCTAAAGGTGAAATTAGTAATTATATCCACTCAACATCCTATTCGAAAGCCATAATTATAACATTATATGTAAATGATAAGACTGCTGTTTTTGTTTATCATTTGTTAGTAATAATTACAGAACAGACTGTAAAAAAATCATACTGGGTTTATGTGATTATTGCTGTAGGTCACATTTAGTTTTGCATTTATTTAGCTTAAAAAAAGTAGTTTGTCGGCTCAGTTTCAAAGAAATCTTTTTTTTAACAATTTGGAATTTGTAATTCCTTTCTTTCTTTGAAAGAAATCAATACTTTTATTCAGCAAGGAAGTGTTAAAAATATAAAAAGTTATAGTAAAGACATATTGTTAGAAAAGATTTCTATTTTGAATAAATGCTGTTCTTTTTAACTTTTTATTCAGAATCCTGAAAAAGTCTAACAAATATTAGCTTTCATTCATTCAGCTTTGCATCACAGAAATAAATTATATTTGAAAGTATATTCAAATAGAAAACTGCTATTTTGAATTGCAATACTATTTCATAATATTAGCCTTTTCCTGTATTTTTGATCAAATAAATGAAACTTTGAAGAAAATAGGAGACTACTTTAAAAACAATAAAAGATTTCAAACTTTTGAATGGCAGTGTACATGCTTCACATTCTATATAAATAGTTTTGAAACAATGTAAAATATAAACAATATCTATTCCCTCTCTGTATATATGTACAGTATATTCCTACTTCCTATCTCCTCTCCTCCCATTTTCTCTTATTCTTATATTACAGATCTCCACAAGGTCGACTATTTCCAAATACAAAGTCGGTTTGCCACTAGATTAAAGTGGGAGAGAAAAAGATATATATAAAGAGCAGAGAAATAAACACAATGTAGTAAAAGAGCTGAAGAGAAAGACAGACCACTTCCTGGAAGGACATCTGAAAGCGTTACCCTGACACACAAAATGTAGCTTCAGACTGATGGACCTGTTTTTCAAAATGGTTTCCACCAGAGCGCAGCACTCCTACTAGACATATTTATCAAAAATGTTCTGCTCTGAGGCATGTTGTGATTTTCGCAAAAGCCAACTCCACACTCAACAAAAACAGCCGTTCAGGGGTGGAGCGCATGAGTGACACAGGCAGATACGCCGGGGAGATTGTGTGTCTGCATCACCCGCCAGTCCTGAGGAGACAAATCGAGTTAATTAGCTCCCACTTTTTCAAACCTTGCACCTGAAGTAGGTGTTTGCTTTTGTTCAGCATAATGCCAGCTACGAGTTTGCATGGGGTGCAACACAAACAGCCCTTCCTGTTCCCTTAATCTTGTTCAGCGTGGAGCGTTCCTATTCCACCTGAGCACAGAGGTCTGTATGTTCACTCACAGCTGAGATGAAATAGCTGCACTGAAACGATGTTTGCGAGCAAACAAATTATTTGGGGGAAAAAATGAGATCTGTTCCTCAATTACATATCCGTCCCCCTTCAATCTGCTGCCATCGGTAATTGCTTTCCTTTTCATATTTTTCATATTCGCACTAGGAGAGCAGCTTAAAGGTTTTGAAGCCTATTAGTCACATGATCTGATTTTTCTGTTCAGTTTTGTTCTCTTCACCATTACACTAAACTCTCTGATATAATGTCTTTTGTTATTTCTGTTTGCTTGCGTGTTGGGAAAGTGACATCCAACTGAATTGTGGGTAAACGTCCACTATTAACTGTACTTGTGTCCTTTATTTTGTGAATTTCAAGAGTCGTGCTTGAAACATTGGGCTTGATTTGTTCTAGCATTAGTTAATGAAGGAGGACATGTTTTTCCTACATTGTGCAATTCTGTGTTCCTCCTTCATCTGAGTGGGGACGAGAGGTGATAATCAGCAAATGAGACCAGCACAGTCTCATTTTCGCTTGGAAACACACACACATGCACACTCCCTGCGGCTCCCTTTACTCTCACCATTTCTATCTGTTTCTAGCAGAAAATCAGGGTGAAGCCGGGTGCCAGCAGCCTTTACTGCAGCCATCAGTTCACAGCTGAACTCACTGCAGTAGCCGCCCATGATCCCGCTTTCATTTCTGCCTCTATCTGATAGGCTACACTCCACCGCAGCCAGTTCATATAATTAACCTGTCAGCAGGATCAACCTGGGTTAGACTTTGCTGTCCAATCTCATATTAAACCCAAACATTCTCACAGCTTCATCCAACCAGAGAAGGACACTTTAATTTCAAAGACCATCCCTGACCCTGTTCTTCTCTTTGCTTTGCAGGCATATGTGGCAATTAACCTATTAGTCAATAATCCAATAATCTATTAGTATTGGTCACACTTTATCTTCTTTGGAAGTCTGGACACCACCTTTTTCAATCCTTTTGTATTTGATTGATAAATTCTGCTAGTTCAATAGGTCAAAATGAGATAAAAATTGGTCAAATACAATTGGTGAAATGCTCTATCTTTGTAACTACAGTCCTCAGTTCAGCTGTTTCCTTTGCTCATTTTAATAGAGGTTAAATATGAAGTGGGTATTTTTTTTGGATGTTAATACTCAGATACACCAGTTTAAAACACAGAGTCAGCTATCAGTAAGCCATTATAAGATTTTGCTAATTCTGTGACAGCAATATTCTGAAATATTATTAAAATGTAAAATAACTGTTTTCTGTTTTAATATACTTTAAAATGTCATTTATTCCTGTGATGGCAAAGCAGTTTTCAGAAATCATTTTAATATGCTGATGTAGTGCTCAAGAAACATTTCTTATTATCAGTGTTGAATACAAAACCGTGATCTGTTTTTTTTTCCATCAGAATTGTTCAAAAGAAGCATTTATGTGAAATCTTTTGTAGCATTGTAAATGTCTTTGCTGTCACTTCTGATTAATTTAATGCATCCTTGTTGAATAAAAGTTTTAGTTCCTATTAATTTAATAAAAAGAAAAAACATTGATTCCAAACGTTGATGGTAGTGTATGAACATAGGCTATGCCTAATTTAAAACTCTTTAAAATATAAACATTAAACTACAGGTCCTTCTCAAAAAATTAGCATATTGTGATAAAGTTCATTATTTTCTGTAATGTACTGATAAACATTAGACTTTCATATATTTTAGATTCATTACACACAACTGAAGTAGTTCAAGCCTTTTTTTTGTTTTAATATTGATGATTTTGGCATACAGCTCATGAAAACCCAAAATTCCTATCTCAAAAAATTAGCATATCATGAAAAGGTTCTCTAAACAAGCTATTAACCTAATCATCTGAATCAACTAATTAACTCTAAACACCTGCAAAAGATTCCTGAGGCTTTTAAAAACTCCCAGCCTGGTTCATTACTCAAAACCGCAATCATGGGTAAGACTGCCGACCTGACTGCTGTCCAGAAGGCCATCATTGACACCCTCAAGCAAGAGGTCTGTGGGAAGGAAAAAGTGTGGCAGAAAACGCTGCACAACGAGAAGAGGTGACCGGACCCTGAGGAAGATTGTGGAGAAGGACCGATTCCAGACCTTGGGGGACCTGCGGAAGCAGTGGACTGAGTCTGGAGTAGAAACATCCAGAGCCACCGTGTACAGGCGTGTGCAGGAAATGGGCTACAGGTGCCGCATTCCCCAGGTCAAGCCACTTTTGAACCAGAAACAGCGGCAGAAGCGCCTGACCTGGGCTACAGAGAAGCGGCACTGGACTGTTGCTCAGTGGTCCAAAGTACTTTTTTCGGATGAAAGCAAATTTTGCATGTCATTCGGAAATCAAGGTGCCAGAGTCTGGAGGAAGACTGGGGAGAGGGAAATGCCAAAATGCCTGAAGTCCAGTGTCAAGTACCCACAGTCAGTGATGGTCTGGGGTGCCATGTCAGCTGCTGGTGTTGGTCCACTGTGTTTTATCAAGGGCAGGGTCAATGCAGCTAGCTATCAGGAGATTTTGGAGCACTTCATGCTTCCATCTGCTGAAAAGCTTTATGGAGATGAAGATTTCATTTTTCAGCACGACCTGGCACCTGCTCACAGTGCCAAAACCACTGGTAAATGGTTTACTGACCATGGTATTACTGTGCTCAATTGGCCTGCCAACTCTCCTGACCTGAACCCCATAGAGAATCTGTGGGATATTGTGAAGAGGAAGTTGAGAGACGCAAGACCCAACACTCTGGATGAGCTTAAGGCCGCTATCGAAGCATCCTGGGCCTCCATAACACCTCAGCAGTGCCACAGGCTGATTGCCTCCATGCCACGCCGCATTGAAGCAGTCATTTCTGCAAAAGGATTCCCGACCAAGTATTGAGTGCATAACTGAACATAATTATTTGAAGGTTGACTTTTTTTGTATTAAAAACACTTTTCTTTTATTGGTCGGATGAAATATGCTAATTTTTTGAGATTATTAGAATTTTGGGTTTTCATGAGCTGTATGCCAAAATCATCAATATTAAAACAAAAAAAAGGCTTAAACTACTTCAGTTGTGTATAATGAATCTAAAATATATGAAAGTCTAATGTTTATCAGTACATTACAGAAAATAATGAACTTTATCACAATATGCTAATTTTTTGAGAAGGACCTGTATATAACAACAAGCCTTCAGCTTGCTGTAACATTATACTGTCATTTCTTGTTTCCTATAACTGTAAGAGACTTCTTACATGTAAATCTTATTACGTTATAATCCCTTTACAGTTACTGATCTCATAAAAATATTATTTGCGTTACATGCAGGATTTGCCAATTTAAAAGCTAAATTTAGCATCCAACAGCAAATATTTCAAAATGAATATTTTAGCAAACATTATAGAGCTGCCTTTTTCTGCTTAACACATGCTTCAAATGGAAATAATCATGTGAATGTATGTATAACATATTTAGAGATATATCTGGCACATGAGAAAAACACCTCTCAAGCACATTAAACAACATACGCACCTCACATACACCCAACATAAAACTTAAACGCCTTTGTATGACATTAAACAGACTTCTCTCCTGCTTTTGACAGCTTTGTTTTGCACTTTTCCTGCCACAGCTCATTACATGATCATCAGCCATTAATCAAATGCGTTTTTTCTACAAAATGCATCACTTCAATGTTAAAGGTGAAGTATCTAAGATTTTTTTTTAATCAAAATACATTTTCTTAAAGGAGAATTTCACTTCCTGAACAGAAATTTACAGATAATTTACTCACCCCCTTGTCATCCAAGATGTTAATGTCTTTCTTTTTTCAGTCGTGAAGAAATTATGTTTTTTGAGGACACCATTTCAGGATTTGTCTCCATATAGTGGACTTTTATGGAGTTTGAACTTCCATCAACTTCCAACATACCAACTTCCATTATCTACTAAAACGATCGGTTATTTTCTAAAAAAAAAATACAATTTATATACTTTTTAACCTCAAAATAAATGCTCATCTTGTTTAGCTCTGTGTGTACTCTGTGTATTCCAGTTAAAAAGAGTCACCCTACATCGCTGCAGAAGTTCCGACCCAGAGTTTACAAAGTGAAAAGTGCAAAGAAGATCGAAATGCCCTTTACAAAAAAAGGTAAAACAGCAATGTAGGATGATTTTAAAGTTGGAGAAGAAAATGAGAGTTTTTCGACCTACCCTAACTGCCTTGAACCGGAATACACAGAGTACATGCAGAGCTAGACAAGATGAGCATTTGAGGTTAAAAGCATATAAATGGTCAATTTCTTTATAACCGAAAATACTGTTCTTCCTCAGCTGGGATCATCTAGAGCCCTTTGAAGCTGCATTTAAACTGCATTTTGGAAGTTCAAACTCACTGGCACAATAGAAGTCCACTATATGGAGACAAATCCTAAAATGTTTTCCTCAAAAAAAAAAAGAAAAAAAAAAAGTTTTTTAAGAAAGACATGAACATCTTGGATGACAAGGGGGTGAGATAATTATCTATTAGTTAATTATCCTGAAGTGAACTTCTCCTTTAAGCCAGTTTATTGTTTATTGACTACTATAAATATGCTATTCATGAGCATCTCTTTGTTGTTAGCCGATGTGGAATCATGGCTCACATATTACATAGGAAAAGAAAAGCAGATTCTGCTCACGAATTGTAAGCCAAAATTCAAAATACACAGAGACAAGAATAAACAAGAATAAACATTTTACAAAATGTAGGGATTTGATGGAATGTTTGGGTTTTGCCAGACTTGCAAAGCTTCTTCCCGACACGTAAGCTCATGTTTTTCCCACCAATAGTTGCTCTTTACTGTCAAGCCAGAGATAAAACAGTAATATACTGACTTATATATATTGTCTATATTTGATATCTGAGGGCCTGACTCATGTCAAGAATTCAGTAACAGTGTTTATTTATTTATCCTCGTAAGAGTTCTAGAATTGATGTTTTGTTCCTATTCTGTTTTATTTTTCTGTTGATAGCTGTATGAGACATGTCCACTTGCACACATTCATACTTGTTTTTCAATACCATTGGTTACTATATGAATCATAAGTAGAAATTTTTGTCAGCTCAGATTTGCTTTGCGTGAATGTATTGTTCTGTTCCAGTGATTTGCTGTAGCTCAACCTTGACAGGAAAAGATATAGCCTACTGTATGTTTTATCTAATGGCATATTTGCAATGGTTGTTTAGGAATATAACCAAAAAAACAAGAGTTTCCAAGAAAATAGACAGCTGCCCAGATGAGACATGCCATTGAAGGATTTATGACTCACATTCAACCCTTACGATATTTGCTTACGAACAGAACTTTGTGTCTCCAAGATCCTGTCTTTAAATAACCACATCTACGTAAAGAAAGAACACCATGTGTGGATGTTCCTAGAGTTTGCAGAAATTATGTCAACTGATCATTCATTTGACTTTGAGTACTAGTGTTTTTGTATTTTACTGTAAGTTGGTCCTGGCTTCTCTTGCTCATTTTCTACAGCCTACGGAAGTGTGGACAGCTGTCTTAAAGAAAACTATTTCTTCATTGGGTTAAAACTGTATCACCTTACAATATTCTTTTGTTCGGTAACATAGCAACATGGTTAAAAGATTTTTTGTATTTACGTAGTGACAATAACACCATAGAAAATGGCATAACTTACCCTTAAAGGAGTAGTTCACTTCCAGAGCAAAAATATACAGATAATTAACTCCCTTGTCATCCAAAATGTTCATGTTCTTCAGTCGTAAAGAAATTGTTTTTTGAGGGTAAATAAAATCAGGAATGTTCTACATATAGTGGACTTCTATGGTGCCCGTGAGTTTGAACTTCCAAAATGCAGTTTAAATGCAGCTACAAAGGGCTCTAAACAATCCCAGCCGAGAAAGTAGGGTCTTATTCAGCAAAACGATCGGATAATTTCTAAAAAGCAAATATGATTTATATACTTTTTAACCTCGAACACTCATCTTGTCTAGCTCTGTGTGAACGGTACATGACAGTTAGGGTATGTGTAAAAACTCCCATCTCATTTTCTCCTCCAACTTCAATGTTTGACCCTCCTTGCGCATTCACTTTGTAAACACTAGGTCGATACTTCTGCAGTGATGTAGGATGATTTTGAAGTTGGAGGAGAAAATGAGATGGGAGTTTTTTCAAATACCTAACTTTCATGTACCGGATTACACAGAGCTAGACAAGACAAATGTTTGAGATTAAAAAGTAGAAATTAGATTAACCGATCATTTCGCTAGATGCATTTTGTAGTTCAAACTTACGAGCACCATTGAAGTCCACTATATGGAGAAAAATCCTGTAATGTTTGCCTCAAAAAACATAATTTCTTTACGACTCAAGAAAGAAAGACATGAACATGACATGGATGACAAGGGGGTGAGTAAATTATTTTTTGGCAACTGAAATAAGAAATATGAAAAACTTCAACTAAAATTAAACTGAGAGCTGATTTTTTTTTCAAAAAATAAAAGCTACTACAAAAAATTTTACATGGCTATTCTCGAGAGAGTCAAATTACGAAGTAGGGCAGACATACTAGTAAGGTGAGAATTAATGAATGCAGAAGCGCATTTTAAGACCAAATTTGCCAAATGTTGGAGGAATAAATCGAAAGTAGGTACAATTGAATCAAAATACAGTTCCATGAATTTGGAAAAAAAAATTATAGAAACTGGGGAAAAATAAAACAGTATTCATAGGCCTTTAGACGGAAACTAAGACTAACTCGCAATGCCTTTAGATGCCTAAATCCTATGTCGTAACCCGACTCTCTTGTGAACGTGCATACAGCAGTTGCAGGAATTCAGTGATAATAGTTTATACAGTTTTCATGTGTGTTTTCATTTTTCTTTTTGCTTCAAAAAGCATTCACTCCTACTTGAGTGGTATTAAAGGAACACTCCACTTTTTTGAAAATAGGCTAATTTTCCAACTCCCCTAGAGTTAAACAGATGTGTTTTACTATTTTTAAATCCATTCAGGCGATCTCTGTGTCTGCCGGTAGCATTTTTAGCATAGTTTAGCATAAATCATTGAATCTGATTAGACCAGTAGCATCTTGTTCAAAAATGACCAAATATTTTTTTTTTTTGTTCTATTCTATTCTGTAGTTACATTGTGAACTAAGACGACAGAAAATAAAAAGTTGTGATTTTCCAGGCTGATATGGATAGGAACTATACTCTTAATCTGGCGTAATAATCAGGGAACTGTGCTACCATACCATGGTTGCAGCAGGCGCAATGACATTACGCAGCGCCTGAAAATAGTCCCCAGCTAGGTAACTTCCAATGGCAACAAAGTTCCTTTGTACACAATGTAACTACAGAAGAGTCAAGTTTAAAAATAGGAAAAATATCGAAAATCTTTGGTCTTAATTCTAGGGGAGTTGGAAAATGAGCCTATTTTCAAAAAACAAACAAAAAAAAAATAAATTGGAGTGTTCCTTTAAGTGCTTTTATGCTGGATGGATGCAGTTTGGAGCTTAAAAAATTCAGACACCATTCATTACGTAAAGCTAGGAAGAGCCAGACTATTATTTATTATAACTCTAATTGTGTTCCTCTGAAAGGAGAAAGAGAGACATATTCATCTATGATCGCTTGAGGGTGAGTACATTATGGGGTAATTTTCATTTTCCGGGTGAACTACCCCTTCAATAAACACTACGATAATGTATAAATACTAAATATTAAAACAGAACTATAAATACGCCATAAATCCAAATAGTTGTTTACTACTTTCATTCAAATAAAATTTCTATCTCTAAGTTGTTGCAACCTTCCCCACTGGACCAGGGCAAGATCACAACCCATGCAGACAAACTCAAATTGCAATATGGGATGTGGGCGAGCGGTGATTGTTTGTAATGGGAACGGTGTGCTCTGAAGCGTACACGAGCACCTATGCGAGAGGATGGCATTACTTAAGAATGCAGAGCGAAAGACTGACAGGCGTCAGGGGACACGGAACGGCCCAGACGTGTACGGGACAGCCAACAGAGGCGGGAAATTAGCGAGTGAAAACAGATCCAATGAGGCGTGAAGGAGCCTCTCCTCTCGTTCGCTGGCAGTAAATGAAGCTCTTCCTCAGTCTAACTTCAGTCACGAGGCTCCAGGGCCCAGGAGGACGAATGAATGAAACGCCCGACAGGCAGACAGGGGAAAAACAGGAATGAGCCTCTGTAGGGACGAAGCACAAATGTGTTTGTTTGGCAACCATGTTTGCTCTGACAGTGGATAGTTATGAGAAGCCATCCCAGTTGAATCTTCAACAGGGATGGTTAATGTACATGAGGGCTTTCTATGTAATAGCACTCACGGGGGAGATGCAACTTAACTGCGGCTGTAAACACGAGTCGAGCGAACGCGCATAAACGCTCAGGCAATCGCGTAATCACAACTCTAAAGAAGCAAAAATGCATGTCTGTGCACTTATGCACATAATCACATGCACTTTCTGCTACACATTTCGCTCATTTATTGCCACTGATTGGCTATTACACGTTGCAGTCATCATTATGTGGCTGACAGCGAGGAAGCTCTAAACGCAAACAATGCAGAGCTGGAGGCAATTTATATCTTCCTTATCATCATCATCATCACAGTTATGATTGCTCTAACCTTTAGGGGCATATGGGGGGAGAAGCGTGGTACTCGTTTTAATTACATCCACAGGGAGTTTGGTTAACCGCCGTAACTATTGTTGCTTTCTGTACAAATTTTTACTTCCACCTCTAGACAAAAAGAAATCGGCGCCTCTTAATCTTTCATTTTGCTCTTTGCATCATCCCTTTTTATCCTCCACGTTTTTCCCATTCACACAAAAAGACAAACACATACACGCAAAAATACACAAGCATATTCTCTTTGCTTGAATATTTGAGGAGCACATCTTTGTCTAGAGCCTATCCGTCATTTCCAGGAGGTCGTCAGTCTGACAGGTCGATGACAAATGTTAGACACAATGATAGGCTGGTCCTTCGTGCCATATGACATGTGCATGTTTGTACGTTGCTTGTGTTAGAAACAATTCTACCATCACTCAGACTTTTCCGGCCTAAAGGAGACAAATTTACCCAAATAGGATATGCTCCCTCAACATCTTTGATATTCCTGGAACAACATTACTATCACCTAGGACTGTCATGTTTGCTACATGAAAAATGACATCTAAATTAGCTGTATATCGGCACGGCTGTGAACGTGCCAATATTGCATTTTTACAACACTTTGATGGCACAAGTGTGTAAATACATAAGAAACAACAACGGAGTGTCTTTAAAGGCTACTTCCTTCCACCATGGATTTAAATATCAAGCTGACAGTTTAACAGCTACATTACTTTAGAACTAGTAACAAAGGAACGTTGAGTTGCTTCATTTAAAGCTTTTTATATTACTGGTTCATAAGCGCTGAACAGCCTCTGACAGCCTGGAGCTAACATCTCCGTAATTATCGAAGCAAATTTTTAAATAGACGAATAGATCTTTATTAAGAAATCGCATATTTGAAGTCTTAACAAATACATCCTCACCTAAAAAACTCTTTAAACTACATTCTGTGACACAAAAACAGTATTATTTATAAAATTATAGCGGATTTGGGCGTCCACCATGAAACTCGCTGTGAGAAATACACCATGCGGACTGATACAACCGGTGAAACGTTTGGAGTTCCAATATCACTAGACTATGGCACTTCTCTAGCCAACTGGATCTGAGGAACTGGAAAGAACTGTTGAATAAATACAATTTATACAGACTGTATATTATTGTTGTAAATGCGTAAAGCACCAAATAGACATTACAAAACATTTAGAAAGTCAACATAGTGTGTTCTACTCAGATTTTAGGGTTAAGGTTGGGCTTATGGCTGAAGTTGGTTTAAACAACATTATCATCCATCTATTTCTTTCTGATTGCAGGGAAAGGTCATTGAAAGGCCTTTCATGACCATAAAGGGATGTTGATCCTGCAGATGCTCTACTTTGCTAAATCATGTCATGACAGTTTTGTGACCCGGCTCAAAAAACAATAGGCTTGTGCAGTAGCAGAGTCCTTCACTAACACACACCTTAGCACTGACTATCATTGACAGACAAAGAGATTCGGGCATCAGTGGCAGCTGTTGCTTTTCAAAAGTGGGGAAGCACAGCTATCACTTATCACTGGCAAAATGTGTGTTTAGATCTAGTTCATTTTGAAGTCTGTACTGTTGCTCCTAAAAGCTTCTCAAACTAAACAGTAAAATTACTTAATGAAAACAACTGACTGTTAGCTCAGAACTGTATTCTTATTATCTCAATATTTACAAATGACACTAGGCAAGAGACTAGATTATGCACACTTAAGTAAATGTGCTATGACAGACTTTAACTACATCTCCCTCCAAGCACTCTTTTTAATTTCAAATGCTGTCAATTGTTGCAAAGTTCCACCTATTTAAGATCATGTCCCAATCTTTTCCTATTGTATGCAAATAGTACTCAAAGACAAATGGATGGATGGAAAGATATGGAAAGATGGAATGACAAATATACAGAATGACAGCAAGACAAATTGACAGATTAATAGATAGCTTCAACAAAAGAATAATAGGTAGACGGACAGAAGGAATGACATGGACAGATCGATTTATAGGACAGGAGAACAATATAACAGATGGGTAAATACATAGATGGAACGACAGACTTAATTATAGATAGATGACAGACAGACAGATAGATTGATGTGTTTATGTGTTTATTTTAGAAGGCTTTTGCACTGTGCTGTTGCTACAGACAGGCACCGGTGACGTGAGAACAGGAATGAAGTGACAAGCACACTGACACAGACATGCCTCCAGTCAGAGCGCTCCAACTCTGAACCATAACGGATCAGGCAGCTGTAACATGTTCCCAGTCAAACACACCTTTAGGGGCCAGAGCAGACAGGTTCATGACCAATGCACTCATGGGACAATATATGACGTGTGCAGGCTGACCAGAGTCGTCGCTAGAGTTTGCTGAATCAAAGACTGTCAAAGATCAGAGACGGAGACTACTCAGCAGTGACACACTGCCAGAGCCAACTGGAGCAGCCCTATGGACAGGTCCCAGATCAGCAGGAACACACTGCCTTGAGCCACAGAATAACACTGCTTACTACACTGGATTACTTTGCATCCCAAAGGTGCGGATTTGAGGCTTTGTATGAGAACACACCAAATCCTCACTGGATTTTCAGGACAATACAGTATGTACTCATCTCTTCACCAACTCGTAAATTCCTCTGAGCAGAGGAAACAACCTGCTGCCGTGCCACTGCTGAGTCATACTTTAAGTCCTACTTATGTAGTTCTCTCAAATTCCTACTGTATATGAGTCCAAGTTTATGGGATTTCACAAATACACTGACTAAAATTGAAATATTTAATCTATCTAGCTTAAAGATTCTAAAGTCTGACTATAAAGTCTGACTTGACTAAAGAATTTTCTGTTGGCTTTACAGCGGATCTCACAGTTATTTTGCAATAACACCCATTTGACCCGGAGTTCATTCTGTAATTTGCTCTGCCTGCAGCTGTGAATTTTTATACAGTAATTTCTGAAGAGAACATCTATTGAGAACTTTTAATCTAGTTCACCTTAAATGTTAAACCAAGAAAAAAAAAAGATCTGTTAACACAAAAGCAGCCTTGGAATGTTATTCCAGTTCCTGTTTGACTTAAGGCCCAGGTATATTTAACTTTCCACATTCTGTTCCGTCTTGCACATAGCTTTCAAAGTATACTGAACGTATAGTGTGATACTGAGTGTGGATCGATGAGCGTAACACATGCACAGTACAACCTATTTGACTCGTTCTCTGTCAAGATTCACCTTGCACCTGCGTTGTAACAAAAAAAAATGCATCATGAGGACAGTGGGCTTTACAAACACAAATCCCAGTGGAATGGGATGGACAATTGTAATGAGAAAGCAAAAATATTTTACTATAAAACAGTACTGGTTAATTCTGTTGATGCTGTTGAATGCTTAAATGTGATTGGCTTAGGTGTGCAATTATTTTCAGGGAAATGCACAGCAAAAGTAGTTCCAGACAGGCCTTGACCGCATTACATGTCCATATCACTTCTGCAAATCATTTTTGTTTATTTCAAATGTCCTTACTAGGGTTGGGTATCGAGAACCAGTTCCAAATTTCCAACAACCGGGTATTCGATAAGACGCGTGCATTTAATTTCCACTTAATGATTCCAGAGTTTGCATTCGAGTGTGTTTTTTTTAACTATTTAAGTGCAGGAAGGAAAATAACTTGCACACTGTTTGTGTGCAGCGCACACGTCTGAAGCGTGAGCATGGAGAACAGTTCTGTACATTTCCACTGCAGAAAAGGTTGTTCCAGGCTGGAACTGACTTCTCTTTTCACATTTATTTTCACATTTATGACCAGTATGCAAGAAATACGTCAGTATATCATCATAAACACAGCGTTTTTTTTGTCTTAAGTGAACGTAAACAGATGAGAAAGAAAACGCATTTGCCACCTAATCAAAGAACAAAAGAAAACCATTAACTGACTGAATATCTTTCGTAAATGTAATTAGGATTAATCAATATTTTATTTATGAATAGAAAACTATGCATTGTTTTTAAACACATCAGTTTTTCTAAATTATGTAAATTATACAAAGAACCCTCTCAACTGGTACAATATACTGGTATAATATGAAATCTTAAACAGTTTAATTCAACTGTTTTAATACGATTTGTTATTAAATATAATAATCAATCCAAATTAAAAACTGATTTGTATGCAAACATTTAAATTACACGTAAGGTAGTTCTAATCAAACTTTCTAATAATATAATTATGTTCAATGTTATGATAATGTATTTATATATACAATAAATAATTAAGATATTACAAACTGTTCAAAATATTATGAATAATATTGAGTATATATGCAGGCCAATTACATAGCGACAAAGTGAAAATTATGTAATTTACAGGGTAATCAGCTAATCAGAACAACATGGTGGTACGGCCTCCTTTTACATGACTTTTTTTTACCTGTATTTCTTGGTTTTCCTCTCACATTCACTGAGAACACACATAAGGTTCCATTTCTGCAAAAACAAAAAAGATGCCTGCGTCTAATTGTTACTTTAGAAAACAGCAGTTTATGCACTATTTTATTTTTGTACTGAATATCATTTTCCTATCTCAATTTTTGACAAGCTGCTGCGTTCCTTTCCTCCTGACAAATAGTGACAATTTACTTCACTTTCTGCACATCATATGTGCTCCCTGCCCATGAGGAAAACACTACGCCTCAGTAGTCCTTATGAAATGTTCACTATTTCAAAATTAACTCACCTATTATTGATTATTTGCTAGCCAATGAGATTTTTTATGCAATCAGATATGGATTTTAAAAAATGCAATGCACAGCAAAATGTCTTTCTGTGACCTAGTATCATCCACTTAAAATAATCTCAACCATAATTATATCACTGGCAGGAATTGTGTATCTCCTCCCCTCTGGGTAAGGAAATAAGTGTTTTATAGCTGTCAGATATTATGTGTGGGTTCATGTGTGTACTTGAGGGTGAAGGGGGAGGAGAAGCTGTTTGCGCATATGACATTTCTATCCGAGCCGAGAGGTGCCTTTCTTTGAGTGCTGTCTTGGACTCAGCAGGAGGGGAAAATAATTTCTACCCAGGCGAAGAAAAGTCACTAGTTGTGTCTCAACCATCATCTCCATATGTCTCAGTGTGACTCACTTTATCTGGTGACAACTTATGGATTTTTTCATGACATTTGACATTAGGAGTTCCACTGATAAATAATCACACAGAGCTGTCAAATGTTTACCAGATTTGAGTGAAAAAGTTTGTCGATGATTGTGTCAAGCATTCAATCAATGACGGGACTCAATCATAAGGTATCTAGCCAAGAGTCTGCTGTGTTGTTGATCTGATGCTGTTGTTGGTACGCATTTTGTGTGACAACTGGTATTCAGGGGCCTGATATGAGTGTGTTTGGGTCTTTTGTAACACCGCTGTAAACTGTGATTATAGCCTCTGGCTAAGTGCCAATCAAGCCAAGTGCTTCCAGACTGCAACCACAAGCTATCTCAGCCAATCAGTTTGGGGCTGCTGTTTGGTACAGAGATGTATCAGAGGGAGAAACTGCACTTACTGCAAGGGTTGCTATTTTGGGTTTCCAAGGAAAAATAATCCAAAAAGGAAGAGGGGGAAAAAAAACTAGATTAAATTTCATTGTATGTGGAGAAGACTGAAGATGGGTGAGTCAGAGGACAGGAAAAAGAGAGGGAGTGAGGAAGACGAAAGACAGAAATAGGGGGAGATAAGGGAGGAATCAAAGACTGGGTGAGAGGGAGAGATAAGAAGAGAGAAAGAGAGAACGGCTGAATCTCTCGACAGACCTTTGGGTGAAAAATTACAACCAGTCACCGCAGGGCACGAGTGACTTCCTAACCACTTTAATAAACTGAGGAGAATGTGATTGCACAGTTAGATAGTCTGTCAGTGTGTTAATGAGAAACGAGCTTTTATCAGAGTCAGCTACTCTAGAACCACCTAGGCACATTAGCGTAAAAACCCATAATCACCCATCTTCCATCTCTTTAATAAAAGAACAAACAGCCTTCCCAGCAACCCTTGCACTATACCTTCAAATAGACACAGCAAGACAGAAAAATCACATCAGAAGTTATTCTAATATGCTGATTTGTTATCAGTGTTGAAACAGTTGTGCTGCTTAATATTTTTTTGGGCTTGTGGTATTTTTTTGATTTTTTGTTCAAAGAGAACAGCATTTTAACAATGTAAGTCTTTACTTTCACTTAACACATCCTTGCTGAATAAAAAAAATGTACTGACCCCAAACTTTTGAATAGTTGTGTATATTGTAACACAAAATTTATATTTTGAACAAACACTGTTCTTTTTAACTTTTTACTTATCAAAGAATCCTGAAAAAAATAATAATTGGTCTCAAAAAATGGTAAGCAGCACAGTTTCCAACAATGATTATAAATCAGCATATTAGAATAATCTTGTGACACTGAAGACTGGAGTAATGATGCTGAAAATTCAGCTTTGCTTCACAGGAATGAATTATATTTTAAAATATATTAAAATAGAAAACTGTTATTTTAAATGTTTTTGTGTATTTTTGATCAAATATATACAGCCTTGATGAGTATAAGAATCTTCTTTAAATGGCAACATATATTAATTTATTGAATTTATAATATCAATAAATACATACATATTGGACCTGTCGACAAAATAAAATAATTAAAAACTCATGATTTTTTCCCTTGTTATTAACAACTTAACACATTCAGTTGTTTTTTAAAGAAAGAAAACAAAATATGGGCAAGTGTTGGGTTTGGCAATTTGTGTGGATGGCACTTGTAGCAAAACGCGCATATATAAAGAGTCCATACAGGGGTGGATTTCTGCAGCAGTGCTCTTTACACATCTCGCTCACACTTCTCCATAACAAAACAACACTCTTTGCTATTTTTGCCTCATCAGATGACTCAGCCAATCAAACCAACTAAACGCAGTTATAAAAAAAAATCTGCTAGAGTTTGAGAGAAAGCTACTTGGTAACTTTATCACCCACATTATCGATTGTCTTTAAGTGAGTCATTATAGTAATGGTCATTTTTAGCAACATTAATGATGATACAAGTCCAGAGGGAACACATTTCGCACTTGAAGGACTAACTTGAGCCTGACTGGTGGGTGTACCAAAAAAAAAAGGTCTAGATTCATCTCTGCTTTCAGACAGATTGAAGGACACATATGATGGAATGGCACCCAAATCTTATTTTTGGATACTCTCTTTGGGGTGACCCTTCTAAAGAGTCAATGCTAGAACAGGTTTCAGGAACATTTTTCTGGCAACGGGGGAATGAGGCAATCTATGTAAAGCACAGTCAGGGCCTCCCTAAATCTGCTCAGAGGTAGCACAAAATCCCGCTGAGACTGAAGAATGGAGCACAAAGCATGCCGCTAAATCACTGTGTTATTCCCTGCACATGGTTGTTTGATTGGTGCACTCGCTTGAATATAAATAGCTTTAAAAAAAAAGTCTGGCCACATTGTGCTCATCTTCAGTGTTCACACGTGTTTGCCATCTCTCTGTCTATTTCTCAGAAACCTGCTTTCTGTGCTGCTCCTTTGTGCTTAATTCTCATAGTGAGTTCAAATGAAGCCATATGAACATTGAATGCGCACACACTCAATAGACACATAAAGCCCGATCTGCAAGGACGCGCCATTTTAGCTCTCCGATCAAAGAGGGCTGACAGGAACTCGCTTTATTATTCACGTGCAGCAAGGTCTCTCATACCTATTTTACAAGGCCTCTCGTACCCATTTGAGTTAAGTGATCCGTGTTCTGAGGTCGAGACACAATGTTTGGGCAGGAAGTCGGTGGTGGGTTAAAGGCCTGCGGGCAGGATGGGAACGACAGAGGAGCAGGGGTTTGGGGGAAGGGGGGTCGAAGGCTAGAAATGAAAGTGAAAATGAATCCCGCCAGTCTGCCAGAGCCAGAGTTGGAAGGTGAGAGCCTCTTAATCCATTTCCTGCGCCACCTCTGCCTGCCCTTGCGCTCTCTGCACCAGGTTTCAAAATGGAAGGTGACAGACTGTGAGCAAGAGCGGGCTGCGGAGAAGGCTAATCGGCCAGCCCTTCCCAACTCGGGCTCCTCCATCTCCCTTAGGGCCAGGAACGGGCCCAAGCCTCCAGCAGGAGATAGATATATATAAATATATATGCACGCTCACACTGCAGATGCAAAGCAGCGGGTGGCTGATGACTTATAGCCAGATCTGGCAGCCTGGCTCCTTTTCTCCAATGCGCAGAGTTACTCATGTGAAACTCGGGCTCAATCAGAAAAAGTACTCTGAATACAGAAACAATCATCATTAATCACCGCTCCGCCGGCTCAGGGTGAGTTTCCAATTAGCATTTGGGCACTGGTTTCTCTGCCACCAATATCCCAGCATGGCGTGTTTGTCTTCTCCCTTACAAATCTATCTAGCTTTGGGCCGCGCGCAGTTGCAGAAGTGCCGGCGTGTTTATTTTACGACGACAGCCGGTGGCGAAGTGCGAACGCTGGGTGCATGGTTCTCCAGGACCCGTGACACAACTTGACCACCAATGGCAAAATTAATGACGCAAGTTATCAAAGTGCCAATCAAAGAAAAACACAATGCTGACTTTGTGAGTTTTTAACAAGTATCCAATAAAAAGCACTCTCGATGCGCCATAAAACAATATACCGTTACTTATAATAAACCATAAACATTCATTGCTTTCTTATTTGTTTAAATTAAACTGCAATTGAGCAGAACGGTTTATGAAGATTGGCGTGTGATGGTTTCCGTGGCTCCTTTGTTGCTTTGACAGTGGTGGAGGCGAGAATGGCAAGAGGTTTGTCGAGCTGAATGCAGGCACGGAGTCTCTGTTTGGTGCTGAATGGCATAATGTACTGCACTGTGCCCAATCTAGTGTTCTGGATGGAGTCGCCCTTTGTCCGGGTATATCCGTGTGCGAGCAGACACAATGTCTATTCAGACCTCAGGTCTCTGCTGGGCTTTCCACTCTGTCTCTCTTTATCTTCTCTAGTGTAAACTTGCAAGAATGGCATGGTGGGTACAGTCACTTCAATTTGCTTCAGATAAACCCTAACGCGCTAACAGGGATCACGAGCGTCTCCGTCGACCCTATCATTCTGAGGGGATCTCTCTGCAAAAACGGCATCTAGAGGCTATCTGATAGACACCAGCTACAAAAGTGCCAATCTCCCTATCAGCTCGCCTCAGTGCTAGCTTAGTTTATGAAAGAGCACTGTGTAATCTTTGTGATTACAGTGTTGAATTACAGCATATGATCATCCAGCACGTTTAAGCAAGCCAGCGCTTCCCCACTAACAAGATAATGCTACCTAAACCATTCCAACGTGGTTAAATTATGAAGATGGATGGGATTCTTGAGCACTAAATTGAAGGGAGCTGTTGCCATGGAGAGCAACTTTGTGATATTGAATGCAGGTGTCAATTGTTTTCTGTTTGCCTGAGACAACGGGAAGCCAGAAATAAAGATTTTGATGCAAAGTCAGTGAAGGACTTTACCCAAGATAAGATGTTTTATGACATGATTTATACAATGATGAAGGGGAAATTCACTGTTGACGACGCAGCCACCGTGACATGCTGTGAATAATAAAAATGGCTTGATGCCTAGCTTTCAATCTCTTTTTTGCGAAAATAAGACAGCTTTAGTAATGCATGAGCAACAACCAACCAGTCCAGAGACTTTTGTACATGGGGCTGCAAAGGGGGTGCCAGTGGTCTGCAGATACACATTTTATTCTAAAATAAAATTAGAATTTCAGATTTTGCTTGTGATTCTGCTTTCATCAATTATTTTTACTGACAGCTATAGTTTTAGGTTTGTCTTCAGGTTTATAGTACATCAGACAGTACTTTCATGGTAGTTATAATAAACACAGTGTCATGTTTCTAGATTGTAAATGTAAATACTTTCCATATAGTTTACAGACACACTTTTTATATAACATAACATATTTTTAACATTAAATAAGCCAAAACATTTTTTTTAATATTCTCTCGAATATATACAGTTTGTATAAATTACCATTTGTATACATTTTCTTAAATTATCTCTATTTTACATTAATAAATGTTTAAACATCGTTTTAGAAATCAAATTGTCAATAGTGCTTAAGAATATATTATGTTAAACATATTCATATATACACGCACACACACATATAAATATTCACTTTGTATGAATTGTCATTTGTATAAATTTGTTTAAATTATCTCTATTTTACATGTTTACACATCGTTTTATTATGTTAAACAGACAAAAACAGTCATTAAGGGTCTTTTTTTTTAATTGAAAGAGATTAATACATCAAAAGTTGAATACATAAGCTTTCCAGTGATGTATGGTTTGTTAGGATAGGACAATATTTGTTAAAAGTCAAAAAAATCTAAATATTGAGAAATTCATCTTTAAATTTGTCCAAATGAAGTTCTTAGCATTGCATAATACTAATCAAAAATTAAATTTTGATACATTTATGATAGGAAATGTACAAAATATCTTAATGGAACATGATCTTTTCTTAATATCCTAATGATTTTTGGCATAAAAGACAAAACGATAATTCCATAGGGACATTCCATAGGCATAATGGTTTTTATACTGTGAATGTCCCCACAAGGTCAAAATTTACTAGTTTTACTATCCTTGTGGAACATTTGGTCCCCATAACGTGATAAATACCAGGTGCACACATACACATACACACACACACACACACACACACACATATATATATATATATATATATGTGTGTGTGTGTGTGTGACAAATATATATATATATATATATTTTATTTTTTTTTTTCTATAGTTCTCGGGGGTCCACAGTACAGTTTTTTTTTTTTTTTTTTTTGGTAGATAAAAAGCCTTGTAGGGACATGAGTATTTCATTTATAACACAACATATGTTTATAACTGACTATGCTGGTTGCTTCAACAGGGAATATCTCAGGGCCTAATAAAGATGACTCAGATTAGCCCAACATGTCATGCTGCAGAGGAGAGAGTGGAGGGGAAAAACACAATTAGTAGCAAACAAACAGTGTTAGCTTAGAATGAGAAAGATGTAGTGTGATTTTCATTGAGAGTGCTGGAGGGATGTGTGTACACTGGACCGTTTGACCAATGTCAGCACCTCTCCCTGAGATCAGACAGGCCGTATGCCAAGAATCGGAGAGCAGAGGGTGACGCAATCCTCTTAGTACACACGTCAGTCTAAGCATGCATACACATATATCATCAACGCTGCCAACTGGAACTACAAACACATTTCTAACACCAGCATACAGAAAGGGCTTACAATTGGGCAACTATGCCACTAGCAAAACACAGCAGGTTACTGCCCAATAGTGTTTGCAATACACATGCAAACAGACACTTGCTGTCCTAGTGCGCACACTAGGACCAGTCAGCTCTTGACATTTGGGGTCTACTGATCAGACTCAGATGTGGAAAACACATTGATCTGCAAGCTCCTCGAGACTTATCCCTATGCTTGCTATTTAACTATCCATCTATCCATCACAACATAAACTATGTTGTAAAACATGTTGTCTTAAAACATTGTAATTAGGTTTCACTTAACACCACAGATGTCTTAATACACTTTACCGTATATGTATATTGGCAGTTTCTGTCATGAACCTCTAGATGGCGCAGGCTGATGATATTCACAGCATTACACTACTTGGCAAAAGCTGATTGGTTCATGTTGAATACACAGCCAATGAGCTTACTGCTTTACATCTAAATGGCTGGTTAGAATTCACTAGAGCATTTTGCAGCACGCTTTTTTCACGCTCCCCAGCTCCAACTGTTTTGATCTGCTACAGGTTATGATATATGCTATTTGTGCAGTAGCAGTAAGTCTTACATACTAAGATGAACTAAGAATGAGCACTACTTCTACAGCATTTATTAATCTTAGTTCATGTTAATTTGTTTGTTAACATTATTTAATGAACTGTGAACTAACATGAACACACAATTAACTACTGTATTTTTTATTAACTAACATTAACATGATGACTAAACAAGATGAATAAATAGTGCAATAAATGTATTGTTCATTGTTCGTTCATGTTAGTTAATACATTAACTAATGTTAACAAATGACTCTATATTGTAAAGTCTTACCAGTAAAAGGTTACCAATGACATAACACAGTATTGGTGAGAGAAAGAAATGTCTGCAGTAATGTTTTATATATTTCTTCATAATAATTATGCATTATGAATCAAAAATATGTCACAGGCTATATAGTTTATGTAAATCTAAAATATCAGAATGATCAGTTCTTTATTGTTAACATCTTACCTCAAGCATTACCTCAGAAAACCTGGCCTTCTTTTTAAATTTATGCCTTGTACATCCTTTCAAAATGTCTCTTCTCTAAAATAAAATGAATAATCGATATCTACTTAATAGATTCTTTTCCATTTTTTTTTTGTATTTCCATGTTCAATAGCAATGAATAAAAAACTCAACTTTTCAAAAGAGGAAGAAAGGCAGAAAGATTGACTACAGCAGGTAAAGGAGAAAAATATTGAACTCTCTGTTACTTTCTCAGAATATTTGATATTTAAAAACCCATCACAGCAGTAACACAATATATATATATATATATATATATATATTATTTTTTCTTCTGGGAAACATGTAAGTATCTTCTGTAGCAGTACTAAATGGGAAAAAAATATATAGGCAAAATAAGAAAAATGTACACATCTGTGTTCAAAAGTTTACACCCCTAGAAAATAGATTGTGTGTTTTTTTTTTCCCTTCTGGAGCATCAGTAAGCATTTGAACCTTCTGTAATGAGTCTCTCAGTTGTCCTTAGTGTGTGAAAAGGTAGATCTTAAAATCATACAGTCATTGTTGGAGGTTCAAATACACAAAAATCTGAAAAACCAAAGAATTTGTGGGAGCTGAAGAATTTTTTTGAAAAACAGTGGCAGAACAGCTGTTCAAGACAAAGGACTCATGAACAACTATCACTAAAAAGTATTAAGAATCAAGCATACTGTATGTAAACATATACATTTTTATAAATTAAACTATTATTTTCCCTTGTGGACTTTATTTAAATGTCTTTTATGTGAAATATCTCATTCAGGTCAGTACTTAATAAAACAATACATGCATTTTGTATGATCCCTCCTATTTTGGTCAAATAATTAACATTTTGCAAATTCTGCAAGGAGTATGTAAACTTTTGACCTGTAAAAAAGGTTGTATCCAATCTGCAACCAAATTCCAATGTTGTTAAATGTTACTGGTATCAATCCATCCATTCATGGAGCTGTACACCCATAGCTCTTCACTGCCAAACATAGAGCTTGAAAAACTTGCCTGTGTCAAGGGGCATGAAACACTCATTTATATCACTGGTATCACTTACATTTCCATGTACATTCACTGCCAGTAAAATCAGCACTCTGGGTGAAGTGGGCTGTTTAAACTTCACTTGTCTCCGCTCACCTGAGAGACTCTTGACACAAATGTCATTTTGAGATTGCTTGTTGTTTTTTGCAACTGCTTATTTAGGCACCTTTGTTGTTTGGCCCAGACAAACCACTGAGGCCTACAACTACTGCTGATACATTGTGTGCTTGAATGTGTGTCCGCCAGCACAGCTGAGACACTTGACAAATAAAGAAACTCTCAAACAGAAATGTCAGGTAATCTTTAACCTCCAGCAATGAGGGAAAAACATAAAACACGCCACCATTATATTTCTCATTATGCTTTTTTGAACCCCCTGCATACAAATCGATTTATTTCATGTATTTCAGAGTTCATTGACTGAGCAGACAAGCCATGAAAGAGCTCCTAAGAGAATATTCACTGTCTGAGAAATATAGTAGCATTGTTTAGAGGCAAAGTGCTACTTTACATTCAGCATACAGAGTGTAAACATTTGAAGCGGACAACATCTACATGCATGTATTGACATCTATATGCAGGAGAGGAATGCCCTTGAGCTTTTCTTTGTTATGGTCAACGTGACATTTTCCCTCCTTCATTAAAAAGGACGCCATCTTTTCTCTCACTTCCTGTGTGCTCTCACCCTGACCCTGCTTCTTCTTCTGCCACTTATTGAAATGGAAAAAAGAACTCTTCTGAATATAACTTGGTTCCATAAAGGCTATAAATTAGTGATGTAGATGTACACTTTCCCTGTCCCTGTCCCCAAAAGTGGTGCTCCTCCATGCATGAGCGATTAGAGGAAGATGTGAGCACAGTCTGCCCCGAGGCTGACGGATACCACGGAATGACGTGGAGATCGATGGCTGATCGCTGAAATGTGTCACGGAGAAAAATTTATCACGGATTCTAGCATGAGAACTGATACATATCGCTCTGCATTTCAATGAGCCACTCAGAGGCCAGGAGGTCCGCCACCGCCGCGACTGCGAGACTGACAGACTCCCCTGAACAATTCAGATGACCTTCAACCTGTCAGAGAGTCACGTCAACGATAGCGCGGAAAGACAACGCTTTAGCTTCCATTTTCAGTGGATGTTTATCTGTGGAACAGCAGTAAATTCTGCGACGTCTCACCTTGCGCTGAGCAAAAACAATTATTCCTGGAAAGCGGAAGGAAGGAGGAGATTTAGACACACTGACAGACTAAAGAGATTTGGCGTGGCTCTGTAAACTAAGAACAGCATGAATAAACCGTAGCGGGTTGCATAAAAAAGAAAACGCAAGAGGTTCTTTCAACTTGGGCGCGCACAAACACACTCGTATACTGACACAAACAAACATACTAGCTTATAGGGGGGTGCTTTGTCTTCAGCTGCACCAATAATCTCATCAAACACGCTTTCTGTCTCTCTCTCTCTCTCTCTTTTTCCCAAATAAACACATCAAATAGACAAAGCCCATTTTGTTAGCTACTTCCTGAATTCATTACAGATCCACTCGGAAAAAGGCCAAGCAATGTTTTTGCAGAACCTATGTGAGGGATGCGGCCTTCTGCCACATTCTGCCTTAACAAGAGAATAATTAGACAAGTAATGCAGGGTAAACTTGTCTGCCAAAACCAGTGAACCATGGGGAAACCAAACCAGCCAGGCTTCGTAATAGAGCATTTAGTCCTTGGTCTCCAAGGTGCATCATTTCATATGCAATACATCAGTTGTAAATGACTGCAAGTCGATTCAAGTCTATAATTGAGAGATGATCACACATTCCTGTCACACGTGGCAAACTGGGTCTGACTGAGCAACTGCAGGAAGAAAAAACTGCTGTTTTTAACAAGTATGTTGGCTCATTGAAATTTGCCTATTATAATATTCAAAGGTACACTGGGTCTTATTCACTAATAAGCAAGTATTTCTGTGTTTCTTGAACTATGGTCACTTTTGGCCCTGTGGACTTTGCAAAAACAAACTCTCGTAAAGATACATTTCACACTCTTACTAGTAATTTACTAACAATGTCTAATGGGACATGCATCACGATGCATCACAGTAACGTTCCCACCTTTGTGTCATTTGGAGCACATCTCAAATGAAGCATTACATTTAAAAGCATTTTGTGAAGGAAATTACATTTTTAACATTTTCTGGAACAAAATTGCTGACTCTTTTTGCTAGCTTGTATTTGAAATGTACACAATTAAATAATATTAGGGGTCGACCGATATGTGTTTTTCAGGGCCGATCGAGTAGGCCGATAACCAATATTTTGAACCGATATATGTTTGGTGTAGAAATTATAAAAACAAGGGCTCCTACAAAAACGTTCTTAAAATGCACTGAATAAAAATTTTTAAAAGGGTTAATGCAATTTCTTATCTCACAATTCAGACTTTTTTTTCACAGAATTGCGTGATACAAACTCACAATTCTCACAAAGTCAGAATTGGGAGTTTTATTGCAAGGAAAAAGTCACAATTGCAAGATATAAACTCAAATTGTGACTTTATTTCTCAGAATTGCGAGTTTCTCAAAAGTTTATGTCTCACAATTCTCACTTTATAACTCCCAATTGCAAGTATGTATCTCTTTCCATACAAAACTGGGGCATTTTTAAATAAAAAAGGGGGGGAAAAACCCTAATCAATCTTTTTTACATAATAAATAAACATTTAATAATTGTTTTAGCTGTTATATTTTTAAACGTGATAATTCATATTTTTATAATGGATTTTCATATTTTATAGTTGAAAGTCTTGTCTGGGACAAGAAAGCAATACATTTGTTATAAAAACATAAAAAATAAAAGCTAAAAATCAGCCCCTGAGACATAAATGTACCTAAAAATTGACCCACTTATGTGAGCCAGATTCACAACAGATGCATATACGCACATACATTTGGTCTTACTCTCACTCTAACGTTGTTAACTTTATATAAAGTAGTGCATGCTTACATTTATGTGGTAATTATCATAATACATACCCAACATATAAGTGCTGCAATCATATGCTTACTCTCTCTCTAAAAACACACTAATGTCAGATAGCACGATTATATAAACCTTTCATATAAACCCATATCACAGATTGATCTGTAATGCATATCATTTTTGATACACTAAAATAAGTCTAGGCTCTAAGTAAGAAATCAAAAATAACTAGGCTCTCTTAATTATTCATTTTCCAGTACTAATACAGACAAAAACAATTTCTTCTTAACACATTCCATGTTTCTAAGGCAACTGGAAGTCTGGTTTTTGCATATGTGTGGATTCTGCTGGTTGTAAATTTGATTCTAATTTTTAATGATTAAATACAATTTACTTCTACAAGTTACAGTCACACAACAAATATATGCATACGCATGATTAGTGAATAAAGCCTGCTGTCTATCTGTATCAAGTTATGGAAATAAGACGCATGAAACATAGTGTACTAGAATTAATTCCGACAGCGCTGATGAGGACGTCATTGCTATATTCCTGTGAACCCAGCTCAGACTGCAGATGAGCTTCATAAATACCCTTGTGGCCTTACAACTGCCGCCCCCTCCTTAGTCCACATGCTCATTAAAGACCTCCACTACACCCATGGAGCTTCTAATCCGTGACTTTCACCTAACATAACCGCATAGCCGAAGAAAATTAGGTGACAGTTCAGAGCTGGGAGAAAGAGAGATGAAGAGATCAAAGACAACAACAGACGGATAGATATAGAAATAATGCATAACAACTAGGGATGAGTCACGATGCTCGACTAGTGGATTTGTAATGCTGACAAGTTTATCTAGATCTAGACATATTTATGTTGTAAAAACTATTTTAAATGGCAACTGCTGAGACACTAAGATGGCTGCCAGTCAGGGAGGAGGAAGTGCACAGAGTGAGAAATAGAGACCCTGTCAAACCGCCATAACGTGGCAAAATTCCCAAAGGATGCAGTGTGAGGGGGCGCTATTAATGAACGTGTAGGCTGGGTAGGACTCTTAATTTAGATCAGGAGTGAAGGTGAGAGTGTGGTGTCGAACACGTCGTCAGCAACGGGCAGGGGGCCCGAATCACTGAAATGTGAGTGAAATATTTCTCATCACCACAAACCATGTTAATCCGGTGGATCAGCGCTCATCTGCCCCTCACTTTAGGGATGGCTAAGCACTTCAGCTGGCAACATTGTAATTCTCTTTGAGATGTCACAATGGACCCACTGAGCTCAGTGACGTATTTCGGCTTTGGATAAATCTAGAAAGTTTTCTTTTCTCTTTTAATGTACATTGGTTAATCCAGACGTCACTGGATCGCTGTACTGTCTGTTACATTACATTATTTTTTAATACAGAGACAAATTAGAAACATCGCAAGCAATTTATCATGAGAGCTGATGATATTTGCAGTACAGAACAGCAAGTACACTAGAGCACAGAAGCTATAGGCCAGAAAAGCAGAGAAGCCAAGAACAAAGAGAAGGATTTTTTAGAAAGTGCCTCTGTTCAAGGCTGTGGTTTAGTTAAGTGCTCACATAAGAGGTCCCTTTTCAATTGCTTTTATGTTAGCATCAATTCCTTTTTGAATTAATTAAATGTAATTATTTATTTAAATTTTATTAAAACACTAATACGATGCAATTGTTCTCCAAAAACAGTGACATCCCAGGGATTACTGAAAACATTTAAATTATAAAATAAATCCAAATTATTTTATGAGGATATCGTTTTCATTACGAGAGCGAGGGTGATTATGTTCTCGTTTTATTTGTTAGAAAGCTAGCTAGTTTACTGGATGAATGAGTCCGTAATCTTATTTAATGTTGTGTGAGAAATGCAACAGTAATTGTGACATTAAATTGTTTAGTAGTGTTGACAAGAATTAACTGCACTGTTTAAATGCTTTCAACTCTACCGCCTTTACAAACAGATTCTTATACAGCTGCTCAGGGAATGACATTAAATTTGGCACCTTCCGCTTCTGACTGCTGCAATTCATCTCTTTTAATTTTTTCCCTCTTTTGTACAGCAAAGTACTTTTTTCTTTTGCTGTTCGAGCAAAAGGAAATGCTGCATTGACATTTGCAATGTTTTCCTATTTTAACTTCATACCGTTTATCCTGCTGTTGTTTACTGCTATGTACCAAACCTAGAAAATAGGTCCATGCAGGGAGCTACTGAGATGCCTAAAGGAATAATTGACCCAAAAAGGAAAATGTTGTCATTATTTACTCAGCCCCAGGTTGTTTGCTGTTTTTTCTTCTTCTGTAAAACACAAAAGCAGAATATCTGAAATTATATAGCACACCTTTCCTATCAGGAACAGACCTCATCTACATGATTATTTTCAAAAGTTTGGGGTTGTTAAGATTTTTTTTTTATGTTTTTTTGAAAAATCTCTTTCTAAATGTACAATCAAAGCAGTGATATTATAAAATATTATTGCAGTTTAAAATAACTTTTATTCTTTTGATTGCAACGCTGAATTTTCAGCAGTCATTACTCCAGTCTTTAGTGTCACATGATCCTTCAGTAATCATTCTAATGTGCTGCATTGGTGCTCAAAAACACATTTCATAATATTATCGATGTTTGAAACATCAGTGCTGCTTAATAATTTTGTGGAAACCATCATACATATTTCTTGAGAATCTCTGATTCTGATAAGGACAGCATTTATTCCAAACAGACATATATCTTCTGTAACATTTTAAAAGTCTATATTGTCACTTTTGATTAATCTAATGCATCCTTGCTAAATGAAAGTATTGATTTCTTTAAAAAAGCTGCACCATTTTTGAATCTGAACATGGTTGCAAATGAGATTTCAGAGCCTCAGGGGGGAGGAAGATGATAAATGAATAATTTAAACGATAATTTTTGTGTAAACTCTCTTTTAACCCGATCACTGCGCCCTTGGGGCAGCAGCAAATGATGTCATTTGAGCCTGGCTCTGGCTTTGAAGGTGGGGGGCCATTCAGTGGCCCTCTCAAGTCACATAGCAAGTGCTTTCTCAAGCTGGGGCCACAGCTGGAATCCTCCTGGACCTCCTTGTGGGAACACTTTTCACCAGAGGATGGATGGTTTTTTAGAGCAGGAGGGGTTAAATGGTGGATCCGGGCCTGCCTCTGTTTCATAAAAATGGATTCCGCCCTGTACGCCTGTATTCGTGGCAGCTGGCCTGGCTTACACTGGCCTCAACTCCAAGTCCACGGGCTTAATCTTTGATCCCTGGAACTGATTCTATTATTCATTTTTTCTGTCTCCTTCTCTGTCTTTCATAACCTACCACCCCCTCACTTTTCACTCACAATCCTCATTTTCTCTCCTTTTGGAGCGGCTCTAGCCTCTGCGGTCATCTGGCCAGTAGCGATGCCCAGTCAGATGACTTGGTCCAGTCTGTGTACTGCAGTGTTGATTATAGAGGAAGATAAAGGAGGAAGTGACAGACAAAGACAAACATAAGAGAGCCCAGACCGAAGAGGTCTATGATATCTGGAGAAACTATCTGTTAGTATTCCTATTCCCATTTATCTGACAGTTGCTCGGTCAGCACAGAACCCCCTGGAAGTGCGCAATTTGAAATCTGCCATGTTAGCCCAAGGGAGATTTTTGAGCAATTCACCTGGGCTGTTAATGCCATGCAACTAATCACTCTGGAGCTAAAGGAAAATGACATCAGGACATGCTAATTAGCTGATGGCACCACATGAACACACAGTCCCAAACACTAAGACACTGACTATCATGAGCTGTCATGTTACAAACATCAGACAGGCAAAAATGAAAAAATAAATAAATAGATAAAAATAATAATAATAAAAAAAATCAGTTAATGAAAGGAACATTGTGGCACACCTCCCATCCAATAAATCTGTGTGCTTGGCTACTTCTGATATAAAAGTCTCAGATTTCTGCCCATTTTATTACAAAATTCAAACAATAAATGCCTTTCTGGTGCTGTTTAATGTAGGCACGAAACACGAAGTTCACATGAACTGATTATCTTCTCCGCTTTAATACCAGTTCCAGCACAAAATAAACATGAATGAACGTCCTAAGGTATGTTGAAGACAGTGTACATCTTACTGAAATCCGTATCCTGTCTCATGTAATCACTCAATCAGTGTTTGAACCACGGAAAGGCGTCAATATAACAACTTGTAAACAATGTCACATAACATCACATTTTCCTCAGAATTCAGTGAACATAAACTCATTACAAAGCTAGAAAAATGAACTCTAGATGAGCATTTGGCTATATATACAGTATATGCACCATATAACACTTCATTGTAATTTTTACTGTTCTTCTATGTTTATGTTTGAATGAATGCAAAGTTTTTATGACAGCCACCATGTAAATGTTTACATTTCAAAAACAAATTGGAGTAGAAATATAATTATGTAACTTTATTATTATAAAAATGTAATTGAGTGTAATTTAAGCTGTGTATACAAATCAGTTCATTTTAATTATAGTAATGTAGTACCAGTTGACTGACTGAATTTTTTTTAAATTTGGCATGTACACTGCAAAAAATAAAAATTTGTTGAGTCAACTTAAAATACTTTGTTACCTGGCTGCCTTACAATTTTAAGTTGAATCAACTCAAATATCTAAGTTGCCACTTAGTACAAATTAACATTTCATGTTGACTAAACTTCTTTGAGTTGACTAAACTTACAGTTTTTCTCAGTCACTTTGGTACATTTCTCGAATCATCCTTGACATTTGCAAAACAGTAAGTGCATTTCTCAAAACAATTCATACAAATAGCAAAACACCATGGATTACCTGCAAAAGCCAGTCTCTTGCTCAAAATCCTTAGTTCATCTCTCAAAAATAAATATCTGTGTCAATGAACATGTGAGTGCCATCAGAATGACAAGTCCTTGTGTCATTGTGTACGGATAAGACAGTCAAATTGCTTAGTCATGTTGTCAATATAACAGTGTACTCTGGAGGGATGTTCTGATGTAAATTATGGCTAAAGTTTTGATGACAATTACGCCTTAGTGTATGTCCAATTCCTTGTCCTTCCATTGTCAGACAATATAACATTGTGTTGTGCTCCGGCTATATATATATTTGCCAGTTGAAGGTTCATGAGATGCACATTTGTTAGAGAAAGTCAAGATTCACATGGGAGCAATTTACCAATTCGGAAATATGCTTGACATATTATGACAACTTGTTATGCTATGAACTAATGCCTAAATGTTGTGGGGAGTGAGACTATTCAACAGAGACCCATATAATACATTTTGATCAACATGACATAAGCAGTTGATAATGTAGGAAACAGCAGAGAATTGTACATAATCATTTGCATGGATGTACCAAAGCATTTGCAACTTGTTCAAAGAAATGAGAAACTGCTTTTTTGATGTGCACAAGTGACAATGATGTGAAGATTTTGAGAATTTCAAATCTGATCTGAGAAATGTACAAAAGCTAATGGAGAAAAACTATAAAATTTTAAGGCAGCCAGGTAACAAATTATTGTAAGTTAACTCAACAAATAGTTTTTTACAGTGTATTGTACCTGATGTATATCCAAAATAATCAAAATCAAATTGGAAATTGAACTGAATCACAAGCTTGTTAATCAAAATCAAATAATATCTAAAAATAAAATAATATATATTTTTTGATAAAAAAAAAAACAATCAACAATTAACAGCATGTATTTGAAACAGAAATGTTTTGAACATTATAAATGTCTGTACTGTCTTGTCTTTGCTGATTAAAAATATTACTTTATAATTATAATCTCAATGACCCAAATGAATGGTTTATCAAGAAGAATATCAAGCATGAATAATAATACCATGCCAGTTTAAATCTATTAAAATTACAGCTATTTTAAATTTTAATAATATTTCACAATATTACTCAATGCACCCTTGATGAGCATAAGTGACTTCTTTTAATAAAAAATATACAAAAATGATTACACAATAAAAGAAGAAAATGTTTACATTTATAAGTGGCTTGAATACATATTTCAGAGATAACCCAGCTATCTCTGAACAGCCAGAGAAAGATGTTTTTTGGTTCTAGACAGTTAAATCACAGCATCTACAGTTTAAGGCTAACAGGCCCAAGATAACCAGCCAAACATTGACCTCTTTGGTCGAGACAGTTACGGCCAGTGAGAGTTTAGCAACAAAGCACGTGTTCTCTCCTGCCCGCTCGCAAGACCCCACAGCTGTGTAGCCGAGCTGACATTTTTAAACAGGTTGCTTTTCATAACCCGTCACAGCTCAATCCTCTAGCTGACAACAGACCCACGCTCTCGCAGATGGAAAGAATAGGCTCCAAAAAGAGCAGTGGGAGGAAAAGAAGGAGAGAATGATATAGGGGGATGGGAATAAGAACATGGCTCCACGCGCCATTACTGTCGGTCCTCCTCATTATCTTGCGATTGTCTGTGGTTGCGTGGGGTGTTCTTTTGAATCTGAATTGGAAACACTTTTGTCAGCTACTGTTTGAGTTTAGTCTCGCACAAGGGCCGCAGACACATCCTCCTCACTACAGCTAGAGAGCAGCAGTTCGTCTACAGAGAACTCACTCGGTGTTAAGTGTACTCGACAAGACATATGCTGTGAAATTAGAGAGAAAGTCAATAATTTTCTTTTACTGGACTCCCAAGCACACAATGAGTACACTGTGTACCCCCCACAAAATGTACTTTTTAACACAGCATACTGGAGTGTACAAAAAAGTGGTCTCCAGCGTTGAACCCAATACTCTTCCTTTCAATTTGCCAAATGGACACAATAATTACCCTTCTTAACTCACCCACCGCATGAGACACATAATTGTCTGAATCTCTTATTAAAACGACAAACAAATATAACAAGCTCGAGCGCGGAAAACAGCACTACCTAGCCGTACAGCGAATTCTCTCCAGATTTGATCAAAATCTCGTATTTCACGACCTCTGTGCGACACTGAACTGCTTCCCCTTAGCACTTCCTGCCATATGTAATAGCATACTGGACAAGTTCCTTATTGATTTGGATGCTTAAATGGCATTAAGAGCAACTGGGACGGTGCATGAAAATGAAATGAAATTACACGCATGTATCTGTGATGCAATATTTGATAAGCAAACGTTGTGGTATTTATACGTGCTGTGGGACAAAACGGCTCTCATCCAGAGCCTAAGCTGACATTGCATGTATAATCATAAAGCTGAAGCGGACGAAGAGCGTTTCTGCTATATCAAAGACGCATAAAACTCATTTGTTCTGATTGTGGACGCCCACATAATTACAAAGACTTGTGTAGTGATGTGTGCAACATTCCATCACCCCAATGAACCTCAAGCCCATATCAGGATAATCGCTAATTAATAATGACGCCATTATCTATTGCAAGCCAAGACTGTCATCTAACGTTTCATGTTTTGTTTGAGGTACCGTAATCATTCGAAATTGCTCCACGGAAATGACTTGCAAGAGTGAGAGATCTCATTTGGCCAGAAAATGACTCTTAATTTTCCCCTCAGTCCAGCTATTCACTTTGTCAGCGCCACTCCGACGCCCTATGCGTGGTAACAACGTCTAGAACTATTCTGCCCTGTCTCTGCCGGCTTTGAAGCCTCTCTGTCAGCTACGAGCCCTAAATGCTATATGCTATTTCTACTCCCAACAGTCTTTTCTTTCAAAGAGACTATTAATTCCCGAAAAGCTCTTTGGTCACCAACTGTGCATGTTCTGAAAGAGGGTAAAATATTCATGCTGTTCAATCATAAATATATATATATGGTGTTTAAATATATTTATATATGCGTTCGCAGAAACTTTATTCTCATTTTCTGTGTGGGTCTTCAAAAAGTCAAAGACTATTCCTCCAAAGCCATGGAAATCTAAAGCGGCCTCATTTGTCAGCAGAACCAGTTGCCCATGGTGCACACGGAATACCAAAGCACTATATGCAGGTTTCATTTTGTGCTCTGCCGGAATACCCTTGGTTCTTGGAAATATTTAAATGTGTGGGTAGTCGGCACAGACTAATAAGGCGGGTATGGGAGGGACAACAACGGCTTAAATCAAAGATCCACAGTGTGGAAGAGCTTTACTCCAGGGGTTGAATGTGGTAGATAAATAAAGTAAAGCACTGGCATGTAGCCGCTTGAAAACTCGTGTCAATAAAAAGGGTAGCACGTTTCTTTTGTGTTATATTGTCTGTGCCTAATAAACGGCACCCATCTTTCGGAACGTCTACACAAATGTTTATTGCTTTTAAATACAGCTGTAATCAGTCTGAGCTAATTGCGATTGTGTTAGACAGCTCAGAGACGTTAATTCACAGCACAGCTGTATAATTTAATAGGCTTGACCCATGGGTCATTTCCGCCAAGCCGATCTCTTGTTGTCATGTACGAACGCAGAGGATCCCACTCCTACAGGACTCCAACCAGTGGAGTTCATTATCAGAAATGGGCATCAACCATCATTCTCCAACTCTGCGGGGCCTAAGGGGAAATAACACTCTTTGATCCCACTGTCATTATCATCTATCCAAACTCCCACACCATGACTCTTTTTCTTCATCAAGTCAGACTGTTCACACCCTCCCCCCGCCCCACAGCAACCATTACAGCTTTTGGTCCTCCCATGTCAGGATGAGTAAGATTCTCTGACTCTGTACCAGTCCTTCTCCTGAATTTCACATCAGCTGAAAGTCTGATTCAGCTGAGAGTCTGGATGCACTGAAAAAAGATGTCAAATAACTTACATTTTGGTATAGATAAATTAACTGACTTAATTCAAGTTAAAAAAAAAAATTAAGAATTTTGAATTCGTCAGATCACTATCTGTGCATTAAATGATTTTAAAGGATTAGTTCACTTTAAGAACAAAAATTTACAGGTAATGTACTCACCCCCTTCTCATCCAAGATGTTCATGTCTTTCTTTCTTCAGTCATAAAGAAATTATATTTTTTGAGGAAAACATTTCAGGATTTCTCTCCATATAATGGATATGAATGGTACCCCAAAGTTTGAACTTCCAAAATGCAGTTTAAATCCAGCTTCAAAGTGCTCTAAATGATCCCAGTCGATGAAAAAGGGTCTTATCTTGAGAAACGATCAGTTATTTTCGAAACAAGTTGACAATTTATATATTTTTTAACCACAAATGCTCGTCTTGTCTCGTCTCTGCGATGCGCATGTGTAGTCTCTGTGATCCGGGTCAATACAGATAGGGTATGTCCAAAAACTCCCATCTTGTTTTCGTCTTCAACTTCCAAATTGTCCTACAGCACTGTTTTACCTTTTTTTTGTAAAGGTTGTACTTGGGTTGGTACTTCTGCAGCGATGTAGGACGATTTTGAAGTTGGGGAAGAAAACAAGATGTGAGTTTTTCTGTATTTCAACTGTATTGACCCGGATCACAGAGATTGCGCATGTGCACCGCAGAGAAGAGCATTTGCGGTTAAAAAGTATATAAATTGTCAATTTGTTTAAAAAATAACTAATCGTTTCACTAGATAAGACCCTTCTTCATCGGCTGGGATCATTTGAAGCCCTTTGAACTGGATTTAAACTGCATTTCAAACCGCAGTTCAAACTTTGGGGCACCATTCATATTCATTATATGGAGAGAAATCATGAAATGTTTTCCTCAAAAAACATAATTTCTTTATGACTGAAGAAAGAAAGACATGAACATCTTGGATGACAAGGGGGTGAGTACATTATCTGTAAATATTTGTTCTGAAAGTGAACTAATCCTTTAATGCACAACGTGGAGGCCAAGAATCACCTGACACAAAGCGAAGCCTCCGCGGAATGCATTAAAATAATTTAAAGCACAGCTAGTATTATCCTGCTTATACCATTATCATTTGCCGGCATGGATAAGTTTAAGCTGTTAATGATGTTTGCAGTGCAAACAAAATTACATTACAAGGGTACATCAAAAGCATGCATTTTAAGGTTAAACTTTAAATGGTCAATCCACTGTTGTATGTAAATGTTCTACAGTCTCTAAACTGTAATAAGTTCACACTGTTTGTGTGTACCTGAGTCTGTGTGTCACTCCGTACAAACAATGAAGTTGCAAGTTTAGTTAAACAGCGATTTTAGTTTCTCGTTGCTGAGGAATAAGTTGCAGGGCAGCGTTGTTTCTTTGTGTGTGCACTGTGCAATCTCCGATCTGTGTGTGGGTTTGTGTATGTGTGCATCAATGAAAGCAGCGCATTAATATAGAATGGTAATTAAACTGACCTGGAACTACTTGTGCATTAAATGGTTTTAATGCATATCTGCCAGCCAATCAGAATTGAGAATTCAAACAGACCATGGTATAATTACATGTAACTTACTTTCTGATTGACATGGAGTAATATATAAAAAATGTATTACAATGTTTTCAACTTTGAGAATAAAAAGAAATTCTTGTGCACCAAATCAGTATATTAGTGACACTGAAGAATTAAGCAATTGCTGCTGAAAATTCGGCTTTGCCATCACAGGAATAAATAAATAATTGATTTAAATTTAAATAAGAATAAAAATAAGAATGTTATTTTAAATTTGCAATATTATAGTTTTTACTGTATTTTTTAGGGGACAGAAGCTTAAATATATGCAGTCTTTGTAAATTTGAGACATCTTTTCAAAAAAATATTAAATTGTAATAAATGTATTAAAAATTCTTATCAACCCCAAACTTCAGATCACCAATTTCCCATTCAGATATTTGAATACATTGAAATTAAAGCCATTATACACCAAAAATATTGTTTTGAGAGCTGTGGTGGTGAAGAGCAGTTTGGACATTCTGCTATAAATATTCCCTTTTGTGTTCCACAAAAGAAAAAGTCATACAGGTTTTAATAAACAGACACAAGGGGTGAGTAAATAATACAGAATCTTCATTTTTGGGTGAACTATCTTTTTATAAGCTAACTCCCCATATTCACACTTTACAGCGTGTCTCGGAGCAAGTTTCAGTTTTAATAGGAATGAAACCGACTGACTGCAAGAGACGCTGGCAAATGAAGCCAGTCAATGCTGGATGTGCTCAGTATTTGTTAATGAGATGGGGCTTGCAGCACAGTGCAGAAATCCACCCCCTACAGATGGAATGCACCACGCTCGAGGGAGCAGGCTATTACTAATTAGCATTACATAAGGGCCAAATAAATACATGTTCTCGGAAATAAAATGATGAAACCTTGAGCACTAATGAATTACAGCTCTCATCTGAAATGTTCTGATATCACCGATATTAAAAAGGAACAATAACTGAAGCCGGATATAAAGGATAAGGAAAATTAATTGGAAAACTAGCTGACAATTGTAAATCTCCTAATAACCAACCCTTTTGCTGCGTGGGTTAGCATCTTAGCTTTAACGTCTGCCGATTCTCTTATCTCACCGAGAACACGAGGAAGGAGGAGAACACTAATTCTGTTTTTGTATCTGATGGCATACAGCAAGCTTCGCCTGACACACCTCAGGAGTTGGTGCGGTGTTTTCGAGACACACACACACAAAAACCTGCACGTCCACAGAAGCACATTTGTCACGTCTTTTGCAAGGCAGAGCTCGTGACAGCTTCGCCACACTCCACCCATGATCAGAGTCGCAACAATTCACGCACATCTGCTTATCCAAGCACACCTAAGACGCTGTCAGGCAGTTACGCATTTCAAAGCTGCCCACAGCACATTGACAATACCGTCAGCTAGCCACTTTAATTGAATGTGGGTGATACATATGACGAATGTGGGCTGCTTGCCTCCGTGCATGTGTATATATGTATGAGTGTGTTTGTGTGGGTGGGAAAGTCAGATAAGATCTGCTTCCGTCAGTACTTCTCTGGTGGAAATGTCACCATTAGTCACACGTGGATAGTCAACGGTCAGACAGTTAAGACACTTAATTGAGGAAACCTGGTGGTCTTGGTTAACCTGTGCATTTCTAATACATAAAGTATTCTTTTGAGTTGTGAATATGTTCACAAACTGATCTTAATTAATTTATTGACTCACTTAACTAAGAAAAATATCTTTCAGCAACAACTCGCTCGCAATCATTTCTTTTGGCCGTTTGATTCCTAAAGAGGCTGAAACAAACATTCAGAAGAGTCAAATCACAGAAATATGTTGTATTTCCCATCAGTACTGAATGCTCAGTGGCGCATTTGGTGTTGCCCACTACATCAGGGGTAAGTAATCTGGCTGAGTTCCATCAGGCCTCCATTTCCCTGGTGTTTCCTCCCCTGATGTTTGAGAAACAGAAGGCTCAGCTGTGTTGTCCCCTCTCCGGTTATGATGAAGAATAGACACTCCATCAGTGTAAAATGAAGAGATGATGGCGAGTGCCAACTAACACGCCAGGCAACATGTCTGCCACAGGCACTCAGGGAGCCTCGAAGTCTCAACAGCCGATTTGATTTAGTCCAAAAACAAAAAAAGCAAAATCTCTTCAAAGATTTACCCCCCAGTCCTTCGGGAACCCCTATTCTTGCTTGCTCTTTCCGCTTGATTGACAGATGAAGTCTTCTCTTTGTTGGAGTGAGTGGGACTGTCCATTCATTTAAGCTTGTCCACAGGCAAACATACAGCGTGACACATTCTGATTACTTCATACTGACTATTTGGACCTCTTGACAGAATAAGAAACTGGATGAAATGGGAAAAAACTCGAGGGAGTTTCATTTTATGAAAGGCGCTAAAAAAACAGCAATATGATGAATAGATGAAAATATGAGATCTCCATCCAGACATGTCTTGAAAATACCACATCCGCTCATTTTATTACTGCAATATGAAATAAAAAATAGATTTGCAGTTCTTGATGTACTAGTCCAGCACCAGTGTGAGAAAAAAAAGCAAAGCAAAGGAATAATAGTTGCTGCCACATCATTCAGCAGTTGGTTAAAAGAAAAAAAAAAGTCTATTTTATCTTACATTTTTTAAAACCTATTTATTATCTTAGTAATGCAAACAAGCTATAGATGAAAGGCGGCGGCAATCACATTTCAGTATACAAATAAATGCACATGACAACCAATCAAAATTCCATATGCAAATATTACTAATGGCAGCACTCAAAAATTTTGAATGGCAAACGTTCATGAAATCAAAATGGAAGCTTTTTGCCAACTGGTCATTCCTTGAAAGCAGCTCCAGGCGGATGACGTCAGATATCAGTGTTGCACATACATCTGTGAGTCTTGTGAAAACCAACATTTGTTTACAGGAGCAAAGGAAGCAAAGTTTCCCTACTTCATCAAAGGAAAATCAGTCTTCTCTTGGTTTATATCGAAATCTTCCGTTATTTTCCTTTACAAATCATGACATCATCTAAATGATCGGCACATGCACAACGCTAACATATTATGTCATCTGCCTGGAGCTGCTTCAGGGTATGACCAGTTGGCGGAAGCTACATAAAAGTGATTGTTGTGTTTTAAATTTGGATATCTTTCTTGCAAATATGCATCGAGTCGCCACAGGAGGCCTTTATTCACCTGACAGAGCCGTGTGAGGCACTTTTTATTATGGATGGATGCACTTTATTGGACTTGTTTTGGATTCAAGTGAAACACCCTCCTAAGCCACTGTAAAGCTTGGAGGTGGCAGGATAATTTTTAATATAACTCAGATTGGATTCGTCTGAAAGAAGGAAGTCATATTCACCTAGGATGCCTGAAGGGTGAGTGAATCATGGGCTAATTTTCATTTTTGGTTGAACTAACCCTTTAAGGTTATCTATAAGCTAGTGCACTCCAAAAAAATGACAAAATTCCTATTTACAAGATATAAGCATTAAAAACTTCCAGTCTCTAACTTCAGCCAATATGAATCAATGATTTTGATGACATCACCATGCACTTTAGCTTCTCATTAAAAATTCTGTCCAATCAAATGCTCACTAGAATCCGAAGCGTCCTGCCCCCTACACTATAGCTGTGGCTGAAATCGGTCACTTGCTCACAGAATTAGTATTTTATGTAAGGTGAATGGTACATGTGCACTATATAGGGCAGGGGTTCCCAGAGTAGGGGTCGGGACCCCCCAGGGGGTCGTGAAACCATGAGGAGGGCTCGCAAGATGATTTCCAGAAATCAAGCATTAGAAATAGCATATTTTACCCATAAACAAGTTGAATTAAAAATAGAAATCCAGCATGTTATAAAATAATATTATGGTTGTTAGACTGTTGTGTTCCTTTGTGTTGTCATTATGCTTGTGCGCCATTTTGCAAAACATTTGTATACTTTAACCACCTCGGAGGAAAGTGGGGGTCCCAAGGCACTGGCACTGTAATTTGGGGGGTCATGAAAAGTTTGGGAACCCCTGATATAGAGGATAGGGAACGATTCAGACAATCTTAATCTGCTTTTCACTGAGGCAAAAGAAGTCTGGTTTCACACTGTCCCATGTAAACCGATGTAGCACACCGATGCTCCGGAGCTAATTATACACATGAATCGGCACAGACCACAAGATGTATTGAACCCATTTGAATTCTACAAAGAATGCTATATTTCATAGCGATATTAACAAGCTCAACAGCTCTGGCCCAAGCTGTGACATAAACAAAACGCCATTGGCTATTTAAAAAAGAGGTTGGGACTGCTTGATATGTTCCGTTCCCGTCTTTTCTGATTCAGTTGAAATTACATCAACACATAAAATAACACTACAAGTTTCAAATCACTTCAGTGGACCTTTAAAGTTTTTTTTTTTTTTTTTTTTAATTATTCTTAATTGTTACTAGGGGTCGAATGATTATCAGCGCCGAAATAAAGCATTTTTATAATTATCGGTATCGGTCATTTTTAAAACCATTTTGCTGATAAAATCATGTAATTTTGATTCCTTTTTCACTTCTCTTGGCATTTAAGATACATACGCAAGGGAGTTTGCGGTTACATTGTAATATAGGAAATATTTCAGTTTTAAACCACAAAGGCAAGCAAGTGGAAATCACACAAGCAACATGTAAACTTTGTTGGTGACCGTCTTAACTTCAGTCAATTCACTATATCAAGTTTTTCTTACGCTGCATTAGCGGAACATATTCGCACAGAGACAACAAAAAACGAAACTACTTCAATGTGTGCTGATAATGGAACATAACTTAATATTTATAAATAATTCCCTTAATATTTCTATTGTGGCCCGTATAGTGAAAAACATGAGAAGAAACATATTTCGCGTTAAACAGGTTGTTTTTGAAAACGTGCATGAAATAGGCCCAAAGCTGCTTTCAACTTTCATTAATTACTGTAGTCCTTATAATTTTAATTGCAGGCCTATAATTAATTGTATAAATTAATAGACCTGTTTAAAAAAAAAAAAAAAAGGTTATGTTTTAGTTATCAGAAAATATTTATGAGAGGAAATATGAGAGGTTATGGTATTACACATACATTTCTAACATGTAAATTATTGAAGCCAAATACTTACATTTCCCCAAGCTGTTTAGCTGTAGTACAGTATTCATAGGCTTAATGAAGCATACAGTAGCCCCACTTTTAATTCTCTCTTTATATTACCCTTATTGTATCAACCAAACACCAGGGAAGGCCACTTTTGTCAGAGCCCTTGTTATTTTTAATTTTGATATTAATTTTAATTTACTTGATCAGTAATAATTGGTATCGGCATATGCCCTGAAAAACATATTGGTCGACTCCTAATTGTTTCCCTGTAAATTGTAAACTTTCAAAGATAATAACAGTATTTCACCCAGCTGCTGCTATGTTCACCACTTTGAAGAAACAATTATCCACTTATTTTGGAAATATATTGCCAAGTGTTTTGAATTGACTTTTCTAATTTTGTAATCCTGTGTATTAGCCAAAAAATGTTTGTTTGTTTTTTTGTTGACTTTGAAAATAGACCCACTTCACATTAGGCTTCTTATTATTATATTGTTCAAATGTTCAAAGAAAATAACCATGTTTTATTTTTTAAATATGCTGATATATTGTAATTGCTTAAAGACTCTAAAAATTCAATTGCTTTTAAGACTCTACTGTAACTACTCTGCTGTAAGCTATTTATGCTTGTACAAAAAAACTAAACAAATGGGAGGACTTCAACAATAAATTTCTTCGAAAACAATTTATTCAAAGAAAGAATATAAGACTTGATTTAAAGGAGTTTGAATTGAGTTTGCATGTTAAATGGTTCAAGCTGAATTAATTACAGAAATATGTGGAGAAAAAAAAAGAACAGGAATATCAATCGCCTCACGCACTATAATTAAATAAATAAAGCAATAAATTAGTGTATGTATAAGACACTACATCTGTTCAGACGGTTCAAATGACACTCTAAAAATAAACCTCATTTTAGCCTCTAAATGAATATTAAAGGAATAAGGAATGTTGACTCAGATCTTTCAGCTTGCTGTTAATGCTCGCTATGAGAAAATTCTGCATGCGCAAATACACAGTCTAATTCAGGGACTGCAGATTTTCTAAAAATCCATCTTCACCTTGGTGTTGTAATACCTCCAGCCCCTCACTGAGATATTAAATTATGGATTGTGCGCCTGTGAAATATGACATTAAAGAGCAGTATGGACATGCTTACGGGCAGCACTCTCCTCTTCATACTGACAGTAATTGCTACTCCACAGTGTAACATGCAGCCATACACGTGTACTCAGGCTGAACTATTCATTAAAGATGAGGAGTATTAAACAACTGAAAGCGTTCAGTTCATTGCCGTCACTGCGGTCAATCAGTGTTTGTGTTTATTACGTAAGTGAATCTTATATGCAGTATTTTTCCTTTCCAGGTGAAAAATATCTCTCTGAGTGGACAAAAATGCATTATTCAGCTGTACTTTACCATATAGATACTCAAATGAGCAGTTTGCTGACATACTCTGACAGATTTAACAATCCAGCCTGTAACTACACCACTTTCTCTCTTTTTCTTTTAAATGGCTGACTGCACTGTCATATAGATTATTTCTTTAGTGTGCTGAAGGTCTAGCGAGCAATTCCAGAGGTTACACCCTACAGTGACTCCATTGAACTCCAAAATTCAGAGTTGCATAACCTTTTAAAGGGCCTCATGCTTAAAGCATGTAAGGTTGAGTTCACATTGAGCGCTCCAGCTAGATCAAAACAAGAGGGCAAAAGAATGGTTCTGATGTAACGTCACATCAAATGGCCGTGACCCATGCCACTCGCTCTGAAACATGCTGCAGCACATCCTGCTTTAGCGTGCAAATTCATGATTGGATTGAATAGGGGATATAGCTACCAACACTCAATACACTCACACGCAACTAATCTGGCAGACTAACAAGCTTTTAATTGGTCTTCTCTTTCAGATGAAATGTGTTCCCAGCCATGAAATGAAATGCTTTTAATCAGGCTAAAGGAGTTAACTTACTGTAGATTGCTCCATTATACTATAAACATCTGCATTTAACATTCTCCATGAATGTTGAACTAGACTTTAGCCTGAAGTGCATAAAGAACAAATGGCAAAATGGTGATTTTTCAGAACTACACTGGGGTCCTTAAAGCCTAAATTTACATTGAGGTTTTACTCTAGATTCTGAGGACTACAGGTATACTACCATTTAAAAGATTAGTTCACTTTCAGAACAAAACTTTACAGATAATGTATTCACCCCCTAGTCTTGCCTTGTGTCTGCGATGCGCATGTGTAGTCTGTGTGATCCGGGTCAATACAGTTAGGGTATGTTGAAAAACTCCCATCTTGTTTTCGTCTTCAACTTCAAAATCATCCTACAATGTTGTTTTACCTTTTTTTGTAAAGGGCATTTGATCTTCTTTGTATGTTCACTTTGTAAACACTGGGTTGGTATTTCTGCAGCGATGTAAGGCGATTTTGAAGTTGGGGAAGAAAACGAGATGGGAGTCGGATCACACAGACGATGCATATGCATCGCAGAGACGAGACAAGACGAGCATTTGAGGTTGTCAAAAAAATTGGTTGTTTAAAAAATAACAGATCGTTTAGCTAGATAAGACCCTTCTTCACCGGTTAGGATCGTTTAGAGCATTTTGAAGCTGGATTTAAACTGCATTTTGGAAGTTCAAACTTGGGGGCACCATAGAAGTCCATTGTATGGACAGAAATCCTGAAATGTTTTCCTCAAAAAACATAATTTCTTTACGACTGAAGAAAGAAAGACATGAACATCTTGGATGACAAGGGGGTATCTGTAAATTTTTGTTCTGAAAGTGAACTAATCCTTTAAGAGCTTGAGGTCAAGAAATGAATATTTTTAGGGATTTCATAAATTAAGGATGGAATAAATTGATTAAAAGTGACAGTAAAAACACTTAAATGTCACAACAGATTTATTTGTCAAATAAATGCTGTTCTTTTAAACTTTCTATTTATAAAAGTATCCTAAAATATATTATGGTATCAAGGAAAATATTAAGCAGTACAACTGTCTTCAACACAATAAGAAGAAATGTCTTACATAATACAAAAGAAAAAAAGAAATTCTTTTTTTTTTTGTATATACAGGAATTAATATTAAACTAGATTAAATGCTGTAAAAAATACAGTTAAAATATGTTACTAAAATGTAAACTTTTCTTTAAATCTAAAAACCTAAACAAAGAAAAGTTGTAGAATGAAGGATAAATATTTATGATTTTGCACTATTATTTAGTTCTTTAGCAATTATAAATGTATATTTGTGACGGCGTGAAATTCAAAATGTTTACACAAACGTATGGAGTTCATGTAGCCAGAGTGTTGCTGTCATTAAATTCTGAAATCCATATACATTTTTCAACTTCTCATTAAAACTATTATGCTAATAATATAATTACTAATACAAATATTTATATTAAATCAGAAAAATGGTCTCAGGCTTTTTGAGCACCCAAATTCAACTGCTACACTGACATATTAACAAGACATGAAATACTATCTACTTTGTAGATGGTGCTCAAATATCTAATAGAGAAAAATGTCCCTTCATCTCACAGGAAACAAAATTGCCCAAACATGATTAGCTATGCAGATGATGGCAGTCAGACTGTTCACCTTGGGGTATGAAAATGGAACCTCCTGACTCACACACAATGGCTTCGCTACTGTTTCAGGATGTCAAATGTAATTTCTTGCCTCAGAAGGTCATGAATTGCAGATGTAACATTAATGTCAACTTTCAAATTCCTTTTAAATCATTTCCAGAGCTGCATCCTGTGATCTCTGTTGACACCACAGCCCTCAGAATCTGAAAAAGGTAAGATTGTGAAGCTCATGCACCCTGACTCTTCCTTCCTGCCCCTGTGAGCTTCAACTCGATTGCTGGCAAGAGATGTGTAGGAGAGCGAAAAAGAGGTGCACATCAGATGATCGCCGTGACTCATGCTCATTCCCTGCAATCTATAGATACACATGTGTACACACACGCGTGCACAATACCCACAATGTGGAAAACGCTGTAGCTAAGCCATCCAGACTCAAACACTATCCATCTTTACTGAAAGCCATTCAAAATTCTCTGTGCATTCTGATGAAACCTTTTGCAAGAAACGTGATAATAAAAAAAAGATATTATTTATATAAGCTCATGCACTTTACAAGATTACCTTTTTATGATTCTGAGGTCTCTCGCAGTTATGTGTATATATGTGTACACACTGCTGTTCAAAAGTTTATGGTCAGTTAGATTATTATTTTTTTTTACATTAATTAATACTTTTATCCAGTGAGGATACATTAAACTGACCAAAAGTGACAGTAAATATATTTAAATATTACAAAAGATTTTAGTTCAGATAAATGGTTAATTTTTAACTTTCGATTCATCAAGCAATGCTCTAAAAATGTTTACATTGTCAGTGATTGGGACTAACAACTGCATTTATTTATAGGTGTGCGTCTTGAAATATCCTGTTCACATCACAGCTTACATTAGAGGATGAAATACTGTTTGTATGAGCGATCAACTGAAGTCAGTACCACATTCTATTTGTGATTATCCCCTATAAACAGCGGTTTGTCAAATCTTCATTAACTGACGACAGCTTTTACACTTCAGTAAACAACATTTGAGTTGCGCAAAGACCACAAAACTGTTTCAAACAGCTCAAGTGGAAGACTGAATGCAGTTACTAGATAAAACTTCATGTGACACAGCTGCGTCTCTCTGTAGGTTTCCAAAACCACACATGCTGAAAACCTGCAAAAAAAAAAAAAAAAAAATGCTGAAAACCTGCTCTCGCACTGTATGATGTTACAGACAGCTAGTTGTCCAGTACGTTTCCGTTCACACAGCAGGGGTGTGAGTTTGGTTATAGAAGCAGTTGTCACTTCGTAAATAACCAAAATGTGTGTGAACACAACCGTTTTAGTGACTCAGATAGAGGACTGACAACCGTATTCTGCTGTGGCCAATGTATCACTGTTTCAAGAAAAATATTAAGCATTACAACAGTTTTCAACATTGATAATAACTAATAAGAAATGTTACTTAAGCAGCACATCAACATATTAGAATGATTCTGAAAGATCTTATGACACTGAAGACTGACCAATAATGGCTGTTGAAAATTAGTTTTTCCTATCAAAGGAATGGTATTTTACAGGAGTAGGGGTGGGTGATATGGAAAAACACCATTATTATCACTTTTTTTTTTTTTTTTAGGAAAAAAACACAATTCTTTGTCATGTTGATTTTATTATTTTGCAAATTGTCTGAGCACTAATTTCCCTATTTAAAAAAAACTATGTGAAAATGTGACAAAATCTAAAATAAAAAGAATGGCAGACATTTAGGCTAAAGTGGGCAAAGATAAAAATCTTTGTCATTATGTTATCTTTGTTATTAAAAAATAAGAATGAAAATTACAAATACACATGATATACAGTGCAGTACAGTACAGTAGGTGTATTTAGCAGTAGCATTCAAAAATCTGAATGCACAAATATAAAAAATGCACTTCACTGTAATTATACATTGATTCTTATTAAAACAACTGCATTACAGTTCTTCAGTCAAGAGCAGTGAGTGATTTTCTTAACATTAAAGGGATAGTTTTATTAACATTAAATGATAGTTCACCCAAAAATGAAAACTCTGTCATCATTTACTCACGCTCAAGTCTTTTTTAGACCTGAATAAGTTTCTTTCTTCTGTTGAACATAAAAGTTGTTTTGAAGAATGTGGATAACCAAACAGTTGCTGTTCCCCAGTGACTTCCATAGTATTTTTTTCCTACTATCAAAGTCAATGGGGACCAGCAACTGTTCACATTCTTCAAAATATCTTCTTTTGTGTTCAGCGCAAGAAATAAATGAATACAAGTTTGGGATAACATCAAAGTGAATAAATAATGATTTCACTTAAAACTTTTGGGTGAACTATCTCTTTAATGACAAGCAGCAACATGTTTAATATTATTAGTCTGCTGCCATCTATTTTACAGGCATGTATATTAAATCCAATTATTTACTTTCACCTTAGACATAACCAACAGTGTTTATATGTAAACCTTGTGTGTTTATAATACAAAATCAGACACAAAAGATAACTTAGTCCAGTAATCAGGCGCTGTTTGACAGTGTTTGTTTTTAGTGTGAGCAAGCTTCAGGTGAATGAAATGTTTAACCGGCAAGGATTTAAAGCACATGCAAATAATGTACTTTTGTGATTGTAAATAAGTGCCTTGAGTGTAACTCTACCGCTGAGTTAACATTTGATTACTCGAATGTATGTCGTTTTGTACAGTATCTTGATACTAGGGTGCCAGAACTACAAATAGAATGTGCCTTGTGGCATGATACAACAATATTTCTTCAAAAGCAGATTGTGCAGACATTTTAATCATCTACGATCAAACACCATGTTATCGCACACCTCTACTCAAAAGCGAAGATGAGGAAAGCCGAGTAAATGCCATTGAGATGAATGGGAATGCTAACGGATAGCTCACTCCAGGAACTGTAGATTTCCTTGGATGAGATCATTGCAAAAGCAGTTATACCTTAAAGACTGCCTGCTACTCAGCTGTATATTTCTTGATTCCCCCTGGTCCGCTCCTCCTTTTCACTCAGGGCCTTCCAGTGTCGAGGAGGTCACAGCAGTGCGATCTCTAGCTTTCTAAGTTCTGAGAAAGCAGACATGGAAAAGCACTTCAAATCTGGTTTACCCTTGATAACCCTGAGAGCACTATGGGTCAAACACAAGCACTGGCCAGACTGCAGGGAGTTGTCAGCAGTATGAATAATTCTGTCAGCGAAGTGCTTCTTCCCTTGTTAACGGCGGTAGGTATATTTTTTGATGAAATATGCAGACCGCACGGTTGATTCACCTCTTTACCTCATTTATAGGTTTTGCAATGTGCGCACGGTTCCCTGGCTCATGATCTGGTTGCTTTCCTCACAGCACTGCTCTGTCTGTGTGAACGCTCACCAGAGTTTATTCTCTGCGACATCACCAGGCACGCAGAAGTCCGAGAGAGTAATCTCTCTAAATCGTTGAACGCCACAGGCTGTCCTTGTGACGTACAAATAAGCGCATGTGCACGCACGAGCGCTTCCCTTTGATGAGGTATATGAAGCTCCTGGGGTATTGTGTCATCAGCGTTTACTGTGAAGTTTGGAAAAATTGAACATCAGAGACTCTAACAGACCTTGCTTAAAACAAGCTGACTAGGAATTTGTACCGCATGATATTTAATTTGAAGGATTCATGCAGAAAAACTAAATTCAACAAATAAATTATTACACACATGTATAAATAATAAAAACACTAAGTGGAGATTGATAATGCCTGTTCTATAAGCTGCTTCTATTGGCGGTAAGTCAGATTTTCACTCAAAGTCAGAAAAACCTAAGAGCCAATGACCCCTAACAGGGGAATGTCATTATGGCAGAGAACTTGGCCACAGAAATGGCAGCATGGAGGACTGAGACATCTCTCCTCCCTCTCTGTGATGGGCATTATAGATCCCCGGCTAAAGGTCAGGTTATCACCGGAAGGACAGAACAAGAAGACCCAAGTAAACTCTATCAAACTCTGCTGCTCGACACTCTGTCTTGCTTTTCTTCTCTTAGCTGCCTGTATTCATAAGAAGATGCTTCATTTTTTCCCACTTTGAACAATATAATTTGTCTGCAACCTCTTTTTAAGTTTGAGTGTTGGCAAGATTACTGTAAATCTTAACACTATAAAATGTACTGGAGAGTAAAATAAATACAAGCTCAAGGTTGAAAAACGAGTCAGTTCTGAATCAGAACAAATTTATAAATAAATATATACACATGGTTTTGTAAAGGATTTCTTAATTTACCATCAATGCATTCAGGGTTATAAACAATTCTGTCCCCACTGCTGAGTTGATCCTGAAGCTGCTTTTTCACTGTCAGGTCAAACGGTTCTCATTGCTTAACTATTCCATTCCATGCCAATCTGGCCCAGCCGGTACAGATATGGTTTCATTTTCCACTGTGGGGATGATAACAGAGCTCATAATATAAATGCATCAGTCGTTGCCTTGGTAATAGAAGTGTTTACAGACAGTGTGTTAAAACGGGTAGCTACATAGCAAACAAGCTAAGGATGCTAAGTGCCAACATTCAAAGGGTTAGTTCACCAAAAAATACTAATTTTGTAATTAACTACTCACCCTTAAGACCTTTCATCATCCTGAAGAACACAAATTAAGATATTTTTGATAAAATCCAAGAGCTTTTTGATGTCATATGGACTATTTTAACAATGTCCTTACTACCTTTCTGGGCTAAAGCTATTGGATTTTGTCAAAAAATATATTAATGTGTGTTTTGAAGATGAACGGTTTTATGGTTTTGGAACGACATGAGAGTGAGTAATTAATGACAGAAATTCTCAATATTGTATGACATCCAAACCATTACAACTAATTACAATCATCAATGTCTTTCAAATTCTTACATTTTAAAGTATACAGAATAAACAAATACATAAAATACTGTGCAAAAATTCTTCATACGTATGAAAAAAAAAACAATGTTTTAGTAGAGCGAAAGAAACGACATATGTTTCTGTTTTTCTATAAAATTAATAAACAGACAACTTATCTTTCTAATGACACACAATGCAACCAGTAAAGTCCCTTTTCATGAATTATTCTTATAAGCCAGTTCTTTTAAATGACTCACTTTTTAATGACTCACAAATGAGTCTCAAATGGCAGACTTGCTCAGTGAATCAATCTGGGCAGTTACAGGATTCACATCTGACTCAATCACTTTCGGTCATTTGTGACTGGTGCTTCCTGAAAAGTGCTTAGAGAATTGTTTAATGAAAACATGAAGGAGTCAGAATCATAAAGCAGAATCTCAAGTAGAACTGCTAAAATCCTTACAATTCCCATTGCTACTCAGCACTAGAGTAAACCTTGTTGCAAATGTCATGAATCTGATATGATGCGACTTCAGCCTTTACTGTAATTGATTAATGCACTCCTCTGCCCTCAGCTAGGTGTTCCTCTCTGTTTGTCTTTCTTTCTCATGTTAATCATTGTTGTAGCATTTGTTCTGGTGTACTGTCACCACAAGCTTTATATGCCTGGATAGGTATAGAGAACAACCACAATCTTTGTCACAATCTGCTTTCATTTGGATGACACAGAAACTTGTAAATCTACTGCATGAAATTGCTTCTAATCTATGCACATTATATATTTAATGCATTTATATGTATTTGCAGTGCAATCCTGCACTGCTGCAACAATAAGGACACTTTCCGATCTATTTTATGGACAAGAGAGCTAACAGCCTCCACAGGGAGCAATGAAACAACATGTTATGAGAAAACAGGCAGTTTTGGAAATCTACAAAGCCGTGCGAGGAAGACATTAACTTGTCAATCAAGAGATCAAAAACGCAGTGCCAACCAGCTGAATTGTGCCGCTTATTTCCACTCGTCTGCCAATGAATTGTATCTCTGCATATTATTCTAATTACACAGCTCTGTCTCTAATGCAACAATGGATCACAGACTGCGATTGTGTCTAGCTTTTAACCGCCACCGGGCCATAATGACTCTGTGAAATCAAGTACGGCCCGGCGCTAAGATAATGTATACGCTTCTCTCACAAAGCAGAGGATGAATTAGAGCACATGGCCCCATTGGCTTGCCAGGCTTGGGGGAATTCAGGATGGAAATGAGCCGTGAGTGATGTGATTTGTTGGACGATCCGCCGGACCCTTCACGCGTCTGCCCACTGCAGCACAGCGACACACTGCAATCAGCCAGTGCAAAGCCCCCATTATGTTCCACCATTACTGCCACACAATAGCAGGTATTATCAGTCATACGAGCGAGTGACTTTGACTTGTGCACGGAGGAATTGGTAGTGACGGTTTTAGTTGTCGCGCGAGCAATAAAGGTAGATGTGATAATGCGACATAAGCCGTAATCATAAAGGTTGTGGCATTTGTCATTTCTGCCAGAGCGTTTGTACATGTGTCAGCGGGGCTTTCCGATGCACGTATGTGTGGCTTCGTAGATTAAGTATTACAATGCACAGCTGTGCCCAGACTCACTGATTAAATGGCTCTGTATTAGTGGTCCATAGCAAACGGCCCCGTCTCCACCTGTCAATGCTTCCAGCCCTCAAGTTTTAAGCGTTCAGCGTCACAGCGGCTAGAATGGGCTCATAACCTCTGCAAGTACCTGCTATAATTGCACACTGATTATCATTACTCACGCTGCCATTACGGCAGCACGAGTGTCATTGGCAGGCTGCCCTAACGCCAGTTCTGACGGTTCACTATTCCCTTTTGTTCAACTTTATATTCCTGAGTGCTAAGTCGAAGCACTGCCCGGCCAAATTGATTGAGTGAGAAGCATTTGGTAGAGTTAAGGTGCTTTTGTTATGTAAAGCGTGTCATTTGCGCCCGCTAACATACGGTTAATGCCCCTTCGTTTCGGTGGATTTCATGGCACGCGAACTGCAGATGCAACTCGAATCTCTGCTTTGTGCTTTAACTGACCCTTTCGTAACAATCCACCCTCTCATTCTGAAGCAATTTTAGCAGTTAGTGGCCCCAAACAATCAGACCGGCAGGTGGGGCTAATCCTAGATTAGATGAAACGGTTGGCCATGTTTGTTTACCGAGCAGAACCATCCAGAGACTCTCGGACAGAGAGATTGAATTTAGACCTTGTAAAGGCACCCAATCTCGGCACTTAAATTGACATGATTTGTTTTGCATTTGCTGCAAGTGAGTGGAATATTATCGGCTCTTAGCGGGCCTGCAGGAGCCTGAGATTCAGAGAATTGTCTGATTCTTTTCCAGTTAAGTTTTGCTTATAAGATATCCCTCTAAGTGGGCCTTCATAAAAGTCATCACCCTGCTGCTTTTTGCTATTTCATGTTGACTTCTCAGTATAACCTAATTCCTGAAAGCACTCTAAAAGTCACACGTCTGATGGCATAAACCGAAAAACAACACAAGATTTGACACACTGCTCTTAGTAACAGTACATCTACTGTCTATTTAAGACAGATGTTTGCTAGCTTAGTATATTCTTCGTCATCAAGGGCCTCAGGGATATAGGAGTGATAGCACTGCATGTTAATTTATTTCTATTTACTTACACTTTTATCGCCCAAAATGCATGATCTTAAATACCTACACACATTTATATATACGTTTGTGTATGCCAAGCGACTTCACAGGCTATTATAGTACATTTTATTAGCATATATGGCTTCTGGGAATTGAGCCCATGACCTTGGTGTTGTTAGCACCATGCTACACCAGATGAGCTACTGCACAGGAACATATATATAACATATGCATACAGCAGGAACACTGTGTGCACTGTATGCCCAATTTAAAATATTTATTGTATTGTTTCTTAACTTATACTTTTGTACTTGTACCCCTAAAGGGGTCACATATGACTACCATAAAGATGCATATTAGTAGTAAAAGTGTCATAAAAAATCACATACTACTAGCTTAAAAGACAGATATTAGTAGCTTATTTGTGTGTATGTGTGTATCTTAAAGGGGCATGACTACCTTTAAGATGTATTTTAGTTTAAAGACCCTTAAAAGGATAGTTCACCCCAAAATGAAAATTATCTCATTAATTACTCACCCTCATGTCATTCCAAACCCATAAGACCTTCGTTCATCTTCGGAAAACAAATTAAGATGTTTTTCAAAAAATTCGGAGAGCTTTCTGACACTGCATAGACAGGGCCATGACTACCTTTAAAATATATTAGTAGTTTAAAGGTGCCTTTTAGTAACTTAGCGCACATATTAGATCCTTAAAGGGATAGTTCACCCAAAAATGAAAATTGTCTCATTAAGTACTCACCCTCATGTCGTTCCAAACCTGTAAGACCTTCGTTTATCTTCGGAAAAACAAATTAAGATGTTTTTCAAAAATCTCTGCATAGACAGCAATGCAACTGACACGTTCAAAGTCCAGAAAGGTAGTAAGGACATCCATAAAATAGTCCATGTGACATTAGTGGTTCAACCTTATTTTTATGAAGCTACAAGAATACTTTTTGTGCACAAAGAAAACAAAAATAATGACTTTATTTAACAATTTCTTCTCTTCTGTGTCAGTCTTTGCCACATATTCTCCTTGAACGTATCAATTGTGTTGCTGTCTATGCAGGGTCAGAAAGCTCTTCATCAAATTCCATCAATTTTCATCAAAAATATCTTTATTTGTGTTCCGAAAATGAATGAAAGTTCTTATGGGTTTAGAACGACATGAGGGTGAGTAATTAATGACGGAATTTTCATTTTTTGGTAAATTATCCCTTTAGAGTGCCATTTTAGAACATTACATGGGCATATTAGTATCTTAAATGGCATCTTAGTAACCTAAAAGTGACATTAGTTCCTTAAAGGTGCCTGTTAGAACTTAACTGAGCAGCTTAGCAACTTTTTTCCCCTGAAAAATGTAAACAATAAAAGCTAAGGAGCATAGTCCTTGATTATTCAGATTTCGACTTCTTGTCCTAAGATATGACTGTTATAAATTTTTTATATGATTGCCTCCGCTGGGAGAGATTTTGAATATATTTGTCCATATATTCAGTATGCAAATGACACATTATGTCAAATGCATTACTGAGCTCTACCCTGTGCAGTCACAGTCCTGCGGTTAGCCTTTTCAGCTCTCTAATGACACAGAGATGAAGGCTTTTATGTTGCATGTGGGGGTCACTGAGCTTTGATCATGCTTGATTGACAGCTGAGGTGAAGGGCAACACCTCCCAACAGGGTTCCCTATAGAATCAATTATCAGTTGTGCATGTCTGGACCTGACGTTTCCTCTAAACGCTCAATGTGGGGGCCACAGGTCATCACATCCTGTGCTTTTAATGTTTTACCCTTCACCCTTGTGCTTTTTATTGGTTTTAGCAGTTTAAGATCTTCAAAGGGCATGCAGGCTGAATATGATGAGCAGCACTGTGGGTTCATTTTTCTCCTAAGATGGCCTCACTAAGATGAAGACCGCCAGAACTGCTTGGGAAAGCTAATGGCTGTCCATGAATCTTTAAACAGACTGAAGGATCTGAGTTTCAATGAGTATGACTTCATCCTGCGCTATGGGTGATCTTTTTGCCTGGACTAATGACTCGTGAATGAAGCCATCATAAAATCTGCTATTTTAATGGGAAATTTCAGGAGTTCTTTAGATTTGAGAGGATGTAATAAACAGGATGCTGGTACATTGGTTGTATGGGGTGAGGATGAGGCACTGGTCTTTCTTTTAATGGCTATTACTAAAAGAAATATACTTCTTAAATAAGCACACTTTTGTACCTTGTCTACCCCTAAAGGCTGTGTATCACTACCCTAAAGTACTAATATGCCCATTTATACTAATAATAGGCATTGTAAGGTACTAATATGCACCTTTAAGACACTAATGTGCACCCTCAATGTACTAATATGCACATTTATGACTAATATGCACCTTTAGGGTATTAATTTGCCACATTAACATTTAAAGGGACAGTTCACCTAAAAACAGGAAAAATGGCATAATTTATTCACTCTTGTACTGTTTCAAGTTTGATTTTCCTCAGTAAAATATAAAGAATTGATTTTAAATAGCCATGCTGCTCCTTTCCATACAGCATAATATATCTGTTAAGCTATAAAATGATAAAAGCAGCATAAAATCATTACAGAAATAGCACAAATTGTGATCTTTATGACTGATGCATACTGTATGTGACCCTGGACCACAAAACCAGGCTTAAGTAGCATGGGTATATTTAATAGCCAAAAATACAATGTATAGGTCAAAATTATAATTTTTTTAATGCCAAAAATTATTATTAAATTATGTAAAGATCACGCTCCATGAAGATATTTTGTACATTTCCGTAAATATAGAAATACATTTTTGATTCATATGTCTGTAATATGAATTGCAAAAAACTTTATTTGGACAACTTTAAAGGCGATTTTCTCAATATTTTGATATTGAGATTTCAGATTTTCAAATCTGAATATAATATTGTCCAATCCTAATAAACATACATCAGTACTTTCAATACAATTAAGTCTTTCAATGTATACATCTCATTGCCCCTTATGACTGGTGGTACAGGTTCACATATGGAATACAAATTGACTAGTCAGCAAACGCCAAATGTCTACTTGTGTTTTTCATCTCATGAAAAAAGTCTTATTAAAACCTTGAGCAAATGGGAAGATTTTCAGTAATTTTAGTGAACTATGTATTTTGGTCTTTCATATGTCTTTAGATGACTTGGAATTCAGCACATAAGACCTGTAGACTTCCTCACAGTACAAAAATATGGTTTCAAGCGATATAAGGGTGAGGAAATTATGACAGATTTTTCATTTTCCAGTGGAGTACTGTATTGCTTCGAACTTTTAACCTTACCGCCTGTCTTTGAGTTATTTTTGTACATTGTTCAAACTGCAGGGGCGCTCCCTGCTAGTACACTCAGTGCCATGAACTTTCAACCACACACAGACTGCAAGATCTACATCAGAGAAATTGTAACAAATGGCACTTGCACTCTGAGAACCACCCAAGTCTCAGTTTAAGCATGCACGTGTATACCTACACTCACATACGGCACACAAACATACCTCCGGGCAGCAGTCCCTGGGCTGTTTTCGCTCTGATGGAATAGTGGAACGCTTATTGGAACTGTTCACAGTGGACCGACTCTTCAGTACAGCTATCACAGACGGTAGAGAGAGGAGAAATCACCTGCTCAGGCTGTAGAATTACAGCATAATTGGCTTCTAAAGCAGAGCCTGGCCATGTGAAACAATGCAACTCCAATTGACCTCTCTTCTGCACTCAATCCACACACACAAACACACGGAGAGAAGCACAAACACTGCAGCTTCCGCTGTGCCACTCCATTCGAGGCCTCAGATTTCAGCACTGGACAGCTCCCTGTCTGCCAAAGCACTCCGGAGTTGCATTGTTTCAGCACCACCACCATTAGACAGCTCTCCTCATGTTAACAGCTATTGGCAAAGAAGATCTTTTCCTCTTTGTCCTCTTTTCTATTGCTGACAGGCCCGATGTTTACGTACTGTGGTAAGTGAGAACAGGTCAGAGAGAGAGAGAGAATAGGAAATGAATATAGTGGGCTAGAACAGATGTTATTGCTTACTCAAACTGCAGACTTCTTGTATTTTTTATGTAAAGCTCTGAGCAGAGAGAGGGCAGGGCACAGGGCTTTGGCGTCACATTCTGCACACTTTTTAGCTGACGCTGAAGTCTTGGCACTAAGCATATTAAGACATTCCAGCTACGGTGAGAGAATGTCAGGTAACCTAAAAATGTGCTTCAAATGTGTTTAAGAATGTGCATGTGATAACAACTAAATTAAATGTTTTTTTTCCAGTTTAAATATCACTTTTTGACAGAATAATCATAGGTTAAAGGTCAGATCAGGTACCAAAAAATGTAAATTCTCTCATCTACTCATTCAAGTCTGATTTGTAAACTGGATCAAACGGTTCACTGAAAAGCTTACCCGCTCAAAATAATGATTTGTTCACCAATTCAGTGATCATGTTCAACTCACTGGCTCAGTGATCCGTTCACAGTGGTTCTCGAGTTAACAGCTCACTGGAGGGAAAGATTATCAGTGAAGAATGTGTTAAATCTGTCTGTTGCTCACATGTTGCTTCAAAACACTTGGATTATAGTGCACAAGTCGTATGGACTACTAATAAGGTGCTTTAGTGTTATTTGCAGGGCTGAGCAAACATTGATTTTTTAGATTAATCACAATTCTGATATTAATTATTAAAATCTATGTATGTGCACAAGCCAGCTGTTTAAAGGGATGCTTCACTTAAAAATGAAAATTCTGTCACCATCTACTCAGCCTCAGATTGTTCTAACTCTGTGAGTTTATTTCTTCTAGAACACAAAAGAAGATATTTTGAGAAAAGACTCAAAATTTTGTAAATTTTGTAAAGTTTTTTTGTAAATACAGTGTAAGTCAATAGTAACCAAAACTGTTTTGTTCCCAACATTTTTTAAAACATCCTCTTTTGTGTCCCACAGAATAAAGAAATGCCTTACAAATTTGTATCACCTGAAGAGAAAATCTTTCTTGCTTATCTACACATTCATTCACCCAGCAAACTCATGCTGCTGTAGTTATGCTGTCATTTCAGTTTTTGAAACTATCTTCACTACAAAATAGCAGCAACTCAACGCAACACCAGAAGTTGTGTTTATTTTACTTGGTTACTTCTGCTAGCATCCGTTTTGGTTGTGTTGGCTTTTATATTTGTAAAACAAATAGCAACTGAGCTGCGTAATTGATAGGGATGGGTACCGAACTCGGTACTTTTATAGGCACCGACCGAATTGCGTCGGTACTACCGAGTATCGATTCAGATCAAATCAATCGGTGCTCCATTTCGGTACCTGCTGCGTGAGTCTGGTACGTAGCGAAAGCGTGCGCACGAGAGAGACCGTGCTCAAACACACAGGGAAACGGCTAACAGAAAGCGCTGTAATGTGTGGGTTACATTTCACAAAGGTCCATGCGGACAAATGGCTACAATATTTGTAACAGTAAGTGCAAGGCAGGCAGTGGTAATACCCAACCTGAGGAAGCACTTAGTTAAACACAACGTGCGTTTAAAAGCGCAGGAGTGCAATTTATTAGATAACCGAACCCATGGCTGGAAATATTGTGGGACACCGGGGACGTAGTTTGGGGAGTGAATTTCAAGGGAGGACGGCGTTTCAGTTCCAACTGGTTAGTTTTATTTAGAAATTAAAGGGTTTTTTTATATTTTATCGACTCAAAACACTACGAAAGCGATCTCAGTTCTGCACATAAGCATAGCGCAAGTAGACTAAAAACGTAGCAGACTATGTGTCTATGATTCGCCAGGCTCACGCCAGACTCACGCTAATTAATCATCTCTTTATAACAACGCCTGTAGACTCGTCTGTAGAATGCACGTTAAGTGCCGCAAAGAGTTTCATGCGATTGTTAAAACGAAACCAAATGTTTAACGCGCACACGCATTCAAAAGCAATTTTAATACCCCGCGTAATTTGCGCGCATTGGGTAGTGCAAATTAGTCTATATAACATATTAGGCTGTATAACAGGTCTCTAGCTCTGTATAATATTTCAAAAATTTGGTCTCTATATGCACTTTGAATATTGAGAGAGCCTACTTTGATTATGGCTACATTTAATACGACTAAGAAAGAGCTGTGTTGTTTATTATTTATTTTATACTGTTTTTATTTTCATGTTTAGTATATATGTCCCCCACTTCTAACTAAAGTTAGGGTCACCTCAATTTAAAAATAAAAATAGGGTCATGCTTAAAGTGTGAAAACCACTGCATTACACTATGCCCTCGATGTTGTAGGGATTTATTTATTGTAAGGATTGTGTGTATTATTGAACATTTCAAAATAAATAACTAAATGTTGAAATTGAGAGATTGGGCTTATTATATCCAATGAAAATCACTTTAGTCAAAGTAAAGTATCGAAAAAGGTATCGTTGGGTACCGGTATCGAATTTCGGGTACCGGTACTGGAACCGGTACCGGTAAAAATGTGAACGGTACCCAACCCTAGTAATTGAGCCCTGATGGTACTTTTTATCATTATTTTCTTCAGTGCACCAAGTTAAAAGATTCACAGTACAATTTACAGCATTAGCTGAGGGAGAATTTCTTTCATTAATAATATATGGACAATATAACTGAAATGCACCCAAAAGAATCAGAAATACATTGAGAGCTTGTGAATGCAAATCAAATTATATCAGAATTGTATGGAGAGCTTGTGAGAATCCTTGGAGCTTAAAAGCCATGACACTTTGAACAGCCTGGAATGATTCTTCAAAATACAAATTTTTTTGGTACAAAGTAGTAAGTAATAAATACAGGATTAAAAGGACAAGAGATTGACATCATTCCTTTAAATGTAAGAACTACACATACACTACCCTTCAAAAGGTTGGTGTCAGTAAGATTTTCATTCAGCAAGGACACATGAAATTGATTAAAAGTGACATTTACAATGTTAAAAATAAAAAAAGTGCTGTTATATTAAACTTAAACTAAGCTTTTAAAGAAACCTGATATATATATACCTGTCAAAACAACAGTAAAACAGTAATATTACTGTTTATTATTATACTATTACTGTTATTTATATTCTATTTTAATGTAATTTAAAATATCATTTATGCATGTATTGAACTGATTTGGTGCTCAAGAAATGTTTCTTATTATCAGTGTTAATATATATATATATATATATATATACACTTTTTTATTTTTTAACATTGTAAATGTCACTTTTAATCAATTTCATGTGTCCCTGCTGAATTAAATTTAATTATATTAAACTTAAACTAAGATTTTAAAGAAACCTGATATATATATATATATACATATATATATATATATCAGGTTTCTTATATATATATATATATATATACATATATATATATATATATATATATATATATATATATAATAAACAGTAATATTACTGTTTTACTGTTGTTTTGACCAATGCAGCTCTGGTGAGACTTTCAAAAGCATTAAAACATCTTACAAAACTTTTAAACAGTACTGTATTTTCTTCACATTGCACTCTATCTTCCAGACTGGAAGCAACCTTGTAACCAAATCGATTAATGTGATCTTTATTTAAAGCAATGCTTTATCTTCCTGCATAGTCCAACAGCTAATAGTTAGCACGCAGCCTTGACAAAATACAAGAATTTTAATAAAACACTCCGCCTGAGACGAAAGCCAGCAGCTGATGTACCTAACCGAGCAAGAAGCAGCAGGGGGATGAAAAGCAAAAGAAGTAATGGCTGAAAAGAAAACCATATCACCACAGAGAGTACGAAAAAGACACCGACAGCCGTATGCAGTAAAGGGGAATGAGGAGAAACCGAGGGAGACGTACAAGAGGGGACAGAAAGCAGAATGGATAGCATTTCGTCCCCATCAAGAGACGAGTAAGGGAGAACAACACAGAGAAACAGCAGACACATGGGAACTCAGAGGATACACTTTACTCAGCACAAAGCCCCAGGGTTTTAGGACCAGCAGTAAATGGAGAGTGACATTTTAAACAGTATGCATAATGAATAAGCCCAAGCAAAGAGAAAAACACTACCAAGGTATCGCAGCTGCCACCGCAGCCAGTGATCGAATGAGTGTGTGTGGCCAGACTTAAACACACCCTTACCGCTGGCAAGGTGCGCTTTGCACAGTGTGCCGAGATTTAATTCACTGCGTTAGAGAGAATATATCACTTTGATCTCTGCACTATGAGGAATGTGGACTCTGGCATTCCTTTATGTCTACGGCAAAGTGCTGGTCAAATCGGAGCATCAGGCACAACAGTCGCTGAAGTGCTCTCATTACACATGAGTGGGAGAGTGCGTTTTGTGATCTGGGCCCTTTGATTTTTTCATTGTCTATGAGAGGATCTGGTGTCAATCAGAAGAGCCCAAAATGTTCCTCCGGGCCAGCAGGGGGCGATAGTGAGTGGCGCAGTATCGCAATGTCATCACACCGACATGCATCATTCAGGCGTCATCCGCTGCTAAGCAGACCTCACAGAGGCAGACGCTGTCAGGCCTAATCCTCTTAAACTAGATTTACAAACTGCAAGCATGGCGCAAACATATCATATAGCATGAATTCAACACATGTCCATTGTGTAGCTAAAGATTTAAGCCTCCACTGTAGGTGAAATGAGTGAACAGTCAGAAAGAACACTGAAACAAAAACAGATGGATATTCCTTCAAGCATACGCTGACGGCACACAAACCTGCGCGCGAGATGACGAAGAACATCACACTGTCAGGCAGCAGTGATATTTCATATCATAAATTTGTGAAAACACAAATCAGACAGAAGGTGTAGGGCGGGGTGATCAAATAACGTGGTAAGAAAATGTGACAAACAAGAGTGTGAGTCCTGGGATGGGGCATCCCTCCCTCTGCTCGAGTCAAAGTCACCCTGCAGGACCTGTGACTACAGACTGATGGAAAAAGAGCGAGGCGGTATGAGGCTTTAATACATTTGATATAAAATATTCAAGCACGTCGCATTAATCTGCCTTTCCTTCAGGCCCTTAGAGCAATGTTTGTCCTGTGCAGTCCTGACAGAGGACAAAAAGGGAGAATCTCACCTGCCTCTACCAAGCGGCTCTATATTCCTAGAGAAAGCTTCAGTATAGGAAGCATTTTGAGCAAATCTCAATGACAGTTGCTTGGCTGGAGTAGGACTCCTGTAAGTATGTGCGCAATATGTATGTACGCAATAATCATGGCAATGCTGATTGGCTGATCACAAGCTGAGCTGTGATGGGAAAGGCATCAGATACCAGGTCACATTTTTAAAGGCGCTGAAAAATCCAAAAAGGTATTTTCAGTGCAAGATGGTGAATGCCTCAATATTAAAATTTACCTCTAATTGATCTATAAGCCCCTATCCTCGAACGCAAATGAGCCAATGGCAGTTGAGTATCAGCTGCAAGGAGACTGAACCTCGGACATCTGTAGGTTTCAGCGCCACAGAGAAACGCTGGAAGATCCAAAGCTCTCGTCATTTTAATGGTGTTTATGCTACAAAATAATAAAACAATGTGCCTGAGGTAATTGTAACAATGATTCCAGGTATCCTGACAGAATTGGCAATGGAATTTGGAATAAATTTTATTATTCAACGTTAATTTTCTGGTTTTCATACTCTCATTAAGTGGCCTTTTTCATCTGCTCAAGCTGTTAATATCTGTTAATATTGTTAATATCTCTGGCTAAAACTAGCTCACGTTAAAGTTTGTCCATGCTAACGTACAAACTTCAGCTAACTATACTCACGCCACACATTCTGGTGCCTCTCCATATTAAACTGGTTAAATGTAAAATAATTAATCTTACACTGCGGTAAATGAACAGTGTTGATCCTGGATGTTGCCATCTGCTATCGTGACGATCGTAATATGAGATTTCTCCCATTTGCATTGCTATCTGTATACCTTCGATTCCGACTTAATCATGTTATTCACCATATTTACTTTCAAATCATTTATATATCCCTCCATTGCATATTTAAGCCCTACTTGAAAGCTCCTCGACGAGAGGTGTGTTCAAAATTTATCAAAAACATCTTTCGGAGAAGGTTTCACACTGACAGCTGTCATTGTAAGACAGTGGGCACCTCTGTCTGTTTGTCCGAGGCAGCAACAGTAACTAAGGGGGGCGGGGCTTACAGATAGGTCAGTTGCACTGCAAATACAATAAAGATATGCTAAAAAGTATTTTAATGTTGTGACTGATAAACAAGAAATGGAAAATTCATTATGTTATTAAGAATGGACATCAATTTTGAGGTTTAATAAAGATATTTATATTATATATTTGAAAGTGTTAAAAAAAAATTATCATTAATTGTGATGAGATATATATATATATATATACAGGTCCTTCTCAAAAAATTAGCATATTGTGATAAAGTTCATTATTTTCTGTAATGTACTGATAAACATTAGACTTTCATATATTTTAGATTCATTACACACAACTCGAAGTAGTTCAAGCCTTTTATTGTTTTAATATTGATGATTTTGGCATACAGCTCATGAAAACCCAAAATTCCTATCTCAAAAAATTAGCATATTTCATCCGACCAATAAAAGAAGTGTTTTTAATACAAAAAAAGTCAACCTTCAAATAATTATGTTCAGTTATGCACTCAATACTTGGTCGGGAATCCTTTTGCAGAAATGACTGCTTCAATGCGGCGTGGCATGGAGGCAATCAGCCTGTGGCACTGCTGAGGTGTTATGGAGGCCCAGGATGCTTCGATAGCGGCCTTAAGCTCATCCAGAGTGTTGGGTCTTGCGTCTCTCAACTTCCTCTTCACAATATCCCACAGATTCTCTATGGGGTTCAGGTCAGGAGAGTTGGCAGGCCAATTGAGCACAGTAATACCATGGTCAGTAAACCATTTACCAGTGGTTTTGGCACTGTGAGCAGGTGCCAGGTCGTGCTGAAAAATGAAATCTTCATCTCCATAAAGCTTTTCAGCAGATGGAAGCATGAAGTGCTCCAAAATCTCCTGATAGCTAGCTGCATTGACCCTGCCCTTGATAAAACACAGTGGACCAACACCAGCAGCTGACATGGCACCCCAGACCATCACTGACTGTGGGTACTTGACACTGGACTTCAGGCATTTTGGCATTTCCCTCTCCCCAGTCTTCCTCCAGACTCTGGCACCTTGATTTCCGAATGACATGCAAAATTTGCTTTCATCCGAAAAAAGTACTTTGGACCACTGAGCAACAGTCCAGTGCCGCTTCTCTGTAGCCCAGGTCAGGCGCTTCTGCCGCTGTTTCTGGTTCAAAAGTGGCTTGACCTGGGGAATGCGGCACCTGTAGCCCATTTCCTGCACACGCCTGTACACGGTGGCTCTGGATGTTTCTACTCCAGACTCAGTCCACTGCTTCCGCAGGTCCCCCAAGGTCTGGAATCGGTCCTTCTCCACAATCTTCCTCAGGGTCCGGTCACCTCTTCTCGTTGTGCAGCGTTTTCTGCCACACTTTTTCCTTCCCACAGACCTCTTGCTTGAGGGTGTCAATGATGGCCTTCTGGACAGCAGTCAGGTCGGCAGTCTTACCCATGATTGCGGTTTTGAGTAATGAACCAGGCTGGGAGTTTTTAAAAGCCTCAGGAATCTTTTGCAGGTGTTTAGAGTTAATTAGTTGATTCAGATGATTAGGTTAATAGCTCGTTTAGAGAACCTTTTCATGATATGCTAATTTTTTGAGATAGGAATTTTGGGTTTTCATGAGCTGTATGCCAAAATCATCAATATTAAAACAATAAAAGGCTTGAACTACTTCGAGTTGTGTGTAATGAATCTAAAATATATGAAAGTCTAATGTTTATCAGTACATTACAGAAAATAATGAACTTTATCACAATATGCTAATTTTTTGAGAAGGACCTGTATATATATATATATATATATATATATATATATATATATATATCTCATGATATATTTTACCAACATATATTGCATCTCTAGGTATAGTTACGGCATCTACCAGCAAGCAGTGTTGCCAGATCAGGTAGATGATTTCCAGCCCAAAAGCTCACTAAATCCTGCCCAATCAATCAAAAAAATGCCCAAAACTTTAACTGTCAAAATAATGTGACAGAAGTTTTATTGCCATGTCAGTCAAGATTGATAAGCTTGCTAAATTTTGCCAATTTTAACTCCTTAAAGGAGTAGTTCACTTTCAGAACAAAAATTTACAGATAATGTTCTCACCCCCTTGTCATCCAAGTTGTCTCATGTCTTTCTTTCTTCAGTCGTAGAGAAATTATGTGTTTTGAGGAAAACATTTCAGGATTTTTGGATTATATGGATTTTTCTCCACGTAATAGACTTCTATGGTGCCCCCGAGTTTGAACTTCCAAAATGCAGTTTAAATGCAGCTTCAAAGGGCTCTAAATGATCCCAGTCGAAGAAGAAGGGTCTCATCTAGTGAAACGAATTGTTATTTTCTAAAAAAATAACAATTCGTATACTTTTTAGCCTCAAACGCTAGTCTTGTCTAGCTCTGCGTGAGCTCTGTGTATTCCGGTTCATGACAGTTAGAGTATGATGGAAAAACTCCCATCTCATTTTCTCCTCCAACTTCAAAATCGTCCTACATCGCTGCAGAAGTACCGACCCAGTGCTTACAAAGTGAACGTGCAAAGAAGGTCAAACTCACTTTACAAAAAAGGTACAACAGCGATGTAGGGCGATTTTGAAGTTGAAGGAGAAAATGAAATGGAAGTTTTTCAATGCAGAGTACACGCAGAGCTAGACATGATGAGCGTTTGAGGTTAAAAAGTATATAAATTGTAATTTATTTTAGAAAATAACCCACTGGAGACATCAACATCAGCACTTGCTGACTTTGTGGAGAGTTTGTGTTTAATAACATATTGGTGACTGATTGGATGCAGTATATGCACACATGGGTTTTGTTTTCTAACCAATTAGTCCAAACTGACCCCAACCCAGCCCAACTCAAACTATTTTTTTACCTGCACAATCAAATTCAAAACCGGCCACGAACCAACACTTCCATGTATTTCATGTATATAGGAATTGCCGCTTTCCATATGCTGAAAAATGTAACACTATATTTGCTTATATATGATAATGTGTGTGTGTGTGTGTGTGTGTATTTCACATTTAAAATGTAAAAATGTCATACATATTTTCATTTGTACCAACATGTGGTCTATGTGTATATTGCAGTATATAGAAAAATATAATCAATACTGTATATGTAAAGGTATTATTTACTATACATTGCATTATATATTCAGTATATTCCCACATATTTTGGTTTTGTAAAGGATGGACCACGCCAACCACGCAAAATTGAATTATTACCCCAATCAAATGCTTTATTGTGAACACAAGCAGATTGTCTGTAATATCTGTCTGATTAATAAACAGAGAACATGCTTCTCTCCGGTGTGAATGGTAAGTATATCTCTACATCTGTAATGAGAGACGACACTGAGAGCCCAAAGCCACGGCCAAAAGCAGAGCTCACTGATGTAGCCCTGGAGGAGTCGAGCACATGCTTATCTAGGACACCAGATCCACAGCTGGCCACATCTGGACAAACAGGCGTTGCCCACATACACGCACACAAATGCAAATGACATAATCTCGAAAACACACCCAAACACACACACAGTATTTACTGAATACTACGCAAACCACACAGCTGTTGTGGATTACAAAAAACCCAAGTGCTGATTTTTTATTTTTCCCCGATGTACACCAAGCTCGTGATGGGTTCGCCCCGGGTTTGACCTGAAGCAAGACTGAGCTTGCCTGAACCACAGAGTCCCTGCGAATATATTTAGCTCCTCCCAAACATGTAAAACACACACTCTTTTTCCCCTCTCACGCACATACAAACCCTCACTCTCTCAAATGGTCATACACTAAAAGTATTGGCAATCTAACCAATCTTCAAGCAATCTACCACAACAAGTGTCTCTGCCTGGCCTTTGACATCGAGCACTGAGAGGCAGGCATCAGAGCCCTTACCTCTCTACTGCTCTATTATAAACACGCTGTCTTCAGGCTGTATCGCCACTCTTAGGACAAACTGAGCTCCCTGACAGAACGAAAAAATCACCCATCGTCACAATCCATGTCACACAGATTGCTCTCAGCAGACCGCAAGCTGAAAACAGGATCTCACACATACATCTATGGCTGTCACAATACACCTCGAAGAGATGCGTAGTGCTCTCAGTTAGAAAAAAACAACAACATTTAGCACAATAAAATGAAATAGCCAAAAGTAATGACTGTTGAAAATTCAGCTTTATAATCACATGAATAAATTACATTTTAAAAAATTAAATGGAACCCCCAGGTATTAAGACTTGTATGTCTACATGTAACATAAATTATGTCTCTTGCTGAAACACGTAGGGGTGCTTTAAAAGTATATAAAGTATGAAGTATATAAGTATATAAATATATAAATAGAAGAACCATTTTTGGTTCCACAAAGAACCATTCAGTCAAAGGTTATTTAAAGAACCATCTCTTTCTTACCTTTCTATAATTTTAAGAACCTTCTTTCGCCACAAAGAACCTTTTATGGAACCATTTAAACAAAAAAAGATTCTTTTATGGCATTGTGTATGGGGGGGTGCCATTATTTTGATTGCGTAAAATGGCTGCCCTCAGTGAGCTACTGGCGCTACCAGTTGCTATTTTTACCACAACACAACTCAGAAAATAAAATACTCATACAATGCCACATTGTGTGGCTTTTGGTTGCAGTTTTTAGTCGAAAGGCAACAAGAGAAGCGATGCAAGTCTTCACTGCTTTTCCTAGCAATAAAAAGAGGAGAAAAGCATCGGAAGATGCCTGTGGACAAATAAACGTTCTTCAAAGTGGATACTTAAAAAAAATGCAGTTTTCGCATTGTAGTGTGGACTGTGAAAGTCTTTTGAAAATTATGATGCATGCTTAGTTATGTGACACATATAGTACCAATAGACATCTATGTTTATACCGGTAATTGTGCCTGTTATGTGCTATTTACTTTCACACTGTTGCTAAAGATATTTACTTTGTATAGTCTTCATATTATAGTCCTAAAAAGAGTAAAAAAAATTACTTTGATTGCTGTCCTGTGGCAAAAGATAAAGGCAGCTGCTTTTTACATCAAACATGAGTTAGCACAACACAGACGCGTTATTGAATGATGAGATATTTCCTTAAATAAAATGATCCTGCCATAAGAATTGCATGAAAACTTCTTATGTCTGTTGTTTGTATTATCTCAGTGAGCTTTTATGAGGTTTTACAGATGCGCAGTAGGGCCAATTTAACGTTTTCTGACGTTTCAGTGTGGATGAGAAACTTTTGGAAAACGCTTTAAAATGCTAATGTGGATGGAGAGCATTTTAAAACGACAACTCTGTTTTAAATGTATCCAGATTAATGTAGACATTGCCTGAAAGAGCTTACAAATGGCAGAGACAAGAAACGCTAGATGCCATCAACGCTAGCAGCCACTGAAGAGTCTTAGCACAGATTTCACTCGATACCCGAGGTGTTTAGACTCCTTGGGGGAAAAATCGATGGAATTTGGTTTAAGCCTATGCTTATATCCATCGCCACCTATAAGCTCTTTCAGTAGTTGTGGGTAGCACCAATAGCTCACAGGGTGCAACCATTTTGCGTCATCTAAATAATGGTGACCCCCATAGTCCGAAATATTTATGAAACGATGTGGACTTTTTTAAACAATGTCTATCTTTCACGGCTTTTCTACTACATATTTCAGTAAGAGACATCATTTACGTTATATTAAGCCATAAAAGTCTTAATACCTGAGGTTCCCTTCAAAATAGAAAACAGTTACTATAATCACAATATAACAGTTTTACTGTATTTTGATTAAATTAATGCAGCCTTGGTGAGCCTAAGAGACCTCAAAAACATTGAAGAAAAAAAGAAAGAAAAAAAAACATTTATCGCCACAACCAGCATAACAGAGCATTTTCAGCACACACTGCCATGCTAAAATGATCATCTTCCACATAGGTGTCACAGTGCACCTTGAAAAGATGCAAACTGCTCTTGAACAGGAAATGTATTTATTTATTTATTTTATAAAAAAGGGAGGCTGTTGGACAGACATGGAAATCCATCCATCCTACCTTAACTCTAAATTCTCTAAGCCATATCTTTTATTTAATCTTTATTATTCCCTCTGAAGCTCACTGGCCTGGCTGGACAAACGGATGGATGGTAAACCGCATCCACACTGTGATGTTTGCCATCACAAAGGAGGGAGGGGAGCCACTCACAAAGGATACATTAACAGTCCCTCCATCCAGATGGCTGAATGAGTTCCAGAGGACACACACACACACACACACACACACACACACACACACACAAAGAGAGATAAGACAGGTGTGGGAAAGGCCACTAGCCTTAATTTTACTTGAGACGGCATGCTCAAGCACATCTTATCATATTCCTGCAGAGCAGTATGCCACGCTGGGATCAAAGTGCTCATATTTAATGTTGAAGGGCCTGTATGCACAGCACGCCTACAGCCAAGCCATGGAGAGAGAGCTGGAAAGCGGACCGCAAAATATTTGCAGAGATGTGCATGTTTGACAAGGTGAAAAGGGGAGGCTTTGAACTCTACAGCCTAAGTGCTACATGAACTCCAGGTATGTGTGTGAGCGTTAGGGGTTGCGCAGACTCATTTAGATCTGCCAGAGTCGACATTTTGGGGCTGTGTCGACTAATTTTGGATCGCATGAATTCAGTTGCTTTAGTGCAATAATTGGCGACAGCAGGAGCAATCTTTCTCAGTTCACACACTGCATCCTGGTAGGGCTGAAGGACATTTGCTTTGTAAACAGCCATTGTTATCTACTTAAAATAATTATAAAAAAACATAACTTTTATTCTGAACCACCGCAACAAATAATACATTTTATATAATAATTATATATATATATTTACATATATAAAAAATAATTTTAAATGAAAAAAAAAAAACTTATATGTAAATATTGAGATATTTAGAAATGTTTTTAAACATAAACTTTTTTTTTTTACCAGAACCACCACAAACTTTTTTTTGGGGAATAGTTAAAAAAATAAAAATGAAATAAAAAATAAAAACAACAACTCTGCATTCATAAACATGTTATACTGTAGGTAAATCACACTGGCAGCTGACATGCTCTGTGCTCACTTAGAGCATTCAAGTCAAAATTTCTTGCAAGCTGAAACTAATCATGTCACGAAGTGGCTGAAAGAAATGACACGACTGAGACATGACTGTTTGTGCACGACAATGCAAACAGCATGAATCTGGCAACGGAGATGATGCACGCTTTTGTTTCTCGCCCGCGTCATCTCAACTGCGTGGACATTCTCTCTCCTCACATGCTCTCCGTAAACACAGCGTTAGACTTGCCAAAAACAGCTAAGACCGCTGATGCTGCAAGGCGTATGGTGAGTCATTTTCATAAGGTAAACACTGACCCGTGAATATTCTACTAGCTAGCTACTTTCCTGGAAAATTAGTAGCTGTGAGAATCCAAGTTAGCATGTGGTTTAGCTCCTTGCCTTTGCTACTAACAATACTTAACATACTCTCTCCCTATCAAACAACCCTGATAGAGACTTGGACAAACTATACATGTATATAAGTATCCATAGGGCTGGGTGATAAACAATATCATATCAAGGTCACAATAAAATTTATGTTGATAACTATTATTTTAATCTGCTCCATGAAGATATTTGGTAAATTTCCTACCATAAATACATCAAAACTTGCATTGCTAAGAACTTAACTGACAACTTTAAAGACGATCTATAGATTTTTTTTTTTTTTTGCACCCTCAGATTCCAGATTTTCAAATAGTTGTATCTCGGCCAAATGTTGTCCTATTGTAATTTAATTGACTCTTATGACTGGTTTTGTGGTCCAGGGTCACATATGTAGACAGTCATAAACTTCATCTCCAGAGTTGCTCTAAAAGTCACTTCACAAGCCTACCTGGTACAACTACCATTTATCACAACAAATTTAAAAGGATAGCTTACCTAAAAATAAAAATTCTGTCATTAATTACTCACCCTTATGTCGTTCCAAACCAGTAAAACCTGCATTCATCTTTGGGACACAAATTAAGATATTTTTGATGAAATCTGAGAGCTTTCTTACCCTGCATAGACAGCAATGTAATTACCACGCATGGGTCTTGGTGTTTTCATGAACGCACACCAAAGACTGACATGGAAGAGAAAAGATTATCGAATGAAGTCGTCATTTTAGTTTTCTTTGCACACAAAACATATTCTCGTAGCTTCATAACATTACGGTTGAAGCACTGATGTCACATGTACTATTTTATCGATGTCCTTACTACCTTTCTTGCCCTTAAATTAATTAATATAATGACACTGCTGTCTATGCAGAATCAGAAAGCTCTCGGATTTCATCAAAAGTATCTTAATTTGTGTTCTTATGGGTTTGGAATGAGGGTGAGTAATTAATAACAGAATTTTCATTAATAACTCAATAACTGTCACTTTAATTAGACAGCGTTTTGGTAATACATTTGTATTAAATCACAAAACACAATAAAAAAGGAAAAGACAGAACTTGGGAAAAAATATAACAGCCCTAAATCAAAAGATAACTACTCTGTAGAGTTTGATAGTGAACAAATAAGTTATTTTTAGCTCTAACAAACATGTGCAAAGCATTTCCTTCCTGATTAACGGTAAATGAATATTGTAATAAATATCAGTGTCCTAAGATACAGAAAACATATTGTGATAACAATTTGGACCATATCACTCAGCCCTAGGTACCCACTAAAACACATATATTTTCACATACGGCGCTTGCAAGAACCTGACGGCAGCACAATAAATCTGCCATCTGAAATCCTTAAGTAATGACATCTGGGCCAGCACCACAGGGGGAAGCTGAATGCAATTGCAGACATTTCTGCAGTACACTACCCAGTAAAGATTAGTAAGCGTGCCGAATTAACGACGGCTGCCAGATGAACCCCAAAACCATGCCATTTCTTAAAGAAAATGCAGGCCAAATGTGGAACACACTGATAGAAAACAAAAAAGACCTGTTTAAAAAGCAATACAGTAGAGAATAATTCCAAAAATATTTGTCATACCTGAAGGAACAAATCGTACCAGACACCTGAATGTGTACCTGAGTTGGATTCGAACAACAAGTATCTCCAGGTAAAAGGAACAAACTACATGTCATGCTTGGCAAATGACTGCAAGTAAGGCATCACTCCAAAGCGCGCCAACGTCAAAGTGCATCTTCCTGCGTTTTTTTTTTTCTACAGAGCTATTTTTATGTGCTTTGTTGCATGTTGAGCAGATCAAACACATTCCCTGCGCTGGAGTTCCTTTCTGTCTGTCTGTGACAGGTGCTTTAAGAAATGCTTGGTATTGTTGCTGTGTAACTCAACTATCAATGATTTAATATTTCACTTCAAATGGAAAGTGAGAGATGTTGTGGAGAGAAGATCCTCAGCAGAGCATCCTATTTTATAATTCACACTGTTGCCTGACAGGTTGAGCAGCCCTTCGTGTAGCTCCAGTCGATGAGTCCCTGAGACTCACATGTCTTCCGCTCATTATTCTAGAGATGTGCAAACTTTGTTTTGGGGCGGAACGCGGCGTGCCGGGGTCACGGATCGTTACTGGGAAACAGAAGGGAATGAGGAAGAGAGATAAACATGGAAGATGGGAGATTAGAGGAGAGCCAGAGTTTGGGGGTGAGCACAACATTGAGCTTGGAGTCGTTTACATTATCCCTTCGAAGCTTTTACCATGCCAGGATTACACCAATGAGCCCAACATAGAGCTCTGGACTGCTCTGCTCACTTTTATCGCCCACACACGCTCATACACACGCATGCTGTGTACAAATCCTACAAATACATTAAATACAAAAATAAAAGCTACTTTTACGCTCCCTCTTTCCATTTTTCTAAACACAAACGTACACAATCACAGCTCATTTTCCAAACAATGCGTACTAGAAGCAATAATAATCATTTTCTGATTACAGTGTTTACAGTCTCAATTTCTCATGCATTCAGAATCCATTTTATTGTTTCATCTTCACCTGTAGGGCTGCACGATTAATCGAAGGTAATTGTCATGCGCATGTTGTCGGTGAAGCCGGTTGCGTAATCAGCAGTAAATCTCCAGCACCTGTGTTCAGGTGGAGCCGCATGTACTACACAGAGCCGTACTCCACAGAAAAGATACGCTGAATCGCGTTCATTATCGCAAACGATTTAATCGGGCGATTATGAAATCGAAAGAAATCGTTTGCGATAAGGACAGCTGTTTGCGTAGCTTCTCAGTGAACTACGGCTCTGTTTAGACATGTTGCTACACCTGAAATCATGTGAAATATCACATTTAATAGCGTTTTTACTTCAAACTCACTTTATAATATACTATTTATATCAGTCGAGTGTTTGAAATAAATCTTTCTGTGAGATAGTACAGCTATTTACACAGAATAAAGCACGAATAGTATTCTAAGCAGTGATAAAGGCATTGCATTATTATATACTGCATTATAAGGAAAATTATAATGAGAAAAAGTCAGATAAACCATATATTGTTGTAGTCGTGGGTTTATTAGTCACGCTGAATCAATGACAGCAGTTAAATCTTGTTTATTCAGCTGCAGCGATAGCAAAGATGCGTTTCTATTTCTCTTCTTCTGGCGTATTTTGAGTTTCCGCGTGAGAATGAGAGCGCCCTCTGGCCTTCGGATGAAGATTTACTAAACACAGAACAGTGCTTTTCTAAAAGATACGCATGACAATCGCAGCTTTCGATTAATCCCGACTGCGATTTCACTTCGATTAATCGTGCAGCCCTATTCACCTGCTAAGAAAAGAAAAGGGTTTTTAGCACTTACAGCCTGTAGTTTGCTTTTAAAATCATTCTACGCTTAATTCCTCACAAATTAGGCCCATTCATAATTTAATGCTCAGTATTACCTGCCTCACTGTTTTTTTTAATAATGCACAAATGAGATACACTGGGGAATAAATTCTCCTTTATTAAAAAGGTCTTAAAGTATTTGATAAGAATGTGTCATTTGTTGTTAGCAAGACCTTTTTGCATTGCTTTTTCGGGTTTTCAGTGCAGAATAGCTTTTATATTTTAAACAGAAATATTCCAGGCCGTCACTAATAGTGAGAAATTGGGGATGATTATAGAGGCCAACAGGTCTAATGGATTGCTCATAACAATTAGAGTAAGATTGAAATAAGATATATTATAATTATTTCAATGCATTTCACATCACAACACGGTATAGTTATTTTAAAGAAAGATGATTATCAAATAAATCAGTAACATCTCCAGGCTCCCTGATCATTTATTTGTATAATCCGTATTACCTTGAAAATGAAATGGACAAGAAACAAAAAAATATATAAATTAATTTAATAAAACGGAATTTAACACAAACACACATCAAAAGTTTTTATACAGTAAGATTTTGTATGTTTTTTAAATAAGTCTCTTTTGTGCACCAAGCCTGCATTTATTTAATCAAAAGTACAGCAAAAACAGTAACATTTTGAAATATTTTTACTATTTAAAATAACTGTTTTTTATTTGAATATATTTTAAAATGTAATTTATTCCTGTGGTTTCAAAGCTTAATTTTTTTGCATCATAACAGTCACATGATCTTTCAGAAATAATTTTAATATTCTGATTTGCTGCCCCAAAAAAAGTGTTGAAAAAAGCTAAAAATATTCACAATATTACTGCTTTTGCTGTATTTTGGATCAAATAAATGCAGGCTTTGTGAGCAGAAGAGACTTCTTTAAAAAAAACTTTAAATCTTACTGTTAAATGTTTGACTGTTAGTGTATATAACCAGTATATTTATATAATTAATAATTTTTCATGCCATTTCCCCAGTCCAGGTGGATAAAGCAGCGCATCAGAGCGAGCCTGCAAAGCTTCTCAATGCAGTCGTTTGACAGCACCTGCTCTCCCCACAGGCCAGTGCACCAACTCAAGCTGGAGAAGAGTGTCAAAATGGAGTCTCCATCCACAAATACATACAGTACTTTTCTTCTCTAAGTACTTTAGCCTCTTATGAGCGTTTCAGCGTACCAGGTGCAGAAAGCCCAAATGTCACTTCCATCTACGCTTATCTATCCATTCAGAGGCGAGCTGATAACTTGCGTAATTCAATATAGGGGATATGCAATAACTGAACTGTAATCCCCTTTACTCTGCCACAGCAGTATGCAATAATGTCATGTCATATCTTGTTATAGAACAAGATGTGAGTTTCAGCCTATGAGCAAATGGGTGGATGGTAGGAAAGGCAATATACGAGACCAAAGAATAAGACATCAACATAGACAGCATGGTCCTTTTCTTAGACAAAACTATTGTAAGACTACAGAAGACTTGGAGTAAAGTGCTAAAAGACCACTTTTATGGTGCTTATTTGAAGCTTTAAAGCAACCAAGACCTTCACAGAACAAAGCCAGCCTTACAGGTTTGGACAAACCAGGCTTATGAAAATACATGCCTGTATATACATTTCTGCAACACCGCTATTACGTACCTAAAACACATTTCGATACGTGACCATGCCACGTTTTTATTACATTGGTACAGGCACATACAGTATAGCTGCATTTTTATTACACTGCTTGAGGTATGTATTGAGGCTGTTCATAATTCAAATATCCGGGACTAAACCTATACCCTATAACCTATATAGTGTTAACAAATGCAAAAGTTAAATAAAAATGCATTTGTTGATGCAGCCGTGCTATATTACCTTCTTTATGCGGATTTGAGCTGTTTTGTCAAACCATAGATTCACAGAGTTTGTACCGGAGCTCTTCGTCACTCAAGTGCAATGCCATATTGCGTGAGCAAACCTGTATATGTAGGGACCTATGAAATTTTATTTTTTCCAAATTCTGTTTTATTTGTAGCAAAATTCATTTTTTCTTCTTTTTAATGGTTAAACAAAATCTTATTAATCTAAAAAGCATGTCTAATTAATTAAAATCAAGAAACTTATACAATTTAACATACATTTATTAAAGGTTTAACAAAAATGGCATGTGTAGGGCCCTATGAAATGTTGCATTTTATTGTTACCAAATTCTGGTTTTAGCTAATGTCTAATTATTTAAATGCATAACTTTAATTTACTCAAACAATAGCCTTGTGATTTTTATTATTCACTCAGAAATTTTGTGTTGTGTATTTGTATTAACAGAAGGCATAAAAAATAATTTATCTTTTAATTAATGAAAATTAAACATTTTATTTTTGGCAAGTAAAGTGGATTTACTATTAAAGTCAAAACATGAAAGAAATGTTGTGTAATTAGAAAAAAGAAAGAAAGAAAGTTTTATTAATTTTTCAACAGTAGTAGTAGTAGTAGTATTACGTACATTCTAAACATTAAAAATACATTTCTGTCATCTTTAAGTTAAACCGAACTTTTATTTTGACGGGTTGCCGTGAATGCCTGTAACTGACGCTTGTTGTGGCTACATTGGATACAGCTGCAACTATAAATTTTACTCAAATGGAATGGTCAAATGCGAACGAAGTGACTCTCAGAGCAGTTCTGAAGATGTTGTTCATGTATTTATGTCCTCATTTATTGAGAGAGCAGATGCTGAAATCACCGCGAGAGTCAGGCATTCATCAGTATGTGTAGTAAACAAAGCTGCGTGTCTGCGCCATTCATAAAAACAGAGACGTGGGGAACATGCAGGATTCATATTTGAATAGTCTTTTTGTGGCTTAATATTTACAGACACTAGTTCATATCGCGATTTGATTTAATTTGATGACATTCTTTTGATTAATTCTTCCAAATTCCATGACATTCTGCATTAAATAATACATTGCATTTTTATGACTGGATTCCACGTTTTCTGCATTGGAAATCATAGGGCCCTGTATATGTGATGACAACGTTCATCAGCATCCATTTTCAAATCCCGCAGGGTGTTAAACTTGAAGCTCTCTAAGTCATAACATATTTTTCTGCACGTAATTGTGTGAAAATTAGGCTTTATTAATCAAAACTCTGTACCTGTAAATCATACTTTGTGTAAAAAAAAGAATAACCGTTGTCAGAGTTTCACTGCCTCTAGTGTTCATTTCAAATGGAAACTGCAGTGATTTGTTGATATAGGTATGTTTTTTCAGTTTTGCAGAAATGTATATGGAGGCACGTATTTCCAGTGAGCCTGTGTTGGGTTTGGATCAGGGGCGTTTTATTGGGCCACAAGCCCTAGTAAAATACAGCTGTGCCCCAGTAAAATATTGCTGATAAATCCTTGTTTGATAGAGATTGCATATGATTCATTCAGAGAGTTCACTGAAGCATTTGCACTTTCTCACACTGAAATAGTAACGGGATACTTTAGAAGACAAAAAACCAAAAAGAGCACTGGATGATATGTATATTTACAGTCCACTGTAGGAAACAAAACTTGCAAATGTTTTTGTTTGTCAGCGATGAAGCAGCTCTTTATTGTGCATGCAGCTTCTGAACAACTTTCTACGGCAAGCACTGAAATTTGACTTTTTTTCTGCACAGCGGGCCTGTGGCCCAGTATTGATAAAAAGCTAGAAACACCTCTGGTTTGGTCACCAAAAGAGCACAAACCAGACCCAAAATTCACTTTGACTTCCTCAAGATATTGTTTTTCTCTGCACTGGATCATTTTGCAATACCTATTTGTTTGTGAATTACAAAAGGTTAAGAGAAGCTGCACAAGGAAAGGAGTACAAAGCAGGTACAAGCAGGTCGTGTCAGTTTATGTTTGCACATGAAACGCTTCATCATATCACTTATGTTGAAAGACTGTGTTGCGGTAAAAAACATGCACACAAGACTCCATTTCGCAGTGCTTGGAATGGGACATTCCCACCACTTTCAAAAAGTGGCCTCATTAATTATTTAGACTTCCTGCCACATGCGTTCTACATGTTTCTCTTTCTGTGCATTAATATTTTAGCCTCCACTGCGACACATTCGTCCCCCCCTCCAAACTCTCGGCTTCCCAGCGGACATTTTGTCCACATAAATCACACGGTGACATTAAAGAAGCCTAAGATGGCCTTCACTGCCACTTACCGCAAGTACACATCGGGGCGCATTAATCTCGCCCTCTCTCCAGACAGAGGAGAGAGCCCGGCGCTGACGGCGTACTAAAATGTCACTAACAAACAAGGCCGCTCCGGAGAGGACTGTCTGTAAGTGCACAGTTACACAAAGACCACGAGGACAACTTGGAAGTCCGCTGAAAATGTCACGTCACTTTTTGCCGATAAAAGTCAGTTAATCTGCAAGATAAAAGCGGTACTTCATTGCGGAGCGGCCTGGAAAACATCAGGTGGAGTGAGAAGTTCTCCCTCAAGGTTCGTCTCTCACTCTCTGAGCCTCTACGGTTTTGATTGGTGGTCCGGCATCACGTGGCTACCCTGTTGCTGGTATCTGGGGAGAGCAGTGTGGCAGCAGCAGCTGGAACCACGCTCCTCTTGGCCCAGGCGAAAGCCTCGCTGACCTCCCATGAGACGGCGCTAAATGGATTTCTGTCTTTAATCCCTGTGTATGATTTTATGGTACACCTTCCCCTCCGGAGCCACAGGGGTTGCGGTGTGCACCACACTCAAGCGCGTGCTACGTGTTAGCACGTCAAAATTATTAATCACCACGTCAGAGCTTTTCTCATCCTTGAGCCTTCTATTTTAGCAGCCGGAGTGTGATTTTCTGGCTATGTTTTTCCCCAGGCTTTAGCCTGACATGTTCTCAGTGTCTCTCTCACGATGCCGCTGCGCTTTCATACCTGACAAAATCCGCTCAACCACGCCGGCTTCCGACTGTGCCGCGGAAGGTGTGCGTGGAATCACAATGATGTGTCAGTGAAGAAGCATCCCCGCCCCCCAAAGGCAGATAGCCAGCTGCATTTAGAGCGCCAGCCGCCCACTGCCTCCTTACACAGGAAGTAATGAGGCTTGGCCCCTGAGCCAAATCAACCCCGAACATAGATAGGACACCGAGACAAACTGTGAAAAACACATACAGGAAACTCAGGCATGAAGACTAGGAAATAAGAATAAGAAGGAGGAGGAGGACAGAATAAAGGATAATATTAGAGTAGCAAATGTAAAGGCGGAGGACGGTGTGCATCAGGGTGAAAGAAATGGAGTCGGAATGCAGGGAAGAAGATGAGCGGCTCAGGTTTCAGCGCTGCGGCTAATGGACGGCTGCATGTCATCCTTCAGAACAATAGGATAATAATACAGATACGAATGAGAGATGCGCTCTCATTGGGGCGATTTTTAAACCATGTTAGTGTCTCGCTTATTCAATTGGGCTCCTATGGAAAATACAACATAGTCTCTCCCGGTGCATTACCATACAAGTCCCACCAAAACATGAGATCATTTTGCAGTCGTAAAGATGAATGCGTTCGCACATGGCCGCTACCAGTGCATTTCATCATGTTCCCTCTCAGACGATCCTCAGAGAGAAAGTCCAAGCAGGGGCGGAACGGGCTTGTATTATATTATACAGTGATGTATTACCCGACACAATATTGCACATTCAAAATCTAACTTACAGTCCACTACTCTTTTTCTATTTGCCATTTCTATTCATAAAACAGCTTGGCCCAACAATAACACCTCCCTTGTTTGATGCAGATCTATTCCAAGAATCAAATCTCATATTTCACAATATATAGAAATTCCACACGCTTTCGGAAAGCTGTACACTGTTTGACAAAGCATATCACTGCAGTAATGCGGCATACAACTATGCTTTTGGTCATGTGGGCAAACCAGGTACATTGTCATAGACCCTGTGAGTTGGTTTTGGTCAAGTTAAATATCACTACCATTTTTAACTGGGATAATAAATGGAGGTTAAGACCTCAATCAGCATAATAAAATGATTTCTGAAGGATTGTGTGACACTGAAGAAGTCATTTTAAATAATATTAATTTTTCACAGCTACAAATAGGAGAACATGATAATGCTATTGGGGAAATTACTGTTTTATCATATTGTTAATCAAATAAATGCAGTCTCGGTAAGCATAAGAGACTTAGAAACTAATATATATTTTGCTTGCATGTTTTTCATTAGTTAATTTAATATGCATTTTTTTGGTCAGGAAGGGTACACCCTTAAAAACTTTGTCACATGTCCTGTGAGTTTTAGCAATGACCCTGACACAGACAATGTCAACGTATTAATAAATGAAAAAGACAGCCATGTGGTCTGCAAGGACCCTGGCCAAAAGCATGGTTTCTCGTTCGTCTCTGGCCCCGGGGTCAGGGCCTTCCTTTGCCCCCACCCTTCCCTTATCAGTATTCGCTCCAGGGCACTTTGAGCTCAAGAGAAAATTCACTGCACTGTGAAAGAGAGAACGTGTGGTATTAAATTATACATCAGCTTCTCTTTATACAAGCAGTTTGCTATGTTCTCACTGTTGACTTGAGTGTTGGATTCAGTTTACATATTCACACATAACTATAGAAAAAAAACCACATATATATATTTTAAATAAAAGTCAGCTATGGGAACGTCGCCCTGGGGCAAAAGAAGCAGATCTTGACTTGTTTTCCTTATGAGAATACACAAACCATGGTTAACTGCTTAGATTTGTATGCGCTATAAACCTCTCTGTGATTTCCAAGATACAATTATTGAAGGAGAAGTGGGAGCAGTAATGTGAAATGCATTTAAGTTATCCCTGCAATTGTCTTCTCATTGTGAGGGGCTGTTTAAAGTCCCAGGACTGGATGACATTCAAACTCCACAGTAGCTAATTGGTGCTGACACAGTATTGATGGCCTGCTTTTAACACCTTGCTTTATAAATAAACAACATTGCAGATTTGATTACAAAAGTACATCAAATTAACATGCAGACTAAAGCTAATTTTCACTGAAAACAAATTTGGATTTTGCTTGGATAACACATCCTTTTGGCATTCATGAGGGAACTGTGCAGTGTTGAAAAGTAATTCAAACTACCTTGAAAGTAGATTGGCTTCTTTCAAATTAGTGAGCTTTTTCACTAACAAGCTACTTTTACCAGTGTGTACCACATAGTGTGACCAAATGTGGAAACAATCAAATGTGCTTCCTCCTGAAATGTCTCTCACATACATTACGATGTCAGATTCTTTCTATTGAATTGATTTGTTCAATGCATCCTTGTTTCAACAAAAATATTTCAACACAGATACATTTTCAACATCAATAATAAATAAGAAATGCTCCTTTAGCACCAAATCAGCATATCAGAATGATTTATGAAAGATCATGTCACACTGAAGACTGGAGTAATGGCTGCTGAAAATCCATCACAGGATGAAATTACATTTTAAATATATTCAAATAGAAAATAGTTCTTTTAAATTGCAATAATATTTCACAATATACTGAATTTATAAGGTATTAGTATAGCAACCCTAATTGACATTGCTCACTCATTTAAAACCCCCACTCCAGACAAATAACGCTAATTCAATTAAATTAAATCAACAAAAATAATTCATATAACAAGGTATGCAAATAACTAGGTATGCATTTAAAAGAATAAGTAGTAGTAGCCTTAATGTAGCAAACTACTAGCTTGAAAAAAGTAAGAGTAGCCTGTGCCCTGACAGCTACAATTTTAAAATAGCAATGCTGACACTGGAACTGACAGCATTATCATACAGACGTATAAGGACATACATGGAGTCATGTACACACAGATTACAATGTAAATACTATTTCCCATTTGCAGCGTTCTCATATCTCTCTTCTTCAGTTCTCTCTAGTGTGTGTGTGTGTGTGTGTGTGCGCACACTCCCTGTGTGAGTGTCTTAGCGTGTATCCACTGCCTCAAGTCTACCTACCATACCTACTGCAGTACTCATATCTTTACTTATCTAAATGGAATCTCCACCCTAAGACCTGATCTCCACTGACAGGACGAGAGCAGCCAGCACCCTCACCAGCACTACACTTCCTCTTTTGCTTTTGCCTTCTAATAGTCTCTCCTCTTCTCACCTTGAGCATCTGCTTTAGATCAGGAAAAATCTCTCTCTAACAATAGACCTACTTTAAATGGGAGAACATGCTAATGCCATTGGGAAAAAAGCAAAAGCTGGGAGTCATTATTCCTGAAAACTGATATGTAACAAACAGAGCAAGTGGGCAGCACTGTGTCCACATGATACAGAGAGGATAAAGACAGAGATGAAAAACAGTCGCCTATGTGCTCGCTCATTAACATGCAGAACTAATGAACTCAGCAGCAAGCACGAACACTATTAGACTGCTTGACTGCCTCTTTTGTAATGCCGAGAAGAGAGCTGGAATAGGTATCAATCCTGATGCGTAAGAAGTTGGGAAGGGATTTTATTGGAAGCAAGCAAGTAATGTGGTAATTTGACCAAAAAAAATTGGTGTCATCACACACAAGCTCACACGCGCACATCTACACACCCACATCCATGCACGTATACGATTAAAATGTTTAGATGATCACACTTACGCGTCCTGAAGCGATGGTGTGGGCGAGTAGGCTTGGTTGAAGGGCCCTTGGAGGAGCGCCCATGGTTCCAGCGCTGACCGGGCTTGGAGGGGGACGCTAGGGTGGAGGTCGGTTGGGCCGCTTGAGTGGTGGTTGTGCTCGTCATTAACGTAGTGGTTGTCATGCTCGTGGCGGTCGTACTTGGCGGCCCAGCCCGTGTCGAAGGAGATGCATTTCGGCTCCCACCATCCCCGTTGGGTTTTCGGACAGTGGTGCTGCGTGGGGTCACCTCCTTTCCTCCCGGTGGGGCAGGATTGGTGTCTCGGGTGGCGGTGGTGGTGTTGGTCAATCGTGTTCCCACTCTGTTATGCAGGTGTGGAGCTCTGTTTCCCGAGCCTCCACCTAAGGCCCCGCCACCTCCTCCACTGCTGCTACTGCTACTGGCCGTATGGTTTGAGGACTGCCCAATTCGAGTCCTTTGCACTGTACCTGTACCCTCAGCTGCTCGGGTCGCTGAACCCGGAGCCACTGAGGGCGTGACGGAAGTGGTAGACGTGGAGCCATCGGAACCCTTGGGCAGGGTACTGGGTTTAGATAGGAAAATGGGGTCTTGTCCGATGCGATTGGCGTCCACCAGGTCAGTCGGGACGTAATCCTGCACTGAGCCCACCACAATCCATTTTAGAAGCATCAGGCTGAGGCCTAGGCCCACAAAGCCCATCAGAAGGGGCACAACGCAAAGCCAGGTCTGCTGGCGGGGCCACACTGCACAGGGGCCACAGCGGAGGGGCCCTGGGGCCCGAGGAGAGGCTTGTTCACCCCCGGGCTCCTCCAGGGTCATGGTCTCCATGGTGGCCCCTAATGCCGTTCTCTCACTCATGCTTCTGGGGTTCAGGGCCCAGCCAAGAAGTAGTGCAAGCAGCGGAGGGGGCTGGGGAGGGAGCCAAAACTGGGCATCTCATTAATATTCATTTAACACTCTTCCACAGCTACAGATACATGCAATACTGACTACTCATATGAACAGCACAGCAAACATCAGCCTATAGATATATATGAATACATAAATTGTAATTCTTTACAAATACAATAAACAAACCCTAAAGCTCGAAGACACCAATAGTCACGTACACACGCACACATACACGCACATACACACACACACAATCGGGAATCAAAGAGGACTGGGTTTGGGAGAAGAGCGGGTTTTGGGAACAAGCCTCTGTTTAGTTCAGCTTCCGTAGAACCAAAGGTAATTCCCAAGACTCTCCATATATAGGGATGAAAAATAGAACAAAAATTAAGTTTTGCGGATCCGTCGGCGTTCCGCCCAGAGTCAAATTTTCCTTATAAATCCGTGAGTGTTTGAGCGAGGGCAGCTCCCTGCTGCAGATCTTCTCTCACAGCTGCATTAACGCATCGGTCGTCGCGGCTGGCGCAGCCCTGCCTCTGTATGTGTGTGTGAGTGTGTGTGTATATATTGTGTGTGTGTGTGTGTGTGTGTGTGGAGAAGCTCAGGTAGCGGCAGAAGCACAGCTCCACTCAAGGGACAGCTCTGCGTCTCTCTCTCTCTCCCCCGACACGGCACTTCGTCTCTGGCTACGCAGCTTGGATCTTCCCTCTAGTCTCTACAGCGGTGCATCAGTGGACACGGGCAGCCGGTAATCCACCCCACAGGAGAGAACAGTGGAGCGGGGGAGAATGATGTACTGTGATCAGGCAGAGACGGCTGCGAGGGTTAAATCCATCAGATCCGTTCCCCAATCTCTGCCCTTAGTTCTCCCGTTCTGTCAGTGTACATCCGAGCCTCTGCCCTGCATCCGTCATTGCACCAGAATTCAAAGGCAGTCCTGTCTCTGAGCTTGCTACATTCCCACACTGAAAGACTCAGACCTTGGCAGAAACACAGGCACACAGAGTGTGAGAGAAGCAAGCAGAGGGAGAGAGAGAGAGCGGAAACAAGAGAGAGAGAGAGCAAGCGATAGAATGTGCGACGGAGAGAAAGCAGAAGAGGAGGGAGAGTGAGTGGGTGAGCATGAGACTGGGAGAGAGTGAGATAGAGAAGGGAGGGGAGGAAAGAAGAGAGCGCTGCTCTGAAAACTGATGCGGCTGCTTTTCTTAGAGGCTGCAGTGTGTGTCTGCATGTGTGTTTTCTATAGTGTGTGTGTGTCTCAGAGAGGGGTGGGGGTGTGTGAATGATGCTAGTTATAAATTTCTTGAGCAGCCACTCTTTTTCCTTCCTGGCCCTTCCATCTTTGTTGACTGCATATGTCCAGATTGACAAACACAAACTGCCCAATGACTGTACTTGAGCTTGTTTGTGACCAGTCAAGGAAGAGGAGGGGGGTTTTGAAGGAAATTAAAGAAATAAGAGAAAGGGAAACATAAAGTGAGGAAGGAAGGAAAGAAGCAGGGAATAAGTAAAGATGGGAAGAAGGGAAAGAGGAAGGAAAAATTGAGGGAAAGGTGGATGAAGGAGGTGAGAAAGGAAGGAAGAAAGGAAGGAAGGAAGGAACGAAAGAAGGAAGAAGTGAAAAAATAGAAGGAAGGAAGGAACAAGGGAGGAAAAGATGTTAAGAAAGGAAAGATGGAGGGAAAGGTGGGAGGGAGAGAAGAAAGTAAGGAAATAAGGAAGAAGGAAAGGATGGAATAGAATTAAAAAAGAAAAGAAGGAAGGAATAAGAAAATGAAATAGGAATGGAAATGGAAATAAAATGAAAAGTAGGAGGACAAGAATGGAATGAGGAAGGAAAAAGAAAGGAAGGAAGGAAATAAAAAGAAGGGAAAGGAAGAGAATAAAGGAGGGAGGTAGGAAAGGAAAGGAAGTAAGGAAAGAATGATTAGAGAAAGAAAGGCAGAAAGGATATAAATGAGAAGAAAAAGAAAAGTAAGAAAATAAAAGGAAGGAAGGAAGGAAGGAAATAAATGGAGGGAGGGAATGAAGGAAAGGAAATAAAAAGAAGGAAAGAATGAAGGAAGTAGGAAAGGGAAGAAAAGGAAATGATTAGAAGAAAAATGAATGAACGGAAGAAAATTAGGCAGCGAACGGAAAGGAAAGGAAAGGAAAGGATAAGAGGAAAGGAATGAAGGAAATAAAAAGAAAAGAAAGGGAAAAGGAAAAGGAAGGGAATAAAGGAGGGAGGTAGGAAAGGAAAGGAAGTAAGGAAGGAATGATTAGATAAAGAAAGGCAGAAAGGATATAAATGAGAAGAAAAAGAAAGGTTAGGAAATAAAAGGAAGGAAGGAAGGAAAGGAAATAAATTTAGGGAGGGAATGAAGGAAAGGAAATAAAAAGAAGGAAAGAATGAAGGAAGTAGGAAAGGAAAGAACAGGAAATGATTAGAAGAAAAAAGAATGAACTGAAGAAAATTAGGCAGCGAACGGAAAGGAAAGGAAAGGAAAGGAAAGGATAAGAGGAAAGGAAGGAAGAAAATAAGGCAGTGAAAGGAAGAAATGAAATTTAAAAAGGAAGGATGGAAAGAATGGAAGAAAAGGGAAGAATTTAAAGAAAGGAAAGGGAAAGTATCACATCTAGCAGCAGTAGTTGCTGAGAAAGAGCAGCACATGTAAAGTAGTTCAAAACCCCCCAGACACCGTCTCACAGACACACCCCTGAGTGCCTGAGGGACGGCATTAGAAGAGGCTTTTGGAAGACAGATAGAGACATATAGTCTTGGTGCCAATGTAGGGTGACTTGTCTCAAACCAGAACACTCAGGGGGTAGAGGGCAATCAAAAAAGAAAGAAAAATGTACAGCAGGGACTTGGTTCTATCCATCAGTTGTTGATTGGTTTTTCAGATGTGGTCGTTGCACTCAAAATGAATGTGATTGTCAAGATATGGGGTTAAAAAGTTTTACAATTGGTTGCAATAAACATTTTAATTTAAATGAACAAATGTTTATGTGTCTTTTCAGACCACCGATGCGAGATGTGTTCTAAATAATTTTCCATCACAAATAAAAGCTGGTCAACTAATGATCTGTGCTTTTGATCACAGCCAATGCTGTATAATAAAACTACAAATCTGTGGCATTCACAAACAGACTATGCTAAGCAGCTATGAATAGTAAAATAAGAATGCGGAACGGCTCTCCTGACTATATACTCCTGTATTTGGTGTTGTTTGATAAACACTGTTAATGCAAAAATCTCAATAGCTGTTTAAGAAAAACATAAACACAGTTTCACTTAATTTCTTCCCATGACAATTGGGTGTCAGACATAGAACATTCTGCATATTTTTTTATTTTCTGTAAGCACCATCACCTGTCAGCAAAGGAGACATTTTCATTGCCATTTGTAACACACTGATCTAAAGAGACATGTCGCAGGTACAAAAAAAAAAGGACAGAATTTTAATGAAAAAAATCAATGTCGTGTGAACATGCCTTAAAGGGATAGTTCACTCAAAAATGAAAATTCTGTCATTAATTATTCACCATCATGTCATTCCAAACCCGTAAGACCTTTGTTCATCTTCTGAACATAAATTAAGATATTTTTGAGGAAATCTAAGAGCTTTCTAACCCTGCATAGACAGCAACACAACTGACACATTCAAGGCCCAGAAAGGTAGGAAGGACAACGTTAAAATAGTCCATATGACTTCAGTGGTTTAACCTTTATTTTATGAAGCTGTGAGAAAACTTTTTGTGAGCAAAGAAAACAAAAATATCGACTCTGTTCAAAAATTTCAGTCTTCGACATGCATTCACAAGAGTAGCATGGTGCATGTGTTGCTGTCTTCGCAGGGTCAGAAAGCTCTCGGATTTCATCAAAAATATCTTCATTTGTAAAGGTCTTATGGGTTTGGAATGACATGACAACATTTTTTTTTTTTTTTTGTTGAACTATCCCTTTAAAGAGCCTAAACTTTAATATTTTGTCATCATTTACTCACGTTATTCTATATATATATATATATATATATATATATATATATATATATATATATATATATGTATGTTCAACAGAATTTTTTTTTTTTTAGGTGAACCCTTTAAATGGCTGAGTACAGCATACATTACTTTCAGAAGATCTAGTTACTTTGATTAAACATTACAAAGTCAAAGAAAAATAAGAACAATCATTCACAATAAAATCTTTAGCATGCAATTCAGAAAAAAGACAGGATGAATTTTCATTTCATGCTGAATGTAAATATTACATCAGCATAAAACTATCACACTAATTCCATATCTAAGATTGTCAGATGAGAATTATATCCAATTAACTTCCATCAGTGCTTGATACTGAACCATAAAAGCCAAGCGTCTTACTTGATTTTTTTTTAAGTTTTGCACAAATAAATGGATAGGCTTGTTGTTGAAACACATTTTCATGTAGGCATTTCATTAAAAGCCGCTTGCACCAAGAGACATGACAGAATTTTCATTTTTGGTGAACTATCCCTTTAAAGAGCCTAAACGTGAATATTTTGTCATCATTTACTCACCTTATTCTAAATCAGTAAGAGTTTCTTTCTTCTGTTGAGCACAAAAGAAGATATTTTGAAGAATGTTGGTAACCAAACAGTTGATGATAGCTATTGACTTCCATAGTATGCAAAAAAAATATATATACATATGAAAGTCAAAGGCCAAAATTCTTCAAAATATCTTTTTTTTGTATTCAACAGAAAAAAATAAACTTTTAGTTGAACCCTTTAAATGGCTGAAGTACAGCATACATTACTTTCAGAAAATCCAGTTACTTTGATTAAACAATACAAGGTCAAAAAAAATAAAAAATAAAAATTATTCACAATAAGATCTAGCATGCAATTCAGAAAAAAAGACAGGATGAATTTTCATTTCATGCTGAATGTAATTATTACATCAGCATAAAACTATCACACTAATTTCATATTTAAGATTGTCAGATGAGAATTATATTCAACTGACTTCCATCAGAGCTTGATAATGCACCATGAAAGCCAAGTGTCACTTTTTGAAGTTTTGTACAAATAAATAGATAGGCTTCTTTCAACTTGTTGTTGAAACACATTTTCATGTAAGCATTTCATTAAAAGCCGCTTGCACCAAGAGAACTGTAGGGAGCAGAAACAAGCTTGTGAAACAAGTTATCGTCATGGCAACCAGATACATTATTTGCTTAAACACATTCTACAATGAAGCATCTGCAAATTAACCTGCAGTACTGAAGAAACGGCTTTCTTTCTCTGCAGTGTCACCCAAATGAAAACCACAAACACCAAAGAGAGTATGGCTACATAGATTGAAGCTCCTCAGAACAGAACAGAGAAACAGAAACCATGGTTTATTTACATGTCAAGACACACCTCATGAAAACTGGATAAACCCAGGCATCTTGCCATCCTATGAAAATTGCATAATCACAAGACACTGTACACACAAACGCAATACAGAAGAAGGTTAAAGCCCTCATTCAAGCAGAACCCTCTGCAAACAATCAATAAGAACCTTTATAAAAACCCTTTCCTCTGGGGGGCACTAGACTGTGAACGCACACCCACCGTGAGTGTGACCTGGGGTGGATTTGGCCACTTTTATGCTCTGATTGACAGCACTTGATTGACAGGTGGACATTTCTGCAGGAGCAGGGACAATTAAATGTGTGGTGACCTCACAGTGGACCTACTTCTAATAAGATAGGGGAAGCTAAGGGAGAACACGGTGTGAAACTAAGAAAACAGGGCACATGGATGCCTTTGTTTGTCAAACGGAGCACCAGGGGGAAACGAAAGAGAGACTGACAGGGCGAGAATGGGAGACGTAGAGAAAAGCAGGTACATCAGATGAGAACAAGATGCCACCAGTGGTGCAATTCCTTACGTGGAGGATGCAGATATTTACATACACTGGATGACATGAAGTCAATAACACATTCAAGAGCACAGAAATTCTTCTTCGCTCAGCATCACTTTTGAGATGGAAAAATAGTGTTTACAGCACAATACTGAATGATTTTGAGGCTCAGTAAAAGAGACGTGGACGTGTAACATCATGAGCACAATATTCCCAATGTATTGGATCTGTTTTCCTTTGCAGAGCAAATGAAACCAATACCACTGGAATAGACATTGTAAATGACAGGACTGTCAGAATACATCTAAACATTTATTTGTGAGTTACCGCATGGATTTAAATAGCAAACGGGTTCTATAAAAGAATTATTGAAGCCATTGACGAAATATAATGAAAGAGACTGTGCCATTAAAGGAGGGCAATCCTCTGTTGGGTTAATGTCTTATTAGTCTGCGCAATGGAGTAATCACTTTCTTACTGGTCATTTCTTAATCTTTGGGTGCAGCTGACCTTGAATTGAACTGGATCCATCGTTTATTGCGAACCGTGCCAGAATAACATAATTGCATTCTGGAGATTGGAAGAGATTCCGTCTGTTCAAAGGGAAGAGTCTTTTTTGCCATTACACTTGAGACTGGACTGAGATCCACCCACATTCACACAAACCCACACATTTGCATACACATGAGAAAACAGAATGCTTTTTTCTCTAACATACAAAAAAAAAAGCTTTCGAAAGCTTTAGAAATTGTAAACACAACATGAAGCACAAGGTATAAAATGCCAAGGCTTGGAAGTAATAACAAAAAAATAATAATAATACATGTATCTTTGTAGCAACTTTCATACATTAGATGCATCTCAAAATGCTTGAAAATACATAAAAAAATACATAACATAACAAGTAACAAAAGAAAAATAAAAGCAACAATATATATATATATATATATATATATATATATATTATTATTTATTATTATTTTTTTTTTTAATCACTTGACAGTTATAAAGATACACAAATGACTAAAAAATACAAAACATAAAAAGATGTTATTGACAACTTAAAAATGGGGTCTATAGATGGATGGTGACTGAAAATGTACCAGCCATAAATATTTCATATATTGTACAGACATGAAACTCTGTGTGCATTATTTTATTTTAAAACAGGCAGAACAAACTAAGCAAACACATTTAATTGCAATTTGTAACAATAATTGCAATTTATAACAGCAACAACAACAACATTGATTACATCTCTATTGATTACATTTGTATAATTTAATAAATAATAATAATAATAATAATAATAATAATAATAATTATTATTATTATTATTATTATTATTGTTGTTGTTGTTGTTGTTGTACTGTTGTTTTATAATAATGGTAATAATAATAATATTATTATTATTAATAATAATAATAATAATAATTATATAACAACAGTACAATTACAATACTAATATTGGTTTAATAATAATTATAATAATAACATTTAATATTATAACAATTATTATTATTATTATTATTATATTATTATTATTATACCAAATATAAAAATGATAATAATAAAGATTACATTATAATAATTATATATAATACCACTATAATATAATAATTTGAATTAATATGCTGCTACTACTACTAATACTACTACTAATAATAATATATGAATTTAAAAGTATTAGTGGTAATACAGTGATTTATTATTACTTTTTTATAATTTGATTAATTATTATTATTATTATTATTATATAACAAAAGTAAAATTAAAATACTAATATTTATGGAGGGGGGGTAGTTTTCAAACATTTAACCATGGGGCTTTTATTTTGGCAGAAACCCACAAGGATTTATGTACTGTAATTACAACGCAGTCATTAAGCTTTGAAAATCGCACCAAATCATATTGCATTCTCAAGAACTGTTACAGTTAATAAGAAACTAGCAAGTAACACTGCTTCATATACTAACAAATTGCTGATGCAGTTGGTGCTTGGTGAGTTTTTAACTTTTGAGAATAAAATGTGAATACTTGGATATTGAATCTAATAAGGTTTTCTGTTTCTGTATCTTGTAACCACTCTAAATGCAGACTTTTGGACCAGCTGTGCTAAATTTAGTTAGAAACTACATTTATAAACTGAGTTATGACAGTTACAATAATTCCTGACCAAAACTGCATGTAATTTCATTGAAATACAACATGATGAGCTTGCCTCTCCCCAAGTTCACTCTGTCCCTTTTGCTCAGAAACCTCTTAATCAAAGAGCCCTCTTAGTCAATGATGTCACAATGAGCCACTGGGACGGGAAGACCCTCTAATGCATCTTCAGAGAGTGTGGTTACCATGGCGGCTCTGAGTGACAGATTGTCACGGCAGCTGTAATAGATGCCTGTCACTAAGGGTTACCACTCTCCTGAATTAAGAAATGGTGCTAGGAAGAGTAGCCTTTTTGAACGAGGGCTTTTCTCCTTCAGCATCAGAGTGGGAGAGAGAGAAAGCACTCCATGCAGGTTAGAAACAAGACCTAAGACTTGAAAAGCCTGACTATTCCCGCTGAGTGTCTCACAGTCCAGAATAAACACACACCAAAAAGTGTACACAATCAGATGTACAGAGCATTCACAGAAGCAAACAGAAACTGATATGGGTTCTCTCAAACTGTGGTCTACGGAGAGTCTGAGAGCCCCAGCTGGTATTGGCGAGATCAGCGTGAGGCAAAGATGTCCAGAGAAGACGCTATGGAGGAGGGAACACAATCTGCTGTCGGGAAATAACAAGCACTTACCGTTTACAACCAGCAGGGGTCAGGCATTTTCATCTGAGACCTAATCATGATTCAAATAGATAGATAGATAGATAGATAGATAGAAAGGACAACAAAACTATATATATATATATATATATATGGAACAATACTGAACAATTGATTTAACAATATATAGACTGACAGAACGACAGATAGATGAAGTCTGCAATCTTTTTTTCTTCCTTTGACCTGCACACACACGGCTCTAGTCTCTAGTGACTTATCGACGTGCAGCTGACCCATCTTTTTGGGCCGTAGTTGTGAGGATGGATCCTCCCTAGAGAACTCGCTCATTGGGCCATAAATCCCTCTTACACTGAAAAGCGGCTCTATCGCTTTCCAAGTTGAGAAAGTCTATTTGTCTCTTCTGTCCCTCCCTTTCAGTCTCATTCCATCTCTCGTCTTCCTCTCTCTCTCTCTCTCTCTCTCTCTCTCTGTCGTCTTCTCTCAACACTGATTTTCATTTAGATGCTGTTGACTCAGTTGGTCATACCCTCTTGTTGAATTCTCTTTGATTTAGCTCTGACACTCTCTCTGACACATCCGACGCCCCTCTAAATCTTCCACTGTATGACTCTGAGCCCTTTTACAGTATCACTTTTATTATCCTACTGTGCCAAACAACTCATCTATAGAAAATTTGTTAGATCTGGCTTGGGAGAAAAATTGCAAGCTCCATGTGAAAGAAAGCAATTGGATTTGTAAGGCTGCATCCTCTAAAGCTTTGATAGGCTGCAGCATGGACTTTTCCATTTGGTTCCCAGGTTTACTCCCTAAAGATGACCTTACTGGCTTCTTTTTACTGATTTCAATCAAAAAAGAAGAGAAAAAATAAAAAGGATGAAAACAGTGCTACACTGCACAGTATAACAAAGAGGTCTCAGCAATGTCAATAAAGCAATAGTTCATCCAAAAATGACAATTCTGTCATTCATTAGTCAACCTCATGTTGTTTCAAACCTGTAAGACCTTCATTAATCTTCAGAACACAAATTAAGATATTTTTGATTAAATCTGAGAGCTTTCTGACCCTGCATAGACAGCAATGCAGCTGACATGTTCAAGGCCCATAAAAGTAGTAAGGACATCGTTAAAATGTTCATTCAATTATATATATATATATATATATATATTTAAAAAAAAAATCAAAAATTATGAGATAAAAAGAAATTACAAGAATAAATTCAAAATGTTTCAAGAATAAAGTCAAAATGCTTTGAGAATAAAGGCAAAATGTTTAAAAAATAAAAAGTCGAAATTAAATCGTAGCAATAAAGTTACAATATTTTGAGAATATAGCTTGTGCATGCAAATGGTCCAGATTGGGAGCACCAGGAGAAGTTGCCAGGCCACCGGAATTTATTTGAATTATTATAATGGGATTATTATCAGAGATCATACCACGTGTTATACTCGGCTTGGAAATAATATTTCACGTCTTCGACTGCATTCATTAAGCCTATTTTCAGAGCGCCAGTCACCCAATAATCACAAAAAGCTTTGTGCTTTTAGTATATTTTAATAAAAAACAAAGTCTCAGCTTTCAAAATCTGTCAGTTTTATAGCAAAAGACAAACAATGTATCTTGCAATAATGTGTTTTTTACACTCTTTAATGTGGCAGGACAGATCGCTGTAATCATGTGAATCAATCATCTTTTCGAAAACAATGAGACAATCATTTAATTAAAATATACTGTTTTCTTTGTGAAAATTCCACCACCTACTCGCAAAACATCTGTGGTGTCCAGTCTTTCATTTCTTACACGTATTTAATTAAAAACAACAATAAAACGCTTGAAGTAGACTCCAACTCATTCACATAAGTTATATTGTTGTCTTTTCTGAGGTATATAAGTGACTATTCACAAGGTGTTTTATTCACAGTGTAATACAGTAAATGATTGGAAATAATATTTAACGTCTTCCATTCATTTTGTAGTGTGCCAGCCACACAGTTAATGCAATAATTTTGTGCTTTGTTGCTTTTACTATAACACAGCTCAGCTTTCAAATTTTCAGTTTTATCATGAAAATACAAATTATAAATGTGTTTTTCCTCTTTATTTCAAGTTTATAGCATGATATAAACATGAAGGAACATCAGAAGGAATGGGGGGAAAAAACAGTATAGCCTAATTTGTAATCGTAAAGATGACTGATTCACATGCTGCTTAAAAAAATGGCAGATTTTGAAAGCGGAGACTTTGGAATATCTCCCAATGCTCCCAATCAAGCCAATTTGTATGTGCAATTGGCTATATACTCTCAAAATATTATAACTTTAATCTCATAATTGCTACGAATTCATTCTCGTAATTTTGACTTTACGGTCGAAACATTGCGACCTTATTCTCATAACTTTGACTTTATTCTCAAAATATTTTGACTTCATCGTCATAATTTTGACTTTATTGTCGAAACATTGCAACCTTATTCTCATAACTTTGACTTTATTCTCAAAACATTTTGACTTCATTGTCATAATTTTGACTTTATTGTCTAAATATTTGGACTTTATTCAAGATTAAAGTCGTAATATTTCAAAAAATAAAGTCAAAATCAAGATTATAAAGTCAAAATATTATGAGAATCAAGTCAAAATATTTCGAGAATAAAGTTAAAATAGACTTTATTCTCAGAATTTCAACTTTATTCTCGAAATATTACGACTTTAATCTCGTAATCTTACTTTTTTGTAACGTGGCATTAAATCATCGGCGTAAAAATTAAGGCTGAACAACTGATGTCACATGGAATATTTTAACAATGTCCTTACTATCTTTCTGGGCCTTAAAATGTGTTGTGATGCTGCCTGTGCAGGTTCAGAAAGCTCTTGGATTTCATCAAAAATATCTTAATTTTTATAAGGTCTTAATGTGTTTTAAACGACATGGAGGTGAGTAATCAATGTCTTTGGGTGAACCATTCCTTTAAATGCTTAATTAATTGTGACTCAGATGCAGGATTTTTGAAATGGCAATATCCTGGACTGACCTGGCACTCCTGCTCCATGTGTGCATGACAATATTTAGATCCTGAAATAGATGGTACGTCTAAGTGCAAACAGCAGACGACGTAATAGAATCTAATTATACTTAATGACTTTGTTGCAATGTTCAAACAATGATATATTAACAGTCATAAAGACGCTAAATGACACTATACAAAAAGAATGGATGTGTGCTGTTACATTTGGATAAATGAACCTTATATCTAAAAGGGGAGAAGCTATAACTCAATCTTTCAAAAAGCTGCAACAAGGAAGACTTTTATTCATGAGATGCCTTTGAGAATCATTTTATAAACAGGAAGACAGTTTCGCAATCTAATGACCATTGTTCCCTTTTGTGAATGTTTCTGTGTGCATTGCTTTGGTTTCGTTATTTCTCTGCGGAGCTGGTAAATTGTTCTTTTGTGATCATCGACTAAAGCCGCCGTAATACTCTGAGCAATGTGCTTTAATATCAAAGCCATTCCGTGTGCCTTAAAGAATCCATTTATTCAATGTTCAAAGAGATGTAATTATCTATTTATCATAGCTGAAATGTGTTTTTAGTTCAGAGATGGTTCAAGGTTGCTTCACAAGCTATATGACTGTATGGTATGACTATACCTCTTCATTATACTCGCATGACTGAAGCATGGCATTTTGATAACTAGATGCCTATTGAATGTCTAGTTCCCGCCAGATGTCTGGCAGAATTTGCATTCGCTTGAAAACAGACCTGTTGGTTCTTGAACAGCACCAAAGCACCGTGTTTGAACAGTCAGTGGCTGCGGTCAACAAACAAACAAGCAAACAAACATGATGGTAGCATGTCCACTTTTAGTGGAATGAGATCAAGGTAAACAAAAGGTAAACAGAGGCTATTTGGTAGCACATACACAACAAGGGGATGGGTCATGATGGTTGATTATTTGCAGGGCCTTTAAAAGACAATCATTCAGGCAACCCACTGACTAGGTCATTTTAAAAATACGTAGCTTTGCACATCACTGAAATCAACAGGGAAATGAGTAACATTCTTGAAGGGCAGTGACTGATTATTTTCATGAATTCAAAGATGAAGCAAAAAATCATCTCTGTACTCAGAAGCCATTCTGCACAGCTAGAAAGCAAAGATTTATGTAAGAGGAGAGCAGTATGAGTCTGCATACTGAGTACCCTGACATCCCCAACAGAACTGGCACAGCTTAATGGACCCGTGAAATCAACACTGACACTCTCGCCGTGCGCCATACCACTGAGAAGACTCCAGAATATGCTTTTGTAGTTGTTTACCTGTTTTTTAAACAGTACAGTCCAAACTTTTGTACATATATGGGATGAATAAAAGTATGTGATTTAGGTTCCAAACAGTCCACTTTAAAACAAAGCTGTGTGTACCAGATATATAATTGCTAGATTTGTTTGCAAAGTTACTGGTATCAAATCTCTGAAAGAAGTTCAAGGTTTTGTTTGCGGCTCCAATTTGCAAGTAAACTGCGTACACACAAGCAGAACTGAATGTTCAGCTTTATTTACTTTCTGTGAAGTCATCTGCACTTTTAGAAAATGTCTAATTACAAAGTCTTCACACACTTGTCACTAATTTATTTGTTGTTTTCTGTACAGTGTGTTCTGCTGCTCAGTTATTTGAATGAGTTTCTAATTATTGCAACATCAACTATTTCAGAAAAAGCCGCCCACCCCAGCAGCACAAAACAAACATGGTTGATCACTCTAGTGTCAAGCAGACGGTTCTTGCTGTCCAAGTAGGTCATTCTTTACCAAAGTAAGATGCAAAGTGAACTAGACTTAGTAAATAAGTCAAAGTGTGCAGACAGTCAAAAGTGTAGCGACGTGAGGCTAAATAATAAATGGCTAAATCTGTGGTTCTAAGACACAGTGGTGACCGATTGCTTGTCATGCATAAGCAAACAACAATACTTAAATTAAACGCTAAAATGTATTAAAGGGATAGCGCACCCAAAAATGAAAATTCTGTCATCATTTACTCACAACATCAAGCCTTTCCAAATAGGGCTGGGCAATACATCAAATATTAGTGATATTTTTGCAATAGCTTTGCAGATTACATAAAATTAGGAAAAATCATGAACAACAGTTTTGCTCAAACACAGTAAGCCAATTTCACTTAGAACCATTCACTTTCAGAACTGAATCTGAAAATGAAATGCCTGATAGAGAAAACCATGGCAACAGAGGACTAAGAAAATCTGATACTGTCAAAATAGACAAGTCTTAGAGTGAAAGCACAAATAAACAGACCTTACATTTACATTTACATTTACATTTAGGCATTTGGCAGACGCTTTTGTCCAAAGCGACATACAGTTGGGAGAACATAGAGCGATTCTTCTTAAGGAGACAAACAGACACAGGCAATGCTATAATACCAGATTTCAAGTGGTGCTTCAGACAAGTACAAGCTAGAAAGAGAAGGAATAAAGAGATTAATTTTTTTTTTTTTTTTTTTTTTATGGTAACAGCAAATAGAGTTGAAAGAGATGAGTTTTAAGCTGTCGCTTGAAGCTTGTCAGGGAATCAGCATTCCGGATAGGGGTAGGAAGATCGTTCCACCAGCCAGGAACAGTAAAAGAGAATGTTCTGGATAGTGATTTAGCACCTCTCTGTGATGGTACCACAAGGCGTCGCTCACTAGCAGATCTCAGAGTTCTGGAGGGGGTGTAGATTTGCAATAGCGAGTGCAGATAAGCAGGTGCAGTAGCTGTGGTTGTCCTATATGCAAGCATCAGAGTCTTGAACTTGATACGAGCCGCAATTGGGAGCCAGTGCAAGGAGATAAAGAGAGGTGTAACATGGGCTCTTTTGGGCTCGTTGAAGACCAGCCGTGCTGCTGCATTCTGAATCATTTGTAGAGGTTTGATTGTGCATGATGGAAGACCAGTCAAAAGAGCATTGCAGTAGTCCAGTCTGGAGATGACAAGGGCCTGGACAAGAAGTTGTGTAGCCTGCACTGTTAGAAAGGGCCTGATCTTTCTGATGTTGTGCAAAGCAAGATCGAGTAGTCTTTGCAATATGATCTTTGAAAGACAGCTGGTCATCAAAGATGACACCCAGATTCCTGATTGAGTTTGAAGAAGTGATTGTGGAAGAGCCCAGCTGGATGGTGAACCCATGCTGTAAGTTTGGAGTGCAAGGAAAAACAAGAAGCTCAGTTTTTGCCAAGTTAAGCTGGAGGTGATGTTCTTTCATCCACGTTGAGATGTCCGCCAAGCAGCCTGAGATCCGTGCAGGTACTGTTGGATCATCTGGTTGAAATGAAAGATGGAGTTGTGTGTCGTCAGCATAGCAATGGTAGGAGAAGCCATGTGACTCTATGATGGGACCCAGTGATGTTGTGTATATGGAGAAGAGGAGAGGACCAAGAACTGATCCCTGAGGAACCCCAGTGATCAGTTGATGTGTTTTGGATACCTCTCCTCCCCAGGTTACCGTGAATGACCTACCGGTGAGATAGGATTCAAACCAGCGAAGCGGAGTTCCTGTGATGCCCAGCGATGAGAGGGTGGACAGGAGGATCTGATGGTTGACGGTGTCAAAAGCAGCAGATAAATCAAGCAGAATTAGAACTGATGATTTAGAATCAGCTTTTGCTGTCCGCAAGGCTTCAGTAACTGACAGTAGCGCAGTCTCAGTTGAGTGGCCCCTCTTGAAACCTGACTGGTTAGGATCCAGTAAGTTGTTCTGTGAAAAGAACAATGATACCTGGTTGAAAACAACTCGTTCGAGGGTTTTTGCTATGAATGGAAGCAGAGAGACCGGTCTGTAGCTGTCAAGAAGTGAGGTGTTCAGTGTTGGTTTCTTAAGCAGTGGGGTTACCCGAGCCTGCTTAAAAGAAGTTGGAAAAGTGCCTGTGAGGAGCGATGTATTTATGATGTGTGTGAGTGCTGGTAAGACAGTAGGAGAGATTGCTTGAAGAATGTGTGAGGGGATGGGATAAAGTGGGCATGTTGTAGGGTGGCTGGAGAGGAGAAGTTTTGATACTTCTGTCTCAGTGAGGGGACAGAAGGAGAAAGTGAGAGTGTTCGAAGTGGGTGTGGTGGGTTGTAAGTCATGTGTATGAGGGGCTAAGAATTGTTTGCTGATTGTTCGAGTTTTGTCTGTGAAGAATTGTGCGAAATCATTAGCTGTTAGTGTAGTGGTGGGTGGTGGTGGAGGGGGACAGAGGAGAGAGTTAAATGTTTTGAAGAGATTGCGCATGTCAGAAGCACTATTGATCTTGTTATGATAATATGAGGATTTGGCAGTGTGGAGTTGAGTAGAAAAAGCAGAAAGCAACGATTGGTACATACTCAGGTCAGACGGGTGTTTAGATTTGCGCCATTTTCTTTCTGCTTGCCTGAGTTTGGACCGATGTTCACGAAGAACATCAGTCAGCCAGGGGTTAGAGGGGGTAGCCCGTGCTGGCCTGGTGGAAAGAGGACAGATATCGTCGAGACAAGACTTTAAGGTGTTGCATAAGGTGTCAGTGGCTGCATCCACATCCAGAGATGAGAAATGGGTAGGTGAGGGAAGAGAGGAGGAAAGTACAGAGGAAAAGTGTGAGGGTGAGAGGGAGCGTAGGTTTCGTCTGAAAGTAACCGGTAGAGGGGTTGGTGATGCATAGGTTGAAAGATGAATATTAAATGTAATAAGGAAATGGTCAGAGACATGTAGGGGTTTGACCAGGATGTTGTCAGCGATACAATTGCGAGTGTAAATTAAGTCAAGTTGGTTGCCAGATTTGTGAGTGCTCGTAGTGGTAAGGCGTTTGAGATCAAATGAGGCAAGAAGTGAATGGAAGTCTGTAGCATAAGGCTTGTTAAGATGAATGTTAAAATCACCAAAGACCAAAAGTGGACTGCCATCTTCTGGAAAAGAGGATAGCAGTCCATCCAATTCTTCTAGAAAGGTGTTTAGAATTTGGCCTGGAGGGCGGTAAATGACCACAACCTGGAGTTTTACAGGAGCTGTGAGTGTTATTGCATGACATTCAAATGAGCTATGATTGCATATGGGTGAATGTGTTGTGTATTTCCACTTGTCAGAAATGAGCAGGCCAGTTCCCCCACCCCGCCCAGTCTGACGTGGAGTGTGAGAAAAAGTAAAATTCTTAGAGAGAGCAGCGGGGGTTGCTGAGTCTTCTGGACGAATCCAGGTCTCAGTCAAGCCCAAGATGCTAAGATCAGATTGTATGGAATAAGCAGAAATGAAGTCTGCTTTGTTAACTGCGGACTGACAGTTCCAGAGGCCAACAGAAAAAGCAAGAGGTGGAGTAGAGGATGTAGCGATAGGACGTAGGTTAGCAAGATTGCGATGCCGTTTGCGTGAGGAGTTAGTGCGTGGTTGAGTGACAACCGGAATATATTGAAAACACATGATAGAATTGGAAGGCAAAAGAGAGGAGAGAGAAAATGAAAGAAGTACTTGTGTGCATTGTCGGTTTCGTTGCTCGGTTAAGTCGCGCAGGAAAAGTCGCAGGTCTTTACTTTCGTCGGTCTTCACGCGAGGAGGCTGAACGCTTCCGCTGACGCTTCCGCGTCAGCTTTCAGATGTCAAATAAATACTCAATCGAACGAGAATTAGGGGGGAAAAGCCGTCACGCCTACTGCTTAATTCACCCGAAAGCAAGGCAAATGGCTCAAATAGAAACTAAACCGAGACACTTAAGTGCTTGCAGGAAGGCAGCAATAACAATAACAACAGCTTGGTTTCGCCGACGGCTTACTAGTCTAATTTTAATAAGTGCTATCAAAACTACAATTTCAAATTACACCACGATAATAGTTACTAAAATGTACGAAACGAAAAAGAAAAGTTCTAGCAGCAACTTGCAAAGTACACAACTCTAAATGAAATAAAGTATTACGCAGACACTTACGCTTAGCGCGCTGTGCTTGTTTCCTTCTCGGTGAAAAAGTCGCTTCTCCACGAATGACACTGAGTAAACGGCTTAAATAATACTCAGTTACACATTAACTTCCATGTGTTAATGTGTAATGTGTGTCTTTGTGCTTCAATGATCTTGCTAAAAACACAACTTTTTTGATTTTCAAGAGCAAATGTAAAACACTGATATATATTGAATATCATCAGGTAGTTAAGAGCAACAGCATTATACATTTTTTTGCTATATTGTCCAGCCCTTGATTCAGATCTGACTTTCTTTCTACTGGAACCCAAAAGACAATATTATGAAGAATGTTTGGGTCCAAATAAAATTGGACTGACTTATATTGCATACAAAAATGCATTACTTTAAGGGAACCTCCTGCATTAAGACTTGTATGGCTTAATATGTATTTTAGAAAACCCATAAAATATATGTGATTTAAAAAATCCACATTGTTTTATACATATTTTGGGGTGCACCATTATTTCAATGATATTAAATGGTTGCACTCAGTGAGCTTCTGACGCTACATGTTACTATTTTATCGCAACACAATTCGGAAAAAAAAATACTGATACAATGTCACATGTGCGGCTTTTGGTTGTCATTTTCACTGCTTTCCTAACGATAAGAAGAGGAAAAAAGAATGGGATGAATAAAACTTCCTAAAGACCCGCATCTTTGTTCTCTCCACTTTAGCCCTGATGTCTCTGAGTGTTTTAGTAGATCACAGCTACTGAAAGAACTTACAAACTGCTTAAATGCCATCCTGACAGGATGTAAAACATGCCAATGCTTGTCATGACACCACAGCCACTGAAGGAGTTTCTCAGCATGGATTTCACTTAATATCCAGGGTGTTTAGATTCCTTGTGGGGAAACCCCATGGTACGGCATTTGGTTTAAGCCTATGCTTATATTCATTACCACCTGTAAGCTCTTTCAGAAGTTTAGGGCCCTATGATTTCCATGATGCGGAAAACGAGGGCAGAATCGTGGAATCTAGGCATAAAAGCGGAATATTGTTTAACGTGGAATGTCACAGAATTTGTCAAAGTTTGGAAGAATTAATGAAAATTATGTCATCAAATTAAATCAAATTGTGATATGACCTAGTATGTGTAAATATTAAGCCACAAAAAGACTATTTAAATTTGAATGCCAGATGTTCCGCGTCTCTGTTTATGAATGGTGGTTTAATTACTAACGTTACACATACTGACGCATGCGTGATGCTTGCAGTGATTTCAGCATCTGGCATCTGGCGTTTCAACATCTCCAGAACTGCTCTGAGAGTCACTTAATTCGCATTTGAGTAAAATTTATTGTTAGCTTCCAGCCGCAGCTGTATCCAAGCTAGCAACAACCAGCGTCAGTTACAGGTATTCATGGCAACCCGTCAAAATAAAAGTTCGGTTTAACTTAAAAGATGACAGAAATATATATTTAATATTTAGAATGTAGGTAATACTACTACTACTGTTAAAAAATTTATAAAACTTTCTTTTTTAAAGAAATAATTACACAATATTTCGTACATGTTTTAATTTTAATAGTAAATCCCCTTTACTTGCCAAAAATAACATTTGTTTAATTTTCATTCATTAAAAGATTAATTAAATTATTGTTTTATGTCTTCTGTTAATATAAATACACAACACAGAATTCTGTGAGAATAAATAAAAATTGTTATGCATTCAAATAATTAGACATGCTAAAACCAGAATTTCATAGGGCCCAGAACATGTTTTGAATTTTTGTTAAATCTTTAATAAATTAATGCTAAATTGTATAAGTGTCATGATTTTATTTAATTAGACATGCTTTTTTGATTAATTAGATTTTATTGAACCATTAAAAAGGAGTCCAGAAAAATGTAAACCAAAAAAAAAACGGAATTTGGAAAAAAATAAAACAGATTTCATAGGGCCCTAGAAACTGTAGTCATCGTATCAGTATTTTATTTTCAGAGTTGTGTTGTGGTAAAATAGCAAAAGGTAGTGCCAATAGCTCACAGAGTGCAACCATTTCAAGTCATTGAAATAATGTGTGTATACTATGTACAAAACAATGTGCTTTTTTAAAATAACGCAAGTCTTTCATAGGTTTTCTACTACTGTATATTTCAGTAACAGACATTATTTACGTTATATTAAGCTACACAAGTCTTAATACCAAGGGTTCATTTAACATCTTATTTTGTGTTCCACAGAAGAAAGCAAGTCATACAGCATTAAAAGTGTATGGGAACAATAAATAAACAAACAAATAAATAATGAACATATTAGAAGTCCTGACCCCTGGTCTAAGCTTTAGAATGAATGAAATGCATCGGTATTATACTTTGGGGTCAAACTTAACGAGGCCCTGACTACCATTCATTATGCATGTATTTCATGCACTTCACAATAGGCTTTGTTGTTAAAATAGAACATGTTAAAAACCCTAACCCCTGGTCCGGGCTATAGAATGAATACAGGTATTATACTCTGAGCTTCTTTAAGACTGACCCTGTCTGCTATTCATTACGTCATAAGCATTCCATAGTAAGCCTCTACGTTGCTATGTATATAACAGCTGTAATGAGGTGTTGAAAATGTAAAAAGGCAGGAATTAGACTAATTAAAAAGCAGCGAAATTCACCGGAAGAACAGCTGTACTCTTAAACAGAAATGAGTTACGCTGTATTATGTGATTAAAAGGCAGAAACTATCCAAGCTGGACAACTTAATGACTGCCACATCAGCCTGCATACACATCAGAAGCATAAGCAACACTTTAATCTTTTAAAAGACACTGAGATTACATTAGCTCAAGCATCTTTGGTTTACCTTGAACTATTAAAAAGAAACTTAAATGTCTTTGTTTTTGTTTTAACAGACTGTCAGGCTGTTTAACAGACAGTTTTATAATGCCAAACACTGCATATAACCTTTCAGGCTGGAATCAACAGAAGGAGATCAAATTATCAATTAAAAAAAGTGTCTCTTCGACAGGATCTGTGCCATATTCTGATGTCATGTTTAACCCTACATGAAAAGAGCTGCAATCTGATGCTTTCTGAGCAGGTCAATTTAGAAATCATTAGGCTATGAAAAAGCAGGTGCCTGTATTATTGTACAGCAAAGGCAAAAAGCACCTACAATGTCAAAACTGAGTTACGACCAAAATCAGGTCTTTTAGGTTATGATTTGTCCTGTGACAAACTCAGCTATGCTCAAATTCTGAGAAAAATGGAGTGTAAAAATTCATGTCAAAATCAATCAAAAGTCAAATTTTCTCCTGTGTTCCAGTGTTGGTAGTTACAGTGTTTGCCTTTGCAGTGCTGGCCTGCTCCGCATGAAATAACTAAACAAATGACAAAAAGTAGTTCTAGGGGGGAAAAGTGGGTCTATTTGAGTAGAAGGAATGACAAAATGCCTTATCTGACTTCCGGAAGCATGAATGCAGGGAAAGACAGTGAAAGTATATTGTAAAACAGAGCATCAAAGAAAATCTAAGTGGCTGTTTTTATTTTACCTTTTAAAGGAAACATCACAAATTCTCAACTGTAAGTACCGCAATAACAGAAAGCGGGAGCTGTCAAGAAGCGTTCAGTGAGCTGCAACTTACTCCACTGCGTTTCCCTATATAGTGTCACTGTTCTCAAGCCTCTATTGAATAAAGTCTACTCCCGGTTCGACCTCTACCCTGTCAACAGCCATTTAATGTTCTTTGCCTCACACTTCACTACACTTGCCACATGCTGATCTCCACAATGAGCAGACTGAGGTTCATCCACTCGCATTCTACTCTGTACTTCTCATATTTAAGGACCTGTACACACAAACTCTTTTGAAAAAATAACAGCCATAAAGTATGTGATGCTAACCAGACGTGGGCAATTGTGAATTATTACAAACTTTAGAGTCAGGAAATGTAACTTACATGTATAATTTACCTACATGTCACATTTATATATAATTTCTGTGGAACAGAACCCTCAGCTGCTATTTATTTTTAGAAACAATAAACACTATACAAACATACAAATGCATACAAACATTTAAATTGCACATAACACAGTTTTTATATCAACTTCATATTTACATAATTATGTTTCTACTCTGTTGAACTATATCATTTAAAATCACATAAAAAAAAAACTGTAATCTTATTTAAAAAACAAAAAACGCTTGCATTTATATAATTATATATTTATCTAGATTTATATAAACATACAATAAATAATTAACACATCACTAACAGGTCAAAATATAATTGATATATAATAAGGTGCACAAATTTAGCAATATGATTCTATCTAGAATTAATTTTCTACCAAACAATAAAGCTATGGACGTTGAATGGCGTTCATAAAGTAAAAGTAAGATTGTTTACAAGCTGTTTTATTAATACAATTTGTGATTAAAAAATGAAAACCTGATCATTTGTTTTATATCTAAAGTGATAAAACATAAGTTTATTGCGATTACTGGATTGGACGCACATTGTAAATTAAAACTGAGGTCAAAAATGTACATCCCCCTTTCAGAATCTGCAAAAATTTAGTATAAAATTTGAGGGATCATACAAAATGTTATTTTTTATTTAGTACTGACCTGAATAAGATATATCACATAAAAGATGTTTACATATAGTCCACAAGAGAAAATAATAGTTGAATTTGTAAAAAATGACCCCGTTCAAAAGTTTGCATCCCCTTGATTCTTAATACTGTGTTTTTACCTGAATGAATGATGCACAGCTGTTTTTTTTTTTGTGATAGTTGTTCATGAGTCCCTTGTTTGTCCTGAACAGTTAAACTGCCTGCTGTTCCTCTAAAAAATCCTTAAGATCCCACAAATTCTTTGGTTTTTCAGCATTTATGTGTGTTTGAACCCTTTCCAACAATGACTGTATGATTTTGAGATTCATCTTTCACACTGAGGACAAGAAGGTTCAAATGCTCACTGATACTCCAAAAGGAAAAATGATGCATTAAGAGCCAGGAAGTGAAAACTTTTGAACAGAATAGAGATGCGTACATTTATCTTATTTTGCCTAAATATCATATTTTTTTTCATTTAGTACTGCCTTTCAGAGGCTCCAGAAGATAATTACATGTTTCCCAGAAGACAAAATAAGTTACATTTACCCTGATCTTCAAATTCAAAAAGTTTTCACCCCCTGCCTCTTAATGCATGGTTTTTCCTTCTGAATCCATCAGCGAGCATTGGAACCTTCTGTAATAGTTGCATTTGAGTCCCTCAGTTGTGCTCAGTGTGAAAAGATGGACCTCAAAATCATACAGTCATTGTTGGAAATGGTTCAAATACACAAAAACGCTGGAAAACCAAAGAATTTGTGGGACCTGAAGAATTTTTCTAAAGAACAGCAGGCAGTTTAACTGTTTAGGACAAACAAAGGACTAAACACAGAAAAAACACAGCTGTGGATCATTCAGGTAAGAATGGGGTAATTTTTATAAATTCAACTATTATTTTCTCTTGTGGACTATATGTAGACATCTTTTATGTGAAATAACTTATTCAGGTCAGGTACATAAACAATAACATGCATTTTGTATGATCCCTCTTATTTTGGTAAAATAACTAACATTTTGCAGATGCTGAAATGAGGGTGTAAACTTTTCACGACAACTGTATGTTTAGTTAAGTTTTATGCATGTATAAACTGAAGAAAGACTGATCTTGGGATCTAGAAATAATGAATCAATATTAAATTAAATTAAATTAAATTAAATTAAATATAAACCATCATAGTTGCAAAAAGTTTCTATGACATAATGTGATTTTCACATAAAACTATTTGTATAAAGTTGAAATCTGTTTTAATTATACAAATCATTCAAGATCTATTAAAAAATTTGCATATATATAATATAAATTTAAAGAAAAAATATATATATTTTTTCGATTTATTTTTGGCATTTTGCATTTATTACGATAGGACAGTGTATAGTAGAAAAAAGTGGGAGAAAGAGATGGTGGTGGGATCTGGAAAAGTCCTCAAGCCTGGATTTGAACTCGGGACACCATTAATGTCGTATGTCGGCATATTGCCCACTAAGTTAAAGTACAAAGACTCCAAACAAACTTTCGACCTGTCAGTTGACAACCACTGTGCCAAATGACGGACTGCAGGTTTGGATGCTTTGTGCCCCGATCCATTTACACAGAAACAGATGCAAAAAAAAAAAAAGAAAACAGAAACAACTTAAAATGGATATACATGCAAATCCATTAGCATAACCTCTGAGACGGAGTACACAGACCCAAAGAACACACCAGTCCTATATGCAGTACACACAACAATACTTCTATGTCTCCTTTGTCTCCCTCTCTGTCTCTCTCTCTGTCCCACTGACTGAACATGCTGGCGTTATTAGATTAGAAAGTGATTCAAAGTGGCATTTCACACATGCACGTCCCTGCAGGCCCACAACACAGCCGCAGGAGTGTGCATCCCTAGTGTGTGTCACATCTCTACCCGCAAACATCCACTCTCACACACACACACACACGACAGAAGCTCAGTTACACTGAGACACACAAGCATATGTCACAAATCTTAAATCCTTCATTTCAACAGGGGCGACCATTGTCCCTGGTGCATCTATGACCTGTGCTACAAAGAGATATAGGACATACAGCCTCCACTCTGAAATAGAGAGAGTTTCACACAAGCATCATTGAAAAGGATTTGATTTTTTGGCAAACTTCTGATTACAGCTGCAGCTGATAAAGATTCCAGAAGCATTTGCAGGAATGATACCAAACACTGCCTTGAGAGGCTGCCACTCCTGGAAGAGAGAGGTACAATTTGTATCACAGCGAGACAGATGTGTTAAATAATACACTAGTCAGTGATGGAGAACTGTATAAATGAATAAAATGCAACGCTGAGTGCTCAGAGTGGTGTCTGTGAGATCTGTCACCTGTAATGAGGCACGGAAGCAGAGTTGTGCTAAACTGCGTCCGGCAGCTGCGTGTGTTTACACTAATGTGCAAAGAGCCTGACAAAAGGACAAAACTTGGGATAATAAACAAGAAACTGAAATCTAGTCGTGCTTTTTATATTCAATAATAATCATTATTTTTAATACAGTTTAGATTTTCGTTTTATTATTCTAGATCTAACTGAAATGCCAAATATTGTCAAATGCAAAATACATTGGCTAAAAAACAAAAATGCTCTTCTGAAAATAAAGCCGCTGTATAGAATAGTGGTTCCATTCATGTTCATTAACTGATCCAATCTGATCTAGATAATAGATTAGCTGGATTACTTGACCTGCTAGACCTTGATCAAGCAGCTGGTAGAGCTTAAAGTGATAGGACATGATTTTTCTAGCATAAATATAGACCAGTTTGACAAAAATTGTGTTAAAAATGCCTCTTTTTTCAATAAAGACAACTGTTCTGAACCTTTCTAGAACATAAAGTACTTGCTTTACATTAAACCTATGGCCCAGTTTTACTGGTTGTCTGTCCCACCTGATCTTAACAAAGTTCAAGTGAAAACCAAAACCCACAAGTCATACTTCAATCACAAAAACTCTGGGAGTAAAAAGCTTTGAACTGTGCAGCATTACGAATTCACAAAAACTGTCCCACTTTTAGACAGCTCATCCTATTTTTACAGTATGTTCAACTAAATAATTGCTGGACTAAATTACACTGAAAAATCACCACTGCGCCTTATGTCCAAAAAAGCTAGGTCCGTACACCTTTATTACCTCATTATAGTAAAGAAATTCATGTATCTGATACTCTGGTATATTTACATAATTCAGTGTTGTCATGTGGCCAAAACACTAAGTATTTAAAAGCAATTTCGGTTGATTTATTTAAACTCTTTGCAGTCACTCTCAAGACTTCATCATCTTTAATGATGCTTGCCCTCCATTTGTTTAGGATCTTGGATCAGATTCATTCTGGCAGCAGCATCTCATTTCAAGCTAGCTTGAAAAAGTTGGTTACTTGCATAATGCATAATGTAAATATTTGTTTAAATGGTTACTTGGTGGTTAAATTGACTGTTGCTATTGTGAAGACGTAAACAATATAATAGAATATAATATATGAAGTGGTTTAGGTTATGCACAATGATTTTGTCAATACTGTTCTTTAGCAAGTGCAATAAAACCATGGCATTAGAACGACTCTGAAAAACCAAAAGCTTTCACTGTAAATCCTTAAGTTGTCCAAGTACAAATTTATTGATTGCACATATTCAGTTAAAAAAAAGTAGAAAAAGAGTGTGTGCATTAAATATTTCTGTTCACAGAAATACAGTTCATTACGCAACCAAAATAATAATGTTAGATAAAAATGATGTTTAGATAATGCAGGACTTTTCTTAAAAACAAGCTTGAAATAAACTGTCTATGCTTTACTACTGCTGGCTGTTCATTCAAAAGATGCTTGAGATAAAATATGCACTCTAATGACCCACTACAATATAAGCTACCTGATCTCATGACGAAAACATACCTGTGGGAACTTTTGCACAAGACGCAAAATATGTAACAATAAGTACATATCACTGCAGTTTTCAACAGAAACGAACAGTTGAGGCAGTAAATTACAAGCACTTGTAATCATTTTTATACACAATTATGATTACAGCTCAATATGTTTTGCTTTCCGGACGTAACAAGCTTCTAGATGTAACAATTGGACTTAGGATGCGGAATCTGTGTGTACGAATCCCGTGAAAAACATGACACACTAAAACAGCTAAAAGATGAGAGATTGAAAAACAAGCTTAAACGGAATGCTTGCGATTGCATTTTTATGTCACATTTGCTTTTGTTCATACTATCAAGTAGGTTTAGGTCTAGTGCAGACGGTATGTTATTTTAAAGCGTCACAGAGCATTAGAGTCATAGCTCCACTCAACGTTTCAAGTCAGAACTGTGGTGACATACAAAATCAACGTCAAATAAAATGTACCATATGTAAATTCATCTGTACCAGGGGGAAAAAAACATATTCAACCTGATCTCATGATGAAAATGTTCCCACGGGTACATTTTCATCATGAGATCAGGTTGAATATGTTACAATATAAACATGATAAAGTAAACGTTGTCATAATTCATCAACAGTCAATCATAGACAAATATTTGGCATCAAAGCACGGTATTCATCAATTGTGAACTGAAACTGTGACCCCTTAGAATGCGGAATAATTTTTTAATTGAAATGGGAAGAACTCATATTTACAGTGAGGGAAAAAAATTATTTGATCCCCTGCCGATTTTGTACGTTTGCCCAGTGACAAAGAAATGATCAGTCTATAATTTTAATGGTAGGTTTATTTATAGTGAGAGACAGAATAACAACCAAAAAATCCAGAAAAACACATTTAAAAAAAAGTTATAAATTGATTTGCATTTTAATGAGTAAAATAAGTATTTGACCCCTTCGCAAAACATGACTTAGTACTTGGTGGCAAAACCCAACCAATCACAGTGGTCAGATGTAGGGCTGCTCAATTATGGCAAAAATCATAATCACGATTATTTTGGTCAATATTGTAATCACGATTATTTAACAAGATTATGAATGGGTCAGGAACTTTATATGTTTGATTAATTTAAGGATAGCAATACAATAGAAAAAAAGATGGTGAAAGAATGGAATGAAAGGTTGTTGTTTTTTTCCGGAAATTTAATGTAATTAATTGAATGGAATATAAAACAGCATAGTCTTCACTGTAAGAATTTTTTGAAGAATGTTTTGTTTCTTATAAAAACTACAAAAGTCCCTCCGTCAAGAGCAGTGAGTGATTTTGTTTTTTGTTGTTTGATTAACATTAACCGCAAAGACGACAGAAGGAATATTACTTGTGGCCGCTTTAAGAGCTGCATGGATCCAATATACTGTTACACACGTATTTTCATTCTCAACTGTTTATGTTAATTTGAGACATAACTGACAAAGGATTGCACGAATAATCACCAAACGCCGCATTTTGATATATATTTGCATGTATTTGACCGTTTAGGTAACATCTTGAGCTAAACGTTCACTTTACTTGTCAGTGTTCTGTTCCGTCTCCTAGCGCATAGCACAATCTTTTTCGCGCTTTTAAAAAAACGACATCAAATAAACATTAATAAATCAAGCACATCCTATTTTATACAAGTCACGTTACATGATTTTATTGATTTGCATGTGAAATTGGGCTTTTATGGAGGAGCAAAAGCACGCTACTGGAAAGGGGGCGGAATCTGGAGCAATAATCGTTTTGTCTCGATTACTGCATTTTCATAACCATTTGAAGCTGAAATCGCAATCGAAACTAAATTTCGATTAATTGCACAGCCCTAGTCAGATGTTTTGTGTAGTTGGCCACCAGGTTTGCACACATCTCAGGAGAGATATTGTCCCACTCCTCTTTACAAATCCTCTCCAAATAATTAAGGTTTCAGGGCTGACGTTTGGCCACTCAAACCTTCAGCTCCCTCCACAGATTTTCTATTGGATTAAGGTCTGGAAACTGGCTAGGCCACTCCAGGACCTTAAAGGGTTACTCCACTCCAAAATGAAAATTGTGTCATTAATCACTTACCCCCATGTCGTTCCAAACCCGTAAAAGGTTCGATCGTCTTCGGAACACAATTTAAGATATTTTGGATGAAATCCGGTAGCTTTTTGACTGTCCCATTGACTGTCAAGTACATAACACTGTCAAGGCCCAGAAACATATGAAATACTTTGTCAAAATAGTCCATCTGCCATCAGTAGTTCAACAATAATTTTACGAAGCTATGAGAATACTGTGTTGTGGCTGATACAGAACAGCGTACGTTGTTTACGTCCAGTGGATACTTTTCAAAATGTCGCTACGGTGACATAGAGGAGACAAATTGTTGACTAAAGTCGTTATTTTTGTTTTCTTTGCATACAAAAAGTATTCTCGTAGCTTCGTAAAATTATGGTTGAACTACTGATGGCAGATGGACTATTTTGACAAAGTATTTCATACGTTTCTGGGCCTTGACAGTGTTATGTACTTGACAGTCAATGGGACAGTCAAAAAGCTAGTGTGTTACCAATTGTTTTCTTAGTGACTATAGTCCCAGCTGCCTTGAGATCACTGACAAGATCCTAACGTGTAGTTTTGGGCTGATTCCTCACTGTTCTAATGATCATCGAAACTCCAGGAGGTGAAATCTTGCCTGGAGCCCCAGACAGAGGGAGATTGACAGTTATATTGTGTTTCTTCCATTAGTGAATAATCACCTTCTCATCAAACTGCTTGGCGATGGTCTTGTAGCCCATTCCATCATTGTGTAGGTCTACAATCATGTCCCTGACATCCTTGGACAGCTCTTTGGTCTTAGACATGATGGGTTTGGAATCTGATTGATTGACTTTAAGAGAGTGCTCCTAATCTCAACTCGTTGCCTGTATAAAAGACACCTGGGAGCCAGAAATCTTGTTGATTGATAGGGGATCAAATACTTATTTCACTCATTAAAATCAAATCAACTTTTTTGCATCTTTCTGGATTATTTAGTTGTTATTCTGTCACTCACTGTTTAAATAAACCTACCATTAAAATTATAGACTGATCATTTCTTTGTCAGTGGACAAACATACAAAATCAGCAGGGGATCAAATCATTTTTTCCCCTCACTGTGAGGCTTAATAGTCATAACAGTCTGTATAGCAGTTCCTGCTTTTCCATTCCCAAATTAAAGACCACTTAAAATGATAATTACGATGCTTGTTATACATTTAAATATATTTAAGATTTTTAAGGACCTGCAAGGACTTTTTTTAATGGCAGACATGCTCCTAAATACACTTAACAGTTCCCACACATCTTTTTAAATTGCAATTATGGGAGAAATGCTCATACTCTTTTAAAGAACAAATGCAACAAAAACCCAAATCTCATGCCATAAGAAAGAATGGGACCACAAAAATTAGTCTTATAATTAATGGAAGAATGGTGAATATTAAGAGAGGCCTAGAAAGGGGTAATGAGCAATCCTGAAACCGTACTTTCTGTTGATTACATAGACCTTTCTAATAATAAGCTACAGAACAATCTAATCTTCTAAACCGAAAATCGAGGGGGAAAAAAAATCAAGGAACTATGCTTACGCTATAAAATCATTTAGTGAGATTCGCTGATTGTCATTTTAGTGCGATTCTGGCAGTCCTAAACCTGCACTGTAAATCATCATCATCCCAAACTGAAAGGTATAGTTCATTTTGGATGAGCAATTCCTTTAATCCCTCACATAAAAAAATGCATGCTGCTGAGAGAACAGGCTGAAACACACAGCACTATTTGTCTCCTAAGTGTCATAAGACTTTGTTCTGTCCTCAGCCTCATACTGTCCAATGTCAGACTTCCCAAAAAAACATGCATGCCAGCCCCTCTGACTCAGTCATTGCTCAACCACGTCCCAGAATTTCACCATCCTGACGCAGGAGCTTAGAAGCCAAACACTCTCAGGGCATCAAATATGTGACACTGCAGAGCTCTGATTTAAAGTCACAGCTTACCTCTGTGATGGAGGCTTATAGTACAGAGCAAGAGATTTCGCAGAGAAATACTCAAGTCCCTTAGAAAGCAGCTGCAGCACTGAACAACTCTGCACGCCACATCCATGACCTGCCCAGCTTCCACAGAGATCCCTTAGGAGTCAACTCCCTGTGTATGTATTTATCCTGTGTCCCAGATTTGGAGAAACTCTGACTACTAGACCACCAAAACATCTGCATGCACATGGACACAGTTTCTTCTTTAAATTGACAACCAATACTAAAAGTTAACAGTGCATAATGAGACAATTCCTTAATGCATTTATCATACACTTACAAAATGTAATTTCATTTTGATTAACTGTGAAGAAAATATATGCTAATTAGTTAACAATATGGTTTAATTGCACTTTCTGCACTTAAGATGTGTAATATTGCTTGGTTTTCCAAACCAGCATTATTTAATTATTGTTTACATAATCTTCAAGTTTTTATTAATATTTTGAGTTAGATTTAATTTTTATATTTACATTTTTTTTTTTTTTTTGTAAAATAACTATTTTCTATGTGAATATATTTTAAAATGTAATTTATTCCTGTGATGCAAAGCTGAATTTCAGTGCCACATGATCCTTCAGAAATTTTTTTTTAGGGTTCTTTGATGAATAAAAAGTTAAAAAGAACAACATTTATTTTAAATAGAAGTATTTTTTTTTCTTTTTTTTGAAGAAATTAATACTTTTATTTATTCACAAAGGATGTGTTGAATTGATAAAATGTGATAGCAAAGATTTATGTTGTTAGAAAATATATTTTTTTTAATAAATACTGTTCTTTTTAACTTTCTATTAATCAAAGAATCCTGAAAAAGAATTTGATGTTTCCAAAAAAAAAAAAATACAAAAAATATTAGCAGGACAGCTGCTTTCAACATTCATAATAAAAGTAATAATTCAGTCTATTAGTATGATTTCTGAAGGATATTGTGCCACTGAAGACAGTAATGGCTAATTAAAATTCAGCTTTGCATCACAGGAATAAATTATATTTCAAAATATATTAAAACAGAAAAGCATTATTTTAAACTGTAATAATATTTCACAATATTACTGTTTTTCTGTATTTTTGATCAAGTAAATGGAGCCTTGATGAGCATAAGAGAATTAAAAGAAGAAGAAAAAACACTAAAAAATCTTACTGATCTCAAACTTTTCATTTCAGTTTCAGTAATTTTAGTATTTTAACTTTAAATAATTCAGTTGCCAAAGCCCTAATTTTCTTAAGTTTAGGATTCAATGTTTTCAAGCTTACATGTTTCATCAAATACTTCATGAAAGACATTTTTGAATAGTGTTAGTTTTAGTTAAAAATAAAAACACTGTACCAAACATGTCAAAGTACATTATTAGAAGAAAAACACACCACTAATAATTTACTAATTAAAAATGACAACCTATTTGTTTGCAGTATGTATTTGTACTAATCTAAATATCAAAGTTGTCTAAATATTCAAAGTTATTCAAAGAAAGTTGTCTTTGAATAATTGCAAACAAACATCAGACATCTCAGGGCCCTGGGGAAAGTGGCTCCCCTGTGGCAATATAAATGTCAGAACACAGCAGAGAGTACAGACCTACTCACAAAGTGTGTTTGAGCACATTCCTCTGTACATCACACATATAAATGACATAAAGTGAAATAATACTGAGTTCATGGAGTTCTTGAGGTCTTGACCTGTTTTAGAAGGAATCCCTTCAAAAGACTCACACGCAAAACTGTGCTCCCAAAAAGTATAGAAAGCTTGAAAACAGAGTCAAAATTTGTTGACATCTAATGGCCCATTCTGAATTGAAAAAGATTTCAAATTAAACACACAGAAAATTTCACTCAAAGCTAAGACAATATGGCATTTAACTAGGAGTCTGGGAGCAAAATTATTCTTGTTTAAACCAACATGTTGCTTGCAAATGCTGCAATCAAATAATGACGAAAGAAAAAACCCTGCAAATTGAGAAATTGTTTGAAATGAGTCACAATCACCTGGCTTTTTGAGTTTTATTAATGGTGTCTGTCATTTAATTTATCTTTTCTCCCCTTGCTGAAAACGGAACTATTACCATGAGTGCTGTGCTAATAGCAGAATGAGTCGTGCACAACTGCAGTCGCTACAGAGGTTGAATTTTTCTACAGCACATATTATGCTAATTGCACACTGTGTGTGAGTGAGTGTTCCCAGCTGTGATAACACTGATGTTGATAAGTTTTGTACTCAATCACAAAGTAAAACAGTCTTTGATGAAATAATCTTTATTTCAATCTATTTCTGTAATTTAGCTATTTAGCATTCATATGCACAAGTTAGCAACAGAGCTAAATCGTTACATTTACTCCTGTTTTCTAACCGAAACCCCCCAAAAGGCTTTTTATTCTTTATCTTTTATGTTTAGGCTTCATGTTTGCACTGTGGTAGTCAATGCAGTAGTAGTCAATAAGACAACTCAAAGCATGCTAGCTGGGGAACATGAGGAAGGCTGTTCTCTAGCATCATAAAAGAGCTGCCTCCACTCTATGAGAGCGGCCATACATGCAGAATTAATGTAGGACAGAAGCATGAAGGTTTCCCTTGAGAATCCATGTTTCATCCGCTGAATGAAAATTGAGGATTCATCTTTCATCTGTGTTTTGGTGTTACAGAAAATTCTCGCATTGAAAATGACTAAATTATGAGTCCCAAACACTGAATACACTTGATGAAACCCATCCAGCCATTGTGATTCCTAATTTAAAATCCTCAAAAACTGAAAGCCTTATGAAAGAGTCTGAATACAAATGATCTCCACACTAAATTTTTCAGCTTATGAAAGAAAGCACTGTGTGGTATACAAGGACGTAGGTTTGGTTTTAACATTGCTAGGGACATATTAAAATCAATCATACCATACACATACACCATGCTTTCACCTACACAGTAAAGACACTTGTTGCAGTTGGTTCTTGTTTAGAAAAACTCTTTATATACTTATATATATAAGTTATTGGCCCTAGCTCTTTGCAGACTAACTAAAACACCCAAACAATAAAACTATTACCGATCATTATTATTTTTCTTGTACAGCTCATTGTACACAACTAGTCATTTTAGGTGTAAAAATAAATTAATTAAATTAATTAAAAAGTCAACATGTAAATACTCTAACTCAAAGTAAGTAACAATAATTTTTAACATATTACAATATAAAGAGTATATATACAGTTGAATTCAAAAGTTTGCACACACACCTTGCAGAATCTGCAAAATAAGGGGGATCATACAAAATGCATGTTATGTTTTATTTAGTACTGACCTGAATAAGATATTTCACATAAAAGATGTTTACATATAGTCCACAAGAGAAAATAATAGTGGAATTGACCACTAAAAATTACCCTATTCAAAAGTTTACATCCCCTAGATTCTTAATACTGTGTTTTTACCTGAACGATCCACAGTTGTTGTTGTTTTTGGTGATAGATGTTCATTGTTGAGTCCCTTGTTTGTCCTGAACAGTTAAACTGCCCGCTGTTCTTCAGAAAAATCCTTCAGGTCCCACAAATTCTTTGGTTTTTCAAAATTTCTTTTTGTGTGTGTATTTGAACCCTTTAAAACAATGACTGTATGATTTTGAGATCCATCTTTTTACACTGAGGACAACTGAGGGACTCATATGCAACTATTACAGAAGGTTCAAATGGTCACTGCTGCTTCAGAAGGAAACATGATGCATTAAGAGCCAGGTATGTAAACTTTTGAACAAAATATTTTTTTTCATTTAGTACTGCCCTTCAGAATCTACAGAAGGCACTTACGTTTGAATCTTCTGTAATAGTTGCATATGAGTCCCTCAGTTGTCCTCAGTGTGGAAAGATGGGTCTTAAAATCATAGTCATTGTTGGAAAGGGTTCAAATACACAAAAAATGCAGAAAATCATTCTAATATGCCAATTGGAATGTTAATTGTTATGAATGAAACAAAGCACACAACAGAATACAATACTACTATTACAACTGATCAGAAGAATAAGCGAGTATTCGGTAGTTGCTTCACATTGGTAGAAACATTGAATCGAAGTCATTCAAATGACATTTGCAAATGACAACAAACAAACAGATGAAATGAGTATAACTGCTTGACTATTCAGATTCCCTAGAATGAAATTGTCAAAACAGCTTCATGGCCTTCACAGAAGCTAAACCATTCATCATCAAGACTGACGCACAGTCTCACACATATCCCTGGACATACACATGTTATTCAGAGCTCCAGAACACACAAACAGCCCGTGGGAGGACATACAATGCCTGTTTTTAACCGCACTGTATACAGGCCCGCTGTGCCTTTGTTATTTTGTTTACTGTTCACAAATGTAGTGAGTCAGTATTAGCAAATAACTGTCTCTCTGGTTTCTAGTCTCAGTTTATCAATGACATATCTGTTTTTACTAGAGGTAAAAGTCACAGATATCCGTCTCTCAGCACGGTCCTTACATATGCTAACATTGATCGGAGTAGTTGAGAGAAAAAAAACAGCAGGGTGGTGGTCAATGCGGCAGAACAAGTGACTAAATCAATTCCCGTTCCTTTTCCCAAATGTAAAAGCTAGCTTTCAAAGAATCCCTGAGGATGATGTTGTATCCTTCACTCACTTTCAGATATACCTCACTACTCAGTCAATGTGCTCTCTTGCTCATATGGAGTTGATCGACCTTACTTTTTTCAAGGGTGAAGCACTCTTTTAGCTTCTAGTACTTACAAAAAAAAGCTTTTTATTAATACATTGCCATCTACAGAGCACCACAAGCACTGCTTATTACTGACTTATCTCATTTTTATCTCTTTATCTGAGGCTGCTGTGGATAGAACATTTAAAATCAAGTTGTTTTTTAGTTTCCTGTTTTTATTTATCATCAAACTAATTGTGTTTATCCCGGAAGTAATTACCAGTGGTGATTAAAAATCACATTAAAAACAATCATTAACACATTAAAAACGATCATTAACAAGAATGTTGTGTGTGTCTGTGTGTGTGGTGTCTTGCTATTCAATATGTTAATGGGACCAAACGTAGGTTAACAAGGATTGTATATAGCAGTAAATTTGGACTTTGTGGGGACATTTTTGACCCCCATGAGGAAACAACCTTATAAATCAGACAGAATGACGTTTTTATATATCTAGAAAGTTTTGTGTGATAGATTTTGTACAGTATAAAAACCATTCCATAACATGAAAACCCATGTTAGTGTGTAAACATGCATAATGTTTTCAGGAATACTTTACAATAAGGTCCAATTAGTTTGTATATTAACATTAACTAATAATGCACAATTGTTTATTACTAGCTGTATATGAAAAGTCTATGGAATGGAAAACTTGCGAAAGTATTCATACCCCTTCATTTTTTTCACGTTTCGTTATGTTGCTGCTTTATGTCAACCTGTTTTAAATTACTTTTTATTACCACGTCAATCTACATTCCATACACCATAATGGCACAAAAAATAAATAAATACAATTTTTTGCAAATTTCTTTAAAATTTAAAACCTAAATGATACCATTGCATACATATTCATACCCTTATCTGGGACTGCTGAATTAAGAACTAAGCTCAGGAGCATTCATATTGCTTGCAGATGTAACTACACTTTGAGTGCAGTTAACCTGTGGCAAATTCAACTGAATGGGTATGATTTGGAATGGCACACACGTTTTAATAAAAGATCTAACAGCTCAAAATACATATCAGAGCAAAAAACAAAGCTATGGTAATAAAAACTGGCTGTAGAGCTCAGAGACTGGATGCATCAAGTCACACATCTGGGGAAGAGTTCAGAAAAAAATTCTGCCGCAATGAAGGTTCACAGAAGCATGTAGTCTCCATTATCCTTAATGGAAAAAGCTTAAAAAAAAACACAACTCTTCCTAGAGCTGGCCAAACTGAGCAATTGGTGGAGAAGAGTGGTGACCAAGAACCTGATGGTCACTCTAGTTGAGCTCTATGATCATATATGCAGATGGGAGAAACTTACAGATGGACAAACATCTCTGCAACACTCCACCGATCGGGCTTTATGGTGGTGTGGCAAGACTCATTCCTCTCCTCAGTGAAGACACATGAAAACACACTTGGAATTTGCAAAAAAAAAAATCACCTAAAGGACCCTCAGACTGTGAGAAACAAGATTCTGTGGTCTGATGAACCTCAATTCCACTGCTCATCACCTACAGAGTAACATCCCAAAAATACTGAGATAGCCTTAATGAAAACCCAGTCCAAAGCATTCAGAACCTCAGACTGGGCAGAAGGTTTGCCTTCCAACAGGACAATAACCCTTAGCACACATCAAGAGTGGCTTATAGACAACTCTGTGAATGTCCTTGGGCTTGAACACAATCAAACATTTCTGGAAAAACCTGAAAATGTCTGCCAGACCCCATCCAAGCTGACAAAGCTTGAGAGGTGAAGAGATGAGGCGAAGAATGGCGGATAATTGCCAAATGCTGATGTGCAAATCTTGTTGCATCATTCCCCAAAAAACTTGTATGGATTTATTAAATGTATTTTTTTTATATATAAATTTATGAAGTTGTGACAATTCTGTTTTGCTTTGTCATCATGGTGCATAAAGTGTAGATTGATGTGAAAAACAATGTAATTTAACAGTTTAACAGAAGGCAGCAACATAACAAAATGTGAAAAAAATGAAGGGGTATGAATACTTTCACAAGGCACTGTAAATGCATGTTTGGGCTTGGGTTAGTATATAGCATGTCTAGTAAGACTATGGACTTTGTCCCTATTTAGCCGAGTTAACGTGTGTGCAAATGTGGCACAAATACGGTGAAACATCAAAAACATGACTTTAGGATGTCTGAAGTGGTACAAAGTATTTGAAACGGTCATAAATCTGCCAAATTTTCTTGTGCTTCATATCTAAAGCTTCATTCACACTGACACTGATTAAATTGCTCAAAGTCTGCTGTTCTTTTAGTTTTAAGGCATTCCTACTCTTCCTCAGAACCCAGATCTATCATATTGCTGCTCATTTGCATCACCAACGGTCTTTGTTCTTAGACACTGGGAAGCTCTCACTGAAAAAGAATGATGTCCGGTTGCTTAGTTGCTGCAAATCAGTGTGAACAGTGTGAATATCAGCAGGTTTTTGTGAGGATAGCATTTAGCAATTATCATTATCTCAGTATAAGGTTTCCAAACTGGGTCAAGGAAAATACAGTTTATGAGTTGATAATAAATAAAATCAGAAATATGTAACATTTTCAAATTTAAGTTACTTACAAAAAAAAAAATAAGTAAATAAATAAATACTTCAGAGAACATCAGAGAACCATAAACATGCGAATGTGTTGTTATTAACTTATAACTGTTTTAGCTATGTTTCCATCACCTGGTTTTATGTGTATTTTGAAAAGTAGTGAAACAATTGATAGAAATGCCTAATTTCGATAGGAAATGTCTCAATTTGCAAAAAGTTTTACAGTCACGCGAGGTGACTATAAGTTCATGTAAATGATAGGAGATGGAAATGTGTTTGCCGAATAAATTCCTTCATGCGCATCAAAAAAGTCATGCGACTTTGTCTAACCAAACACAACTGTGTTCCCAAACAGACATCCACCTCTGAAAGAAATTAGCAGATTTATTGTATTTTGTCTGTTCGTTCTGAGGCACAAGAATATTATATTCAGTGGCTTCTCCTAATAATATATATTGCCAGTTTATCTCTTTGACTTACTGGATGGAAATGGTGCTTCAGTTTTGGACATAAGTTAAATTCACAACTTTGGATGGAAACCCAGCTTATGAGTTTATAAGTCTACTAATACAGCTTCAAAAATCTGTATCTGTAAGTGGGGGAGAGTTAGATGTAGCGACTTGCTCTCCAGAGTGAACATCCTTTCAGTTGGAGGGTCATTTAAACCATATGGTACCCTAGATGGTACAGATGTCATCGTTTTGTAGCCGGGCACTGTGGGACACAGAGGATATTTCCCCTAAATATTTATTTCCCGAAGCAACAAAGCTAACAGGGCTTGACTTTTGAGCATTTTTTAGGAAAAGCAGACCTAGAGTGTCACATTACCCAACAACAGTGATCACATGATCAGCTTAAGCTTAAATGTGCTTAGAGCTATTAATAGCAGTTGATAGACACAGTTTATGATATTAACAAGAGACAGGATACACTTTTGTTGTCTCATTTCGAAGGCTGCACTCTCCAGAGACTGCATTTGTCGGCCACATATGTCATTGCAAAAAAGCACCCATCACAGTCCAAAGTAAAAAGGAAATTACAATAAATTATACCTTACAAGAAATAAACAAGAATATAAATGTCAGCTTTACATTGGTTAGTACATAACACATGCGGCTGAAGTGAGACACAGCTTTCGTCTGAAACATTATGAACTGCTTTTGTGTCATTTTTATGTTGCCTTGGACGCCTAGTGGCTGCAATTCAGCTATTTTTGACTGCTTTTTTCCACAGTCAGCCATTATTGATTTATTTCAGATGCAAAAGTGTCCAATAACAAAGGGGTTACCAAGATCAATGAAGTATTATTCGGCTGATCATGTGATCTCTATATGGGGCAAACTGATCCATGTGAAGAAAACATTTCTTGGGTTACTGGTATGACTTGAAACACATTTCTCAAAAAGCACTAATCACTTATAGTGTAAAACTGTTTTTAATGGGGGGGGGGTGCACCGACTGCATCTTTAAGGTTTTAATGTCTAGCTTCTTTTTAAGCCAAAGCTGCCGCTTTATTATCTCACTACACAATTTTACAGCTCTTTGTTCTGTCAGTGTCAAGACCAAAATAAAACTACACATTTTCTACACGTTTGTGTGTACCTGCTAACAAACAAACACCATACTCACACACACAGAGACACACTAAAGGACATGTCCTTGGATAACCATGAGAGTTCTGCACCGGTTCACCCTTCTCAAATTGATAACAAGTTTGGAAGGAGAATGAAAAAGTAATTGATTTTCACTCTTGTCTGATCAGACAAGTGCAATGCTCAGACCTCCATTAGATTCCTATAGACCTTACAAAACCATTACATTATACAAATTGGTTAAAACTTAAATAACCAGCCGTGAAATAACCACAAGTTTTATTCCTTTAGCCAATGTGCAAATTACTTTCTCAACTCGTTACAAAAGAAACAACACTGTTTTGCATGAGGTATCCCTTTTGTCCTCTTGGCTGTTTCATCGCATGCCGCGAGAAGTAATTTTCTCAATAAGACAGGAGAACAGGAGCAGAGTGCCACTGAGTAATGACTCACATTAGCGGCCATACCAGCAGACAGTCTTTATCTAGGCATCTTCATCAGAGCCCCCCCGCCACCATACGGAGCTGCCTGAACTGCATCCGTCCCCCCAGCCGAGCTGTATTCACCTCGACCGAGTCAACCTTCACCTGGCCGTCCACCATGTTCAACACTCACACAAACTCCCTAGCTCACACTGAGCACTGCAGTCTGGCAATTACGGACAGAGGAAAAAAAAACAGCTTTTTTATTTTCATGTCTTTATTTATTTATTTATTTCCGGCTTGAGCTTTAAGCCATTTAATATGACAGATGATTCACTCTCTTTTGTGTGAATTGTTCAAAAGCCTGAGTCGGGTGTGGAATTTGAATAAAGCTACAACGTCCTTCTGCAAACCCCTGAACATAAAATCCTGCCTGTGGTCTGTGCGTTCATTCATTGAGTCTCTTAGGCAACGCTAGTGAACATATCAGCAACATTTCTACGTGATTTGAGAATGTGTGTGTGTGTGTGTGTGTGTGTGTGTGTGTGGCATTGTGCATGTGCTGATCCTCCCACAGTTGACATTTTGCACAATGGAGGTTCTTCCTTGAACATGCTGATGGCTTCGCTGAGATATGATTCAGTCGCAGTCTCGATAAATATCAGCTCGTCTTGCAATATTGCAATATCACAGTGCAGACTGTGTGGCCTGGTAACACAGCTAAAAACAAGTTATAGCACCTGCTTGCATTAGCAATCACAAGCTTCCGAGGTGACAGACCATTACCCTCTTCACTGCTAGCTATTTAATGCAGAGAGGATATCGGGGTCATGCATGCAAGCCACCTGTGCTCTACTTGCGGTGCATGGAGGTGCTCTTTTCAAATGTATGAAAGTACAATCTGTATACTGTAAGCATACATTTTCAACAGGAATATAAAGTTAGCAAAACAAACATTGAATGTGAGCTTGACTGAAAGCTTTGAAAAAGTTAAAAAAGCCTTGAACTTTGAAGGTTTATAAGCCTTATTAGGAGAATAACAGAAACAGATAGAAAGACAGAATGATAGAAAGACAGAAAGATAGAAGAACAGATAGAAAGACAGACCAATAGATAAAAAGACAGAAAGAAGGACAGAAAAAACAGAAAAATACAACGATAGATAGAAACACAGACAACAATAGAAAAGATACAAAAGCTCCTTATAAAAAGGGAAGAATGACGAACGCTAGAACGATAGCTAGAACGATAGATAGATAGATAGCTAGAACAATAGAACGATAGATAGATAGATAGATAGATAGATAGATAGATAGATAGATAGACAGAATGATACACATAAGAGATAGATAGATAGACAGATAGATAGATAGATAGATAGATAGATAGATAGATAGATAGATAGATGATAGATAGATAGATAGATAGATAGATAGATAGATAGATAGATAGATAGATAGATAGACAGAATGATACACATAAGAGATAGATAGATAGACAGATAGATAGATAGATAGATGATAGATAGATAGATAGATAGATAGATAGATAGATAGATAGATAGATAGATAGATAGATAGATAGATAGATAGATAGATAGATAGAACAGTACAGATAGATAGAACAGTGCAGATAGAATGATACACAGAAGAGATAGACAGATAAACAGGAAGATAGATAGATAGATAGATAGATAGATAGATAGATAGATAGATAGATAGATAGATAGATAGATAGATAGATAGATAGATAGATAGATAGATAGATAGATAGAACAGTATAGATAGAACGATACATAGAAGAGAGACAGACAGACAGACAGACAGACAGAACAGTATAGATAGATAGACAGACAGACAGACAGACAGACAGATAGATAGCCAGAACAGTATAGATAGATAGACAGACAGACAGACAGATGGACAGACAGATAGATAGATAGATAGATAGAACAGTATAGATAGAACGATACATAGAAGAGAGAGAGAGAGACAGACAGACAGACAGACAGACAGAACAGTATAGACAGACAGACAGACAGACAGACAGACAGATAGATAGCCAGAACAGTATAGATAGATAGATAGATAGATAGATAGATAGATAGATAGATAGATAGATAGACAGACAGACAGACAGACAGACAGACCGATAGACAGACAGACAGACAGACAGACAGATAGATAGATAGATAGATAGAACAGTATAGATAGAACGATACACAAAATAGATAGATAGATAGATAGATAGATAGATAGACAGACAGACAGACAGACAGACCGATAGATAGATAGATAGACAGAACAGTATAGATAGAACGATACACAGAATAGATAGACAGACAGATAGATAGATAGATAGATAGATAGATAGATAGATAGACAGACAGAACAGTATAGACAGACAGACAGATAGATAGATAGATAGATAGATAGATAGATAGAACAGTACAGATAGATAGATCAGTGAAGATAGAATGATACACAGAAGAGATAGACATAAACAGGAAGATAAAACGATAGATAGATAGATAGATAGATAGATAGATAGATAGAACAGTATAGATAGAACGATACACAGAAGAGACAGACAGACAGACAGACAGACAGACAGACAGATAGACAGACAGACAGAACAGTATAGATAGAACGATACACAGAATAGATAGACAGACAGACAGACAGACAGACCGATAGATAGATATATATAGATAGATAGATAGGTAGATAGAATAGTACAGATAGATAGAACAGTGCAGATAGAATGATACACAGAAGAGATAGACAGATAAACAGGAAGATAAAACAATAGGTAGATAGATAGATAGATAGATAGATAGATAGATAGATAGATAGATAGACAGTTAGATAGAACGATACACAGAATAGACAGACAGACAGACAGACAGACAGACAGACAGATAGAACAGTATAGATAGAACGATACATAGAAGAGAGAGACAGACAGAACAGTATAGATAGACAGACAGACAGACAGACAGATAGCCAGAACAGTATAGATAGATAGATAGATAGATAGATAGATAGATAGATAGACAGATAGATAGATAGATAGATAGATAGATAGATAGACAGACAGACAGACAGACAGACAGACAGACAGACAGACAGACCGATAGATAGATAGATAGATAGATAGATAGATAGATAGATAGATAGATAGATAGATAGATAGACAGAACAGTATAGATAGAACGATACACAGAAGAGATAGACAGACAGACAGACAGACAGACAGATAGATAGATAGATAGATAGATAGATAGATAGATAGCACGAAAAGAGCAATGAGATCCTGGCATTCATTATCCAACGGTTTAAAGTCAGCTTCTGCAGTGCTGTTTGCAGCAGTCTATCTTTATTGTAGTGATTTGGAAGATCTCAGAGGGAGGCAGGGAGGCAAGTGCCGCTTTGGACGGCCCTGTTGAATTGTGTGTGTGTAAACATGAGAGCAGAAGTGGAGAGTAAGACTAGAAGGACAAAATGCAAGCGTTTGAAGAGTGCAAGATGAGATGCAGCTCTCCGTAGGAGATTAAGCAGGCCTCCCACAGTAACCTTGAAACACAGAGCACCACTGACTCAGTCTACACTCCACGATCTGCTGGAGCTACAAATCAAATTACTGTGCTGGGGGGCTGACAGCAAAATTGTCTGTCTTCTCTCTCTTTATTGCCAAGAGCAAACCCCCAATAGGTTATAATGACAGCAAATTAAGGCAGAGGAAGAGAGAGACTGGAGGGAAAAGGCATATTTATCTCTCCTGTCTCTTTTCTCCCCAGGCCTCTTCACTCGGGTTTGATTCTCTCTTTTATAGTCTTCATCTTAGACATGTATGCAGGCTAATAAAGCTTATTGGCTTTTTATTGATCCGCACCTGGATAAGGTTTATGTGTGTATGTATCCTCCGTGCTGACGCATGATGTGATCGAATGGGAGTCGCAGACTGTCACATTTATCAGACATACTATCTGCGCTTTCTTTTCCCTGTTATCACGTTTGCACGTCTGGAATCGCTGTTGTGTGAACTTGTGTGAAATCTAATTTTCTGCATTTTAGAGTTGTATGGGGAAAAACAAGAGTTGATAAACAGCTTTCCAAAAGGCTGATAAAACACATTAAATTCATCCAAGCTGAAACACTGCTCTCAGTAGGGCTTATGATGTGATATCCCAAGTGTCATAAAAACTCCAGCTTTCGGCGGTTGCCTTATAGTTGACCCTTCCTGCTGTGCACAGCCTATTATTACTAATACCACTGCGCTTAACTAGTCAGAAATACATCCAGCTGTCTGAAGCGCACGGACAGTGGATATTACAAATAAAGAGCCCCATCCACCCCTGACCACTGCCTGAAAACCATTGTGAAACTAAGTAAAATAACATGGCTGTGACATAAGTGTAAATGTTAGTATAGGGCATATCAGTGTTGTTGATGTGTCAATCTTTTCATATGGCTGTTTTCATCATTTTAGCTGAACTCTCCATTGTCTGTCTAACTCTCTTGACCCTGTGGGCATTTTGCAACTCACATTTCAAAATTACTTTTGTTCAAGCTAGATACATAGAGACAGACAAAACAGACAGAGACAGAGAGACATGCATAACAATAGACAAAACAATTGGTAAAGAGATACAACAGACAAAAATAGGTAAAGACAGACGGAATGATGGAAACAAGTACGGAAGGAAAGAAAAAACAATGATAGAATAACAAATTATGAACAGAAAAGAAAGAAAAAAGATAAAAAAGAAATGGAAAGAATGACAGACACATTAACGGACGGACGGACGGAAGTAAAAAAAACAGACAGATGGATGGACAGACAAATGGAAAGAAAGGAAGAATAACAAAATATTAAATAAAAAAGAAAGAACAGGCGACAAAATAGAATAACAGAATGATTGATACAACGATAGATAAAAGAAAGAAACAAATGGAAAGAATGACAGACACATTAACTGAAAGAAAAATGGATGGATGGAGGTAAAGAAACGGACAGATGGATGGACAGACAAATGGAAGGAAAAAACAAAATATTACATAAAAAAAGAAAAAAAAGTGACAAAATAGAATAATAGACAGGATGACAAATGGCAGAATGATAGAACAATACAATGATAAAGAAAGAAAGAAAGAAAGAAAGAAAGAAAGAAAGAAAGAAAAAAAGAGACATTAACTAAAGGAAAAAGACAAAATGATGGATGGATGGATGGATGGATGGATGGATGGATGGATGGATGAAAAGAAAGAAAGAAAGAGACATTAACTGAAGGAAAAAGACAAAATGATGGATGGATGGATGAAAAGAAAGAAAGAAAGAAAGAAAGAGACATTAACTGAAGGAAAAAGACAAAATGATGGATGGATGGATGAAAAGAAAGAAAGAAAGAAAGAAAGAAAGAAAGAAAGAAAGAAAGCGACATTAACTGAAGGAAAAAGACAAAATGATGGATGGATGGAAAGAAAGAAAGAGAAAGAAAGAAAGAAAGAAAGAAAGAAAGACATTAACTGAAGGAAAGATGGAAAGATAATAAATCACTTTACCACAACTGCAAACTAGTTTGTCCCCTGACACTAAAGAACAGTTCAAAATACACTGTCCATTTCCTCAGGCAATATGCGCTAAAGTTAGAGGGGAAAAGTAGTAATTCTGTGCACCGTTTGAGATAAATTAGCCTCAAAAAGGACCAGACTACGGCTTGGGTGGCATTGCGTCAAAGGTTACCGATGCAGAGTTAACGGGGTGAAAATCAATTACATGCCTGGTTCACCTAATTGATATCTACCACAGCATGAAGATAACACCCAAAGCATTATATTTGTATTGAGCGTGAGTTAAAAAGCCTATTTATATTCAAGAGGGTGAGGAAATTTTGATGGGAAGCACAACCTGCAACTTCAAATGTAAGATTAAATTAAACTGTTTATTTAGAGCAAAATGCCAATGACTGGGGCTGTACGAATAAGCCCAGATGGACTTGTTACAATGCAGGTGCGGAGCCTCTTTTATGAAAACCCAGCAGACCTACAACATCAAACATCACAGGGCTCTGATACAGATGGCTTTTTCCAGAGCTTCTGATCCTGTCTTCAATCAAGTAGCCAAGACGAAGGAGAAGCCTAACACCTCTTCACCCTTCAGGACATACAGTAGACAATCCTCCCTCCTCAATTCTGCCAGAGATGGTATTGACTCTTCTACAGGAGCTGAGAATAGGAGTGTATTACCGTGATCATAATCAATACAGCTGCAGAAAGATATGACAAGCTCCCTTGATTGGAAACACTAAGAGCAACACACAGCCATCTTATCACTATGTAGGTCATGTGATCTAGCTAAAGATGGCCATTGTGAGGCAATACATGTTGGTGAAAACAAAAATATCTCTATTAATGAAACTAACTTAAAATACATTAAGTAATGCATACATATTGACATATATCCAGACTTCAATACAAGGAATACATGTTTTTAATTTTAGTAATAAAATTACTTTGACATATTTTGGGGGCATAAAGTCATCTCACTATAATGAGACTCATCTTCATGGTATGAAGAAAAAAGCTTAAAAGCTAAATTAGCATGAAAAGAAAACCTTCAGTAGTTTAACAGTCTTTTATTATTTCTTATTCATGCAGTGAAGTAGGTTACTTAAAATTAGACAAATAACAGGAATAGTCTGACAAAGTCATGTAGTGATTCATGGCACAGAAACACACACACACACACACACACACACACACACACACATAGTGTTTTCAAGCATTTTACATTTATTCCAAAATAACAGCTCAAGACAGTAACAATTTAAACTATGTATTTTATTTGTGAACTTATGTTCGTCAATTCTTTTTAATAGTTAACTATTTTTAACTTTTAATTTTAACTTTTAACTAACTTTTAATTATTTTTTTAACATCAGTCACCAAAGCTCTGTAAATACTGGTCACAGATAGAGATTTACCTTAAAATTTAACCAAGCTGATTACTCACTAAAAACTCAGATCATGTTTTCAGGCCATTTCAAGTCTTAATTTGGCAAAGTGGCATTTGACATTCATAACAAAGTGGTTATATATAAATTTGTGAGTTGTTTACTTACTATTTTCATTAGTCTTCCCATTAACGTCATTATATTGTTCATTCAGACTGATTTGCAAACATGGAATGCGCATGTACACGAGATGGAGTTTATCAAAACCAATCACAGATGATCATAACTTCCCCCATTCATCCCCCCCACCACTCCAACAAACTCACAGCATGCTTTTGAGGGTCTGTTAAAACTCAATGGGCTCAGGGGAGGCACGACAGATATCACTGTAACTTTACCCGCTCGTATCACTGTTAGACACTGTTTCTTTAGAAAAATGAGTGATTTATACACTTTTTAATTTCTTATTTTGTAATATTTGCATTGTTTTGTAATACACACTTTTTTTTCTTATCCATTTTTTTTTAGCAGACACTTCCTCCATGATATACACTATATTGCCAACAGTATTGAGACACCCCCTTCTAATGAACAGGTTTGACTACTTTAGTAATTTCCATGAGTACTAATCTTAATGTTTAAGCATATAATGATATTCTAGGGAATTGTGTCCTACTAATTTTATTCTAACATGACAATGCCCCCGTGTATAAGGCAAGGTTCATAGAGAAATGTTTGCTTCAGTCAGTGTGGAAGAACTTGACTGCTCTGCATAAAGCCAAGTCCTAATCCCATCTGAACACCTCTGGTGTGACTTTAAATGCAGACCTTGAACCAAAAACACAAACCAAACACCAATGACTTGTGCATATGTGTACATTCATTTCAGAAGCTTCCAAAACTGAAGCAACATAGATGGAAATACAATTTTTAAATACATGAATTATGCTTCCATCTTTGTGGCTACAGTTTTGGAAGTGCCTTTTTCTGTTCCATCCAAATACTTTTGTCCATATAGTGTATGTAAAGTCATTGGTGTTTGGTGATGAGTTTTTGACTCAAGGTCTGCATTTAAAGTCACACCAGAGGTGTTCAGCAAGGATTAGAACTTGGCTTTATGCAGACCAGTCAAGTTCCTCCACACTGACTAAATCAAACATTTTTCTATGAACCTTGCCTTATACACTGAGGCATTGCCATGTTAGAATAAAATTAGAAGAAGACAATTTACTAAAACATTATATGCTTAAACATTATGGAAATTACTAAAGTAGTCAAACCTGTTCCTGTCCCAATACTTTTGGCAATATAGTGTATATACAGTTCCACCACATGACATTTGTGGTATGTAACTTTTTAGAAACATGAACCAAAATGAGTACAAATAAGTAAAAGTCTATGAATTTACACAAGACTTTCCTTTTCTTTATCTTCAGAACTGAACCAGGTAGGCCTATTTATGATTGCAACTATTGCTGTCAGCTTGTGGATAAAGAAATATCATACGTTAGACACTGAGTTTCTATTTAGCACTTTCCTCCAAGATCAATAGTCCTTTTCTCTTTCATTTTTTTAAACGCAGTGCACCCAGTGAGAAGCTGAATTACTTGTCTACATACCTCCTGTAAAGAGCTGTTGTTGAACTTGCCGCAATTTGCAGGCTTTGATTTGCCCACTCTTTGGCTACGTGGGGAATTCAACTTTGAGAGCACTGTGATGAAGAGGAGATAGCGGAAGCGCACACGCACGGAATTTCATTAAATCGACACTGTGTTTTCATTTGGCAGAAACGCGGCTCGTCCTTATCAGCGGATTACCTATGAATGAGCTCTATTCTGCGTCCATCAATCTGGGGAGCTTTCACCTCTGCTCAGAGATCGTGGGGCTGGAGATAAGAGAGTGGGCATGACTATGCAATTACACACTTTATTTTATTTTCCATCCAGGGTGAAGATGAAAAAAAACCCATCTCTGACTCTAAATCGCATTATCGCCGTCAGGGAATTTATGACACGTGTTTAAGATGAAGTGAAGAGATAGAGGTCGGCAAGAAAACGTTTCAGCACAGCTGAGATTTGGAAAAAATTCTGAGTGCTACCATAGAGAGCTGATCGATGGCGGCTCAGATGCGGCCGTGGTAAAGAGAGAAGTAATGCAGCCACTCTGAGACAGATAGGGGTGACACTAGGATCACAAGGGTGGAGTGATAAGCCTTCTGCCCTCTTTTCAGGTCAAGACCACACAGTTGCACAGCAACAGCAGGGCTCTTCAAAACACCACCCTGCTCCAATCCACAGGCTGCTTGACTTCTGCCAGGGGCTCCCTGTGAGTCAGTCAGACACATGGAGAGGGGAATGATTGGCGTGATACGTTTAATGGGATTATAGATTACTATGTGACAAATGCAGCTTCAGTCTCATAAATAGAGTAAACACCCAACCCCAGTGATACCGTACGTTTCCGAAAGATCAAATAAGGTCATCGTTTGTTCTACATCCACAAATCATTAAAATGGAAAAGCTATTGGACTGTTGGCAAGGTGTCAGCAGGAGGGTTAGAGAGAGAGGGCCGTGAGAAGAGAAAGAGAGGAAGATTTATGCATGACTAAATCAATTGTGAATGCAAATGTGCTGAGCAGCAGACTTATGCGACCTAGGGAGGAGTCTAACTCCCTCAATTATGCAATTATGATTCATCAGAAGAATTCTCACTTAAAAACCTGAAAATCAATGATGTGCACTGTGCACTGGGCTCCTACCAGCCTAGGAACCAGGATCGAGCTTCCCAGTAGGGTCCAACAAGCATAAAGTGCAGCTAAATCCCTTTCACACAATTCTATATGCTTAAAAACCAGTTTGCTAGGGCTGTAAGAAAAACCCCTCTCTTCGATATATTAAAATATTGTAGCTCATTAAGGAGGTGTAGCAATTTCATACGACTGCACTCCATGAACTTTAAAGATATTAATCAAACATTGTTTTATTCCATGCACTGGGCTTTCACCTGAAATCTGCTCGGGAAACTGCTGAGACAGGAGCCCTAAAACTGCATTCTAAGCTAATGAAACATTTACAAACATTTTCATGGCTGAGGGGAATGGAGGCAGCTCATCTACGCGAAACTTATCAGCTGAACAAATCTGTTTCCAATACGCTGCGTCCAGGCTATTTAGATCATGGGGGGTGTTTGTGTTTTGGGTAAAAATAACAAGCCAGATGCTACGTGCAGAGAGTCTATGGGCACAGCCGAGGAAATGTTGATTGGACCACATTTTTAATTTACAGGCATCCTAAAATATGCAGTAGGGGAGACTGGTTCGAGCCAATTGTAACAGCTGAAAAAAATAACAATGTCAACCCGTTGTATCTCAAACAAATGCACACCTCAAAGCAATATACTGCTACTACTACCACCAATTATTAAATTAAATACATTTTTAAATTGAAATTAAATAAAAAAAAAATTAAGAAATTAAAAAAGTAATTCTTTTATTTATTTATTTATTATTAAGCTGAACCTCCTTTAGTCAGTTTCTTTAAATCAATAATGCTTATTATTCAAATGTTAGTATTAAAAATACACATTGCATTCATATATTGCAAGCTTCAAATCCATGAAAAAATATTGCTACCGGTAGAAGTGTTAGCATTTGTCATTCACATTACTTTGAAAATCAACAACCTTGAAATAAAATAAATATTAGTTTGAATTCAAAGGCATCAAAATTTTACATACTAAAAGATTTTTTTTTATAAATTCACCTTTAAACCACAAGTGTTTTTCCTGTTGACAATTTCACACAAAATGACACAATCGCTCTACTTTTCCTCAGGCAGAAAGAAAACTCTACTGAGTATATGCTAAATAGGTGTCATCACTCTAGCTTGTTTGTGATTGAAGAAATTTAATGTTACAATTGCCTGCTAAAAAGCAATCACTGGAACAGCTCAACAGAGGAGAGAATTACGTGACTGTGAGACATTTCACACAATACTGCGAAGAAGAGCATGCGGACTATAACTCTAAAAACTGAAATAGCAACAATAATGTTAGATTAGAAACGTTCAAAAATAATTTAAACAACGATTTCTAGTTGCTATTTTTTTAACATATAGACATATTCTCATTAGATAGTGAGATGAGGAGGCAATTATTCTTCCATTATTCTTCCTGAACTTGTGTGCTTAAACTGAACTCATTACATATTTAATTTGATAACTCTGCTCACATACATCTGTCACTCTCAGTCCTGACATTTTGCAGGTCAGTGGATAAATGTATGCAGTAGACAACTGTTAAAGTATGACACATTTGTCTAATGCAATTGTGTTCACTATAAATAGGGGTTTAGAAGCCCACTGTAAAAATAACCATGAATTTAATGGTAAAAGACTGTAAGGATGCTACAGTAAAAACCTGTTAAATGGTAACGTTAACTTCCCCTACTATATATGGTAAAAAAAAAAACTATATTGGACTTTGCATGTAATTGTACAGTAGTATAACTGTCACACCCCTGTGAACTGTCTGTTTTGGTTTCTCCCTTGTGTGCCCATATTTGTTTTTTCCTGTCATCAACGTCATCTCCATCACCTGTTTGTAATTAATTAGTGTCTTTATAAGTTTGAGTTCATGTCTTTTTGTCTGGCAACAAGGTTACCTAATGTGTGCCCTCTCTGCCATTCCTGTCTGTGGATTACCGTTAAAGAACTTTTGTGTTTGAATCTCATCATGTTGCGCCTTTCCTACATGTACCGTGACAGATCGCCGGATCAGAAGAGTGTAAAAGGCGTGTTTACCCCTTTTATTTTTTACTTTCATTTTTTCTCAGTGTTTATTTTTTGCTTGATATGAACGATGCGTCTGTCCTTGTCCTCCTGCTGGAGCAGGGGGAACGCTCTCTCGAGGACCACACCAGAGACTTCACATTTTCTATCCGAGTACACGCAATTCCCTGATAGCAGCCTCTGCAATTTCTACTACCATAGAGATAATAAAGCCACCAAAGGGCTGCTATTTCGGGGAGGGTCCTCAAGAAAGCCTCCAGAGTAGGGCTGCAACGATTAGTCATCAACGTCGACGACGTCAACTATAAAATTTCGTCGACGTGAAATTTCATTGTCGACACGTCGTATTATTTAAGCAGCCTAATTTAACTCATGACTTAATGCTTCTTCATTTATGGTCTATGATAAGAACACATGCAAATGAAACTGCAATGCACCGCAAGAAGTGGTGGGGGCAGTAGCGTCTTTTAACCATTTGCGTCCTCAATCAATCAGTGAAGAAGTATAACACAGAGATCAACAATGGCAGAGGCTCCGGCTCCGTGTGAGCAGAATGTAATGAACTTGAGGCCGTGACTAAAGTCTGGGAGTTTTTTAAGGGTAATAAAAATAATAAAGTCAAGCGCACTGTCTACTTTGGACACCCAGGCCCGGTGTCCAAAGTTCCAGATGGGTAACCAAGTTTGCAGTTTTTGGTTTACTTTTTGGAAAATGCGTCTTTCAGTCGAGAGTGTCATAAAGTGTTTTTAGGCCTTTTCATGAAAGACGGTGTTGAACAATGAGCGCGCTTACATGCAGGGACTAACGTTACTCCAGTTATAATGCCGATATTCGGTTTGCGCGCAAGTCATTCTGATTGACATGAAATTTCGCCGTATCTTGCGCAAACCGAACACCGCCACTCTTCCATTTATAACCGGACTTGTCCCTGCATGTAACTGCGCTCACTGACTGAATGGTAACGTTAGTGTCCCGTCCTTTATGTTGACATTGTAAGTTAAATTCAAACTGTCACTCGCTGTCACTCTCGCCTACTAATGTTAAAGTTAGCATCAGCTCTGCATGATGTATGATAAGAGAGAAGGTAGATAGGCTGTTGTAGATAAATAAGTATGAACATAAATTATCAATATGTTTTCCGTTTTCATTTTACCACTTTAGAAGTTCAAAGCAAAGGCATGTGGATGACTTCGTCCTGCGGAGAGGCTGGCTACAGGTTGGAGCAAGTGAAGTCGGGGCAGAAATAATCACTGACTAATCGGAAACTGAATCTATAGATTAGTCGACTACTAAAATAATCGTTAGTTGCAGCCCTACTCCAGAGATAAATCAAGTGGGTGCTAGCATCCTGTGGTTCTTCCAGGACCGGCGCAAAGGATGCCAGCCCTACTCCCGACCAGGTGCCAGGACCTCCATCACCCCGCAGCGCGGAGCTACAACCTGAGCGGACAGAGAGCCTCAGCCCAGCGAGACTATCGAGACATCGCAAAGTGGAGCGACAGAGCCGAGGATCGCCCCGGAGCCTGAGCCTATTGCGTCCGACCAGGTGCGAGAGCCAGCAACAATGCCCACGACAGTTGAAGTTAACGTAGAGCGAGAGGGGGCTATGGAAAGCCCTGCCCACTGCACCACCGCTGAGGGTGAGCCTGAGCAGGATACTGGGGATTTAACAGACTTTTCGTTAGAGGTCATCACTGAGATAAACCAAGTTTTCCTGCCCACCCTCCCTATTTTGCCTCATCCATTTACTCTTATATCTGCTATGCCACTTCATGCCCCCGTTCACCCTCAGGGCTCGCCGCGGGTCTGCCCTTCTCCATTGCCTTCATGGCTGGAGGATCCCTCAACCATCGCCTCCAGCCTCTAAGTCCCGGACTTCGCCTTGGCCCTCCGACCCAGCGCCTCCACCATGGCACCTAGCTCCCTCATCTCCACCATCGCCCGTCGGCCCACCAGCTCCACCAGGCTTTCCTCGTCCCTCCGGCTCCGCCTTCGTCGGTTGTCATCCTGCCATCGCCTCAGGACTCCATTCCTCCGGCTGCACCTTGTTGCTCCATCCCACCGTCTCCTTTGGGCTCCTCCCTCCCTCCAGGTCCACCTCTGTCCTCTGGCGCTCCGCCGCGGACCTCCGGGTCTCCGCCTCGGTAGCTGGCACCATCTGCTCTGCCTTGGCCCTCCATATCCTCGGTGTCGCCCTGGATCATCGGCTCTCCGTCTCCGCCTTGGGCTCCACCTGCTCCGCCTGTCGGTCGGTCTCGTGGAGCTGTCAGCTCTTCCTCCACCATGGCTCCTCCCTCAGTCAGCTCCACCGTAGGCCACCATCATGGCAACGCCCTGGGTCTCACCTGGCTCCCCCTGCTCCAGATCCCTCCTGTCTCTTCCTTACCTCCTCCCTCCATCGTCATCACCCTGGGCTTTTCTGTTTCCTCCTTGGTTCCTACCTCCATCATCACCACCATGGACTCAGGTCGTTGTCCTCCTCCCGAGAGTCCGGACTCCGTCGTAGTCTCCTGTGACCAGGACTTCCTTTTATTTATGTCTTCTAGCCCTTATCCGCCCTTAACATCCAAAGAAGCAAAAAGTTTACAAATCACACTCATGCCAATTCCCTAAAAATTGTGCATACAATTTTTATTTAATAATGTCCTTACTACCATTCTGGGACTTGAATGAGTCAGTTGTGTAGGGTGAGTAATTAATAACACAATTTTCATTTTTGTGTGAACTATCCCTTTAACATAACTGAATATTCTACATGATTTAGCAGACTATCAAGGCAACGTTGATTATAAGCATCACATCAAATTATAACCCATACTGAAAACAGACTTTACAAAACCACAGGAGAAGACAACTCTCCAAAACTCATACTTTATTGAGGATGATAGACCATTACTAAAAGGTGGCACTGTGGGGGAGAGGGGGGTATGAAAAATGCTAGGCCTGCACTCACGATTCTGGCCTTTAAACAGAGGCCTCCTGCAGGCTTCACCTCTGATGGCCTCATCGATTTGATGCAGGCGCCCAACAACCGGCTGATATGAAAGACATTTGTGTTATGAGAGCTTTCTAGTTGAAGGGCAGCGTTTATGTGGAATAAGAGCCTTGAGGACAATATTTGCTTGGCCTTATTCTGAAAAAATAAATAAATAAAACAAAACACACAAAAAGCAAAGCACTGGTCCTGTTTGTACAAGACTGATTAACGTAATCGTACACATTCTTGTCAACAGTTCCTGTCGCTAGAAGAGGGACCTGCCTTATTCCCAAGGACTCAAATTATGATTCATCTGATTTCACATCATGCTGTGGAGAATTTCCATAACCGCCTCATTATTCACTGAGACGTTAACCTAAACATATATGGATTTATCAGCTTCTTGACTGCTTCGATCTTTAAAAGGAGAATGGATTGATTTATTAGTGACTGTTGAAAATTTCAACTTAGAAGAAATCCATAGGCCATCTCTTTACAGGAAGGAGGTATCAAGGACATTCAGATGTTAGAATCCTTCACCAAAAAGCACTTAGGTTTGGCCATTACAAAAGAGATTTATAATGGTTGGCGGATGTATTCTTGCATTCCAGAATCGATACAATGCATTGTTTGTACACGCTAACTGAATTGTGCTGTATTGTGAAAAGTGAGTAGAGCACACTGCTGGCAACAGAGCACTGCACCAAATCATTTGATTTTTATCTGCTTAGTAGCATCAATTGTACATGTTTCATATCCAGTTAGCGTTAGAAAGAATAATGACTCAATAATGAACAGTTAAACATCCAGTCATGTCAAGGCTGTGGCCTAAGCATGAGCACACAACTTTCCCATTCATCTCAATGGACTTCCAAAAAACAAACAAAAGGTACAAATTCTCAAAGAATTTTCTCTAAGTCAGACTTCCATTGGCCTTGCTGCACTTTTCTTGCAGTTTATTCTATTATTTTGAGTTGAATGAAACATAACATCAGTCCCTAAAACATTTTTTAAGCCTATCACAGGAGCAAAAAAGGCAATGTGCCTAATCGATGTGCATTTTCTTCTTTTCATGCTTCTAAAGAGAATGATGGGAGATGAAGTTTTGCGTCACAAGTCCATCTCCTCATAAATCAGCTAAATGAGCAATGTGTACTAGCAAGCTTCATCACTATTTGTCATGAACGCTACACGAAAAGCAAACAAACTAAATGATAAATATGATTAACGTTCATAATTACAAAATATTATGATCATTAACAATTTTCTTCCATCCCATGATTCAAACCTCCTGCTAGAGGTGGGCGATATGTCTAAAATCACAATATGAATCATTTTATTCATGATAATAGTTTATATCACACTATAGTTATTTTTATACTGGAAATAAGGCCAAAATTTTGGATGAAAAGGAATTTTCAGAATTATACACCATCATTCAAAAGTTTGGGATTAGTAATATTTTTAATGTTTTTAAGAAGTCATTCTGCTCTTCAAGGCTCAATTTATTTGATTAAAAATACAGAAAAAACAATAACATTGTGAAAAATGATTGCAGTTTAAAATAGTGGTTTTCTATTTTAATATACTTTAAAATAGAATTTATTCCTGTGATGCAAAGCTGAGTTTTCAGCATCATTACCTCAGTCTTCAGTGTCACATGATCCTTCAGAAACCACTCTAATATGCTGATTTTTTATCAACGCTGGAAAAAGTTGTACTGCTTAATATTTTTTTGGAACCTGTGATACTTTTTTCAGGTTTCTTTGATGAATAAAATGTTTAAAAGAACAGCATTTATTTAAAGTTTGGGGTCAGTACATTTTTCTTTCTTTCTTAAAAATTAATTCATACTTTTATTCAGAAAGCATTATTTAATAAATGCTGTTTTAACTTTTTATTTATCAAAGCATCCTGAAAAAAAGTACCACAGTTTCCAAAAAAATAAAAAATATTAAGCAGCACAACTGTTTCCAACATTAATAATTATTCAGCATATTAGAATGTGACACTGAAGAGTGGAGTAATGGCTGATGAAAATTCAGCTTTGCATCACAGAAATAAATTATTTTTAAAAAAAATATATTGAAATAGAAAACTGTTATTTGACATGCCAATAATTACTGTTTATGTATTTATGAGCATAAGAGACTTTAAAAAACCATTACATATCTTACTGATCCCAAACTTTTGAATGCCAGTGTACTTTCTTTACAATACTATCCTTATTAATAGAGTAAAATGTAAACTAAGTAAAAGCTTATTTAAAAGAATAGTTAACCCAAAAATGAAAATTACCCAATGATTTACTCCCCCTTAAGCCATCCTAGGTGTATATGACTTTCTTCCAGACGAACACAGTCTATTATTTCGAAGCTCCAAAAAGCGCATATATCTGCCGTAAAACTAACCCTCCAGGTTACACCTCCAGGGGGTTAACATGTGCTTTTTGAAGTGGATCCATGGGTTTTTGTAACCAAAATATTTATATTTTTAAAATTATAAACTCAGATCACTGACTTCCTGCAATGGTGTATGCATGTTTGCGAGAGTGTCGAGTTCTGGCTTTTCCCCTGACCTCTGACTCGACGCATAACGTGAGCCACATTCGGAGTGTAAACTCAGGTGAGAATAAACAAACAAGAATACTAAACGCCCGCGACGGATTAAAAGTCTGAAAAAATGTCTGCCAATTTCACTTAAAGAGAAGAAGAGCTTGAGTTTTTTGCACAGCCTTATTTGTTTGAACTGGAATAACGTTATACCGACCACGCGCATATGGCCTTTGCCGGAAGTAAGTAATTTGAGTTTATAATTAAAAAAAATATAAATATTTTTGTTATAAAAACCAATGGATCCGCTTCAGAAGACATGTGACAGCCCCCGAAGGCGTATGGGTTAGTTTTGCGACAGATATATGAGCTTTTTGAAGCTTAAAAATAATAGCCACTATCCACCACAATTATAAAGCGAGGAAGAGCCAGGATAAATTTTAAAACAACTCCGACTGTGTTCGTCTGGAAGAAGCAAGTCATATACACCTAGGATGGCTTGAGAGTGAGTAAATCATGGGGAAATTTTCATTTTTGGGTGAACTATTCCTTTAAGGGTCATTAATAAAATACAAAAATAAAAACCTTTTTAACAAAGATAAAAATGGAAAAAAAAAATTTAGGTAGGTCTGGCCTACAGGTCAGGCCTACATTTAAACGTCTAATTCTGCTTAGAATTGTTTAAATCACTGTAAGGTTCAAACTGGCAAGTCTTAAAAATACATTAAAACAAATCAACTTTCATGATGACACCACACTGCAATATCACTGAAATGGAGATAATCCAAAATTTACACTGGTTGTCAAATTTGTGCTGGGTTATGGGTGTCTACTGGTGCATTGCCTTAGAAACTCTTTTGAAATTACGAATTTATGGTCCCTTTCATGTGCGATCATCTTGTAAATACGTCCTTTCCAAAATGATTTGATAGCACCAAAACTCCTCACAGTAGTTTGTCTAGTACTTTCATGGGATCCTACAGCAGCCAAGCAACTGCTTTTGAGATGAATGGGAATGCTAACGGATAGCTTTCCCTAGGTATTATAAATGTGCTTACAGAAATCCATTTCATGCTTTTAAGACCCCTCCAAAAAGCTGGGCACTGGTGCAACGTCTACTGTAACATAATAAAATATGTGATTTGATTTTTATGACAAAATATTGATTGTCAAGATATACTTTTGAATGGACATCAATGAAAAGAATTGCAATGTTTTTTCCCTGCATAATGGCAAATGTGCACTAAGTGCTGCTAAAGCCAAGAAGCCAAACCCTGACCCCCTGAGTAGTGCTGCTCATTCGAAGTCAGAATCCAGCTTGTGCAGTTTCCTGATCCCGGCTCCCTCTTGTTCTCTTGTATCAATAAAAGTGGCAAAAAGGCTAAAAAGCTTTTTTCCAGTAGTACTTCTGAATAATTTCCACTATTTGCATTCACAATTGGGTTAATACTCCACACTGGCCCTGTATCCTTCAGGTGAGGACACAAGAGAGGAAGCTGTTTGATGTGTTTGCGCTTTATTTCTCTCTTAGAAATACAGTACACAGCGGCTCAGAGGCAGGCCTGCAGGAGATAAGCTAAGCCATATGAACAGTGCTGAATGAGAAGCCTCTGTAATGACCTCTCTCTCTCTCCTCTCTCTGTCAGGATTAAATTCAGGTCAGGGGAACAAGGATACAAATGACCAGCCAGACAGCATTCTGATTCACAGTCTTCATTTATCTTTATCACTGCAGCACATTGCAATATTTGCTTAGTCAAATAAGGACAGATTGGTCACACCGTCGCACGTAAACGCATACGCACACCCGCAGACACTCAGGAGATATGTTTCCAGGTATTTGCTGATCTACGAGCCATCAATTGATTATAAAACTCTTAAAAGAAATGGCAAGAAGCCCTCCCCCAGGTTGGCAAGTGCTTTGCAAACATAATAAAAGCTCAGTAATACTTTTCATTTATCAGCAGCAAAGGCTTCTGTGTGAAAAAGCGAAGCCTTTTGGGATGACGCCATGTTTCTTGCTCTCCTCCTCCAGCTATGAAATGAAATGATCCCTCACGGTGATAAACGACTAGATCAGTGGACACTGCCTCATGTTTGTTTTAAGCTTTATCTCCCACTTGCTTATTTTGACGTGCAGCACGAGAAGCAGCTGCGGAATTAATTTTCACAGCCGATATTCACGTCACACCATTAAAGTGAGAACTTTATTAGGAATTCACAGTCCAATGCCCACTGGGTTTACACAGAAAGAAAAAAGGAAGATATAACTGACACCAAGATAATATGAATCCTGAACTACTTGAGCTTAAAAAAAATTCTTCAACCCACTCTTCAGAACTACATTCATTTTTTCGCTCTTTAAATGCCGCTTGAAATGCATGCGTTACCGTAAACGGCCTGGTGATCGCTGAGCTTCAGCCCCATGGTGATAACACATGTGACAAGCCAACTAAATCAGTGTGAAAGCACTGTGCCTTGGAGATGAGTGGGAGAGATCCCTTCTTTAATGAGAGGCCATGATGTCCATCTCACTGACTGACAGAGTCTGCAATGATGTGGGGCTGTTAAATGAGAGAACGCTTGGTGTGACAGTGTTCGCCTGCCATCTCCACACAGAGGGTGATGAATATGCACAGGAGAGGACTCCTATAAATAGTATAGTCTGACTCAGTGTATAGAGTGTATACTAATTACTGATGGTAATGCACAGGTTTTGAGATATTTATACTTTAGAATTGCAACAATAGTAATTCTGGCCAATATCTATAAATCTGTATTTTCACGTCATAGCTGAAAACCAATAAATGGCTGAAATATAAAAAGTCAAATTACAAAAAAAATAACAAACTAAAATCAGTTGTTTTAAATTCTTTTAATGAATGTAGGCATCAAAACATTACTATGTACATTACGGGCAGTTAAATCTGCTCTAAAGCTTTCAATATTCCTTGATCATTGGTTCAACTATTGTTTTAGTATTGTTGTGTTTTAACATTGGTAGTCTTGTTTTAATTAATTTATGTACTTGTTTTTAGGTTTTATTCTATTCTGTACAGCACTTTGGTCAACCTTTGTTGTTTTTAAATATGCTTTATAAATAAATACTGTACTGTATTGAATGAAAAATCAATATAAATTTGGAGATTACAGCCTGGTTTCATAGTCACGGCTTAGCCTAAACCAGGATTAGGCCATAGTTCAATTAGGACATTTAAGTAATTTTAATTCCTTAGAAAAAAACATTACTGGTGTGCACAAAACAAAAGCACTTAAATATTTTAAGATCTGTCAGTGCAAGTTTCTTTTAATTGAAACAGCTAAGACTTACATTTTAGTCTAGGACTAGGTTTAAGCCTTGCCTGTGAAACTGGGGGTACACGTAATAGTTTTGATAAACAGGATTATTATAATTAACAGAAACTAAAACCATAAAAACATTTCTGCTACTAAGGGGGGAAAAATGGGAAAAAAACATATATAAATATATATATATATATATATATATATATATATATATATAAATAAAAAACAAACATTTTATTTAAGGCAACATTTCTTATTTTTATTTAGTTGACGTACTAAAATTAGTACAATTAAATTAAAATTACTAAAATTAAAAATAAATAAGATGGCAAAAACAAAATTGCGAATTGCGAATTAACTCTATAATTCATCTCAATGATGAATATATTATATTAAAATGACACTTAATAAATTAAATGGGAGTTAAATGTCGGCAATGGTAATCTAAATAATAAACTAAAAATGTGAAATTATCATGCACAAGTAAATATCCAATCAACAAATAATTAATATACTATAATATTATAACAGACAGAGAGAGAGAGAGAGAGAGAGAGAGAGAGAGAGAGAGAGAGAGAGAGAGAGAGAGAGAGAGAGAGAGAGATGATATTTTACTTAAAGTCTCATAGTTTGCAGATGTTCCTCCTGAGCAAAATATATCAATAGCCCCTTTCACACAGTAATACCAGTAAAATGCGCTGTTCACACAGGCAACAACATTCTGTGTTTTTACCGGTAAAGCATCATTCACACATCTGTTTCAAAATGCCGGTAAATTCTGTGACATGACCTCTAAATGTCTGTGCCTCCTGGTGTTGTGTTTGTAAACATTGAAGAGTATATGCCGTCAAGCATTTTTTGTTGTTTTCCTTTTTGTGTGAAATGTTTATGCACATTTATGCACGTGTTTTTGGAACAGAGACATTGCATTAGACAACTTCAAACTAAACTACACAGCACAGAGTAATTGTGTCCTCTACATCAGAAAGTTATGATTGGTCCTAAGTAGACGTCTTACATCGGTGCGTTTGAACTTGTACATGCACATATCGGTAATCTTATTCTGTGTTGGTATATATGGTAATATAGTACATCAGACAGGACATCCAAACGCACATGTATCATTCATCAACCTCAAATATGGCTTTTCATCTGAAAGATGTATGTAGCAACTTTACATTGCAGCTCAAACTAATACTAACCTAGAAAAATGTGTGCTACTGAAGTGTCTGTGCAGAGTGTGGAGGCTAAACAGTAACATGCTCACTTCATGACACATGGTCCGCTGGTGCGGTGACTTGCTCTTAAAATACTCCGTCATTTTTGGTCATACAGATAAGAGTAATACATTTTTCAAATCTGTAAAGACTACTATATTTGTGTGCATTCAGAACAACAATGAAATATTGCACTTTTGTAAAACAATGAAAGCAAACAAAATGAGCTTTCTGCTGTCTCGGTCTCTGTGAATTTGAGCGCGAAACTGTTTACTTGCTTTACAGACATGAAAAATATATCTATAGAGATTGAAATGTCTACTTTCAAATGAACCAATTTAAATGGAAAACACATATTCTCAGATTATGTAATCGGTATGAAACATGCATACAGGCACATCACTACTGCGGAGATGACGAGTCAGTGTCGCTGAGTTCATCTATTAAGCCAAAAACAAAGAAAGCACTAATTTATCAATAAGTTATAAAAAAAAAGGTTAATGCAGTCTCCTTGCTGTTTTTCCCTGACACATTCATAATTATTATATCTGCCGGAGCGCTGTGGCAAGCTTTTTTGCATGCGCTTGAGCGCTTATTAGGCTATGTAGCAGTATTTCCCATTCATTAACTAGAGTGTGGCGCCCAGTCACAGTCTAATATGTCCCGCCACAGTTTCACAATAAACCAAAAATATATTTATACTCCTTATTTTAACATAAAAGGACTTTAACGTTGTTTGCTTCGGCAAAGAGTCCGTCAAATGAACTATGCGTAATATGGCTTTATCCCTTCATCAAGTCGGTTTGCACTGCTCGTTTTAAAGTGAAGCTTGCACTTCATTCAGACGATCAGCTCGTGATCTAGTGTTTGTCACATCTCAGAGCGGCTTCTTTGATTCACAGTGAATGTGGAGAACCTTGTTTTTGAATGTGCTGTAAGGTTAGTGTGCGTTTGGGAATGCAACGGCCACCAGGTATGCATTTTTTCACATTAGCATCATTAGCACATTATCAGGGGTTATGAAGGGAACTTCAGAAATACATTCATATAATGTTGTTCCATAAGTGCCACCTGCTGTCAGAGAGTGAAATTCAGCCTGTCTGCTCTTTTTGTTTTATGAAGGTTTATAGCAGCATTTCACATGTCAGACCATTCTGCTTTTGCTTAAAACATTGAAATGATACAATCAAATTTAAATAAAACAAAAACTGCTCATGTTACATGTGTGTAGCATCTTTTTTGTATCGTGATTAAAATGCAGTGGTTGGTTCTAGTTTCAAATGGCTTTTTTATTAAATATGTTTAATTGTTGTAGTAGCTTCATGCCCTGGAAAAAAAATATATATATGTATGGCCTGTAAATTTTCTTAAGTCATTGTAATTTCCCTACTCTATAGAATGAGGTAAAATAATATACCTGTGAAATACTAAGTTTCATTTATTTTACTATGCAGTGGTTTTACAGTATATAGCTATTACTGTCATAGTAATAATGATAACATAAAATTATTATTACTATTACAAATTCACCAGTGTGAGTGTAATTTAGACTGAGCCACTATATCACAACTAAAAAGTGTCCACTTTAAACCTCAAGTAGTCAGAGATCATTTTTCATCAAATTCTTCCAAATTATCTTAACTATGCTATTCACATTCACTTTACAGCGCTGTATTCTAAATGTGTGCCAAAACTTGTCTCATTTTACTTTAAAAGTAGTAAACATGTCAGCTGTCTAGTTTGTATTTAATGAAAGCAATTTTAAGAGAACCATCTGAGATGCTACGTAACAAACAAACCAGATATGTCTCTTGAGCTATGAAAGCACAACCTGTGAGCTATATTATTTTCCTCTGGGCACTGCGTCTATTCTCTTTCCTCTCTTCTCTCTGTCGGCTGGGGCTTGAGGCGCTCCTCAGGGCAGTATCGCTCATTGTTTTCCTCCAGGGAGCGAGCTCAGGATCTGTAACGACTGGCCTCCTCTGAACCCCAGATCCTAAAGTGAGCTGGGACAGCACACCCTGGCTGCGTTACTTGAGCGGAGTGCTATCAGACCGCGTCTGGCTCCATTGCCTCCCAGCTTGTGACCCACAACCTAAGTCTGGCAAAACTCTGCATCCATGCAGCACAGTTTGACATGCCCATAAACCAGCAACTTAACATCTAGGTTTCTTCAATATAAATAGTTGAACTACAGTCTTTCAGCAATACTGTGTGATAAATGAATTGTGACACTGACTATGCATGTACTTTGCATATATTTTGGTGCGAAATTAATTCTAGCTTTCCATTATCGAATGATTTTCGGCAAATAGTTTCATCGGGCTAGTGTAACATAAGAGTTTTGGCACCAGGAATATTTTATGTTGAAAAAGGCACCACCTGACATTTGGCACAAGCTAGATCCTGAAGTTGACAGTGATTAATAACCGCACTGTGAACCGTGACACCTCCGAACCGCCTCTGAACACATTTTTATCTACTGACTAGACGAAAAATGCATTTTCAACTTTCGCTAAATCAATTTGCTTACCTTTCCACAAAAACCGCACACTAAAAGACACAGTAACATTGCCACTCCATAATTCTTTGTTAGATCTCCATATTTTATAAACAAGCAAACAGCTTATCCCTAAAGCTGCAGCGATAGCCTCAGCAAAGCCGACCTAATAATTGTAACAGCTCAAAAAGCTTTAGGTGATGGAGGGTGAAGCCTTTATGTTTCTATCAGAAAATTTTCTATCAGAAGAATATGCTGTCTTCAGGCATAAATTAAGTCTGAGGACGCTTACTCTGGGATACAGCCTGAAGGGAGAAGTAGTCTAGCACTAAGTGCATGAGGACCGTGAAAGGATAGAAAGATTTTTCCATTTCATCTCTCCTCCGGGCAAGATTCTCTCAGTCTGATTTCTGACCCGTGCCGCCTCCCTGTGCCAAGAGTGAGATTTATGGTGATATACGAGCAGGAAAAAGACTAGCGAGGGTGCTAAGACAAGGCACGCTGGGTGCCAAGGAGGCGACGTGTTGTCATGGGGCGGACGGGATGAGAGATGTACTTCGGATCTAATGGAAAGAGAGGGGGGCCAAATGAAGTCCACTTTAGCTGGGAGAGTGACTGATTTAGAGTTGGAAGATAGGTGCGTTTATGTTATACTTGCCATTTAACCCCAAATATGTTGTTGCTAGGTTACAACCAAAACATAGCAGTGTCGATTGTGAGTGTCTGGAGCTCATTTGTACAGATCCCAATGCCAGACCCCATATCTCACTCACAGCCACCCACCCACACATATGCGTTTCACACAACGCAAAGCATCGCTTTGCACAAAGCCACACAAAAGCACAAAAAAAACAGTAGTGCTGTTGCTAAGGCATTCGTTTAGAAATTCCAGCACTCGCGTTTCCCATCACTCATTACATTTCTATGCCATCTGTTACAGCACCTTAGATCCCCCCCCTCCCCCTTCCCGAACCATTCTCATCACAAACATGCTAATGAATCTGTATCCTCGCTCCCACCGGTACAGCAAACAGTCAAACGGATCCTCACTCAAAACAAGCATCATCAGCACAGGGATGAGACATTCTAAGATGAGACCCGTGTTCGTTAGCCGCGTGGTGATTGACATAATTACACCCTAGAGTCAGAAAGACAGAGCGGGGTAATGCTATAATGCGCACCTGCCGCTGGTGATTCATGCGCACATTTAGCCTTTCATCATTAGCTGCCTCATCAGCAGAAGGTGGATGCAAAGGTTGTGTTTTTTTTTAAATTGTTAGTAGCTCAACAGTAAAGAGGCTGAAGCCTTTGTGTTCTAATTGTAAGCTCTAATTACAGTAAATGCTGTTTACAATAGCGACAAAGACACTCGGTGACTGTTTACGTTTAACATTTATGCTCCCACACCGGCGTCACGCTGACATGAACTAGAGTAGGGATTCCTAAACTTTTTTTGTCAGCCGAACCCCTCTGGCATAAAATCTATTCTTCAAAGGGAACCCTGGGTATTAAGACTTTTAGGGATTAATGTCATGTAAATGATGCATCTTACTGAAATATGTACTAGAAAACCCATGAAAGATTTACGGTATTTAAAAAACCCATGCATATTTTAGACTATTGGGAGCATCATAATTACAGTGACGTGAATTGGTTGCATTCTTTGAGCTAGCATGTTGCTATTTTTACAACAACACAACTGGGAAAATAAAATACTGATACGATGTCCACAGCTACTGAATGAGCTTGAACCAAAAGCTGTACCATCAATTTTACCCTACCAGGACTCTAAATGCCCCACATATCAAGTGAAATCTACACTGTAAAAAACGAAACACAATTTGTTACCCTGCTGCCTTAAACTAAAAAATTGTTTGTGAAACTTAACAGCTGTGTTTGTAACTCGGCTGCCTTAAAATTTTAAGTTGAATCAACTCAAATATCCAAGTTGTAACTTATTAAAACATAACATTTCAAGCTGACTAAACTTTTTACGAGTTTGCTTGAACTCGAAATTTTAAGGCAGCCAGGTAAAAAATTATTTTAAGTTGACTCAGCAAATTGTTTTTTACAGTGTACTCTGAGAAACTACTTCAGTGGTTGCATCATGACAAGCGCCGGCGTGTTTACATTAGGGATGCACCGAAATGAAAATTCTTGGCCGAAGCCGAAAACCGAAAAAGAGGAAACCAAGGCCGAAAACCGAAAACCGAAACACCGAAAGAAATTATGCCAATTATTAGTAACATTGCATTTATGGCCATGACTGTGTACTAACTTTACTAAAATCAAGGCATTGCAATTGTATAAATTAATATTAAAGTTTCAAAGAATAAATCAATTACAAATTATGCAAATATTTATTTAGCACATTGCAACAATGCACAGTATAAAATAAAATTCAAACTAAAATGTTTAACTTGACCCCACTCATGTGTACATTAAATAATAATGTACTGGCCGACTTTAATTATCCATGTACTAAATTCCTTATTCGTTTTGTACACGTAGTCTTGTTTATGGGCATGTGACTTGCGTGTACAGAGCGCTGACATTCGCTGTTTATTTTCGGTTTCTCTGCTATCCGCTATCTTCAGTGAGTAGTAGGCAAAATGTGCGTGCATGAATGTAAATCAATTTATGTTTTGTCTTTACCCGTCATATTGCGATAATGTTACCGCTGCATGTCTGATTGTTGTCATTAGTCTATACTGTAGTTCAGTTCATATAGAATGTGGAGAAGCGATGCGCGTGAATAAGGAGCTAAGAACCGCGGAAGCGTCGCGTTTTTAAGGTGGAACGGATAGCGTCAATAAGAAGCTGGATTCAGCCTTCTCGCATACGTTTAGCGCCATTTCATCTCATCATATGTGAATGTTTATGTATACTATATGGACGGATTCTGATCGTATTTGTTTGTTTCAGCCTAAACCACCTCGGTGGTCCTAATGACTGTGCAGTGCTGGATAATATAACGCTCATATTTCCTTAACGTTAGCTTTAAAAAGCAGCTACAGAAAACGAGCAAAGAACATTTGTCAGAGAACATCACTGGCTTTGTCTAGCGCGAGTTTATACACTTTTAAAAACCACTCGCGTTATAATCAGTAAAGCTATCTGCACTATATGATGAATAAATCTCTTACCCCTTATTTTCATTGTGCACGTTACGGCTCCGACGCCCCGCGGCAAGTTTCTGAAGCATCCTAGAAGCGGTTCTCTGCGCTGCTTTGCTAAACATAAGCGCCTAGTTTATTTTTGACGGATAATAATAATAATCGTCTTGCTATTGTCATAGGCATCAGCAACAGACGATATCTCTGACTATCGTCGATACACGATAACATCCTGTTTCGGCCGTATTGTTTCGGTGAGAAAAGTCTTTCGGCCGAAAACCGAAAATGCACTTTTAAGCCATTTTCGGCCGAAAATTTTCGGTGGCCGAATATTCGGTGCATCCCTAGTTTACATCCCCTGTTGAAAAAAAACTGACTGCTGGTTTGCGCTGGTTTAAGCTGGTCCTGAGCAGGAGCTAGTTGCTTTGGACCAATAATACGCTCCAAAACATACCTAACCAGCATATGCTGTTTTTTTTTTTCTTACCAGGATGGCATCTAGCATTTCTTGTCTTCGTCATTCGTAAGCTCTTTCAGTAGCTGTGGTCTACTAAAAGCTTCAAATGCATCAGGGCTAAAGTGGAAAGAGAGTAGAAAAACCTGGGTATTTAGGAACTTTTAGTCGTCCACAGGCATCTTCCCATTCTTTTCTCCTCTTCTTATCGCTAGGAAAACAGTGAAGACTTACTTTGCTTCTCTTCCTTTCAACTGAAAATAGCAAGAGGTAGCACAAGTAGCTCACCAAGCGCAACCACTGTCATCAAAATAATGGCGTCCAATAGTCCAATATATGTAAAAATGACGTGGATTTTTAAAAATAAATTAAAAATTTAAAATATAAAAAGTAAAGGCATAATGCATTGCTATTGTAATAATACAATTGTATAAAAAAAAACAATTATAACAATAATTTTATTTTATACTACAAGTTACAATACTAATATTTCTCAAATTCAGTCAGAAAGATCTCAGATTTGATCAAAAATATGTTAATTTGTGTTCTGAAAATGAACAAAGGTCTTATGGGTACGGAACAACATGAGAGTGAGTAATTAATGAAAGAATATTAAATTTCAGGTCGACTATTTCTTTTAGTGAACCAAGAAACTAAAAACATCGCGAGCTGAGCATGAGTAAATGAACACAGTGTGGCACTTCACTATGAAAGAGGCAGTGCATCACACTAACTTGCAGCCTTTTGCATTTTCATAATCACACTAAGCCATATGCCAATTTCAATTTTATTCCAATTAATTGTACATTTTATTTTCATTTTTATGACATAATTAATTATTAGCTTCTCATTAACTCACAATCCCCTGAGAAACCCTGGACTAGAGGGACAGGCACCATTAACTTGATTGAAGAGAAACTTCAACAAAAGACGGAATGAAGCGAAAGGCTGGCAGTGAAACATACAAGCCCATTTCCGATCCACAAACAGTTGCTCCCACATACTTGCGGTGTCCTTAAATGTACTTGCATTGAATTGTTCAGAGAAGTCTGACAGCTTGAATGAGAGCCGGAATGCGGGAGCGAGGGGGGAATCCCTGTGGACACGCAGATGCATTATGTAAAGACACATTCAAACAGATGTTAGAAGTCTCATGAAAAAGCCAGATTGTCTCTGAACATTTTGAATATGTCTCCCCAACATCTGATCAAATCCAAAGTGAATAGGATATGTCAAGCATAGAACAGATCTTGGCGCCATCTCAATATTTTAGCTCAAATGAGAATTCAAGGGTCCAGATTTCCCTCTGCAAACACTATAGGCACATTATACACACGCCTACTATGCACAACAGCTCTGAAAGACAGCAGCAGCCAGCTCTCGTTTCTTATTCATGCATCCCTGGCTCCAGACTCGAGCGGGATTGAGTGATAAAGTACACTATAGTCTCTCCAGCTTGTACTGGAGACAACAAGCTGCTCCCAGCTATTAACACTATTAAAGGGACGTCCAGATTGCCATTGACATTACACACTCTCTCACTCAATTTGGTGAGTGAATCACATCAACTGAATAGTTAATTGATGTTAAATTTCCATATTGTGCACATCTGTGCTATAATTGCTAGCATTTCTAACCAAATTATGGAAGATGGCTGATTTATAATATGTTTTCCCCTAGTGTTCAACATGCCACTTACAAGGGCTCTAATTAATGTTACAACAGTTCTGATGGGGAGGGGAAAAAAACTTTTCTAAAGCGATCATCGTCCCTCATGATTCATTTTTTTCTCTCCATCACGCCATTCACACTTCTCTCGACTCGCACCCAAACCATTTTCATACTAGGCACCACTCCAAGATAAGCATACCCATCAATCTTAAGTGCGCTAAAGGCAAATTAACTACGAATGTGCTGTAAGTGAGGGAAATGTGCAGAATGCACCGTATGTCACACCATCAGTGTGTCGAGTCTAGAGTGCTGATCTAAACCTGATGATTGACATATGACGGTAGTTTAAAAACAAGCTTAGAAGAGTGCAGACACTATAATAACTATTTGTGCCAAGCTAATCTTGTGCAAAAATGTGTCATAGTACTGTACATGTTGATCAGAAATGAAAACTGAATATTTCTAGTTTAGCATCCAACATAAACTACCAGTCAAAAGTTTAGACACACCCTCTCATTTAATGTTTTTTAAAAAAGTTTCTTATGCTTATCAAGGCTGTTTTCACTTTAATATTGTGAAATATTATTACGATGTAAATCAATGTTTTTCTATATTAATATACATAAAAATTTAATTTATATCTGTAATTAAAGTTGAATTTCCAGAATCATTACTCCACTCTTCAGTGCCACATGATCCTTCAAAAATCATTCTAATATGTTGATTTATTATCAGTGCTGGAAACAGCTGCACTGCTTTTTTTGTATCAATTAAAGGTTAAAAAAGTACAGCATTTATTTAAAATAGAAAGGAAACAAAATACACTACTGTTCAAAAGTTTGGGGTCAGTACATTTTATTCTTTGAAAGAAATTAATACTTTTATTCACCAATGATGTGTTAAATTAATAAAAAGTGATAGGACATTGTTAGAAAATATTTATATTTTGAATAAATGCTGTTCTTTTTAGCTTGTTATTCATCAAAGAATCCTAAAAAAAAAGAAATTACAGGTTGCAACAAAATATTTGGCAGCACAACTGTTTCCAACATTGATAATTCTAATAATAAATCAGCATATTAGAATGATTTCTGAAGGATCATGTGACAATTAAGACTGGAGTAACAGCTCATGAAAATTCCGCTTTGCATCCCAGGAATAAATTATATTGTAAAGTATATTAAAATAAAAACCATTATATTCATAACTTTTGACTGGTAGCGTACATCCACCTAATTTTTAGTGTTATTTATTATCCCAGTGTTATTTATGTACTTCAGAAAACATTATGAAACAGAAATGAAAAAAAAAAAACTTAAAACTAATTAAAAAATCATTTTAAATGCAACAAGTTAATACAGGCATTCTAAAGTTAAAATAACTATGAAAAATGAACACTCTTTTTGAGATTTGCTAAAGATAACCTTTTAGTTACAATGTTATTAAGTCTTTAGTGTTTTGAAGATGAACTTGAGCAGTGTATATTAATTAACAAATAAATGTAAATCCCTAGCATTAAGCCATCAATATACACTTTACTCTTCAGACTAATATTTGTCAACTGGCAATTATAACATGCATTAACATAACGCAATAAACCATAAACAGCCTGACTACAATGACTGCAATTCATAAAACAAATGCACAAATTGTACTGATTTTATACATACATTTATGGTTTAATATATTCCTCTAGTTTGCATGCCACATCAACTTTTTCAACCCAGCCCTTATTTTTATACATACAGTTTGAAAATCACAATGCCTATACAATCTTTGCTATTGAATTACCGTACATTAGTCCGACTGTGTGCTCTGGAGGCTGCTCTTTCATATCGTAGTGCAAGGCTGCCAGTCGGATTTACAGGGGCTTTGTGTATTTGGGAATGTCGCCTGATTGCACCCTGTTTGCTCAAGGCCCTCCTGTGTGAGATAATGTCAGCAAAGGCTAATGAGCTGTGAGCAATGCACTCTCATTATAACACCAAATAAAAGGAGAAAGCTACGGCTATTAAAGGTGAAAGAGGTTAAACAGCACGTTCTGAAATTATGCTAATTTCCAATCTCCAGATTAAAAAGTCAGAGGGTGACAATAACCCTTCCAATTGGCTCATTAAACCCTGTGTCATCCAATCACAGTCAAAGGGAACGCTTTTGGCATCCTAACTGAGACAGCGAGATGACACTAATGTGACATGTGTGGGGAGGTCAGGAAGTTGTCACGCTCTGAGTCAATAGCAAAGCTGCGGGCAGTCACTCGAAGGGAACCCTTCACTTGAACTCGCATGACATTCTACCCATGATGCCATTATTGATCCATCACAGACATTTTTGGACAATATAAGACTTGATGGTCAGAGGGAAAACAAAGGATGTGACCGTGTGTCATTTTCGACCCTACTAGAGACGTAATGATTCACTCAAATGACAATGAACACAATTCACAATACCAATTTGATAGATTTTTTCACTTTGTTTTTTAACAAAATGAGATTTAAGACAAAGGATAAATGAAAAGGTGTCCTTTTATTATTTCTCAGACAAAATGCAGCACTTTTTTTTTGCTAAATTGTAATATGTCAATAAAACTAAACTGAAATTTTAAGATATTAAAAATAAAAGAAAACTTTTTATGTAATTAAGGCTTTGTCTGTGCTCTTTCTATTTAAAATTAGTTGCAACCAGTGCATTTCAATCACAATTTAAAGAAATATGCTGAAGACTTGTAGCATTAACAGTTTTTGATTTAAATTAGATTAGATCATTTCAAAATCTGAAGCAAAAACAGAATGGTCTGACACATGTAAGCAAATTCACTTTCTGACAGCAGGTGGCGCTTATGGAACTGCAGCAATATAGCTTTTCCTTGGTTACTCCTGTAAACAAAGCAGCTCTATGCCTATAAATACTACTTTAACCACTTGGATGTTTGCAAACAGCAACTGCAATTGCAAGAAAAAGTCAGAATTGGGAGATTATATATGTTTAAATGATGTTTTCATGCTGTAACTGTAGGGCTAATACATTTGTTCCTGTATAAATGGCATTTGATTGCATATTTTGTAGACTTATTTTTTTTAGGCCAAGGTAAAGTTTATTTATATAGCACATTTCAGAAACACTTTATAATAAGGTGTCATTTGTTAACATTCATGTATTAATTAACATAAACAATGAAGAACATTTTTAACATATATTTATTCATCTATGTTAATGTTAAAAACACAGATGTTCACTGATGTCCATGTTAGTTCACAGTGCATTAATTAATGTTAACAAACACAACTTTTATGCATTAGTAAATGCTTAATAAATGCTGTAGAAGTATTGTTCGTTCTTAGTTCATGTAAATTCAAAGTGCTTTACATATAAGGGAATTAAAATAATCATATAAACAAAATTACATCAAATTCAGGTTTCTTTCTTTTCTTGTCTTCAGAGCTTTTCATTACAGGCGACTTTTTGAAGGTGAAGGATCTGAGGATCCTCAAATGCAAATTGTGTGTTTTGATTCACGAGAGCAGCCTCTCAGCCTCTTGTGTGTTTTTTTACTTTGTTTTTTATATTCCTCATTTATTCTTCATTTCTTTATTACTTTATAAACATTTATCATTTAATCATTTTATTATTCCATTTAATCATTTCTATTAGTCATTACAGTCATTTATATATCGATTGCATTGATTCATTAATTGATTAGTCATTTATATTATGTTATATTATTGTTGATTTTTAATATATTTTTTCATAGTTGTTTAGTCTTATGACTGTGTAGTTTCAAGGGCTGTTTGTCTTCATGAATAAGAGATATGAGGGACTGTTTATGAACCTCAAGATTTATGGGATGTTGTTGTGAAGACATTTGGTATAACAATACTTGTTGGATTTGTGTTCTTCAGACGAAGTCTGAGCATTGAGACATACGCAACTAAGACTATTCAATAAACTCTGCTCCTTTTTACCATCATTACTTTGTCTCCTGCCTCTGCTCTTCACTTTCACTGGTTTTTCCTCAGTCAACTTCTTGGCTGACAGAAGACTGTTAATAGTGTTTTGGGTATTTTGGGTACCAGACAAGACCTCCTGTTAACAGGGTTTGGGTATTAGACTACTCTGCTGACGAGTTGTTCTGTTACCGGACAAACTGATATTTTCTGACGGGATCTGGTGTCCGGGGCTGGATCTTAATTGTCTAGGCATGGGGACAGCGATCTAACAGAGGGAAGACAATAATAAATGTAGATGTGAGGCAAATACTTTGCAGCTGGGTTTAAATATCTTGCTAAGTGGATATGATATTTACCCATAATTCAAATAAAGTTTAAGACATTATCTAACTTCTTGTTGTCAGAAACATCGGAATGGAAAATAACTTTATGGAAATACTACACAGCTAGTGAAACACAGAAAGTAGGGAAGCTTGTTTAGAATAAGGACAGAAGTAGAATAAATATGAAATAGATTCCTCTTTCTCTTGGCAGTAAGAGCAGAGTGGAGAAATAATATTAACTCAGGTTTCATCAGTCTGGTCAGTGGCTAACATCTGTGCTTAGCTTCATAGGGCATCTTGAACAATGGTATTCTATAAAAACCTTTTTTGCATTCCGTTTCTGAAATCAAAAGTCAATGGATTTTGCCCATTTTCCTACATTTTGTGACATAACTGTGACATCTGCTTACAAATGGTCTATATGCATTGTACAGACACAAGATGAAAAGAACCGCTACACAACACTTAGGTATAAAATGCACATGGGTTAAATCTGATCTCATCATTTCTTGAGGGTAAATCATCTTGGCACAAAACGTGCAGCGACCCATCTTTGTTCTGTCACCTTGTGCTATTCAGCCTTCCGTCTGGCCCTCTCGCTCTTTCTGAGACACATTTAAGCATGCATCTGTTGTCAAATGCACCCCCTAGCCTTGTTATTTCAGCCCTGGATGGTGTTACAGCAAGTGATGAAGGCCAGCTCAGTCCATGGTTAATGCTTCAAATAAAAACCGTTGCTCGGTTTCGAATCAAGAAGCAGAGGTATCGCCACGAATACTAAGCTGGCCCCTGCAAAACGCACGCTAAAGCGACTAGGTCACGCGGCAGTCGAACGTAAAGATCAAACAAAGCTGAAAGTCACACTAAAATAAAGACGACTCGGCATGTATTTTCAGATTTTAAAGAATTCAAGAGGGGTTTACAGCATTTACCAAACATGTCACATCACAGCAGCCAAAGAGCTGCGAGAGGCTGGTTTTGACAACTTAGTATGCAGTGCAGTCAGCCCATTTTACATTATTCATCTCTTTGGAGGATACGCCAAGGAGGCTCAAAATACCCAGTACCCTACATAACCCACTTATTGAGAGATGACGGGGACTCAGAGGTGCTCTTTGTGATTGTAGATGACAAAAAAAGGGTTACCCCTGGCCCCCTTAGATCCTGAGCACATCTCTCAAACTACTTAAATACCTGCCTCAGGTTCTTACTTCATTGTAGCGAGAACTGATAACTCATCTTTGAAGCCCACATGCTCCTGCATCGCCAACAGTCATGTTCTAATGTTTCCCTCTCGGTTTCCCATGACTTCTTTCTTTCAGTACAGTCTTATTCTTCTTTCCCATTTACTGTCTAATCAGTTGCATGTCATTCGTCCACTTTGCTAATCGGTCGCCTGCTCTGGGATCAATTGCATTAAATGCTGAAATTGCATTAATGCAGTGTAATGAAGTACTACTGAGGAGGAGATGCTTTGAATATAACCAAGATTCATACACTGACTGCACCAGACTGGCATAACTCAGGACTTACCCCATCTAAGGTTGTCCTCCCTAAAAGTATCATTAAAAACCATGCTGTGTACAAAACAATACAAGCACAAACAGGGCAAAAAATTAGTTTGAGACCACCTACCTTGTCTCACAGTGCTTTGGTCCACTGCCTGCTTTCCCCTTTACCTCACCTACACACACAAGTCTGGTGGGAGAGTACAAAGTTCTTCAGAAGTTGTGGAACTGTAGTAAGTAGGCTGTCAAGACTATTTTATTCACTTCAAACATTGTCCCCCTGTTCCACAGAGAAGGCTTAAGCCTAGTCCTAGACTAAAATGTAAGTCTGAGCTGTTTCAACTGAAATAAAACTGCACTGATTGATCTTAAAATATATCAGTGCCTTTGTTTTGTTTTTTCTCAAGATGCACACCAATAATGATGTTTTTTTGTTGTTGTTGTTTTTTTTTTTAAACTACTTAAATGTCTTAATTGAACTATGGCCTAATCCTGGTTTAGTTCAAGCCCTGTCTGTGAAACTGGGCCTGTATTAAGTGTTTTTTTTTTCTCTTCTTCTTTTTAATACATTTGGTGCTTTGTCATCAGTAGCAATCTACCATTGTGTTGGGTTTTGCCCAGTATGATGTTAAGAGGCAAATCATTGGGCTTGCGGAAGTTAAATATCTAAGTAAGAGTAAGTTAAATATCTAGGTAGAAATGGCCAAAATTCACTGGGGGGACTCTAAGTTGGGGTAACTTTTAGATGAACTGTCAGATTTATTTAAACCTTTATAATCTATAATAACATTAAACTTATTTCATGTTTCCTTTAATGTGTTTTTAGATACCAAGATCAAAGTCACCTTGTGTAATTATTGTGTAATGTAAAACGTAAAATTAATCTTTGCACTATACTGTAAAAAATTCAACTGCATATTTCCCAGTTTACAAAACATTTTCATAGTCTCAAATATTAAAAAATGATATTTTCTTGAAACTACATAAAAACCCTTGTTAGACCAACAAAATTACCCCAACTAGTCAAACAAACAATTTCATATTGTTGAAATGTTAAGGCTTTGTGAGTTCCCAGCATGCATTGCGGCATGAATATATGGTATTGTTTGCTGACTTAATTTCAACTTTTTGTTGTTAGTTATTCATTGTACTGTGATGTAAAGAGCTCATTTTTAACATTAGTTGATTGCTACCGTTCTCAAGGTTTGTGTGTCTAGTTTTGAGGCCAAGAGTATGTTCAACCACTTACGTCTATTTGCTGGACATCTTAGTTTTGTAAGATGTTTAAACAAGCAAAGTTGTCTACATTTTAGACCAAGTATAACAAATTCACTGTTTGTCATTTATTTAAACAAAATGGATATATAAAAAAAATAATTACCTCAACGACAGTAATTGTTTCAGTTTCTGTGACAAGCATTTTTCTATCAGCAAAATAGGGCAATTAGCATTGCATGAACAAACAGTTTTTTTTACTGAAGAAAACAAATCTTTACTGAGAGAAATTATAAAAAAAAAAACATTGACAGAACTCAAAAGGCTTATTTTTTATGTTTTCTAATTTTTTTTTTTTCAGTGCACAGACGAACATAAAAGTGGTATTAAGGTATATTTACAGAACATTGAACATTAGCAAACAGGTATCAGGGTTTTCCTTATTTAAAACTTGACTCTTCTGTCGTTACATCGTGTACTAAGACCGGCAGAAAATAAAAAGTTGCAATTTTCTAAGCTGATATGACTAGGAACTATACTCTCGTTCCGGCGTAATAATCAAGAAAATTTGCTGCCGTACTGATATTATGCAGCGCCTGAAAATAGGCTAACTTCCGTCAACATAACCAACGTGTTCACCTGCTTGCACAGGCAGCGTGCCTTGCAACCATGGAATATTTGTGAGAGACCATTCAGAAGATATTTACTTTGGTGCAGATCCTGAACCGTATCTATATGAACCGGAATGCACTGAAACTGAACTTTTGTAACGCGAAAGGCAAGAAAGTGTGGCTGAACAGACTGGGGCAGAAGTGAGGAGAGCCGATTTGAACTGATGGTAGAAGTGTGGGGCTTGCCAGCCCATTCCGACCGAAGGTGAGTGCCTGTGTTGTAGTGACAGAAACTGTACATAAACAATACCGACAATTACACAAGTTTCTTTTAATCAAACTACACAGATACGAGTCGAGTTAATCTGACTGCATTTCACATGTAGCTAACGACAAAAGCAGTGCTTTTTCAATCTGGTCGTCCAAGCAAACTAAAAATAATAATGTTACACTTACAGTCATGGATGATAATCCACTTGGTAATGTCTGTAATCTGAAGAGAGTTGGGATGGCCGTATCCTTTAGATGCCGTACCATGGTACGGATACCACTGTTCATGTTTTCCAAATAGTCATCTGGTTCAAAATGCTGGGAGCAAACACGCCATTTATTGATTGATTCTACCGGTGTTCTCAAATCTATGTTCAGAGCAGTCAGCCATTGATTCTTACATTCCTCGTTTTTCGTTGGAATTCTATGAAACATGATAGTAGAGTACACCTTCGACTTACTATCACAACCCTTGACAACGCACATAACCATGGCTAATCGCACACAGATATATCGAGCCTTAAATCAACTTGCCGACTCCAACTCTGCAACAAGATCACGGACCGGGGGCGCCTAGATCGGACCGAAAGTGCACTTTAGCTTGAGTTCCCCCAGTTTGCGCTACGGTAGCATTTTTCGACAAGGCAGCACACATCGTCAGAACACCGGTTGTGTTGGAAGTTACCTAGCTGGGACTATATTCAGCCGCTGCATAATAGTGTGCAAAAAATGTAAAAATGTGCACCCATAGTACGGCAGCAAATTTTCTAGATTATTACGCCGGAACGAGAGTATAGTTCTCATATCAGCCTAGAAAATTGCAACTTTTCATTTTCTGCTGGTCTTAGTACACAATGTAACTACAGAAGAGTCAAGTTTTAAATAGGAAAAATATCGAAAGTCTTTGGTCATTTTTGAGCGCGGTGCTAATGGTCTAATCCGATTCAATGATTTATGCTAAGCTATGCTAAAAGGGCTATCAGGAGAACCAGAGATCGGCTGAATGGATTCGAAAACGGTAAAACTCATCTGTTTAACTCTGGGTGAGTTGGAAATTGAGCCTATTTGCAAAAAAAAGTGGAGTGTTCCTTTAAGACCTGCACAAATAAAATGAATACTGTATAAGTGGGGTAGGGCAATGTCTATGGTAACATTAATCACTGGTACAAAATAATAATTTTTCACAAATACATAAGTTCTATATAGTGATAAACCTTACAATGTGATAAACACATTTCAGCCTAAAAGGATTCAAATGGATTAGTCAAAGATGCCTATAAATTATTATCTTAATTTAAAACACACACACACACACACACATATATATTAATCATTTGAATTTTTGAAGGCAGATTAGTGGTTTTCTTATTGTTCTGAACAAAAACAGCAAATTACCAGCAGGTGGCATTTTTGGAACTGGACAAAACGGTCTACCCAGTAACAATTATACATTAGGTAGCACTGAGCTCATTAACGCTACATTTTCAGACATTATACATAGTCAAGATGAAAAGAAAATGCCATCAAAGCAGACGGTTTCCTTCAGAGACACGTTTACACCTGTGCTGCATTTTGACTTCCTTTTGTTTATTCAATTAAATCATACCCTTATAAGAGTTTAATAATCACATTAAGCCATAGCATGATTCTTGTCTTTAAGCTTTTTATAAAAAATAAAAAAAATAAATAAAAATTCTCTCACTCACACACACACACACACACACACACACAACTATGCAGTAAAAAAGCAAATTATTATGAAACCAATGCAACTGCCTTTTCAAGCACTTTATCCAAAATCCAAGCATTTTTCAAACCTTGAAAACACTACATTAAAATTCAAGCATTTTCAAGGAATTCAAGCACCTGTACGAACCCTGAGGTATATAGAGGGCAAGACATAGGAGTAATCAGTTGAACAGATGAGGGTCGATTGGCATTGAACGTAATCCAAGGGACGAGACAAACGGGTAATCCAACAGACAGTCCCAAGTTCAATCGAGGGGCAAACAGAGTCCGAAAAGGCAAGACGAAGAGCAATCCAAACAGGCGAGAGATCCAGGGCAGGCAGCGACACAGACAGAACTAGATAAACCAGGCAAGGAATCAAGGCACGAATAACTAGACAAGACTAGAACTTAGTAAACACTGGATGGCTCCCTAGTGATTCTAACACTAGGTGAGGGTTATATGCAATGTAATACTTGGCAATCTGAATGAGGAAGTCCAAGGCTTAAATAGAGTGTCTGTTTGGTAGCAGCTGTGTGAGTGTAATCAGTGCAATGGGTGATGGGACATGTAGTCCGTGGTGACGTGGAAGTTTGTGTAGTGTAAGAGTGAGAGAGCGACATCTGGTGGTGAGTGGACGGACGGCCACGAACCAGATTTGTGACAATAGTAATGTATTGTTTATTAAACTGTTTTATAAAATCAAAATCACATTTGCAAACTCCCTTTTAAATCATAAAAAATTATTCTTTTTGGGACAGTTTCTGTCCCCATTTCCAACCCTGAGTAACAGATGTCCTCAGTCCCAGACGAAACCTACAAAAAATAACTGAGTCTTGTTTGGTTCGAATGAATCAAACCCAGGTTTGTTTCCCCCCTTGGTGCGGATCTTTTGGGTAGGTGTGAATACAGCAATCAAACTTGGGTGCAGACCAAACAACCGTACTGAGACCAGCTGAAGAGGTGGCCATCAACTCATATTTAAACAACTATCGCTTTCTGCTGTTGGGGAGCGTTCAGATAAAATGACAGAGCAAAGAAAAACGGACATAAAATCATTTTTCAGTGCGCCAAAATGGCAATTAAGTAAAAACAGTCCCCATATTAAGGCACTTTGGCCCTAATTAAGGCAAAACATCTCTGTGTCCCCTTCAAAAATGGGTTCCCCACCACCACCACCCCCATGCCTAATGGCCATGTTTTTCTTTTTCTGTCATTTCATTAGAATATCAACATGATTTAGTCAGTCTGACATTTTGAAGTTAACTGATCTAATTTTGCGACTTTGGAAAATAGAGATCTGTGACATTGTTTAAAATTGTCCCAAGGTATTTTGTGTGTATTTGTTAATAAAGGAATGTGGAGTAAAATAAATGTATTGTTTTTAAATGAAAAGATAAAATTAGACAGTTGAAGTAAGATGATTAACCTTAAATTTATAACAAATATTCACAATTTTGACAAAAACTTATTTATGTTAGCCAACTAGACAGCAAACACGGTCCAAAAACAAAAAAAGATTTTCCTTGTGACCAGGTGTACTTGTGGACTGTTACTCTAAACACCTAACTACAGTTTCACAGACAAGGCTTAATCCTAGTCCCAGACTAAAGTGATTGACTTGAGCTGTTTTAACTGAAAGAAACATGCACTGACTTATTTTAAAGCATTTCAGTGCCTTTGTTTCGTCTCAAGATACACGCCTGTATTGTTATTTTCTAAGGCACATTAAAAGGTACTTAAATGCTTTTCCAAAGCTGCAAATATGCAACAGAGACAGAGTGACACACGTCATAATCTGAAAACCACGCACACTGAGGGGGGGAAATATTCTGACGCTTTCCATTGACTTTGTATTGCGGGAAGCTGCTTCCTTGTAATTTCTGACTTATAACAAAAAACAGAACAATGTCTAAAAGCTGCTATGTGACAAGGTGTAACGTGTAACAAACTAAAAAACACAGAATTACGTTTATATAAGCTGCTGATCCAAAAAAACGAGCATTTAGAGACACAAAAGTAGAGTACAACGTGTCATATTACTAGAGAACTACGCCGACTGGCGGGAAACTTAATCGGCGACAGTAAACATTATTCAATTTGGGATTATTTCACCACCCTATGTGAACCTGAATTGAGGAGATATATTGAGAAACTAAATTTTATTGGTCTGTGTCAGTGCTCCTTTTCCTTACCTTCCGTTTGTTGGAGAAATGATCCAAATGAATGGCCCATCACGAAATTCTCTGACATCTACAACTATTTGTGTCCTTAAACGTTTGTTTTTTGGGGTCGACAGCTTATAAAAACGCAGTTCTGTGTTTTTTAGCTTGTTTACTGTACACCTTGTCACATAGCAGTGTTGTTATAAGTCACAAATTACAAGAAGGCAGCTTCCCGCAATACAAAGTCAAGACCTATCAGTAAACCCCGCCCCTAGAACGCAGATGAGCCAATGGCAGTATCAGCTGCACAGACGGAACTCGGGTATCTGTAGGTTGCAGCGCCATAGAGAAACATTGGAAGATCCGAAGCTTAACGCCGTTTTGATGGTGTTTATGCTACAAAAATAATAAAGCGATGTGCTTAAGGTACTTGTAACACTGATTCCAGGTATCCTTAAAGGATTGGCAATGAAATTGGAATTTATTTTATTATTTAACGCATATTTTTTGGTTGTCATACTCTCATTGAGTGTCCTTTTCATCTGCCCAAGCAGTTAATGTTTGTAAATATCGTTAATATCTTTGGCTAAACATGCTAACATACAAACCTCAGCTAACTATTCTCACGTCATGTACAGTGTAGGTCAAAAACATATAAACGAAGGTCTACATTTAAGTGCCGCTCCATTTTAAACAGGTTTAATGTAAAATAACTAATCTTACACTGCGGTACACGAACCAATGTTGGTCCTGGATGTTGTCATCTGCGATTGTGACGACCGTAACATGAGATTTCTTCCGTTTGCATTGCGATCTGTAAACCCTCGATTTCAAATTAATCATGTTACACACCATATATATTTTTAAAATCATTTATATGTCTCTCCATGGCATAGTAAATCCCTACTTGAATGCTCCTCGACAAAAGGTGGTCCTTCTGTTTTCAAAATGTATCAATTGGACAAGGTTTCACACTGACAGCTGTCATTGTAAGTCAGTGGGAATGTTTGTCTAAGGCAGCAACAGTAACTAAGGGGAGTGGGGCTAGGGACTATTTGCTTCGGAATCGCGTGAAACTAGCTAGCTAGTTTGCGCGAGAGATCGGCTTGTTAGTGCCAAGCATGAGGCAGTGGTTGAATTAGGAAGTGCATACTGTCATCTTTTTATTTAGCCATATGACAGAATTTAAACAGTAGCATGCTAGTTTGGATATTAAAACTCTAGAATTATATAGAACTATTAAACAACTATAGGCCTATAACATCATAATATAATGCATAATGTTTAGGGGGATATATTTTTACCCTGATGGTACCAGGATAGTTCACCCAAATTCTGTCCTTAATTACTCGCCTTAATGTCGTTCCAAACCCATAAGACCTTTGTTCATCTTGGGAATACTAATTAAGATATTTCTGATGAAATCCAAAAGCTTTCATGACAAACAAGCAAGTACAATAGCTTAAAACTTATCTAACACAATTCTCTATTTTCAGATACATAATTATGAATATTACTATGCTGGTGCTGTCACCATTGTCCTATGCATGGGAGACCAAAAAAAAAAAAAAAGATTTTTCCAAGCCTATTCAAAAGCATTGACTTCAAAAACAAACTTTAAAAAATATTTAGACAATTTTAAATAGAGGAGAATATGGTAGATGAGCCAGTTTGCACTTCAATTACTCTTTATGCATGGATAAATTGGACAGATGTAATACTAATATACATCATTATCTAGCACATCATTTATCCCATCAGCTGAAATTATAAGAAATTATCTTAAACATAGGGGCATAAAAACATGACCTAGCAAAAAAACACTCCAGTTTCAGTGAACCCTTTGGTTCATCCGGGTTCAAAGACCAGGCTGTAGGTCTGACCTGAAATTACAGATGTTAACTCCTTTTTTTCTGAAACCTTGACCCATATAAACGTTATAAAAGCTTTTAGAATCCATAACAGCTTTTCGACTATGCTATTTTTTCACAGTAGTTAAATTAACTTATGACCTTAATTGATTTTAAATGTCTTCTATTTTTTATTATGCTTGCGTAAAGCTCTTTGAATTATCATTGTGTATGTAATTAAACTCGCATTTCCCAGAGTATCGTATTCCTCTATTCGTATGTGCGCTGTAGGTTCGGTCCTTTCTAGGACTGAGAATGGCAAGACCAATGAAAACACTGAAAGCTACTCTGACAATAAATGTTTTTGACTTGCACTCAGGCCCGTAGTGGGTTTCCATGGTGATGCTCTCACCTCTCTCCCGCTGTCACAGTAAGGCTGCAGAAACAGAAGTCATTGACATGTTTTGCATAGTTACAGCTCGCAGGAACACAAGCCCGCCAGTATCCGGCTAAATAGAAACGGATGAGCAGAGAGGACACAAACCGAACGGTTTCAGCTTAAGACTAATTTAACCTCAGACATCATGCTTCAACTCCCACTCCCTGAACTTTTGCTTCTCTCTCCTCTGATCGCACACAAAGAAGGGGCGTGTTTAGGAGGATTCATCGCTCTGTTGGACACCAGCTACCTCTGTTCCTGAATCGTGACTGTAGGAGTGAGATGGATCCATTGGAGTTTGCATACCGTGTGAAAAAAACATACCGAGTTTACTGTAAAATCACACTTGGGTCGTGGCAACTCCCACGTAGCACTAACTATTGGCTCCCTACTAAGAGGCAACATTATTCCCTAAGCGAAAGGCCTCTCAGACAGAGAAGCTGAGCTGAACGGCATCGAGCTGCACAGGAGAGGGTCCCCGCATGAAAGAGCCGACTTTGGCCGCAACATCTACTGACAGAAACGTCTGCGACTCTGACATTTGCGAGTGAAGAAGCTCCAAGTAAAACCTATTGACATGCACGCTGAACCCCTGTGGTCTGCTGTTGTCTTACAGCAGTTGGCAGGTACAGACGAGTGTTTGCAGACAAAGTCGACACCCGCTTTTCCTTTTCATTATTTATTTCATTTCAAGTGCCAATCAGGCACTAGTGTATTGGCAGGTGGCAGGAGTCAGCAGGAGGAGGCTGGGAAGCTCTGTGAGGTACATGGAGGCTGGATGCATCACACAGGGATGCAAACTCAGGAGGGTGAAAAGGGACAATTACAAATTTGGGTGAATGCTTCAGTGGGAATAATAAATTGTGAAAAATGCCTCAGGTACACATTTCAATTAATATTTGCACACTTTAATGATGATAAAGTTGTTATTACACTAATTACTTGTTTGTTTTCACAAATAAGGACTAAGCAAAGACTTTGAAAAGTCTTTGAAATGTTTGACCAATTTAAAATGATCATTAGTAATAATCAAGTACTTCCAAACCTGTATGAATTTCTTTCTTCTGCTGAACACAAAAGAAGATATTTTGAAAAATTTAACCAACAGTCTGTGGTCCCCATTTCCTTTCTTATACAGTAAGGTGTAATTTAGCTTTTTAATGCAATTTATACAATTACAAAACAATTTAATGAATTTACACTACTAGACAAAGGTTTAGAAGGTTTTTTCTCTGTTTTTGAAAGTCTTATATATATATAAGATATCCCGTGATGGCAAAGCTGAATTTTTAGCATCCATTACTTCACCTTCAGTGTCACATGATCCTTCAGAAATAATATGCTGATTTGATGTTTAAGAAAATTTCTCTGAAATTTTCTCTGAAAACAGTTACTGCTAAATATAAACACACTACCAGTCAAAAAAAAAAAAAAACGTTGAGCACTGAGATTTTTTACAGTCTTTCTGTATTTTGGATCAAATAATATATATATATATATATATATATATATATATATATATATAAAAAATCAGTTTCCACAAAATATTAAGCAGCTGTTTATTCACTCTTCTTATTATCTACATAGATAAGATAATAAGAACCATTATTAATAACTGATCACCTAAAATAACTGATAATAACTGAACACTAAATCAGCATATTAACAGGAATAAATTACCTTTGAAAATACAGGAAAAGGTTATTTGAAATTCAATAATTCTGTTTTTTTACTATATTTTTGACCAAATAATGCACCCTTGGTGAGCATAAGAGAGTTCATTCAAAAACATTAACATTAATTATTCCAAACTTTTGACCAATAGTGTATATCATCAAAATCTGAATCAGAATCTGCTAAATATAAACACACTACCAGTCAAAAAAAAAAAAAACATGTTGAGCACTGAGATTTTTTACAGTCTCTTTTCTGCTCTCCAAGCATGTATTCTATTTGCTTTCTATTCGAATATATTTTAAAATGTAATTTATTTCTGTGATTTCAAAGCTGAATTTTTTGCATTATTACTCCAGTCTTCAGTGTCACAAGATCCTTCAGAAATAATATGCTGATTTGATGTTTAAGAAAATTTTTTTTTAAATGGTGAAAACAGCTGCTGCTTAATATATATACACTACAAGTCAATTTAAAAACTACAAAAATTTAAACAATAAGATTTTGTTATGTAGAAGTCTCTTTTCTGCTAACTAAGCCTGTATTTATTTGATTCAAAGTAGATTTTTTATATATATTTTTACTATTTAAAATAATTGTTTTCTATTTGAACATATTTTAAAATGTAATTGATTTCAAAGCTGATTTTTTATCATCATTACTCCAGTCACATGATCCTTCAGAAATCATTCCAATATTCTGATTTGCTGCTCAAAAAAACATTTATTATTATTATTATTATACTGAAAACAGCCAAGTAATTTTTTTTCAGGTTTCTTTGATGAATAGAAAGTTCAGAAGCAGCCTTTATTTGAAATAGAAGTATTATAAATTACTTTATCATAATTTTTGATCAATTTAAAGCATTGATTTAAAAAATAAATTTATACATTTTTTATCCAGAAAAAAAAAAGATTCTGGCTCCAAGCTTTTGAATGGTATAGTGTATAGTGTTACAAAAGCTTTTTATTTCAGATAAATGCTGATTCATCAAATAATCCTAAAAAAAATGTACTCAACTGTTTTAAATATTGGTAATAATAATAATAATAATAATAATAACAAATGTTTCTTAAACAGCAAATCAGCATAGAATTAGAATGTTCTCAAGGTTCATGTGACACTGAAGACTGGAGTAATGGTGTAAAATATTCACATTTTAATAAAAAAAAAAATACAGTATTACTGCTTTTTCTGTATTTTGGATCAAATAAATGCAGACCTGGTGAGCACAAGAAACTTCTTTAAAAAACATTAAAAATTCTACTCTCCAAAAACTTTTGGAGAGTTTGACTGGTATATATTAATTTATTTGTGGAATACAAAATAATTCAAAATTTAAAAACGTAAACAAAAAATTGGGGTACAAACCTTTTTTTAATTTAGAAAAGATAAAAGATTAATTAAATTAATTAAACGTGACAGTAAAGACATTTATAATGTTCTAAAAGATTTATTTTTCTGTTAATTGTCTTTCTATTCTTCAAAGAATATATATATATATATATATATTTATATATATATATATATATATATATATATATATATAAAAATCAGTTTCCACAAAATATTAAGCAGCTGTTTATTCACTCTTCTTATTATCTACATAGATAAGATAATAAGAACCATTATTAATAACTGATCACCTAAAATAACTGATAATAACTGAACACTAAATCAGCATATTAACAGGAATAAATTACCTTTGAAAATACAGGAAAAGGTTATTTGAAATTCAATAATTCTGTTTTTTTACTATATTTTTGACCAAATAATGCACCCTTGGTGAGCATAAGAGAGTTCGTTCATTTCAACATTAACATTAATTATTCCAAACTTTTGACCAATAGTGTATATCATCAAAATCTGAATCAGAATCTGCATTCGTGCACTGCTGTAGTCAGTCACACGATTGCCATGCACACCATTGCCTGCTTTTGTAGGCAAACGCACACAGGCTGATCAATGTCAAAAAAGTGTTGTGCATTTTATTTCTTTTTGATTCCCTGAGCTGCTGAAATATTCCCTTTTGAAGTCAGTTGAGGACACAAGTATGATATAACCTTAACAATTTCTCATGCTCTGAAGATTTAAGTCCACCGCATGTCAACAGAAATGACCAGGGCCTGCTGTGAAATCCCTATATTTGCACTTGCAAGATGGATGCATAAAAGACCCACACCAAAAATGAGTGCATCAGCAGCTACTCTTCCAAAAGCCTTCTCTTTCTCCATTTGGTAGCGTTTACAGCCTCATCAAATCGACGGTCGCGGTTGTCATGTTAGGTAACAAGCCGCAATACGAAGCCACCCTTCAATGCTCTGGAAGGCAGAGTAAGGACATAGAAAAATCTGCCTTCACTTTGCCCTTGCATGTCACATTATATGTGCAATCATGTCAGAGGTAATTAACCATGTGGGAAGAATACAAATCAGAGTATTAAGTGTACCTGGGGTGGGCACAACAATCAGTCGAGTGTGGTTTTCTAACTTCAGTTTAAAACTAACTTGAATAAACATCGCTCCTCAGTGGGCGCTGTCACTTCCAACTTTCAACTTAATTACTGCAGAAACATAAGCAACAACATTGTTAGAGTAACACAAACTTATTAATAGAAAACGACTACCAGTCGGTTTGGAATCAAGTTGTTATTAATGGTGCCGTTCCTCCAAGGGATTTCAGATTTCCCCTTTCTTGTTCACGCAGCCTAGAGCAGAATAACTTGTAGAGGATAAGGAGGCAATTAAAACACGCAGTGTCAATCAACAGTTGTTCTAGAAAGTGGGGCAGAAATGTCAGTGATAAGTAATTAGAATCTCGCCAAAAAATCTTCACAGACTCTTTCTGTCACTAGCACTTTGCATTACATGCAATTGTGTCAATTTCCAAGAAAACAAGGGCAACACCATCCAGTGGCACTCATAGCTATGTAGAGCTTGAGAAGCCTGGGGAGGTCTCTTAACGGTGCACTATCCCAGTTTAGCTAGACCCAGTCTAGATTGCAAACAGCGCTTTTTCAATGGCCCAATGAGCAAAACACTTAAGTTAGGATGGATGTTTACTGACCTTTGCGGTGCCTTTAACTCCCCTTAAAGCTGGTTTCAGAACTCATGGCTTGTGCCACTCGAGCTGTAACTTAATCCTGGATTTTGTCCTGAACGAAAGCACAAGCAATGAAACTAGACAGAGAAATCGCATTTTCACAGACGCCTCAGACGGTGTGACCTGCTCACAAACTGCCCTAAAAAAGAGAGAGAGGGAGAAAGAGAGAAAGAAAGAATCTTGGTATTACTGTTTTTTGGACATAGTACAATAATAATCCTATGTTTTGGACATGCACCTTAAATTGTTTATCAAGTACCACAGAATACAGTGTAAATAACATTTTATAATGTATAGATATAATAGTTAGGCCTAAGTATTATTTGATACCATTACTGTACTATGGTACCACCATGATAATCAGTATTACCTATATAGTATGTAACAACACCACAACCACTGAAGAAATTGTAATTGTGGAATTGTGGAAACTATTAATGCATATTTTAGCCCACGTTATTTTCTACATAATACAACTACATTATTAAATGAACCTTCTGAGCATTGACTAATGACTGCTGAAAGTGTGCTCCAAGACTTTAATGAATCTGGGCATCTTCAGAATGGTGCACAGACAGCAAATGTCTTTGCAGAGTAATGTTTGCTACGTCATGCGTAATACATGACAAACTGTACAACATTGCCATCTATTGGCAAGCTGTTTACACATCTCAACACTGTGTAAAATATATATTTATTTAAGATATTTTCATACATATTTATTTGAATAGATCGGGTTGTATTCATTCTACAGCGGTAAGATAATTTCATAGACCTGTTTACCTATTTTAATTAGTTCAGTTTGATCTGTTTTTATTGTCTACACTTGATGTTGTTGTTGAAATGTTAAACCACTAGAGGGAGCGCGTCTCCTATTTCCTGTGGGAAACGTTGCAGTTTGGCCTAATCAAACGGTGACTGTGGAAGCGGAAATACAAATACACTTCAGCACATTTTCGGTTACTGGCACTATTATATGCCATCTTCCATTAGTTTTGTTTCAGCTGTTTCTTCAATGAAAATGAGAGGACTGCAATCAAATAAAGCTTATTTTGTAATGCAGAAAGGCACGTTGTGTTGCAAAGCCAAACGAATTGAAACATTATATTTAAACGTTCATGAATCATATTAGATTTGTACTACTGCCAGGAATTCCCAAATGTGAACTTGAGATTAAAATTACTAGGAGACAAAAAGTGGCATGTGTTGAAAAAAAAGGTGTAAAACTGTCACTGTCAAAAGGTACTAATAAAGGTGCTAATATGTATAATTTTGGGGTTAATTAAGGTACCAAGGTGTACGTTTTAGCTTTTACACCTTGGGGTACCATCCCAGTGACAGCTTTGGGTCTTTTTTTCTGAGTGATAAAGTTTGCTAATACTTAAGCACTGTGAAATCTATTGAAACATACTGGAAAGACATCCAGACGCTGCTAAGTTTAGGACATCCTATCAAAATGAGCAAGCAGACAAGAGGGGCAATTGTCAAAGAAATGAGCAGCAGGCCAAAATGAGTAGGAGAATCTGTCCAGACATCAACAACCTCATCAGCACTTCACTTACTCACCCACTTAAGAGAGTGAATTGAAGGAAGCCACTTGTGAGAAATGTCAGTAGTGCCAGGAGTTTGTAAATGAGACATGTAATTCTTTCAATTTGGTCAGTGTTCAATTTGAACACTGAATGGTCTTGAATAAAATGTGCTGTATGTTATTAAACAAGAAATCATTTGAAGGGTTTTTTGAACAGGAACTTTGCCTCATGGATGAAACGTTGTGCTGTTTGGTACATTTACTTTTTAGTTTTTTTAACAGGAATGAAATGCAAAATACGTTCTTATGTTTTCTTAACAGCACTGCAGCTCCTTCCTCTGTCATTTTCAGTCAGTTTTGATCAACTGTGTGCTCTGAATCAAACCCTCTGCAGTTTCCAAAAGCCTTCAGTGGAAGTCTATTAGCTGGCAGGCTGAAACTGAGGCAATTTTCTTTTCTTTGATCAAGTAATCAAAAGGAACCATCAAAGTTAGCAATTACTGTTCCTCAAACGTGACTTAATTACATCCTATAGCTGTTCAAAGACAAATGTTCGTACAGAACACATTTGCTATCCGAAGGAGAAAATGAATGCCATTTCTTTTCTCTACTAATTAATATATTATAATGGGGATCAACCATGTAATGGCATCTACACGGACCGGATGCGCTTACACACCAATATAGTTTTCGAAACCAGCAATCAATTAGCTGTACAGATGACATGGATCAAATTACTCTCCATCGATTGTCCCAGAATACTGCTTACCCTCATACTGTGTGTGTGTTTCTAAGTGTGATGAATGAGGAACATTCTTAAGAATTATTCTGGGGGCTGAGTTTTACAGCTATCCCTTTTCTTACCCTCTCAAACCAATGAGGGTTAAGATTTGTGGGGTAGAAACAGAACAAACCTCTCCCCCTCTGAATGACTGAAAAGGCCACAGAGAATATACAGGCTTCCTGCCACAAATCTCTCATTGATTTTCCTTTTAACACTAGCTAAATGGAGATGCGCTACAGCACTCTGTTTGATGAGACTGCTTTTATGTGAATACACATATGGATAAAAGCAAACGTACAATGCATATACACAAACAAACATGCCTTCTGCCATCTAAATTACTACAATCAGTGATCAATCTACAAATCAAGTGTTTTTACTATTGAATGTATACGTGTAACCTATACTCTTCACGTAAACACATACAGTGCCTTGCGAAAGTAATCATACCCCTTCATTTTTTTTTCACATTTTATGTTGCTGCCTTGTGTTAAACTGCCTTAAATTATATATTTTTCAATCTACACTTCATGCACCATAATAGCAAAGCAATTTTTCTGATTTTTCTGATTTTTAACATCTTTGCAAATTCAATTGCATAAGTATTCACATCTGGGTATCTGGGACAGTTGAAATTTAGCTCAGGAACATTCATATTTACTTGTAAATGTTACTAGACTTCGAGTGAAGTTAACCTGTGGCAAATTCAATTGAATGGGTATGATCTGGAAAGGCACACACATCTTAATAAAAAGTCTAACAAGCTGAAAATGCATATCAGAGCAAAAACCAAGCCCTGAGGTGAAAAAATTGCCTGTAGAGCTCAGAGACAGGATTGCATCAAGCCACACATCTGGGGAAGAGTTCAGAAAAAAATCTGCTGTGCAGGTTCACAGATCCATGTATTTTGAAACAACCACGACTTTTCCTAGAGCTGGCCACCTGGCCAAAACTGAGCAACTGATGGAGAAGAACCTTGACTAAAGTGCTGACCAAGAACCTGATGGTCATCCTAGTTGAGCTCTATGATTATATATGCAGATGGGAGAAACGTACAGAAAGACGAACATCACTGCAACACTCCACCGATTTGGGCTTTATGGTGTTGTGACAAGACTCAATCCTCTCTTCAGTGAAGACACATGAAAACACACTTCTAAAGGACCCTCAGACTGTGAGAAACAAGATTCTCTGGTCTGATGAACCTCAATTCCAAGTATCATGTTTTGAGAAAACTAGGCACTGCTCATCACCTGCAGAATATACCATCCCAAAAGTATAGTGTGCTGGTAGCAGCCTCATGCTATGGTGCAATTTTTCAGAGGCAGGGGACCCGTCAGAGTAGAAGAAAACCTTACTTGCACCAAAATATTAAGTTAGCCTTAACAAAAAAAAAAAAACAATTGAGATACCTGAAAATGTCTGCCAGAACCCATCCAAGCTGACAAAGCTTAAGAGGTGAAGAGGTGAGCTGAAGCTGAAGAATGGCAGATATTTGCCAAATGTTGACGTGCAAATCCATCATACCCAAAAAGACTTGAGGCTGTAAAGATGCTTCAGCTAAGTACATAATACTTAAGCAATATGTTTTTTTTTTTATATAAATTTATGAAGTTGTGACAATTCTGTTTTTGCTTTGTCATTATGGTACATAAAGTGTATATTGATGTAGTAAAAGTAATCTAAAACACTTTAACATAAGGCAGCAACACAACATAAAACAAAACAAAATAAAACAAAAGGGGTATGAATACTTTTGCAAGGCACTCTACATTAAACTCTTAATAAGCAGGATTTACTTTTAGATCTCAATTATTTACAAAGCTGGGGAGTAGCATTAACAATACATAATTCATAATTCAAACTAATTATTAGTCAATGTAATCGTTACACAGATTAAGGTAGCGGAATCTAAAAGAACCATCAATTAGAGTCAGCAAAATCCATTCAGGAAATGTTTTAGCTACATGTTTTCTGTCTCTTGGATGGATTTATTGTCAGCTCTCAAACAAAGGTAATTGTCTGCAAAAGCACAACTGGATCAATGGTGCATCATTTGTGTGATGCTGTTATTCACATTATCCATCGGTATCCGGCAATGGCTTTGATTAACTGACAATAAATCCAACAGATCTCATTTCCTAGATGGTTAGTCTTTCGTACACAACCTAAAGGTGAGTATTGATTTTGTATTGAGTTTCTAATCAAGTTCAGAATGCCTATGCAATCTCATTAGTCTGACTGGTTTATCATGTCAAGCAATTGCTAGCTAATGATTTTGCTTTTGTGTAATTAATTCCTCATGTTTTTGAAATGTTTAAGAGAGGAAATTGATCTTGGTTTGATTTCAGTAGAATGAAATTTGTTAACAAGCAAAGAGCAATCAGTTTACAATATAGACAAAGGTAACATGATTAAATGAACATTTATGGATCAATCAAAGAAAATAAAAGAAAATATTGAAGTCACACGGGGGCATAAGACACTGCATAAAGACACAATGGCAACATGGCATATATAGTATGTCTGGGAATGTATGCTTTGTTACATTATTTCGTTAATTAGCTCATTTTGGGACATTAAACATAGGTATACATTTAAACAAAGATATCATTCTTGTTCTTATTAAATGTATTCAAGCATATTCTTCTACTGAATTGATCTAAAAGGGCAACTGTCATACTACTCTTCAGTGAACAGGTGGCGCTCATGCTCTGAATTCCTCCATACAATCAAGTAAGAAATAAAACTTCATAAAAGTTTTTTTGATCATACCAGGAGCTTAAATGAAGAAAATGAGAGTTACATGTAGCCTAAATGTGACTGATTCATTATAAACAGTAAGCAAACTGTACTGACGACATAGTTGCTCTTATATGTGGTGGGCGAAAACTGAGGAGGTTTAAAAGGCTGGCGCTCTTTACCTGTGGTAAACATAGCATCAGCGACTTCATTGTCTGTGTCGGAGGGCACAAAAACGTCATTTATCACGTTTTACAGATAAAATACTCTGTCAAAATGTTTAGTATTTTGCTCACAACGTCTAGAAACGCATAATATAAAAGTCAAAGAACAATGTGTTTGCGAGACAAACCTTAACCAAAAGTGGTAAGAAAAAAAAACGTCGACAGTGACTAATTTGCACATAGTGTGTCATATATAGATCGCAAAGTGGATTCCATTTATGCTTGGACAGTCTTTGGAAAATTCTTATTAAGTAAAGTGGCTAATGGTGCCTAATCAGCGAATATTCACTGTCCGTCTGAGCCAAAAAGACTGACCTTCTCCAGAGATCCGAGCACATGCGCAGTATCTTCTCACTTAGTGCGCGTACTTCGACCTTACATGCATAGCTATTGTCGGGCAACTGAGCGCGCAACAACACACGTTGACAGTTAATGTGGACTGACATGAACTTTATATAATCATTTTGGAATGTTAATTTATTTTTATATAGCCTTTTTTTTTAAAAAAAACACAAACCGATGTTTTGAACAATTACTGAAGATATAATAAAGAAGATATCAAAAGGTTAAATATAACGCAATGTCGCGATATTAGTGTTTTTGTTGTAATTTCGGAACTCCCAGTATTGTTTTTTTATTCTGTTCTCGTGGGGTGTGTCCATCAGAGCAGCACTGAGCGCTTGTTGGAGTCTGTCCGGATGTGTATATGATGTCTGATCACTTGTTCCTCACCAGTGCGCAGCTGGCGCGCAATGGATTTATTGTGGAAATTGTTCTATGTCGTATTTAACCAGTTTCTCTGCTCTCTGAATGGATCTGAATAAAGCGACGATGATATTCGCAACTTTTTGGATAATGTTGCCTGTTCTTGGTAAGTTGAGATGCATTCCAGTGTTTGTTTGCGCCTTACATCTGTAATAACTAGCCTACAATTGACAACTAGTATTGCAATTCACAGGCTTATAGGCTATATATATATTTATTTTATGATTTAAATGATTGTTAATATTAGTATGATATCTGAATCTTCAAATTACCTTTTTATATATAAATTAGGATTAATAGAAAAAAAATGAAAACTTTGAAAAAAAAATTGAAGTGTTTTTATCTTTTATCATGTAAGTTGTCTCTATTTGTTTGAATTGGGTCCACTAAAGTATCTAGGTAAGTGCTATCACCTTAATTATGAACGTTTGAAAATCGTAGTAACAATGTGCCAGACAGTTTCGCCATTGTCTTATTCACAATTGTAACTTTGCTTTTCACAGATTTAATGCACTTCTCAAATGCAGATACGATCGCACAGTCTCGGTCAGTTCGACTGGACTGCGTTAGGGCTCATGAACAGTGTTTGGCGAAGTACGGCTGCAGCACTAAGTACCGAACCATGAGACAGTGTGTGGCTGGTAAAGCCGGTAACTTCAGCATGCTGGCTGAACCGGAGGCGCAGGACGAGTGCCGAAACGCCATAGATTCCATGAAGCAAAGTCCTCTGTACGACTGCAAGTGTAGGAGAGGAATGAAGAAAGAAAAGAACTGTCTGCGCATCTTCTGGAGTATATACCAAAGTTTACAGGGTGAGCAGATGCAGGGTGACCAGAATCATTACAATGCTTTTGTTAGACCACTTAAAGTCTTGGAAATGCATTAAAAATCATTCAGAACTTTTATAACAATAGTTATGGAAAAGTGTTGGTTCTGCGAATGGTACCTTGTTTGGGTTTGGGTTCTTACTTGCAACTTTGCTGGTGTTTACTATATCTTCCAGCCAACGACTTGCTAGAGGACTCACCATATGAGCCAGTAAACAGCCGTTTGTCTGATATTTTTCGCCTGGCGCCAATAATATCAGGTAAGCCTGATGATAATTTATGTTCACCTCACAGTCACACTTATTTGCCAGCTCAAACTGAGTACAAATCATTTGTCAGCTTTTTGTTTTGTCTGTATGCTTAATGTGCGTAATATGTCTCAGGGGTGTGTGTGTATTCTTTCCCTGCCTTGTTCTTGAGATATGCTTATTTTGTTTGGGATAAAAGTGTCTGCAGAATGAATGAGTTTATATTTAAATGTCTGCTGGCTTATGAATGTGCCACCTGCATTCGTCATTTATAAAAGCGTGCTTTGTAATGAATGTTAAGAGATTTGAGTGAACAGGTTTCAGTGATGTCCTTGGAAAAGAGTCAATGCCTAATGCATTCCTATAGAGGACTAACAGAACAAGTACTGCATGATGGAGACGGTTTAGTCATGTCCTGTAGATGGCGCTGTTCCTCCCCTGTTCAACTACAGTGAGGTCTGCTCGTGTTGAAGATAACACTGACTGAATATCTCAATCTGAGCTGTGCTTGACTGTAGAAGTTCTGCAGTAAATCTCCATGGTGACAGACAGTAGCTTTGGTCCAAAATCTAGTGAGTTGCCTTGATGCCAACTGACTACATAGACAGCATTCTAACCCTCATGGAAACTCATAAGTGAGCGATTTGGAACACTCTATGTGGATGGCACCTTTGTGCGGTAGACAAATACCACTCCACACCCAATTTGAGACTCAGCTAGCAATTGATTTGAGTAGCGTTTGACATCATGTTGCTATGCTAACAACACAATACTATAGTGTTGTAAAGAAAATACTATTTCAAGCTTTCTATTTTCAAGCTTTCCCCCATTCATTCTCAATTACCCCCCACCAAACTCATCGCACACTTTAGGTGGTTTGTTAAAACTCAATGGGTTTAGGGGAGGAGAATTTTTTTTATTAAATATTTTTAATAAAAAAGTTTTATTTTTGTACTACATTTCATGGCTGCACTGCCTCCTTTGCATTCTCAAAGGAAACGTGCCTGACATAAATGTATATAAACTGAATATGCAGTTGAAGTCAAAAGTTTGCATACACCTTGCTGAATCTGCAAAATGTTATTTTACCAAAATAAGAGGGATCATACAAAATGCATGTTATTTTATTATTTAATACTGAAATTTCACATAAAATACATTTACATATAGTTCACAAGAGAAAATAATAGTTGCATTTACAAAAAATGACCCAGTTCAAAAGTTTACATACACTTGATTCTTAATACTGTGTTGTTACCTGAATGATCCACAGCTGTATTTTTATGTTTTGTTTTGTTTTGTTTAGTGACTACTTGTTTGACCTGAGCAGATAAACTGCCTGCTGTTCTTCAGAAAAGTCCTTCATGTCCCACAGATTCTTTGTTTTTTCAGCTTTTTTTGTGTATTTGAACCCTTTCCAACAATGACTGTATGATTCTGAGTACAACTGAGGGACTCATATGGAACTATTACAGAAGGTTCAAATGCTCACTGATGCTTCAGAAAGAAAAACTGTGCATTAAAAGCCAGGGGTGTAAACTTTTGAATGGAATGAGTATGTGTACCTTTTTTCAACAGGGACATTTTTATGAATTACATTTTTATTTTCTCATTAGGCTATATGTAAACTACTTTAATATGACATATCTTATTTAGGTCAGTACTAAATAAAAAATAACATGAAAAAAAATTATTAATAAGGCTTTTTACATTTTTCTACACTTGAGTGCCTTGGATTTAGTATTTTTTTTAATACAAGATTCCCGCATCCAAAGCACAGATTTACAGATTTTTATGTCCCAGCAGCACTTTTTTGCATTTTTGCATGAAAAAATAACATGCATTTTGTATGATCCCTCTTATTTTGGTAAAATAATTACCATTTTGCAAATTATGCAAAGTGTATGTAAAATTTTTGACTTCAACTGTACATCACTGAGCTGATTGCAGAGCATTATGTAAAATCTAGCCCAAAAATGGTATCTTAGAAGGCATCATAAGTAACCTACCTTTTTAAAAAGCCCATAAAGCAGCTTACTAGGTTTTGGCAGGTTTTGGTTTTGTTTGCATTAGGTTTGGATAAAATATGAATATACTGTAGGTCCACAAGAAACGTGGGCATTACACGAAAGTACATGCGAGACGCCCTCCCTTTATGTTCCCTCTCAGTCGAATTAAAATCAATAAAGCCGTAGAAGAGACACCGCTTCTGAGATTACAGCCTTGTTCTTTCCTGATGCGTTAATCTATACGGTTAAAGATGCAAAATGTACAAAAAAGCTTGAATATACCAGTTCAAACAGCTGTTAATTTTTAAATAATCAGTCTGGTACCATTAGAGCTTGCATTTGTTTTGCTGTGCTTCTGTGCATGTGTGTATCTAACAGCAGGCTACAGGTGTTGTACATTACCGAGAAGAGAGAGACATTCATTCTAATTATTTTCATATTTGGATGCAGCACAATTGAATATTAATCTCACAGCAAGCCTCTTTACTTATTCCACACATATCTAAAGCAAACAATCATGGAAAAAGGTGCAACGGTTTTGGCATGTCGCAGCAACCCCAGTAATAATTCACAGCTGGGCTATACAGGAGTGAGCAGGATGTTTATGGCCACTGCTAGTGCAGCTTCAATAAAAACTGATTTGGTTGAGAGACCCAGAGCTGCTGTGCCAGATCTCTACTTGGTCCAGATGGAAAGACATTCCTGTTCTTGAGATGGTACAGTGTCAGGGTTATGAGAGGCCTAAAGAAACTGTAGAAAATCCTCTATATCAAAATGATGAAGTGCATCGGCCAATCCCATTGTTTAACACAATAGTTTGGAGAGAGAGAAAGATAGGAAGTAACCTGAGCTGTGCCTAATATGCCAAAATACCTTTGGTTGGTTAGTGTTCATTGTGTGTCCTGTCCATAAAGCGCATTTATATTTACTGTCATGAACCGCTGTTTCAGCCCACACACAGGACCCCAATAATAACTGACCCTAATCTCTTATTCTCAGTGGGACATATCTATACAACACCCTGTGTGGGTGTTTTCAGGCTGTGTACAGTAGAAATGGATACTCAAGTCTGAGGCTCGTTCACACAGTGCCAACAAGCACCAGATTCTAATGGTTGTTAGGTATTGTTGGATCAGTGTATTAACCCTGTTGGTGTCTGTCAGGGGTGCGTTAAATACTTCTTGTATTTATTTGTATTTTTTGGTGCATTTTAAACAAGAAATATGGTAATTTTTGAGCTATAGCTGAGTTAAATAAAACTACCCAGAAGGTTGGGCTAAACATTTAACCGAACAGTTGGATCAAAACAATCCAATCACTGGGTTTGTTCATATTTTACCCAGCACTAGGTTGTATTTGTATTTTTTGGTGCATTTAGAAATATGGTAATTAAAAAATAGCTGAGTTAAATTAAACTACCCAGAAGGTTGGGTTAAACATTTAACCCAACTGCTGGGTCAAAACAACCTAATCTTTGGGTCGGTCCATATTTTATCAAACGCTAGGCTAGGTTGTATTTCTATTTTTTAGTGCATTTTAAAAAAGAAATATGATAATTTTTTTGCAAAAGCTAAACATTTAACCCAGCCGTTGGGTCAAAACAACCCATTCATTGGGTTTGTCCATATTTTACCAGGTGCTAGGTTGTATTTCTATATGGTATATGGTAATTTGGTAATTTTTTTTTTGCAAAAGTTGAGTTAAATAAAACTACCCAGAAGGTTGGATTAAACCTCCATATTTTACCAGGCACTAGGCTGTATTTCTATTTTTTGGTGCATTGGTAATTTTTAAGCAATAGATTTAAATAAAACTACCCAGAAGGTTGGGTTAAACATTTAACCCAACCACTGGGTCCAAACAACCCAGTTGCTGGGTTTGTCCATATTTTACCCAGCGCTAGATTGTATCTGTTTTCGTTTTAGGTTCATTTTAAGCAAGACATATGGTCATTTTTAAAAATAGCCGAGTTTAAAAAAACTAACCAGAAGGTTGGGTTAAACATTTAACCCAACTGTTGGGTCAAAACAACCTAATCACTGGGTTTGTCCATATTTTATCAAGCGCTAGGTTGTATTTCTATTTTTTGGTGCATTTTAAAAAGGAAATATGATAATTTTTTTGCAAAAGCTAAACATTTAACCCAGCCGTTGGGTCAAAACAACCCATTCATTGGGTCTGTCCATATTTTACCAGGCGCTAGGTTGTATTTCTATTTTTTGGTGCATTTTAAACAAGAAATGTTTTTTTTTTGTTTTTTTTTGCAAAAGTTGAGTTAAATAAAATCTAAAATACCCAATCAATGGGACTGTCCATATTTCACCCAGCGCTGAGTTGTTTTTAACCCAGCATCTTTTAGAGTGTAGGTCTTACTATTATAGGTTATTATAGGTTTATTATTATTATTATTATTAAACTAAAAACTATAAACTGTAGGCTACTGAAAACTTGACTTTGAGAAAATTAACTTAGACCAGTAGCCATTTAAACTGTGACATAGAATTATGTGTATATAAACCTGAAGAGAAACATAAAACTATGGTTGTCAATACAGTAAAATAACTGATTAATTTGTGACTATTGTTTAGAAAGCAGAATTATTAATTTCTTTCTTAACAACTCTTCTTAAGATTGTTGGAGCGTCTTACAAAAAAATACTATTTCAGACTAAAAAACTTAATGTTGAATTCAATGCGTTATTTGCCGTATCTTTGTAATAGTTTAAATTTAATAGCAATCTCTGAGTGAAAATTCATTTCTATGCCAAATTCGATTCAGTGACTTGCAATTTTTTTTTTTTACTTCCCACAAAACCCATGCTTTAGGAGACACTTTTATCTAAAGTGACTTGCAAATAAGGAACAACACAAGCTTTGTAATAACAACAATAGTTTTTAATCTTAAACTCTATCCACCTTATTCTTCAATGCAGATGTAAGCCTAATTGCAAAATTTCCAGATAATTAGCTGCTATAGGGAAATGACAAGAAGAATATCAACATGCAGTAAACAGTAATTAAGAAAATACATTAAAATAATATGGTAAGACACACCAATTTGCAATATCTAAAAATAGCTGGGCGCAGATGAGACTGGAAGCGAGACCCAATTTTTTTTTTTTTTACAAATGGCCGTGTTCGCTCTTACGGGAAAAATAAAGCGGATAAATAATGGGTTTGAGATGTAGCCTAACTTAAACTTGCGACTTGACTTGACTTGACTTATGGCAGAGACTTGTGAACTTCTCTGATGCACATTGAAACACATGTCAGTACCGAATATCCTTGAAGGAAACATGAGGCCAGGCAAAGAGACGAAACATTGTCAACAAGGTATCAGCTTTCTCTAACTCTTTTCATAATCCTGACTAACAGAAATGCCTGCTCATCTAATTGTAGCTGTCCTGGGCTCTAATGCGAAAACGCCAATGTTTCAGTAAATGTGTTCAGGTTACACTTCCTGTCAAAAACATAACTGAGATCAATACGAATGGTCACATTAAGGAGCTAATAATTGCTGAGCAAGACAGTTCACCTTCCAGCTTAGCGTTTTAAACTTTAACAAACTTACTATTCTCCATAAAGGTGCATCACTGAGGTAAGAGCAGTCAAAACAAATCGAATAATTACAAGTTTTACGTCATAAAAAGCTGGGCTACAGACCTGATGCCTCTTAGATGCCTGAGTTAAATGGCTACTGTTGAAACTGCAGAATCTTTGTTCAGGATGCGTCTGTATGCAATCTGCTGTACAGGCACTTTCTGTCCTCATTACTTGATGGCACACCCTCCAGCTTTACATAGCTTTTGTGGGTTTGGGGCTTGAGTAACAGATCCCCTTGAGCCATGGGATCACAAGCAAAAGGGGGAGAGGGAGAAAAATCAACCATGTGAAGGAGAAAAGACATGCCATGTTTAGTGAAAAAGTAGCCGAAAGGCTTGGGCAGAATTGAATTGTATTGAATTGTACAATGGTTGCCAGTAGGCAGGGAACTTAGTGATGGTTATAAAGCTTATTAGGTTTTCCACAGTTAAAGGAATCGTTTACCCAGAAATAAACGCTTTATTATCATTTACACACCTTTATGTCGTTTTCAACCTGTATGACTTTCTTTCTGCCAAGGAACATTGTTTTTATGCATTTAACAAAACAGTTTGGAACAACATGAGTAAATGATAGGAGAATATTGTTGGGTGTACTATCCCTTATGTGTACACTAGGGTTTTCAATGTCTAAAACATTAATACCCATATGGCACAAAAGAAACATGTTTATTCTGCCATTAATCATGAGATATTCAAACCAAATAACCTCTGAAATATATTCGCCTGGCAGTGTTTGAATTAAAACGATCCTTTCCATAAATCAATAAAGAAGCGGTCATGAGAGACAAAGAGTGATCATACTGTCACTGTAGGGTGAGAGTTGTGCCACCTGATCAGTGAGGAGCTGAAGCAATGAAGACAAAGAGAACAGCAGTCATTGCTGGTTTAATAAATATTTTAATTGCAGGAAAACTGAAAGTGATAGTTCACAGAAAATTGAAAATTTCTTTACTCAGCCTCATGTCGTTCCAAAGCTGTATAACTTTTCTGTGGAGCATTTTGTGTATTTTGTAATATCTACTTTCGTGTGGAACATTCTTCAAAATGTCTGTTACACAGAAAAAGGAAAGTCATACAAATTCATACAAGGTCAAATTAATGTCCACATTAATTAATGTGGAACCAAAGATCATAGTGAAGACTGGAGAAGAAGATGTTTTGCTTTTTAGACATTCCTATCAGCTTAGACAGATGAATCTTGTTATGAACCTTGTTAATTGATTTTCTCATGTCACAGCTTTGGTCTGCAGGCTTGGAGTGATCACAAATAGCTATTCATTTGTCACGCTATGCAATACAGGCTACTCATAATCAAAGATATGTCAAAATGAGCCATTTTGTTTTGCATAGCATTTGATATATAAATCAGGGGCGTTTCCTCTAAGTGGGCAAGGTGGCCAGTGTCTCCACAAAATGTTGGATGAGAAACAAAATTGTACTACAAAATGCAAACAACACCATTATTATAAAATATAACACTGGAAAGTGAACAAAAAAAAAAACAAAAAAAAAACGCTGGGTTAAAACAACCCAATGCTGGGTCAAATATGAACAAACCCAGCGTTGTGTTATTTTAACCCAGCCAGTTGGGTTAAATATTTGACCCATGCTGGGTTGTTTAATTAACTCAAATACTGAATGAAAATTACTATTGCTGGCTTAAAATGAACCAAAATTAGATTAGAAATTAAAAAGCAGACACAGACAACAGTACAAATCAAAACTTGAACATTTATTAATAAGTGAAAACACCCATGGACAAAAATATAAGACAAATTGAATTGCGCAACATAGTTTTCATCCTTGCATACATTTAAACTAATTTAACAAGCCATTTAGAAATAAAAATCTATTTTAAAGTAATATTTTATTTCTAGTATATTAAACAGGTCACTGTTATCCTTTTGAAATATCCTTTCGAAATATTGCCAATTCTTGTGCCGGTGTGTCGTTGAAATCTGACCCGACGATGGGCTGCTATTCCCCGAGGAACCTGCAAACTTCAGACGGCCACCTTGCGTTTCACTTGTAGCTAAAAGATGCCGTGGCTTCATAACCAATAAACAATAAACAGTACGGAGTTTTGAGAACATAATAACATCTGAATTAATTAGAAGCAGTATTATAGTGAATTAAATCAGTTTATGTCATACAAGGCAATTTGTTTCGATCACACGAAATGGCCAATGCTGACGCATTTAGCCGACCCGGGTCTGTATATTGCGTTGTGTTACATAAAATAATTTACAGCACAATAAAGACTTTATGGATGGAACAATATGTATACAAACCTTAATTTTACTAAAGAAGTCCACTAAATCAGCGGCACTGAGGACTAGCTCTCTCGTCTCTCCTGAGGAGAAAAGCTCGCGCTCCGAGTCTCTGACTGTAACCCAACAGCTGGGTTAAAGTGCCTGCGCAGGTTATTTCGTCAGAGGGAGGGGGAGGGGTGTATAATTTCAGCAGTCAGAAAGATTGACTCAGCCACTAACTCAACAGCTGGGTTACTGGAAAAATAACCCAACATAATGACCCAACAGGCATAACCCAGCAATTGTGTTAAAAAAACAACCCAGCATTTTTAGAGTGTATAAATCAGTCATTTTTCTAAAGAAATATTGTTTAACAGCAACACCAGCAGGTAAAGTTACAGCGGGAGTCCGCATCTCTATCGCCTCCCCTGAGCCTCCCTTGAGTTTTAGCCAACTGGTCTTATGCCAGCTCAGCCAACAGACTCCCGAAAGCGAACGGTGAGATTGGTGGGGGGTAATTGAGAATGAATGGGGGAAAGTCACATGAGAGTCATGGCAATATGATTGGATATGACTATGATTGATTATGTTCAGCTGTGATTGGTTCATGCGAAAATCCTGCCTCATTCGTGAAGCAGTCTGAATAAACAATATAATGGCGTTAATTGTAAGACTAATTTAAAAAAGTAAGTAAACAACTCACACACTTAGATGGAACCACTTTGTTACGTCAAAATAAAACTTGAAATGGCCTGAAAACAAAATCTGTGGGAGTTTTTAGTAAAAAGTAAGTAATATTTCTTTAACCAAGAAAATGTGACTGGGACGTGAATTTACATTTGTTTTAAATACAAAAAAACCCTGCATTGTTTTATGTCATTCCATTAGGGCTGTGAATCTTTGGGTAAACAACAAATTGATTCGATTCACGATTCATAGGGTTTCGATTCGATTCAAGAGCGATTTTTGCAAATTCAGAACAATTTGATTCGAGACGATTCACAATAAAATTTGATGTGATTCGATTAATAACGATTCGATTCTGCATACTTTAATGTATTCACAGGATTATTTAAATGTTTTCCCTAAATTTTTTATATGCTTAGTCAGGAGCCAAATTACACTTTTGCCTTTGTGGAGTCAGAGAGTAAGGGCAAAAAAAAAAAAAAATATATATATATATATATATATATATATATATATACAGCTGGGTTATATATATATATATATATATATATAATAAAACACTTTTGTCCACTGTTAGATGTTAGTTTAATGATGCTAATGCATGGCATAGCATATGCAGAAAATTACCCTAGTGAAAAGTAATATATTTAAATATTACTATATTATATATTCAAATCTATTAACATATTTACTAATACATCCCTTGAGACTTTGACATAAAAATTAGAATTAACTTTATTTGAATTTCTTAATACTAAGCCTAAAATGTGTTTTAATGTCACAATAGCTGAGGATTGTATTCTCTTTGAATAAAAAGGTCTTTAAATGCAAGATATTCAAAGTGCACCTGAAATATGCTTGCAATAGTTCTACTTTAGCACAATCAAATATACTTCAGTTCATCTTTAGTTGGACTATACTTTCAATTTAGCACACTTTATGCCAGTTTAGTACAGGCTACTAAAAGTACAATTGCAAGGTATTTTTTATTAATAACATAAATGTGTAAATTTATACTTGATATGATATAAAATTATTTCAGTTACATTTTAGTATATTTATTTCTCTTTATTTTTTATTAGCCTATGTAAGCCAAGATAAAAAGGCTTTAAAAGTAGACGTTTTTTTGTCACACCTTTGCATGATGTGAGCTTCTTTATCTTATTTTCATAAAATAAAATGCTACAACATTTAAACTACTACTTTCTATTGGCGAATGATGATTTAATGATGTAGTAACAAACGCAACTTTCATGCATGTGTTAAACCTTGCACTTTTATTTTAAGGTTGCTGTTAATGCTGCGGTTATTTGAACTATTTCCTTCGTACTTTAGTTTTAACGACATTAGGTTAAATCATCATTTACGTTTACAGTGGAATTGTGCGTATGATTTTAGACACATTGTTTTTGCTCCATCCAAATGCATGAGAGCCTCTGAAAAACTACATAAAAGTAAAACTACTTCTAGCAGTACTGGCCACGAATACCAAGGAGAGATCACACGTTCGCTGTTCAAGCCTCAATAAACTGTCAGTGAGAGCGCGCGTGCCATCCAGTGGCAGGCAGTGAATGAAGCGCATGAAGGAGGGATGCGAGGAAACTAACAATGCTGTTCACAGTCTCCGTTAATTCGTGCTTGTAGTAATTTAGATATTTTAAAGCACTGAATCACTATAGAAATTGCGATTCATTCGATTTTTAGTGTTTTAAATCGATAAATAGCCAAAATCAGTGATTCACGATTCAAAAATCCATGTTTCAAGATCAGTGCATATGCATCGTCAGGTGAATCGTTACACCCCTACATTCCATACAACAGCAGTACACCATCTCACAGGAAAGAGTGATGGAGATAAAGTGGCATCCATTTTCTCTCACATGCAGAACTGAGGTTGCCCCAGTCATCTGAATAATTCACACCCTCGGGCTGGTCAAGAATTTAGTAACAAGTCCCATGTGGCCCTGTCTTTTAGAGAACTGAGATGCATTGAGAGCAGAGAGACCACGTCCTCTTCTCATGCAAGATGGTCTGCTTCCTTTCACAAGTTGCATAAATTTGGTTGTATTCAGTCACGCCGCTCATCCAGAGAAATATTGTGATTGAATGTGAAGCAGACAGAGAGTCTATTGAAAGAAGTAATGGGGTAATTATGAAGGAATCTGATGGATACTAAATTAAAATCCTTTTCAGTGTTATTACATGTATTTTTAAAAACGGCAGGCTAATTTATTTCTGGACCTGTTCTACTTAGCGATCCATAATTTCATTGTCTCCATAATGACAGTAAATCCTGTCATTGTTTTAAACATTCAGCAGGATGAAATATGCGTAATGCTCATTTGAATTGCCGTAGTCTGTTTAAAGAAAATCAATTCAAACCTTCACTGGTATTGGCACAAATGGCAAAAAGCCTATAAGAGAGGAAGAGGTTATTAAATATGAAAAAATGGCCCTGTCAGCAGTTATTGTTTGGAAGTGCAATTTGATTTCCAATCTCATTTCACATCATTGACATGGATGCCAGGGCTGTATGGTTCATGAATCCCAACCAGCTGCCACACAGCCTGAAGAAGGAAAAGACAGCAAGAGACAAGCAGAAAGAGCGTTTCGTGTTTGTTTAGAAATAGACTGTTTTCCATATTAGATAATAAAACTCTGCTCTGCTCTGAGATGAGCATGTAAACACTGAGAAACACACAAATCAGATGTCCTAAATCTCCTTCATCTCACGCTATGAGAAATATGTTGGCCTTGTCACGTAAACAGCTTGATGATTGCTGGAGGCAAAAATGACATTTAAAGCTTGTGCACGCTGTGTTGTGTACAGCTCATAAGCGTTGGTAATTACAAATGTCTGGATGGTTGATTACAAATCATTCAGCATCAATAACTCTGTCAAGTGTGGCAAAAAGATGGAAAATTCACAGAAGAAGCCTAGAATTCAAAACACATGGCGCAACATAAAAGAAATGCATTTAATTCAAGAAATTTTTATATTAATTCCAATTCCAGGTTTTCAGAATTGATACAAAGAGCTTATCCCTGGCTAATTTTCTTGTTTCTAATGAAAGGAAAGGAGGCAAATTATGACCTTAATGGGATAGTTCACCCAAAAATGACAATTCTGTCATTAATTACTAACCCTCATGTTGTTCCAAACCGACCTACGTTCATCTTCAGAATACAAATTAAAATATTTTTGATTAAATCCGAGAGCTTTCTGACCCTGTATTAGGGTTCGTACAAGGTACTTACAAGTGCTTGAAGTACTTGAATTTGACTTTTTGAAATTTAAGGCCTGGAAAGCTATTCAAATAGCAATATTCCTGAAGAGGTGCTTGTATTATTGAAAGGCAAAGTATTTAATTTTTTCAACAAGCACATTTCTTTTCACGCCATTCAAAAAAACATCATACTTTTTAAGCTTATTTCAGGTAATGTCATAAAACAGTTGAGTCAGTACTGACAATGTAAACATGGCAGAAGGCATGAAAAAAAAAACAGGTTATTTACTATTAAAGTTATTTACGCTAGATCCGCCCCTGATTGATTTAAACTTGTGACTTTGATCATTAATTTTAAGCGATTCACTAGTAAAGGACAGAATAAATTAAAAGAGTTGTTCATTTTTAAATTTCAACATTGCTTGTAAGTCTTTTAAAAAGAACATAGTGTTGGGTGAAATTGAGCTTTTTCCAAACTTCAAATCAGCTGCATCAAAAAATGATTCACTGTTTTGAAGCTCCATTCGTATTGCGTTTTACGAATCGCAAATCATTTGTTTCAGATCGGGACTTCGGAGCAGGTTAGTAAATCATTTTACTAAAGTTCTGTTTACACCAAGAACAATAACTATAAAGATAACCATAAAGATATTGTTCTAAAAATCATTCTTAATATCAAAGAATAGCAGAGTTCACACCACAGCTATAACGATAAAGGCACAGAGAAACTATATAATTTGACAACCAATCAGAATTAATCCTGCTATCACAAGCCTCTTGTGCATAAAAGCAGTCTGACTTGTGATTTGTGCATAATGTGAGTAACAGGGTTCCCACTTCAAGCCAAACGTCAAATTCCCTGACTTTTCCCTGACTTTCACTGACTAAAAAGCTGAATTTCCATGACCTATAATGAATGGATCCATTAATTTGCAAGCTTCATTTACTTGATCACAGATGTTTTTTAGTACTGTTTGTTTGTTTGATTTACCTGTTAAATGCACTTAGATATTTCTACAGAAATTAACTTATTCTAAATTAATTTTTTATGCTTTCATAGCCATAACCTAACCATAACAATAAGCAAAATGAGTGAAACAACAACGGTATAGAAAAATTACATTTTGATAAATGGAAACAAAAACTGAAAGCAACAAAAATCCCTGATATTCCATGACTTGGACAAAATAAATATAAAATTCCCTGACTTTCAATGTCTGGAATAGACCTTTTAAAATTCCATGATATTCCAGAAATTCCATGACCCGTGGGAACCCTGGAGTAAATATTAGAAAAACCTCACCTTTTTTTAGGTGCAGTTTAGGGCTGCAACAATTCCTTGATTCTATTTGAGTATTCAATTTAAAAAAATCCTCGATAACATTTTGCCTGTATAGAGTAATCAGCAAAATACCAGAAGTGGCGCATTCCACATTATAAACCCATTTATTATAATAAAGCATAATGCTATTAAGAATTCACAAATGTTACAGTTAAATTAAATAAATATATATGATGCAGGTTTAATATATGCGCTTTGATTATTTACATGCGTGTAGGTTACGTATCTCAGAGCGGCTCCGAGCACAGTAAATGCTGCTCCACACAAACTGTTATCTTTTACATGTGTGGAGTAGGGCTGTGTATTGCCAAGAATCTGGTGATACGAAATGTATCACAATACAGGGGTTGCGGTACGATATGTTGCAATACATTGCGATGCTGTAAGCAAGGAGATATATATACACATACTAGGGGTGGCACGGTACATGAAAAACCACCCGAACCGTTCGGTTCGCTTGTCTCGGTTCAGTTCGTGTGTGCACCGCACGGTTCGACGCATTGGCCTCAGACAGTTTCGCGCGAACATACATATAGACAGTAAAAGTGGAGTAAGGAGTGCTGCAGAAATGGCAAGTGGAGGAGATAATGAAGGATACCCGGAGTTACCGGATGCGGCCGCGTCGTTCAAATCTGGTGTGTTTTGGATTTCATGTTACTTACGATGACAACAGAAATAAAACAGTAGATAGAACTGCCAATGTGTTCAAGCATTGTGCAAAATGCATTCAATATGAAGAGCTCTTTTCCAAAACGCGATTAAATGCCATTTAAAAAAAAAAAAAAATTGTTAAAGTTATTGCCAACATTACTATTGTATCTGGTCGGTATTGAAAAGTCCATTATTAATTTTACACAAAATGCAATATATGCAGTGTTATTCTGTCATGTGTTCTCCCTTTTTTCCCAAACCGCGACAAACGCCAGTCTCCTTTCTCTGCAAAATGCGATAGATCCGCTCAACCAATCACAGCGCACCATTACACGCACTGTAAACAATAATGGGAGTTTGTAAATGAGATATTGATTTAATACAACAGTTAAATAAACAAGAAGGTAATATTAAGTTACTTACATTGTCTGACTCTAACACTATTGCCCGATTTTGCTCCATTTCTTTGTGAAAATTAGTTTGAAACAATGTCACAACTGAACCGCAGCGCATCTCCATTCAAACACAGCTGTGTTTTTTTATGAATGAACGTGCGTTTTTACACTAATCTAGTGAGTCAATTTCCCATTCATAAACACAGTCACTTGCTTTATTCCTCAATGAATCAGCGTTCAAATGAATATGATTCAGTAATTAAGTGACTTGACGCCACCTACTGGCTTGTAGTTTCATTTTTAAAGTATATTTTCAGTGATTTAAATCATTTAATATTTCTATATTCAAAATTTTATATTTAAAACATTAATCTCAACATTCTTTTTTTTTTCTCTCTCTCTTTAAGGTTTTAACAAAAAGTAAGCAGAGCCCTGCTGGATTTATTGCATAAACGAAAAACATGTCATCATCAATGTTAATACTGTATCCTAAATTGTGGATAATTAAGCTAATAAGCTATATATCATATGCTGAAGCAAATATCTGGAGTGTTAAGGATTAAAAGAAAAAATAACAACAAGAACCGTACAGAACCGAAAACCGTGACCCTAAATCCGTGATACGAACTGAACTGTGGGTTTTGTGAACCGTGCCACCCCTAATATATACACATACATACATACATATATATCTTATTTTATGAATAGGACATCATTTTAGGAAAGTTGTAATTAGGACCACACCACCATATGCAAACCTTAGCCAAAAAATAAATAAATAAATAAATAAATAAATAAATAAAATACACAGACAGTGGGATCTGCTTTTGCATTAATTAGTCCTGTAACATTCAATGTTATTGAACCATTTTTTGTGCAGTATGAGTAAAAGGGGAAAATAAAGTGCTTGCAAGATTATTTAGTTATTAAATGTAGAAAATGTAAACTTTTATAAACAGACCATATTTGTAGCAGAAAATTTTGATCTGAACTTAAGAATTACATCTGCTTAATACCAATGAAAAATAAAGTGCTTGCAGGATTCCTAAAGAACACAAAATTGTAAAACTATAAATTATTTACAGATATTGGACATTCTGAGAACCTTTTTGTTCGCAAGTTTTCAGTTTATAATTATGTTCTGCGTGCAATCACCTCAATTGCAAAGCAAGCACTGCCTCAAATACACAAAACTGACCCACCACGAGAGAAAGTGCCGGACCACCACGTGGGGACCCCACTGCGGCCGACGCGAAGGCCCTTTCACACGTGATGAGGCAAGCAGCAAACCACCGTGTGGCCGCCACCCCTCTGCGGAGTCCGTGAAGCAGAAGCGCCCCATGCAGTCGAGATGACGCCCCACTTTAGCTTTATACACCGAGGCGGGAACAGGAGCTATTCTTTCATCCTCCATTAACACTAACATTAGTGGCATGCCCTTATGCTAGTATTTGCTGTCACTGTTTAAATTCAGAGATAAGAAGTCAGGATATAAACTCAAACTAAGCAACTGCCATGAATCTTGTATGATTTATATATATATATATATATATATATATATATATATATTGTGTTTTTGAAAATCGATACAGTATCATCAAACAAAATATCATGATACACACCCCTAGTGTGGATCATCTCTCAATCTCTGCATGCTGTTGTGAGTTTGGGTTTATTATAACATTCATCTGGGAACACAATATGCACCATTTCATCAGATTTGTAAAGTAAATCATTTATAAACCTCTGTTGAGTGGAAGCAGTTGGCTAAATATCACTCCTCTATTGCTTTCATGTATAAAAGGACATGATATGTTCTGCATCATAATTTTTGAAATGTGATGGGCTGAGAAGGTCATAATTCATAAAGCTGTATCTGTATGTCATTGACCTTGTCATAACACAAGATTAGTGTTATTAACACATCATTAAACAGGTCAAAAGCAGAGCGCTGGATAATACAGCATAACCGTTCATATTTTCACATCAGACGCTGTTGATATCTGATGCGGTATGTGTAAACGACACCGCTGCCTATTTTTTTTTGTCCGATCATAAAGTGCTTGCACTGCAGTACTGTGTGAGCTTGCGTGACCATAGCATTTCAGGTCACCCAAAGTCACGTCATCCGTCACCGCTGAGATTAAGGACATACAATGACCCACACACACCCACACACAGCAGAAGAGTACCAACTGAATAGACCGTGAGAGTGTATTGGCTGTCAAACATATATAATACAAATCCTTTGGAGTGGATTTTGGAGAGAAGCCTAGCGCGAGGAAGAGGAAATCCTTTATTCTAATGGGCTGGGTTGACAGCTCTATGCTGTCAGTCCCTAAGGACTGATCCCCCGCTGTGGATGTGTGCTTCAGTGTTTGTGATGTATGAAGCCTATAGTTATCATTTCCTGAGTCCAATATTGTGGGAATGTGAATGGGAGGGGAACGCAACCACCCCACCTCCCTCTCTTTTAAGACCGTGCCTGCATTCAGCAGTGGATTTATCAAGTATTATATTTCTGTAGCTCACTTTAGCTCCTTTTCTGTCTCCTTAGCCATTCAAGTTCTTTTTATGGAAAAGCATCTACATTCATGTCTAAACAAGTCTGATTTGGAGCTTGCTTCAATGTTACTATGCTGGTTTTAACTGTAATGTAATGTTTATCAGTGGACAAAGTGAGGTGTGGCACAAAAGGTTGAATGCCGGGTCTAAAATTAATTTAACTCTTACCTCAGATGAACTGAGATTTTTTTTTACAAGTCTTGCATGTGTTTTACAAGCCTTGAAATTATACAGTGACAATGATGTGGTTTATTACTAATAAGATTAAAAAATACCATTCATAAAGACCAGAGATATTTATTAGTAATAAAATATTTTAAAAAATGTTTTTTGTTGTTGTTGTAAAATATTTGTGTCCCTATGACTGTGGTATTTATTTTTATTTTTCTTTGATTCGACTTTCTGTCGAGTTCAGACATTCATTATTTTAATTCAATATAAATTATGTCTGGCATTGCCTTGAAATGATACCATATTAATAATAAAAAGGGAGAAAAAAGAACTAAATAGTACCACTGTCAGAATATTTACAAATATTTATTTTAAAATTAGAATAATAACAAAATCATAAAAAAATAGTTTGCATTTTTATTATTAGTAAAAGTAGTAGCTACTACTACTACTAATATTAATTAAATTATTTTTATTTTAATTATTTAATCATTATAAAATACTTATTTTATTTAAATTTAAATTTTATTTTTTATTTTTTTTGCAATTTATTATATATTTTTTTCTAGATTCTGTTTGAATGGTTTCAATTAAGAAATATGAACCAAAAAGCATAAAGTCTAATAAATAAACAAATATTAAAAGTTTAACAAAAATGACACCTTTAAGGCCCTATGAAATACATTTTATTATTTATATAAATATTTATATTATTATTATTATTTTTTTATTATTATTTTCCCCAGAAATGTGTTGTGTATTTACATTTTTCTGGTAAATTTTCTCACAAATATTCCTTAAAAATTATGTTTTAATAATAATTGTATTTTTCTTAGTACTACTACCATTACATTAAGTAATATATTTCTGTCATAATTTCTTCACATTAAACCAGACTTTTTTGATGGGTTGCTGTGGAGACCTGTACGTTTCTGTTTGTATATGATATGATGATAGTTTTTCTCACAAGAAATGGTAAAATGCTCATTAAGTGACTCTCAGAGCAGTTTTAGAGATTATGTACTCATATATTAAGTGTCACATGCGCTTTAGTATGTGGGTAGTAAACGAAACCGCAGGTCACATCTGTGAAAGTCAGACAATCATTCTTTAAATTCAAGTTAAATCCTGTCTTATGTTACACATCCTATTAAGAGTACTGGCAAACTGACGAGTATCTCCATATAACTTAGCAATCTGACATGCATTTGGCATACAGCGAGTGTTCATTTTACACCCGGCATGCATCGTTCTTTCATTCTCAATTTATTAATGGCTCAGTCTTGGCTCCGTTTCTCACAGATTAATAAATAGTGGCTTGTATGTTTTACTGCTAATGTATGTAAATTGAAGGCAGAGCCCCAGAGGGAAATTACTTGGCAGTTGCTGATGGTAAAACATCAAATACCAGTTTTATGTCTTATTAGACATTGATTTTTCTTCTGGATTGAAAGCCATCAACACTGTACTCTTTATTAATTACACTCATGAGATTTTATGCGGTTTAATTGCTTAGCGGTTGGACTTGCACAGCCCCCCCACACACACACATATAGCCCCTAGTCATCATTTACTCTCTGTAGCGCACAGTCTCAAGCTCCTAAAAGCTTTCTGTCTCTCGCTTCCAAAACACACATAGTCAAACTTCCAGGAGCCATGTGACTCCCTCCATTGTCACCGTTACAATAGCAGCTTCCCGGTAGGGTGAATCTCCAAGACATTGCTGGAATTTCACGGCACTGCTGGAGTATCAAATACACCACTGGACCCCTAAATCCCTCCGGCTCTGGTAATTATTTAAGGTCATATTAATATGCCATCGCTTCCGGGAACTGGCTAAAGTGTCCATTACATGAGCCTGTTAGGGGACAGCAGTTCACAATCTCAAGTGTAAACTACCAGTCAGATTATAGGGTCACCATACAAGTTTTTAAGTTACCAAATTGTAATTATTATTATTTTCGAATAGCCAATATATGCCTATATTTATATTTTAATAATAGCAACGATGGAAAAACAGGTCTAACATTTACCAATTTTTTTTTTTACTGTAAAAAATTGTCAGGATGATGAAGTAACATACCGTACATACCGTTTGGCTATAAGGAGAGTTAATTGAAAGCGTTTTGAAGAAGACTGCCTTCTTTTCAACCTCTTCTTGAAGACATTTCAGGGCATGATCTCTGGAGAGAAGTCAGTTAATGTAAATTTCATTATAAAGTTGTCCTGCTTTTCACCTCGTCAGTGGTTTGATCGATGCCTGAAAGTGCCAGTCTTTTCGAGCAGAGCTGCATCAGCTCTAGATGGATCTGCTCTGTAAACATACACGGATCAGTGTGTTCATTAATTTATTTCGGGTAAAAGACACTCATCAATAAATCAATAGACTACACATCCACTGGATATTTTCAAATATCAATTGGACTGGCTAATTCCCTTAAAGCGCGCTCCTGAGGTCAGCAATTGGCAGGCATCGCTTCAGAGGGCCATTAAACGTCCCTGGACAGCAGTTTAAGCGGATAGACTTTTACACAGAGCTCATAGTGTTGTTTAACTAGCAGTTCTCTCTTTATTAAAGAGCCCAGAGATGGTCAGGCAGGGTTCATATTGTAACAAACCCTCATTCTGCTGCAATGGCACTTTCATTAATTGATAGAAGGTTCCAGTCCAATCCACTCATTAGCTTAAAATAAATAAATAAATCACCATATACACTGAACTACCCAAAGATAAATTTTATTGCTCTTTTACAGCACAGGAGACTTAATTGAGCTCTCAGTTCATTTCATTGAACCATCAACTTAAGTGTTTCAGATGCGGAAATAAAGAAACAAATAAGAGTTTTTGACATACATAAAGAATATAACACTATAAAATGAATAGATCTGATAATTTAGTATTGGAATGAGTCTTGATGACAATTTAGTCTTGATGAGAAATGTTGTAGTGAAATCTGTTGGTGCAAATGTTGGTGTTTTGGAAAATTTGAACAGTTGGAAACAAAGAGACAAACAAACAAAAAAGAAAGACAGGAAAAAGGAGAAGGATGTTTTTAAACGAATACAGCCAGAAAAAAATTACTGAAGAAAGGGAAAAAGGAGGAAGAGAGGAAGGAGGGACAGCAGAAACAAGGAGTACAAGTAGAAATATAAAGAAGGGTGGAAAAGAAAGAAATTAAAAAAGAAGAATGGCAGAAGGAAGAAAAGAATATAGGGTAGAGCAGAATGAAAGAAAGAAAGAAAGAATGAATAAAAAGTAACGTTTGGGGAATGAAAAGAAAGAAAGAACGAAAGAAAGAAAGAAAGAAAGAAAGGGGAGGAAAAATGAAAAAGAAAGTTTGGGAATAAGAAAGAAAAAAAGAATGAGGGGGGATGAAAAGGAAAGTTTGGGGGAAAAAAAAGAAAGGAATAAAGAAAAAAGAAAGAAAAGAATAAAAGAGGGAAAGAAAGAAAGAAAGAATGAATGAATGAATGAATGAATGAATAAAAAGTAACGTTTGGGGAATGGAAAGAAAGAAAGAAAGAAAGAAAGAAAGAAAAGGAAGAATGAAAAGGATAGTTTGGGGAAAAAAGAAAAAGAAAGAAAGAAAAGAATAAAAGAGAAGGTAGAGAAGAAAGAAAGAAAGAAAGAAAGAAAGAAAGAAAGAAAGAAAGAAAGAAGGAAAGAAAGAAAAAAGAAAGAAAGGGGGAGGAAGAATGAAAAGGAAAGTTTGGGGAATAAAAAAGAAAGGAAGAAAAAAGAATAAAAGAGGGAAGGTAAAGAAGGACGAAAGAAAGAAAGAAAGAAAGGGGGAAGAAGAATGAAAAGGAAAGTTTGGGGAATAAAAAAGAAAGAAAGAAAAAGAAACGGGGAGGGAGAAAGATGAATGAAAAGGAAAGTTTGGGGAATAAAAAAGAAAGGAAGAAAGAAAAAAGAGAAAAAAGAATAAAAGAGGGTAGTGAAGGACGAAAGGAAGGAAGGAAAGAAAGAAGAAGAAAGGCAGATGGAAGGAGAAAGAAAAAAAAAGAATAAAAAAGGGAAGGATAAATGAATAAATTATAATGAAAGTTTAGGGAATAAAAAGCAAGACAAATCAAAAAGGCAAGACGATAGTGAGAATGCGGAAATGGGAGAGATGGGCAGCAAGAGACAGCCGCAGACACGGATGAAGAGAGAGTGGGAGATCAATTATGGAGGTTGAGTCCTCATATGATTTGATTTGCTGCAGTGGCATGTGTTTTTATTGGATTGGAACAGTTGGAGGAAAGCTGTGAGATTATTAAGCATCCGCCAGAAAAGCTCCAGGTCTCTGCCATCAGCACTTTCTCTGTCTACGGCACTACCAATCTCTCAGGCCACTTAGGAAAGCGACTGAAGAGCTCACTTATTATTCCTGCGCCCAAAGAGCAATAAACAACAGAGCACTCTGCTGCCTGAGCAAGAGGCCACATCCACATCAACACACACACTCAGACTCCTGTTGCTCGTTATTTCACGTCACACTGGAGTTCTCTCAGGTGCACATGGCCAGGCTCTCAGCCCAGTAGCCTTTGGCACACAATAGACACTGGGAAATGTAAGCCGAGGTTATTATACACACAATCACAGCACTGACAAAAAAACACAATGGCATTACTACGAACATCATGCTTTTTTCCTGGATGTCTTGGAATTATAGTTAAAAATGTTAATGACGTACCATAATAAATTAATATTGCATTACGTTTAGAAATGCGGCTCAGGATCAGTGTATCGCTAGATGATATGGGTTAGTTTTATAGACTCTGACATGTTGCAGAACCTGTCCACATGACTGCAACATCTAATCAACAATTAAACATCCCTCCAGTAACCTTGAGCCTCATGTCAACGTGCTTGTCAAACATAAGTAATGGTTTTTGTAATAGGTGATTAACCTCAAGGGATCTAGGCTGCTTTCAAATTTAATCACATCTAGTCATCTCACGAAAGCCCACAATAAGCACAAATTCCTCATCAAAACACATAATTGCAAAATGCAGCGTTCCATGCACATGCAAAAGCTGCAGCGCATTGAAAAAAAGAAGCTGAGTTACTGAAGCGGGAAGCAGAGGAGATGAGAGAACAGTGAGTCACCATTAGGTAAAAAAAGAATATCCTCACTTATTGTGATTGGTCAGTTTTTTATCATATATTTTAGATTATACAAATATGTATTAAATTGTCCCTGGCGATCAAATCTTCTATAAAGCTATACTAGTTTGTCTATAATAGCTCGTAGTTCTGATAGGAATGTGTATTAAAGTAAAAAGCCTGTTTAGAAAGTGAGGAGAGGCAAATAGAGTTTTCAGGGTTGTGAACTTATCCATGAGTCAAAGCGCAGTATTCACCTGAGGTTATTTGTTCAAGAGACGCAAATGCTGTGTGGATTGAGAAAAGGGAAACAAAGGAAAAGTGCAACAGTACAAGCAGCTGAGGGAAGCTCTTCAGGCAAAAGATTCAAATGTTACACAAATAAAACCTATTTTAAACCCAGTTTAGATGCTTATCTAATTGCATCACTCTGCAGGATGTCAGTTCTTGGTGGGAAATACATGAAAAAGACCTGGAAATTGAGTCTTGGTAGCTTGAGGCATTTTGTGTGGGATCTGTTAAAGAAATTGAGAAACAAATATAAATGAGAATAAAATTATCTAGAAATTTGGGGTTAGTTTTTTATTTTATTGAATTCATTAAAGATACAGTCAGTTGTCCAAAAGTGACAGCAAAGTTTTAAACTTTTTCCACAAAAGTATTAAGCAGCACAACTGTTTATAAAATGTTTCTTGAGATTAAAATGATTTTTGAGGTTCCATTTGACACTGAACACTAGAGTAATGGCTATTAAAATTCAGCTTTGCCATCACAGGAATAAATTACATTTTAAAACATATTACAATAGAAAACTGTTATTTTAAATTGCAATACTATTTCACAATAGTCCAAACTTCGAATGGTTGTCTGTATAGTATATTTTCAAAGATGTTTCCCATCTTTCCCATTACTCTGCCATTGGCTGGTCAAACAGATAGCCCAGCCCAAAACTCACACCATTGGCTGTGTGTGGAAGCTTAAGCAAACAGAAGTGAAATTGCAATATTCTGAAAGGGCAACAGAAAGTTTTCATTGTAATCAACCGTTTCCACCACTAAATAAAAAAATGTAAATGTGATTTTTTTTTTCTCACAATTGCAGGTTGAATTGTGAGATATAAACTCACAATTGCAAATTATAAAGTCAGAATTGCAAGATATAAAGTCAAAATTACAGGATATACTGTAAACCCGAAATTCTGACTTTTTTCCTCAAAATTGAGATATAAAATCGCAATTGAGAGTTATGAAGAGTTATAAAGTCAGAATTGCAAGATTATTCTGACTTTATTACTTTTTTTACTCAAAATTGTGAGATATAAAGTCTTAATATATCTCAAAATTGAGATATAAAGTCAGAATTTCAGGATTTAAACTCCCAATCCTGACTTTTTTCTCAGAATTGTGTTATGAAATCGCAATTGCAAGTTATAAAGTCAGAATTGTGAGATAATAATTCTGACTTTATAACTCACTATTGCGATTTGATATTACAATTCTGAGAAAAAAAGTCTAAATTGTGAGTTTATATTACAATTGTTACTTTTTTCCTCCAAATTGTCAGATTAAAAATAAAAAATTAAAAAATTGCAATTGCGAGTTTTGACCTTATTACTTGCAATTCAGATTTGATTTCAGCATTGCGAGTTTATATACCACAATTCGGACTTTATATCTCACAATTCGGACTTTATATCTCACAATTCAGACTTTTTTTTTAGAATTTTTATATGAAATCGCAATTGAAAGTTATAAGGTCAGAATTGCGAGTTATAAAGTCAGAATTATGAGATATAAAGTCAGAATTGCAAGATTTTTTCCTCAGAATTGTGAGATAAAAAAAATTGCAATTGTGAGTTATAAAGTCCAGTTCTGAAAGGGAAAAAAATGTTTTCTCAGAATTGCAAGTTTATATCTCACAATTCTGGTTTAATAACTCGCAATTCTGTGTTATAAAGTCAGAAAGTCGCAATTAACTTTTCCATTTGAAACGGGCTTCCATAGTCCATACCAAGCTGGGACAGGAGATTTAAATATACTTGCAATAAATTCTGTAATTTTCCTGAATATCAGTTAGTAGTATAGTAACTCTCACACAGACCACATACTGGCTGACATATGGCCTCTAGTTCTGTGAATGCCATATGGGACGACCTCAGCCAGAGGACGTTCACAGAGAGTCCTAAAAGGTCAACAGTTGCCCCACTCTCTGCAAGTGTTCTTTGACATTTACAGCAGTTGCATCAGTAAAACAAGCCAGTAGTGTTTGTAACTCTCCCTCTAAATCTCTGCCCGCATAGGTGAGGCGGCCTTTACGAAGGACAACAACTGCCTGAACGCCGCCAAGGCCTGCAACCTGAATGACACGTGTAAGAAGTACCGCTCTTTCTACATCAGTCCCTGCACCAGTAGAGTCTCAACCACTGAGGTGTGTAACAAGCGCAAGTGCCACAAGGCCCTGCGGCAGTTCTTCGACAAGGTGCCACCGAAACACAGCTATGGCATGCTTTTCTGCTCCTGCCCCTCCGGGGATCACACGGCTTGCTCCGAGCGCAGACGTCAGACCATTGTGCCAGCCTGCTCCTATGAGGACAAAGAAAAACCCAACTGTCTTTCCTTACAAGCCTCCTGCAAGACCAACTATATCTGCAGGTATGATAAAAGACGGATTGTGTTCCGTGTCATGGAATAAGAAGGAAAGTTCTGGAATGTTCACTACACTTTTCAGCAAGTTCATTATTTATCCTGTGGGGCAGATGATGTCTAAGAAGAGATGACAGTAGTAATAAGACTGCCGGACTGTCTCTCGTATACTGAGTCTGTTTAATGAGGAGATGTGGCATGTGGATTCTTGTTCATTCCTGCTTAATTTTTTTCAGATCTCGTTTAGCTGACTTCCTTACCAACTGTCAACCTGAGGTGCGCTCGATTTCTGGGTGTCTGAAGGAAAACTATGCCGACTGTCTACTAGCATATTCAGGACTTATTGGTGAGTTAACTCAAGCCAATGCATTTTGGTGAGCCAAACCAGTCCAAAAAAATATTATGGCAGTACAATGGTGCTATCTTATGGTAATAGTAGGGAACTTTCATGGTATTGAAATTGATGTGCCATAGTTTTTAGACATTAGAGTACCTTAGAGTGCTACGAATCAAAAATAATTTCACAAATGGTACTACTATGGTAAATGTACAGACAAACATGTTTGTAGCAAGATAAATGTCCTAAAAAAGCTTATTTGATGCATAGAAAGTTCAAATAAACAGCATTTATTTGACAGAAATCTTTCTTTTGAAAAAAAAAAAAAGGATGTTTCTTTTTTTCAAGACGCTAAATATATACGCTATGTACATTTCATGACATATTTGATGTGAAATGTCCAGAGTGGCGCTAAAAGAGTGTTCCGTATATGGTACATTTCATTTGACGTTGTTTTTACGCGTCACTGCAGTTCTGACTCTAATGCTCCATGACGTTTTAAAATAACGTACCATCTGCACTACACCTAAACCTACCCAATAGTATGAACAAAAGCGAATGTGGCGTAAAAACATAATCGCAAGCATGCTGTTTTAGCTTGTTCTCTTGTTCATCTCTCATCTTTCAGCTCTTTCATCGTAAATGATGTTTTTTTACGTGATTCATACCCAAGGATTCCGCATCCTAAGTCCAATTCCGTGCCGGCTAAGCAAGCTTGTAACGTCCGGAAAAGGAAACATATGGAGCGATAATCATAACTGTGTATGAATATGATTACAAGTGCTCACTGTTTTACTGCCTCTAGTGTTCATTTCTGTTGCAAACTGCAGTGATATGTACTTATAGGTACGTATTTCACTTTTGTCAAAAAGTTCCCACAGGTACATTTTCGTCATAACGAATCAGGTAGCTTTTAAATAGTAGTGTATTATTTAAAAAAAATGATAAAGATTTGATCAATAACATTCAAAAACTGAAACCAGAAAACATAGCACATAGACATTTTCTGGTTTTCAGATGGATCACGTCTGTAGGTAATGTGATAAACTACAAAATTAAAAGTTCTGTCATAAACCCATAAGACCTTCTTTCATCTTCGGAACACAAATTAAGATATTTTTGACGAAATCCGAGAGCTTTCTAATTCTGCATAGACAGCAACACAAGTACCACGTTCAAGGCCCAGAAGGGTAGTAAGAACATCATTAAAATAGTCCATGTGACATCAGTGGTTCAACCCTAATTTTATGAAGCTAAGAGAATACTTTTTGTGTGCGAAGAAAACAAAAATTATGACTTTATTAAACAATCTTTTCTCTTCCATGCCAGTCTTCGCTTTAGCTGTTTGCACTGTGCAGACCGATTGTTGTCTATAAAGATCACTCTCGCTGTACTTTGTTGTCATACAACAATCGGTCTGCGAAGTTGAACGAATGAACACATCTCACACAGTGTCCTAACTACAAGTGACACGATGCCGCGACACACGATAAAAGGTATCTTTTTCATGTTAATCAGGGTTTTTGTCCTAACTAGCCACGCAAAATTTCTAATTAAGAAACGGGTTCTATTTCTGCGATGCCGCGACTGGAACAACGGCATTCAAACTAATGACAGTGATAATCTCAGGTACTGATTATGTGCTTTATTCAAAGTTAACTGTGTCTAATGTGCATTTGAATATTTAAAGCAACATCAGATAGTTTACCTCAGATCTGGAGAATAAATGAAAGCAAAAATGTACGTTCAAACTGTGACCTCAGTATGTGTATTCCATAACAAAGACGGTATTAGTCACTCAGTATGTACATTTAATAATGTTAAAAGTTAAAAGTAATATTTATGAATTATATTATAAACTTATCCATTTTGTTGTGAGTGCAGTGGGATTCCAGGGAGAATCCTAACTACCTTTCTGGGCCTTGAACGTGGTAGTTACGTTGTCATCTATGCAGGGTCAGAAAGGTCTCATATTTCATAAAAAATATCTTAATTTGTGTTCCGAAGATAAACAAAGGTCTTACAGGTTTGGAAAGACATGAGAGTGAGTAATTAAAGACTTATCATTTTTGGGTGAACTAACCCTTAAAGGCATTATAAAGCATTGTATTGTCTGCACTGTTTGTCTTACAACCTAGTAAACTGCCTATCCGGCACACTGATCAGGAATGTTTTACACCCTAATGTTCCCCTATAATGCCCACTAGCTAGGTTTTGAGACACAGACACTCTCTTGTTAAAATCTAATTTTGTAAACATCCTTGTTTTCAACATAAATGACCTTTGAACTTTGCTCCTTGCTTATGTGGCACAGGTACAGTGATGACTCCGAACTACCTCCGTGCCCCTGGCATCAGCGTGTCACCTTGGTGTGACTGCAGCAACAGTGGAAACGGAAAAGCAGAGTGTGACAAGTTCACAGAGTTCTTCACCAACAACCGTTGTCTCCGTGAGTAGACTTCATTCACAGCTGCTGCTGCTGCTCTGTATCACCGGACACATGGCGTGCTGCACTGACTGACAGAATTTGCCCATCAAGATTGACTTTAAAGCTGAATTCTGCTCTGTTGCGTCTTCGTGATCATTCAGTCTGCACCAGTAAATCTGATCTCCGCGATTTGTGTTGCTGTGCGGTTCAGGGCAGTCTGACGGCCCGAGAGACAGAGAAATCCCTCTTAAATGGGGCGGCTGAGAGGGGGGATTGACATAAAAAGGCAATAAAGCATTACTCAGGTGTCCATGGGCCCGGAAGAGTAGGGAAAGCATGCATTATTTTGTCAGGGAGTTATTCAAAAACATCCATTTAGATGAACTGGATGCAGGGAGATAGACAGGGAGCAGATGAGAGGGAGGATTTGTCTACATGAGACAATGGCCTTTAGGATGACAGCCCTGATGATACAGCAGTAAGTCACTTCTGACATATTCTCATCTTTTGTTTTTACCTATAGAGAGAGAGAGGTGAAGGGAAAGAGAATAGACTGTCCGACAAGGAGTCAAGGAGTTCAAACAGCATCAGACAGCATCAGCAAAATGTTTTCTTAGCTCTTTCTAGTTTGTAATGAACATATGCCATTATTTGTAATGGCATTATAGACAGCGGCAGGTCTATTAGGATGCATTTTCACTGTCAGACCTAATGCACACATCACTTATGTTGATATAAATAAGTTTCTGTTTCTGTTTAGTTGGTGAGTGCAGGATTTTGATTGGAACTGAAGTACCAATGCTTCTTTGTTTTTTTCTTAAGATATCCCCACCAAAATTTGAGCAATTGTAATTTGAGCCTTAAACTATTTAGAATTATGCCTAAAGTGCATGTCTGTGCTTATGAGAGTAATAATACTGAAATGAAAAATGGAGGATGAGGCTTTATGAGTTTTTAACCCTTAAGAAACAGAATGGGTTTACACGGCCTAAAGGGAAATTCAGCGCTCACTCAATAATAAGGTCAGCCTTCCTTCTTCGCTGTCAATAGATGGTACTTAATACACATGCAGCTTATTCTTTACCCGAGTACCCATCAATAATCTCCCACTTGCCCTTTAGCTTTCTGTGGCAGGAGGTAAATAACAGACTCTAAAGTCAAAAGTGCTCTCGAGAATAAAGTCATTTAAAAAAGACAGTTGAGTCATAATGGCCTCCCCCGTTTTATCACCAGAAAGGTCCTAGAAACTTAGTAAGTGAAGGTCTTACTGCACTTATACACAGAGGCTAAGTGCCTCTTTATCAGAGTTTATCTGCTTAAGTTTTTAGAGATGAAAAAAAGCTCTTAATATCAAAATAGCTGTAGATAACAAATTTGATAACAACATGCCAGTGTCAACTGTATTTCAAACATTAAAGGAGAAGTTCACTTCCAGAATTTCACTTTTCATTTCTCACTTTCTTCATTTGAAAATAAATTAAGGTTTTTGAGGAAAACATTTCAGGATTTTTCTCCATATAGAGGACTTCATTGGGGATCACCAGGTCGAAAGTCTTATATAGTGAAACGATCTGTCATTTTCTAAAAAAAAATAAATAAATATGGAAATTTATATACTTTGTAACTACATATATAATGTAAATATATAATGTAATGTTTAGACATTCAACCCGTCGGCCACCATTGAAGTCCACTATATGGAGCAAAGTTCTAGAAGGTTTCTCAAAAAAACTTCTTTGCAAATGAAGAAAGAAAGACATGAACATCTTGGATGACATGGGGATGAGTAAATTATCAGTAACTTCTCATTCTGGAAATGAACTTCTCCTTTAATTGAAATAAGAATAAGAACTTCAATTTGAAAGAAAATTGAAAAGTGAAACAAGTTTGTTGTACAGTTTCTATATTTGCAATCGTATTTATTCAACCCCCCAGAGACTGCAGTACTTTACATACACAAGCTTTTCTAAAGATCTAGGACTTTATAAAAATGCCACCTATAACAGATTACTGGCATATTAAAAGTGATAACATTAATATATAATGTAATATTTTTGAGTTCTATGATTTTTAATAACACAGCTATGTCATAATTAATTAATTCCCATTCCCATTGCAGTTTTTAGTCACTTATTTATATAGTGTGGAACAAAATGATCTTGAAACAAAGTTAAACCTTTAGAAACTCTATCATAAAACAGAATTAGCTTGCGCTGTTACACATACATACAGTTAGTCCATGCATGTGCTGAAGTTTGAGTAGCTAATATGGCAAAGTCAACAGAGCTCTAGCAAAAGCTATAGAGAAGCTATAGAGAAGATATAATTTTGTTATTTTAACAAATTTATTTATTTCTAAGCAAGAACTGTGATGCCTCTGGTGCAAAGAATGACGCTAATGATCAATGGACTTTCCTGCAGGACAATAATCCTATAGTAAACATCCAAATCTACTTATGCTTGGTTCAGGGATAAGCCATAGAATGTTCTTGAGTGGACTGTTCAGTTTCCAGATTTAATTCTCATTGAAAATATTTGTTTGAACCAAAGATTATCAGTGATGTGAAAGCTTTTTCAGGTGAGGAATGGGCCAAGATTGCAGTAGAGAGGTGACAGAAGCTTCTAAGCACTTGCAAGCAGCGTTTATTGGTTGTTTTAAAGAATTAAAGATTTTAAAGAAATTTGTTTACTAAAATGTGTATTAGTAGTGTACTGATGCCTTTGTTGAATTGTTTTCACAAAATTTTGATCTCTGCAGCAAAATGTCTTCAAATGCAGGTCAAGGGGGTTGAATTATTTTGATTGCCGCTGTATACAGTCTTTATATCTATCAGTAAATAAACAGGCACAATTCCAAGTTCCAACTCATTATTTGAAATGTAGCCAATTCTTATATACTGAATTTTGCCCTACCATGATTCTAACAGTTTTCATTTCTGCATTATGCAGGCAATGCCATCCAGGCATTTGGTAATGGCACAGATGTTGGCGTATGGCAACCCCAGCCACCCATCATGTCCACTCCACCTGACCCTTACACTCCACAAAGAGGACGGGACAAGACATCCAACGCACTAGATGACCCAGCACTCACCAATGACTTGGACAGTAATGCGGACCACCTCTACAGCTTCTGTGGAAGTCTGCAGGTACTAAAAGCAAGCAGCATATTTACAGAAATTAAATGAAACTTTCATCCTAGTCACCAGAAATAAAAAAGCAGTGTAAAATGTCGCCCTGTTTTTTCTAATCGGCTTTGAAACCACCATATTGACTATCTCTGATGGTGAACGACAGCTGTCAGTCAGACAACACATGTTGCTGTTGGCCCACACAGATGGTTAAAGATGCACAGCCTACGTCAACTTTTCAAACAGCCGGCAGCTTGTTTGGATGCTTTCAGGCTTTGCTTGGCATATGATGGCTTTCATTTTTTCGAGCCTCAGATTGAGATGAGGGTTTACTTTTGATTGATGGGTGTGGGCTGTTGCAGTGATAACACACACACATAGGGCCTCTGGGTAGAAATGAGATACATGGCAACTGCCAGAGCTGTCATGTCAGAGCTAATTGGCTGGCACATTAACATGAGGAACACCCTTAAGCAGGATATACCCACCTATTACAGTCTTTCTGAGGGTAACATATCTTTAGCAATCATCTGCAAATCTTACTTCAAGACTGGCACACACACAGTCTCTAAATCGACTGGTATAAACACTGATACAAATCTTCAGAGGAATATTCCAGGTTAAATATACCGTGTGGAGCATAAGCCGTCGATTTAAGCATAATTTGTGACTCATGTGTTGTAGTAAAAAAAAAAAAAAAAGGAAAATGATGCACTTACAATGTAAGTACAGCATCAACATTAAAGTATAGCCCTAAAAGCACCATAATTCTTAGTTATTTTTACTGTTTTCTTTCATTCAATTAATATCTATATATATATTATACACACATATATATATATATATATATATATATTTTTTTTTTTATTAAATAAATGTCATTAAATAAAAATTATTAAAAATTCCTGATAATTTACTCACCCCTACGATGGCGTTTTAGTGCCACATAAATAAAATCTAAAATTAAGAGATTAAAGTCGTAATATTTTGAGAATAAAGTAGAAATTTCAAGAATAAAGTTAAAATGTTTCAAGAATAAAGTCGAAATTACGATAATTAAACCATAGCAATTAAAGTTAGAATAGTTTGAGAGTATATCCTGCGAATGCAAATGGCCCAGATTGGGAGCACAGAGAGAAGCTGCCAGGCCACTGGAATTATTTTGAAAATATGTGGGATTATTAGCAGAAATCAAACCATGTGTTATACTCACAGGGACAGTATGCTTGGAAATAATATTTCACGACTTTGATTGCATTCATTAGGCCTATTTGTAAAAGAAAACTGTTTACAATGAGACATTTATTTCATTAAATTACACTTTTTTTGTGAAAATTCCACCACATACTCTGCAAAAACATCTGTGGTGTCCAAGCTTTCATTTCTCACATGTATGTAATTAAAAACAATAAAACAATCTAAAGGTTGAAGTGGACTCCAACTCATTAACATAACACAACTTTTTTAAAGATATATAAGTGACTATTAACAAGCGGTTTTATTCATGGTATAATATAGTAAATGATTGGAAATAATATTTAAAGTCAAACATTCTTTATTTGTAGGGCACCAGCCACCTAGTAATCACAATAATTTTGTGCTTTGTTGCTTTTAATATAACACAGCATGATATGAATGTGAAGGAACCTCAGAAGGAATGAAAAAAAAAAAAAAAACAGTAGAGCCTAATTTAATGAAAAATATGTCTCATTGCAATCAGAAAGATGACTGATTCACATGCTGCTTAAACTGAGGCAAATACAGCAATCTGTCCCGCCACATTAAAGAGTGTGAAAAACACATTATTGTAATAGACATATTGTTTGTATTTTGCTATAAAACTGACAGATTTTGAAAGCTGAGACTTTGGAATATCTCCCGGTGCTCCAATTTGCATGTGCAATAGCCTAGAAAATACTATTAAATATTATAACTTTAAAACTTTAATCTTGTCATTTTGACTTTATTCTCTAAACATTTTAACTTTATTCTGATAATTTTGACTTTCTAGAAATATTTAGTCTTTATTGTCAAAATGATTACATTTATTACAACTTTAATCTCGGAATTAATTTTTTTTTAAAGTGGCACTGAAACGCTGTCATACACCACGTCGTCCAAGATGTTAATGCTTTTCTTTCTTCAGTCGAAAAGAAACGAAGGTTTTTGAGGAAAATTCTCCATATAGTGGTCTTCAGTGGTGGGCAGTGGGTTAAAGGTCCAAACTGAGGTTTCAATGCAGCTTCAAAGGGCTCTACATGATCCCAGCCAAGGCATAAGGGTCTTATCTAGCGAAATGACTGGTAATTTTCTAAAAAAAATAAAATAAAATAATTAATTAAAATGTATATACTTTTTAACCACAAATGCTCATTTTGCACTAGGTCTGCGATGTGCATCTTTGACTTCACACATTACTTAATCACGTTGGAAAGGTCATGCAAAGTTAGTTTTTGTTTGTGTACTCCGTTTCAAAAAGGAAGGGTTGGGTGAAAAAATCCATCTCCTTTTTGCCGCCAACTTCAAAATCGTCTGACATTGTTGTTTTACCTTTGTTTCTAAAGAGCGTCTGGATTTTTTTGTTCGCTTTGTAAACACTTTGTCGGTACTTCCGCCTACATCACACATAATCTTTCCAACATCATTGTGTAATGCATGAAATCAAGCTAGTGCAAGATGAGCATTTGTGGTTAAAAAGTATATACAATTGTTTTGTTTTGTTTTTTTAAAAAAAGATGATCATTTCGCTAGATAAGACTCTTATTCCTTGGCTGGGATTGTGGAGAGCCCTTTGAAGCTGCATTGAAACTGCAATTTGGACGTTCAACCTGTTGATCCCCACTGAAGTCCACTATATGGAGAAAAATCCTGGAATGTTTTTCTCAAAAACCTTAATTTCTTTTTGACTGAAGACAGAAAGACATTAACTTCTTGGATGACATGGGGGCGAGTAAATTATTAGGGACTTTTAATTCAGGAGTAAACTAATCACTTAAAAAAGACCAAATCTTTTTAATCAACACCAAAATTATAAGGAAAAAATTCTGAGAGAGACAAAAAAAAACAAAAGGACTCAAAAACATTAATAAAGGAATATTAAAATGATAGGGGAGAAAAACACACACAAGGCACTCAAGTCTCCAACTGTGTGACACATTTATTAGACCAAAATATTAAAAAGCCAATGTGAAAAGGGATAAAAACTGCATTCATCTGGCCTTTTTTCTTGGCCTAATAAGTGTTTTACACAAATGTAAACTGAGTACCTGAAGTTGTTAACGTTAAGCATTTATTAGTTAAGCATAGTTGTGTTTTTCACAGGGTTTTACGACCTTATAAAAATGCCTTAGTTTTTCATCTCATCAAACAGAAAGCTTAATATTTTCTTCAGTAATTGACAGCATGCTACAGATGCAGTTGATAAAGTGTAACTTATATTCAACTTAAAAAAAAAAAAATCCCCTAAATCTGCAGCTCTTAATACACTTCAAATACAGAATACCAGGATACACTCTTGCAGATATAGCACAATTCATCATATTGTAGTAATAACAATATTATGATTTATTAGTAGACAGAGTTTCTTTTGTCAGATAGACTTCCAGGAAGGTTATTAATCATCCCACAATGCTTTTCGCAAGAATTAGCTCCATTCTCTCTCCATTGTGCAGCACCTTTATTATATTCCAGATCCTCTGAGGAATCACTTTATCGTTCCTGCAAACCAGCGTGTATGTGTGTGTGTGTGTGCATGTGGGAAACTGGATAACAGTGCAGAGTTTCATGTAACTGGGTATTAAAATGTATTGGTGTGTCACATATAAATGCAGACACACTGCCCTCCTGCACATGATGAAACACATACACAGCACATTGATTTGAGAAGCAGGACCTTAGAGAGAGCTCCTGGCCACAGTGCTGTGTATGTGTGGTGTTTGTGTGTGGGCTGTGGGGCTCATTATCATAACATTACATCTCACTCCGAAGACCTCCTGTTGAGGCCAATACTATATGACCTCTATTTGCCGTGGTGAATTACAGTGCTTTATTGAGGCTGTGCTTGACTTACATCGCACTGGACTCAGTTTAAAGGGTTGCTGGATGGAAATGCTTCAGTGTGAGAAATGGTTTATAACACAAAACCTTGAAGAGCTTCTTGCAAGTAATTGACTTTTTTCAGACCATATTTCAGCTGGCCTCTTTCTCTCTTTCTTTATAGGCTCAGAAGCTGAAAAGTAATGTTACTCTGGATGTTCTTTGTGTGGTAAGAACTGTACATTTCTACTCACCTTGGATTTTCCAGTAAATAAGGGGCTGTTCACACAAGATGCATTCTGTACATTTTTGTCTATGTAATCATCTACTAAGTGGATGTTGTTGAGCATTTTGATGTCTTGCTGTTGCTGATCCCACTGTAAAAAATTATATATCAGTAAGTCATGGTAATATACATTTTCCATTACTTTAAGTCATCTAAATAATTGACCCAGTTTCAGCTTAATTTTTTAAGTTACCCTAGATTAGTTTCATCTAATTTAAATTAACTTAACTTAATCTAATTGAATTACTTGTACAGCCAATCTTTCCGACCAGTATATTTTTAAGACATACTGTGTCAAAGGCATAACATGCCTTGTCTGAACAGCCCTTCTGATTTCATTCCATAAAGGTATGCTAAGATATGAAATTCTCACCTCAGAATAAAAATAAAATGGGTAATTATAAGTAAAACGTTTCATAGTAAGGACACTTTTATATATATATCAATTATATCTAATTTATTTCTCATATTTTATGTGACATAAGGTCACAGTTGTCAGTCATAATTAAGAGAAATAGTCACATGATAAGACATGAAGTCACAATTATTAGACAATTAGATTGTATATCTTGTAATTGTAAGTTGTTACACAACTGTAACCTTAAGTCATGTCACACTTACAAGAAATTACCAGTTTTATTTTTTATTAGTGATCGTGAGTGTATTTGACAACTGCGATTGTCACAGAAGAAGAAAATCCCAACTGTAAGATATAAAATCATAATTATAAAAAACTTGCAACTGTGAGCTGTATAGCTTCATTTGTAGATATAAAGACATAATTACAAGAAAACAAGACATGAACTCCCAAATCAAATTTTTTTCTCAGAATTGTGTAATATAAACTCAATTGTGAGTTATAAATTCAGAATTGTGAGATATAAACTCGCAAATCTGAGAAATGAAGTCAGAATTGCATGATATAAACTCGCAATTGCGGGTTATAGTCAGAAATTCCAAGACATGAACTCGTAAAATCTGACTTTTTTCTCAGAATTGCATGATATAAACTCGCAATTGAGTTATAAAATCAGAATGCAAGGTGTGAACTGGCAAATCTGATTTTTTTTTTCTCAGAATTGTGTAATATGAACTCAATTGTGAGTTATAAATTCAGAATTGTGAGATATAAACTCGCAATTCTGAGAAATGAAGTCAGAATTAAGTTATATAAACTCACAATTGCGAGGCATGAACTCACAAATCTGACTTTTTTTTCTCAGAATTGCATAATATAAACAATTGAGAGTTATAAAGTCAGAATTGTGAGATAAACTCAATTCTGAAAAAAAAAAAACTTCTGAAAAATAAAAATAGGTTAATGCTACTTTATATCTCACAAATCTTACTTTTTCCCCAGTTCAGACTTTTTTTTTCGGAACTGCGAGTTTATATCTCACAATTCTGACTTTATAACACACAATGCTCTGAGAACATAGTCTTTTCCCTCAAAATTTGACTTTGTTGAGTTTGTATCTCACAATTCTGATCAAAATTGCATGAAAAAAGTCAGAATTGCCAGATATAAACTTGCCTTTACAAGAAAAGAGACAGAATTGTGAGATACAAACTTGCATTAGGGAGAAGTCAGAATTGTGAGATATAAAGTCACAATAACCTTTATTTATTTTTTATTCAGTGGTGGAAACATAGCTTTTATACTATTCATGTAAACTTGTAATACAACTACAAGAACAAACAACCAGAAAACAGCAAAATCAGAATGACTAACAATATAAAAACATTACCTTTTTCCACAGGATCCGCATCTGAATGACCCCAGTAGCTTTAATGCAATAGCTCGGAGCTCAACTAGTGCTGTCTGCCTGCTGGACTGGACTGTGCTGCTGCTGTCTCTTGTCTCAGTTCTTCAGTTCGGGCATCTCACAGCCCCACAGACCTTATAGCCGCTCACCGATCAGACCTGCTGCTGGACTGCTGCTGCCGCCTCTGTACCATACAAAAATGTTGTATTATGAGTTTTTTCCGCAAGTGGTTCTGTGCGCGCTGTGGTGTTTCAGTGTGATGAAACTATTCTTGGCCCACCTGCTTTTCTTTCTCACCTATCGGAGGTAACGGACAAACATGAACACATTTGAACGTCAGTGGAAGGTCATCTAGGATTACTTCTGTCGCGAAAAACTTTCTGCAAACAGGTGTCACCTGAACTCTTGTATGCGGCCGTTTTTTTCTACCATCACAGCAAGATCTGGTTGAGAATACAGAGATGCGTGGAGATGCAAGAACCACTTCTGACAGTGAATGACTGATGCAGCTTCTGCATACTAGGGTGCTGCAGATGATAATTTATTTTCTCTGAGCTGATGCCAGAGGAAAGCCTGCAAACTTCAGCTTGCACTCAAACAGTCTCAAGCAGTGCACAGAATTTTTTGAAGGCTTATCAGCAAAACCTGCTGCTCCTGTCCCTTATTAGGACCTACAAACTCCATTCTCCCTCAAAGTGGCAGTGACTTTTTGCAGTGCTCCAGCTTAGATGATACGGTACGGGGAACGAACATCAGGATAGACACGACATTTTATCACGTCAAAACACAGCCAGGGTTTTTTTTTTTTGAGTTTCTAGACTCCTTTAAATTTGTAAATGTCACATCTATTTTAGTTCTTTTCCTCTCCAGAGAAACACACCATGGAGGATTAGTCCTTAGCACCAATTTGTTTATTTTGGGAACTTTTGGGACATGCCATTCATCCTGGATATTTACTTGTAAATACCATCTTTGTTTACAATTACCATATTATGCTTCTCAAAGTTTATTTCTAATCTAGCAAATGTTTCGGCTGTTGTATCACCTCTGTTTGTGAAATATGACCTAAGTTTTAGTGATGAAATTCATAAGTAACTACGAGGGTTGAGACCACAGTTCAGTATTCGTCAAATGTGCTGTATGTACATTTAGTAAGAATGGTTTCTTTTGCTCATCTGAAAGAAGTGCTCTCCAAGTATCATTTCTGCATTGTTGTTGTACTGGTTAGCTGTAAAAAGAAATATAAATATATACGTATATAGAACAGGGCTGTAAGACATGCAAGAGCAAAGAGAAACTTACATTAAACAAACTAAAGAAGGCCTTTTAATTTTTGTCTTATTTTTTCATTTTTTGTTTCCTTTCAGATACATGAAAAAAGATGTGTGAAGAATAACAGGGGTTTGATGTTTTTGACAAATAAACAGCCTTTGTGCGCATAGAATACTTCTTTCAAAACATTTTTTAAAAACTAAACCGCATTGCATATATATATATATATATATATATATAAATAAAGGTACAGTGTTAAAGTAAATATTTACGCTAATGTTTTTAATATTTTAGAAAGAGGAATGAAAGCTATCATCATATTTGGAGGTTTATGGCATCAAAAAGTGTTAAAACCCCTGAGCTCAAAAGTATTTAACATTGAAGTGCACATCAGACAGCTCTCTGGCAGACTGTGCCATTTAGTGCTAAACAAGACATGCTGCCAATGTCAGTAAATGTGTAAAGACTATAATTGAAGAGCGCTTGGATTCTCATTACCAAAATAGGAGATAAACTGAATGTCTACTTCTTCTATGGATTAGTCCCATTCGATTCACTACGCCAGTGTGTCTTTCACGGGCAAAAATAGTTATAGGCTTTACACTTTACAACATTAAACTTGACACATGAACAGGAAGCCATAAAAAGCTCTTGTGGTTTAGTGAGGTCCTGTCAGTTTGACTGATGACTCAAAAGTCACTAACCAGCTTAGCAGTCCTAAAAAAAAATGTACACTCAAATCTTTTTGAGACGAAAAGAAGCTGGAAAACAGTATGTGATAGTGGTTACAACTTACACTGTATAATTTATCCACCCTTTTCCTGAATGCTTAAGTCTTGCCAGACTAGAACGATGCTTTACATTTCTGGTCACTGGTGTTTCTAGTCAAATGTGTTTTCCGAACCGATAATATAACGTTATAACATACAAGAATGTTTTTTGCAGTAACTCACCTGTCATAGTTTAAAGAGCGGAAAGATGACTTTAAGCGACGCAAGGTTGGCTGCATTGAAAACAGATGAGGGCATAACGTTATACTGTACATCTCCCTATGGGGGCGAATTTCACAGGATTTTGTCCACAAAATGATAAGAGCACATATGACTTTAACAAAATATTTTCTTATTTCGCACATAGTATTTTAACTTAAGCGCTGCTTTAGCATCGTTTATCCAAGTCAAACAGCGCCGGACACGGACAAAGTAGGCTAGCTTTCATTTACACAGTTAAGATACTACGTTACTGAATACGTTGCTAATTTACGCTGTCTAAACTATGGATAAAACTATGGAAGCTAAATCATATAGAGAAGGACTTAGTAAGCAGAATTTTTACAAACTAAAGTTAATAGGTGGTAAAGATATTCGAGCTGTATTAAGATAATATTTCACCTACCTGACCGGAAATGATAAGAACAATCACATGTGTTGTCAAGATTCGCGCACTGGAAATCCTGGTGCAGTTTGGCCAACCACAAACGCCTTTTGTTCCTCAGATAGTTTTTTGCACACCACTTCTTAATTTGTTATAACTTTTAGCAGTCAATAGTACTCCAAATGTTTTTTTTTCCCGGTTCGACCGATTAGTACAGCCCAAAACATGACAATAATTGACCATTTTCAGCAGCAGCAATCGGCAAAATGTGTGAGCTTTGTTCGATTCGGCTTATTGTTTATGCTCAGTGCCGCCAATTTGGCCAATTGATGGCGCCTCGTGAGAACACTCTATTCAACAAATTATTAACAGACTCTAGATCACCAATTAATGTCTTATGAAGTGATTATTTAGACTATTTTAAATACAAACTGTTTTTCCAGCTAAAAATGTGTCTTCTTTTTTAACATTGCTTTCACCAGTCATCTCGTTTGAATCAGGACAGAAATATGCACTGACTGTTTACAAGTGAAAACTGTTCTAAGCAAATACATTAGTGGATGTGAGAGGACAACAGGAGATGGGACTTTTCACTGGAGGAAACATTATTATGAATTAAGGATACATATTGTGGAGAGGACAACAGGAGATGGGACTTTTTCACTGGAGGAAACGTTATTATGAATTATGGACTCATATTGTTCTAAGTAAAAATTATGTTTCTAACAAACATACAGTAGCTTGTCACTTTACAAGGCATTAATTGACAGACTGGTGTCATATAAATTACGATTTAAATTAAATTTAAATTTGTATTATGTATTGAGAACAAACAAACTGACAATGAAAAGTAGTAGTAATTTGATTTCATCTAGATTAATAAATAGTTCATAGTTCACCCAAAAATAAAAATTCTGTCATTAATTTTCTCACTGACATTTCAAACCCGTAAGACCTTTGTTCATCTTTGGAAATCAAATTAAGATTTTTTTTTTTTTTTTATGAAATCTGAGTGCTTTCTGACCCTGCATAGACAGCAACACAACTGACATGTTCAAGGCCCAAAAAGGTAGTAAGGACATAGTTAAAAAAGTCTTTATGCCTTAATGTGTCAATTGCATTGCTGTCTATGCAGGGTGAGCTCTACAGATTTTATTAAAAATATCTTAATTTGTATTCCAAAGATGAACGAAGGTCTTAAGGGTTTGGAACGACATTTTTGGGTGAACTATCCCTTTAACTTACAGAAGAGGTATAGAAGCCAGTGCTGTGTTTAAATCATCGGTAACCTGGCTGTCATCATACATGCTTTAGCTTCGACTGTTACCTCAGTTTGACTGTTCTTGGCCGTCTTATCAGGCTGGATTAACTTTCACTCCTAGCAGGCAGGATTAAGCGATAATGGGGACATGATTGTCAGTCGGATCACATCGGTCCACTCTCCCCAGGACAATAACACACAAGGACGCAACCCAGTTCACCTAGAACTCACTCAACATGCTGTACTAGGATGTGGTGTTTCTTGACACCAGCCACTGTTTCAAACATGATGATTGAACATGTGTCTAAAAGATTGGTAGAGGATTTATTAGCTGTGTCACATTGAAAAAAAAAAAGTGAATTTATGAGAAATCTGCACGGTAGGAAACAAGGAACGCCGAGAGGCGAGATTTAATAATCGCTCAAGCGGCGCATCAATGGCTGTGGAGCCTGTTTGAAAGAAAGGGATCACAGCGCGCCATTGTAATTGCGGAGCATCGCAGATTTGCATCAAGCACAATATGAGCTGCGAAGCAGGAATGAAAAGCAAATGACACGGTATCAAATAAATGAACGATTTTATGAGCTGGGTGTCTGGTCTGTTTCAGATAAATTTGGAATAAGAAAGCCAGACTGATTAAAAAATACCTTCGAATACGTCCTTTGTACACAACAAGCACAGCCACACGCGAACCTCAGTGAGAGACTAAAATAATTGTGCTTCTCAAATAAAAGAAAGGCACAGAAGATACAGAACAATGTAATCAGTGTATACTGTCTGCTCTCAGACAGGAACTTGTATCTAATTACCTCACCCTTGACCTTGGGGCCTGGCAACATTGCTTCTTTTTTTGGAGAACATTTCAAAATTCTTTTACCATTCCACAAAAGTGACACTTCTTACGACTTACGACTGTACTTTTTTTTTATCTTATTTGTGGTAAATGTCAGGGTTTCAGGGGCTGTTTGTTATTGATTTCCTTCAAAGCTACAGAAGGGCACAGGTAATACCGTGGGGTTAGTAATTTGATTCATCGATTACGGCAAAAAGATTTGAGACCTCCTAAAGACTTTCACATTACTAGACACTACTAGAACAACTAGAAAGCAAGACTTTGACAAGTTCAACACAAAAAAACAATACATTTAAAGGGATAGTTAACCTAAAAATTTAAACTGTAAGAAATTAGTTCCTCTTCTGAACACAAAATAAGATATTTTTGATGAATTTCCATGAGCTTTCTGACCTTGCATAGACAGCAACGCAACTGACACGTCCAAGGCTCGGAAAAAAAAGGATGAATGGATATGGAGAAAAAAAAAAGGTCAAACGAGAACCCTAAGTGTAGCCATTTCTAACTTGTTTGTAATGGATTTCCTGCTGTTTCCTAAGACATATGTGCTTGTCACTTGTGATCTCTGAACTCTGACTTCTAAAATGAGAATTATAGTCTAAAGTCCATGGTTACTCCAGTCCACTTGTCAAATATTTCATATGTGAGGGTGGAAAGGTGAAAGGGTAGACCTATGCCCAGCATGCACTCAACATGCTGTACATGACGATTAGTCATGGGCCATTTCATAGCTTGAAAGCAAAGTGAGGACGGAAGTGGGCAGAGGGACACTGAGATGGGACAGGGACATGACTCATAGGACAGCTGAGGGGAGCCGAAGATAGGAGGCTCTTTGTTATTACCAAAGGCAATTAGGCATAATGTCTGGTTTCTGCATAGTCTTCAGTGCCATGTGCCCTGTGTTCTTTTAAGGGGTCTTGAATACAGAAAGACAAGCATCAGCTTTGTGACCAGATGAGCTCTGTCTGTGTAATTTGCAATCAAGCAGAAAAAAAATTACCCGACATCACAAGGGAAATAATGCTGTGAGGGTGACAATTCAGAGGGAGTATTCATGTCTTCTGCGCGGTCAGCAGGATTTGAGACGTACAATTTCATAAAGGGTTTGTGTCATCTTATTATTTCCAAAGTTCAAATAAAAAGGCCTTGAAACTAGCCACAAGAAAATAAAGTGGAACAAAAGAGTCACGCACGCATGCTATCCTCTGCTTCTCAGAAGTAATCGTTTTCCTGAGAGAAACCAAAAAAATCCAAGGAAAATGATTATCTGTCTTTTTATTTGACCACAAGCATATTTTACTTCTAAGGGAACTATGAGAAACCTCTCTCTCTCTCTCAAAAAACAAAGCTCCATATTATAGAGAAATGCATTTTCTGTGAACATCTATGACGATTATTCCATACTGTAGAGTTGCCTAAATCTTTATTTTAGAAATGGGACTATTATTCTAGGTGGATGACCACTTTACTGATGTAATTCTCCATTTCTCTCAAACAGTAGCCTACCCCAGCTAGTCACGATCCTTCTCCGGGTCCAAGTTTACATAGTCAATTGTGTGTATACAGTGGTAGCTAAAAAAACTTAGAACACTAGTATTTTCACCAGCTAAAAATGGTTTTAAATCAGTTATTTCTATGTTTTGCTCTAGTGTGTCAGTAGGAAATATCAGTTTGCATTTCCAAACATTCTTTTTGTCATTAATTGTAGTAATGAGATTTTTGTTTTGTACAAGAAGTCTGACAACAGCCAGTGCTCCACACAGACATCTTATCTCATCATCATCCAGTCTGTCTGGAATGATATAAAGAAACAGAACAAACTGAGACAGACTAAATCTAGAAGAACTGTGGCAACATCTTCAAGACTGAAAAAACTATGCAAAAGTACACTTAGGGCAAAAGTTTTAAATGCAAAGGATGGTCAAACCAATTGACATTGACATTATTGTCGACAGCATCCTCATTTTACAGCATTTTTATATAAGTGTCAAAAACTTTGAACAGTACTCTAGCTTTGCAGTTAGGTTTCATCATGGAGACCTTGGTTTTTTTTTTAGCTAGTGAAAATACTAGTGTTCTAATATTTTTGGCCACCACTGTAGCTTGTACAGCTTAGTACGCAATTTTATTATATCAGTCTTGTGTTGCAACAGAGTGTATTATTTGCGTGTAATGCAAAATTTTTTAAACGTTTTTAACCGTGAACCAGGGTTGCCAGGTTTTCAAAACAAAACCCACCCAATTGCTACTCAAAACCCAATCACGTTTTAGAAGGGGTCCTAAGGGGATAAAATACGCATTGTTTGGAGGAGTTCCCGTGGTAAAATTCACAGTCCATGGGCTACAAATTAGCAAAACACGGCCACAGTGCTAAAATAGCCCAATTCCAGGATTTGTGTGTTATATAACATATGTGACCCTGGACCACAAAACCAGTCTTAAGTAGCAAAAATACATTGTACTATGGGTAAAAATTATCTATTTTACTTTAATACCAAAAATCATTAGGATATTAAGTAAAGATCATGGTCCATGAAGATATTTTATAAATTTCCTACAGCAAATATACAAAACCCACCCAATTGCTACTCAAAACTAGCCTGAAACTAGCCCAATCACGTTTCAGAAGGGGGTAGAATACGCGTTGTTTAGAGGAGTTCCTGTGATAAAATTCACAGTCCATGGGCTAAAAATGGCTTTATTGTGTCGCTTCAACCCACGCACATAAAAATAAAAAAGTCTGCTGCAACATTCACGTGAACTCATAAAGATGCGTTTGACACATGCGATACTTCAGCTGACCAGAGGACTGTTGCGTCATCTGTATACTTTTTCATACTCGAATCGTACACAGGTAACTTGTGGCCTCCTCGCATATACATTTTTGTTGTTTTTACATTCATCTTGTGACAATCTGTTTCTTTCTTGAGCGGTTCTTATAAGCAACAGTCCAACTGTGAGTGTTGTCAATCAGAGGACCCACCATTTGACCCTTCGTTGGGAGTTTGATTGACAGGTCATCTGGCCAATCATAATGCTGAATCTTCCATTTTGTCAAACAGACAAACCTTATAAGAGAGTAGATTAACATTGGTGGACTTGAACTTGGAATATTTGTGGTATTGAGGTCTTATATCTTCTGACTTTTATTAATGCTTTTTTCAAGCTATAACTAGGAGAGGAGATGATCGATTCACGTGCCGCTACAGCGATCTGTCACGACACATTAAAGAGCCACAAAACGGTATTTATTATTTGATTTTCTTAAAAAATATAACAATTTGAAACCTGAGACATTGTTTCATATTAAAAGTAAGCTGCTCTGTCTTGTCTGTAAGCTGATCACATGTCAGTGTCCTCTTTGATCTGCAATGTTTTTTACACTGCATGAGAACTTATTTCTACTACTAGCCCAATTGCGTTCAGGGCAGGGATTAAATGCACGTTTTTTGGCGGGGTTCCCCTAGTAAAATTCACATTCCAGTGGCTAAATATCACATTATTGGGGTTGCTTTAACCCACAGACATGAAACACAACACAAGACCACAGTGCTAAAATAGCCCAATTCCAGGATTTTTGTGTTATTTAACGTGACCCTGGACCACAAAAGCAGCCTTAAGTAGCATGGGTATATTTGTAGCAATAGCCAAAAATATATTGTATAGGTAAAAATGATCCATTTTCCTTGGTGTTTCGTATATTCAAAGTTGTTTACAGTGCTAAAGAGTTGGATTCTCATGCTAAACATGGCCAAAGTTTAAAAAAATAATTTGGACAAATGACAGAGAATTTCTTTGCCGAAAATCTTACTTCCGGGTTGGTACAAATTTCGGCTGATTATTTTCGATCGTGGCATTAATGACGTAATTGGTGGTGGAACTCCTTATATGAGTATTTCTCCCGGAAAAGTGCGTCCGCGGCGCCGGCGATCACGTCGGCCAGACCCTGAGAAAGAGAGCGCGCCATCAACGTGCTTCATTCGGCTGCACTCTGCAAGTGATTCATTCGGGAAGAATGTCTCTAAAGAAGTGTGGTTATGATTGTAAGGCAAAGATAACTTTGCTCAGCTTCCTGAAGAATCCAGCGTTACGTGAACAGTGGATGCAGTTCCTTTTTCTGGGGCAGCAATGGAGTTTAGCAAGTGAATGTTTCATATGCGAGGACCAGTTTGACGCTAGGTTTGCACATTGTTTGATACTGAAAGATGGAGTGGTCCCAGCTATAAAAGATCCCGGTAATGATTCAGAACTGCAGATGGTAAGTGAAACAACATCAAATGTCTGTTTTATTGGCAATCCTCATGCAAGTGATAGTCGAACTTAGCTCCACCCACGGCGCACCTCCAGAAGTTCGGCTTTTTCCGGGGAAAATCGGAAAGCTGTATATAAATATAAAAACTAAAGACTTTTTGGAGATATGAAGGATACATTACTACTCTGTAGGTACTCAGGATTAACATGAGATTAGGTGAAACTGTGTATGTTATGTACCCTTTAATGCCAAAAATCATTAGGATATTAAGTAAAGACCATACATCAAAACTTAATTTTTGATTAGTAATATGCATTGCTAAGAACTTACAACTTAAAAGCGATTTTCTCTTGACTTTGTTGCACTATTAGTAAGTCGGCCATATAGTGCTATCCTAACAAACTATACATCAATGGAAAGCTTATTTATTCAGCAGATGATGAATAAATCTCAATTTCAAAAAATTGACCGTTATCACTGGTTTTGTGGTCCAGGGTCACATATATGCAAACATATAAAGAAACATCAAATTATTCCCATATAAACTAAAGCGCAGGGACGTGCACAGACATTTTGAGGGGCAGGGGCTCAAGTGGAAAAAGGGCACTCTATTTTTTTCTAAACTAAATGTTAAATATATTAACACAACTCTGACTTACCAATTTATTTTAATTCCATTACACTGACCCAAATTGTTTCACGTTGTTTTTTTTTGTTTTTTTTTATTTCTTTTTCAACAGATGTCTACAAAATAATCAGTTCAAATAGGGACCATCTTCTTCAGCATTCACAAATTTTATCAAAGAACCGGCAGCAATAAAGAAAACTAAGCCACAATGTGCATGTTTTCTATGTTACTGGTTTCAAGTATACATTTAAAATTCTGATGACATTATTAATTTTACTGTATTTAGATGTCATTCTCCATTAAGTTAGCCTATATGTCCATGATATATTGCCTTAGCTAAACTAATAATATAATAATAAACATATCGATATCCCAAAACTGCAAATTCCCTCTTTGTTAACTTTCTAAACTGTCAAATTAAGTGGAAAAGGCCAAACCAAAGACGCTTACAATAACTGGATCTGGCAACACGGCTGCGCCCGCGCCCTCACTCGCAACGCTCTCAAGTCTCGTTCACAATATTTGTTTTTAAATATTGTGAAGGGGCACTTTGAATTACTTTTGGAAAAAGGGCAGGGGCTCAAGCCCCCAAAACCCTCCCTTCTGCACGTGCCTGCTAAAGTGTCCCAGAGAAGCACACACCAGTGTTGGTAAAACTCATCTTCCTCCTTGCAGGTCTCGGTGTTACAGGCATCATAAGGATGAATGATTTATCCATAACCATCACTCATTCTCTCTCTCACCTCCTGTATTACCAACAGGCCGCACTCTCATTAATATCTCTTAATGTTAGTGCCAGACACCTTGATTTACGCTGGGCATTTCCTGCCAACTAAAAGCAATAAAGGCACGAGGCATCTCTCACAGCACTCATCCACTGACACACCCAGAGATATACGGCCGCACCGGATACACGCTCAACGACTCCCCCACTCATTGACTTATACGACTGATATTGACAGATTCATCCATACGGAAATGGCACGTCTCAAGAGCTCATCAGACGATGGGATCAGGTGAAAAATAGGCAAAGGGAGGAGTCTGGAGCACGAGGAGGAGGAAAATGGATCGTTGGGTGATTTTATATTTCTTTTAACAGTCCCCACGCTGTCATCACTTCAACACTGATTGCAGCCGATCACAAATTCAAATGTTATCATGACTTCGACCAGAGACTAATGAGTAGGCTTGGTATTGAATGGTTTCCAGAAGACAGTGAGGAACACTTTGACATGGAAAATGCAAAAACAAGCCAGGCTTATCCATCACTGCCTTTGATACATGGCACGATGTTATGGCTGTCTCCTGTCAGCAGGCTGGAAAACACACATACACGCGCAGATCTGCTAGGAGTTATCCATACGTCTCCCCTGAGTGTCTTTATGGGCATTAGTCAGTTGTGACAGCTCATTCTGTCTATGTCAGCCTGTGCCGTACACCTACCTGAGCAGACTGACTGACTAGCCAGGTCTGGTGACTGTCACAGTGAGGCGGATGGAAACAAGCTGTATATGAAACAGCACAACCTTCAGGGAACAAGAATATTTTGGGTTAGAAAATGTAATATCAAACCACTATGGCTTTAAAATTTGATTGGATGAACCACATTTTAGGCTGTAGCAAAATAAAACAAAAAGTCATAAGGGGTTGTGCTTTACCTTTACAAATTGACTTCTAGCATGATTTGATGACAAAATTGGGACCTAAAGACATGAACATCTTGGATGACACGGGGGTGAGTAAATTATCAGCACATTTGTATTTTGGAAGTGGAGGAATCCTTTAATAACAACACTATGTTATTGTAGGGCTGGGTTTTGACACAAATTTCCCGATTCAATTCAATTAAATATCAATTATTTTGGATATAAATCAGATTCAGAGCATGCCAAAATTTTCTCAGGGAATGAAAAATCTCTCAACTAATGCTGTTAAATATAAACAAGAGTCAGTACTACATTACCATAATACTGAAGGTTAAAATGAACTGATTTGTATACAAATGCTTAAATTACACTCAATTATGATTTTATAATAATAAAGTTACAATTAATTACTGTAGGCTATATTTCTTCTCTAATTCGTTTTGTACAATGATTGATTTAAACAAAAACATTAAAGAACAGTTTAATCATAATGAATATGTTATATGGCACATATATTTAACAAAATGCTCCTCTCTAGAGTTAATTTCTCTAGCTGACTAACGAGTTTATCGTCAACAAATAATCATAATGAATATGTTATATGGCACATATATTTAACAAAATGCTCCTCTCTAGAGTTAATTTCTCTAGCTGACTAACGAGTTTATCGTCAACAAATAGGCTTATGTTTTTTTTTTTTTTTTTTTTTTTCTGAGCTAAAATGTGACGTTACATGACATACTGTTTACAAGCTGTTATATTTAAATCTTTCCGTGGTTGAAACACTGATTGGGCGATTACACGAGACAGGATGCAGATTTCGATACGTTGTAACGTTACTCTATCTTTTAATATAACTTCAGACATTCTTTCATGTTTATTTTGTGCTGAAACTGTTTCATGTTTATTTTGTGCTGAAACTGTATCCAAGAGGAAGATAAACTGCCCCTTCAGCTACAGCTTTCCGTCACTCCACATTAAACCGTGCCAAAACGGCATTTCTTCTTTGAATATTTTAATAAAATTGACAGAATTTGAGAAAGTAACAAAGCACAAAACTTACTGCGCTTTATTGATCGGGAGGCGGCACTACAACGTTCCGTTCATTAGTCGAAAACAGGCTAGACTAATAGATTCTTAAAAGCGTTGGTGTTTATGCACAAATATGTCCGCGGTGACGGTGAGTTCTTTAAATTGGAGACATTACGGAATATGTTTTTACAAAAACGACTTTCCGAGACGACTTCATATGACGCCATAAAGAGCCTTTAGAAAGAAGAACTCTAAATGAGTCATGGTTGGTAAATCCAGCGGATGATATACCTGTTCTCGCGGGATTACTGACAAGTTTCTCTGTTGTAACTCCGTGGTCGGGGTGGTTATTTTCTCTAACCATATAAGCTGTAATGGCAACTCCACCCGATCCCGCCTTTCATTATGGTAATGGTTGTTAATCACTGCTAACACCTGCTATAAACCATATTTATGAGTAGATAGAAATCAAACACATATTCAAAGTCATAAGGAAAATAAATGACCAAAGAGTTGAAAATACATTAAATGATATTCAATGAAATGCAATAAACTCAGAGCTGAAACTGAATGATCACCGTGTTGTTGTCTTGATTTAAACACTTCAAACTCATGACTCAAATCCAACAAGATACAGCATCCAAAGACTTTAGTAAAAAAAAAAAAAAACGTAATAAAACGAATGTCTCATGTAATCAACCAGTGTTTGAAAATAGTCAATAAAATCCTGTAAATATTATAACTGTCGTAACAAACTCAAAAGCAGCAACAATATAAGTTTGCCAGCATTTTGTTATTTTCATAAATCAGTCAGTGAGTTTTGCATCATAAAATTGAAGATTTTTTTTTTTTTTTTTTTTTTTTCAAATCTGCAATGTGGTATTAACCAATCAGAATCCAAGATCAGAACTATTCAATACACATACTGTGTCCAAATTAGTTCAATTTTTAATTGTTGTGCCAAGATGCTCTCTCTATGATTGCTCTGTTGTTTGTTAATGGCTAAAAACCTACAGTTAATTAACTACTTGATGGATGAATTGTATCAATTGAACATTGGCATTTTCATCATATTGCTGTTGTTGCCATTTTATGAGAGCAAAGGCACTCTATGCTGTGGGGTTTTAGGCAATCCACTTCACACCGCTGCCTAATTCCCCTTGACTGTGGTAAAATAATGGGCCACTAAAACTGTATTACAGAACACAGATATTTGCTTTGCATATCAGGGATAACAGGCTCAGATCAGATCAGCCTCCAAAAAAAAAAACAAAAAAAAAAACAGTTGGCTATATAGGTAAACCATTCATAGGCATTCCTGCCTTGAAATAAAATGGAAATAACATGGTTCTTCAAATACGCTACCAGTCAGAAGTTTTTGAATTTAATTAAATTTAGTTTTTTAAAGAAGTCTCTTCTGCTCACCAAGCCTGCATTTATTTGATCCAAAGTATAGCAAAAATTTTTTACTATTTAAAATAACTGCTTTCTATTTGAATATATTTTAAAATGTAATTTATTCCTGTGATCAAAGCTAAATTTGTGTCACGTGATCCTTCAGAAATCATTCGAATATGCTGATTTGCTGTGTTCAAGAAACATTTTTATTATTATCAATATTTAAAACAGCTGAATTTTTTTTCAGGATTCTTTGATGAATAGAAAGATCCAAAGATCAGCATTTATCTGAAATAAAACGCTTTTGTAGCATTATACTTTGAGTGAATATATATACATTTTATTTTGGAATAGAAAAAATAGAAATTACTATTTTTATTTAGCAAGGATGCTTTAAATTGATCAGAAGTGACAAACTGTCTATTCATCAAAGAAACCTGGAACAAATTCTACTGATGATAAAAAATTCAGCTTTGAAATCACAGGAATAATTTATGTTTTAAAATATATTCAAATAGAAATAGTATAAATAAAAGCTATTTCAAATAGTAAAAAAATTACAAATTGTGTTTCAAAACTTTGGACCAAATAAATGCAGGCATTAAAAATCTTTTAACTGATAGTGTACATTACACTATTTTAGTGGATCAGCAAGGAACATAACTGAATGTTTTGAATTACATGACATATTATACATATTCTATCATATATTTGACTGATTTAGCCAATAGAGAAACGAACTGATTTTACACCTAAAGGGCACGCAGTAATTAGATTTAAAAAATCTATCTATTTGTCATTTTCAGTGTATCTTCTGCAACTGACAGGTGTTTTAACACTGGACTATATGCTAACAGCAAACAGACCTGGTGAGAACCACAAAAAGATTGATTTTGTGAAAGCTGTGAGACGAGCTCTTTATACAGTATGCATAGGCGCTTGAATGATCCATGAACTTCTGAATATTCAAGTGTTTTATTTTTCCATTCATCTTTAAAATACAATGAAGATTAATGATATGCACTGAGGGATGAATGAATCTGTTTTTTTTTTCAGGTACAGTGAGATGATTCCTGTGTAATCAGTCTGTAGTATTCCTGCGTGACAATCTCCTCACTTCAAGATAAAAAATAGCTCCCAATCGAAACACATCATGACCTGAAAAGTAAGTTCAAAAATGCCCAGAATATTCTAGATGAGCAGCTTCAGTTTACATCTAGTGCTAAAAACAGACACTGAATCGAGTTAGTTACATGAGTGACCTAAGAATTAAATCACAGAGGTATTACACAGGAATCAATTATTTAGTTACAAAAACAATTCAACATTTCTTTTTTTTTTTTTCACAAACATTGTAAAAGACATGATTATTTCTCATCACCGTCATGTACAGAGGGTGGCCCTAAAATACCTATTGACCTTTTAATATCCTTTATTAAAACCAGCAAAAAATACAAACGAAACATTGAAGTAGCTACATGAAGAGAGAAAAGAGCGATTCACATTAGATTCACATGTTCAAGTCCATCTAAAGCAAACGAGTGATGATTAGAATGCTGTACACTTTTTGCTGTTGCCACAGAGAGGAAAAGAGTCACCTGGACGTCCTGTTTTGTCCCACGGAGGGCTTAGGCTCGGCCCTGGCGATGTGTTAATCAGATTTCAGAAGATCCAGTTGTACGGCGAATCCTGGTAAACCTGCTCTGAGAAGACTCAGTCCTTGAGTGTATAAACTCAAAATCTCCCTCTGTTGACATTCACAATATGTGAAACTTAAGAATACAAAAGTTCATTATAAAGAGATGAAGCGTTACTGCAAATTCATGAGCCGTTGCTCATTTAAATCTGTACCGTTGCAAAACGACAATAAAAATAAAGAAGATCAGCGGCCGTTCTAAAGTTCCCTAGCATTTCCTTAAAGGAGACGTTTCACTTCCAGAACTAAAGTTTCCTGATAATTTACTCACCCCCTTCTCATCCAAGATGTTTATGTCTTCAGTCGTAAATACATTTTTTTGAGGAAAAGTGGACTTCTATGGTGCCCACGAGTTTGTACTTCCAAAATGCAGTTTAAAAGCAGCGCCAAAGGGCTCTGAACGATCTCAGCTAAAAAAAAAAAAATACAATTTATATACTTTTTAACTTCAAATGCTCGTCTTTTCTATTCTGATTTAAGACAGTTAGGGTAGGTCGGAAAACTCAACGATTTTGAAGTTGGAGGAGAAATGAGATGAGTTTTTTAACATGTTTTTACATGAGTTTTTACCCTAACACAGATAGACAAGACGAGCATTTAAGGTTAAAAAGTATATAAATAGTTTTTTTTTTTTTCCAGAAAATATTGTTTCGCTAGGTAAGACCCTTCTTCCTTGTCTAGGTTCGTTTAGAGCCCTTTGAAGCTGCATTTAAACTGCATTTTGGAAGTTCAAACTCAGGGGCACCATAGCAGTCCACTATATGGAGAGAAATCCTAAAATGTTTTCCTCAAAAAACAATTTCTTTACGACTGAAGAAAGAAAGACATGAACATTTTGGATGACAAGGGGGTGAGTAAATTATCTGTACATTATTGATCTGGAAGCAAAGAACTCCTTTAACAATACTATACACCTGTCGCAATGGCGTAAATTCCCCAAGTTTGTCAGTTCAGCGAGGCACGATTTCATCCCTCGATTTATGACGCTCGGTTTTATCCGCCACCAGCTGGCTCCTCTACATTACGGCGCAGCTAACGGTGAGCGATTTTTCGTGTATCCCACAAACGGTTTAAAATTTTCAAGCATAGTGTGAGTGGTCCATGCAAAGTCTTCACAAGAAGAGCATAAGTATGAAATGTGAAACCTACCTAGCTAAAAACGGATGTGAACCATTCCTACGCATGAAGCTACCAGCAGCAGAACGGCATTAGCTTACACAAAGATAGTTTCCACACCATGGCAAACATTTCAATAGTCCGTCTCTTAAATAAAATGTCAAAATTAAGCAAAAACATAAGTCTAGTTGGCGAGCATACAAATAGGTGAGCAACCCGTACACAAAAACCGGCGACCGTCCCGAGACTACCAGACACTACTTCTGGCTTAGCAAGACACTCTGGTCCATAATGTACAAACCATGCTAGAGGCACATCTGTGCTTGGTGTAAAGCTGATGGGAGACCATTAGTGAGACCCTCAATGTTCAGAAGGCCTTGAGAAGACCGGAGAGTTGGATGAATCAAGAAGCAGCCAGGTGGCGATGGCAAGGTCGTTTGAAACGGACAATATCTATTAGACGTGGAGAGATAAAGTGTATGTGGAGTGGAAATAGAGGGCACTCTGTCACCTAAATAATCCCCTCACATGGGGCCGCTCTAGGCCGTCGTCTGCCCGAAGCAGCACAAGAGAGGAGGTCGCTCTGGTAAAGGACAGCCCACCGAGGCCGCAGACGATTCAAACGCAGGTGCCCTGGTGAGCGGGAGGCAGAGCTTTGCGGTTCTTCAAGCCTTGGCTTTTCTCTTTGAAGTCCATGGGCTTCTGCTGGGACGTGTCGATAAGAGCGCTGGCGATGGCTATACCTGCAGACGACACACAACAAAGCAAGCCGAGGGTCAGAGAGGAGCAGTGCAGACTCGAAAAAAGAACGGTTCATTTACATGTCAAAGCAAAGTTATTTAAAAAAGGGACAATGGTAACTTAAAGCTATCGCTTTCAAAAGAACAACTATCGGCTCGTTCATTTTTAAAGACGGCTTTTTGACTCTTCATGCATAAAGAAAGACTCAGGACTCAACGTCAAGGTCATCCCTTTCTCCTATTCTGTAGCTACAGTAGTTCTCTCTCATTCTAAGATGGGGTTTTGAAGCGAACTCGACTCCTAGAGCCAGGATTCTGTCAGGGGCTGCTGTGGTCAAAACCATGGCTGTAACCCCAAAGCCATTTTTCAAAGCTGCATCTCACAAATCATCCTACAAACACAACGGCCACTTCTGTGCTAGTCTGGCACTGCTCCCCTCCCTGCTATTGAGGCAATACAATTATCGGAGGGGAACAATTCATTACTTCAGACAGGCCAGGGCAAAAGGAATTGAATTCAGCACATCAGTGTGAAGCCGGAGCTTCAAGCGTTCAGGCAAAGAGGATTTACATCCAAGAACAACCTGAGCCTCAGACAGTTACACACTGCCCTACATCGATTTATTACCCATCACACCTGGGCTGCAGGGAGGAATGTGAAAACGACACGTCTGTCAACAGAACAGTACTTGGGATTGAAACGCGTGGTGTACGCCTACTGCTGGAGTGCTTTTAGAGCTGGTTTCGCATGAACTTAAAATACTCACCATTCAGGTCAAAAAGGATTGGATGTGAGCCAGTAATAGTGGGTCAGCAGTGTTTAACCAAAAAAAAGAGATAGATTTTTTTTTAAACAGGTCAGATCGTGAGGATTTTGGAATGAAAGAGATAACTTTCAGAAAATATCTTCTGCAGTGAAAAATACAGCATTTAAAACTGTGCTGAAACTAAGCTGCAAAAATTACTTCAGAAATTCTTGGGTTTAAGATGTCAAAACCCCAAACATAAAAAATGCCCACCTACAGTACATAAATTATTTTATTTTATACCACAAGCACATTTTAATACATCAATGTTTTATTTTATTTTCAACTTATTTAAAATAAATAAACTAAAATAAAATAAAATAAATAAAGATTTGATTTTTAAAAATGGGTCAGATCATGAGGAAAAAAGTTTTCGGAACTCAAAAATATCTAGAATATCTAGAATAGATTAAATGTATTTCATAAATACTACAAAACAAATATCTCCAAATTAATGTTTTTATCTGAAATAAATTAAAACATTCTAATAAAATAAAGAGAGATTTGATTTTTAAAAATGGGTAGGATCATGAGGATTTTGGAATAAATGTTTCCAGAACTTTCAGAACTCAAAAATATATATAATACATAGAATAGAAAAATTTTAGTTTATAAATGCTACAAGCACATGTCTCCACAACGTTTTATTTTATTTTAAAACAAGAGAGATTTGATTTTTTAAAAAGGGTTTTTATTTTGGAATAAAAGAGTTGTCAAAACTTTCAGAATTTAAAAATATCTAGAATGTATAGAATAGAAAAATATATAGAATTTAAGTGATTCTTGGATTTCACATGTCAAAAACCCAAAAGAAATGACCACCTACATACATTCATGTGAAAAAAATTAGGACCCCCTATTGAATTTCATGTTTTTTTTTTTTTTGTATCAGGACATAAAATATTATCTGGTTCTTGGCAGGTCTTAAAATTTGAAAAATATAACCTCAGATGAACATCATCACATGACATATCACACCGTGTTATTATTTAATTAACAAAGATTAAGCCAAAATGGAAAAGCCATGTGTGACAAAGTTAGGATACTCTATCATTCAATTGTCTGTAGATCCACTTTTAGCAGCAATAACTTGAAATAATCATTCTCTGTATGACTTTATTTACATTGTATGACTATTATTTACATTGTCTCTCACAATGTTCTAGAGCAGGGATCCTCAAATCTGGCTAGCGAGATCCAATTTCCTGCTGAGTTTAGCTCTAACCCTTATCAAACACACCTGAGCATGCAAATCAATGTCTTCAGGATCGTTAGAAAAATCACAGATAGGTGAGTTTGATCAGGGTTGAAGCTAAACTCTGCTGTAAAGTGGATCTCATGAGCCAGATTTGAGGATCCATGTTCTAGAGGGATTTTGATCCATTCTTCTTTAGAAGAACATAGCTCCAGTTTATTGAGATTTGAGGGCATTTGTTTATGCACAGCTCTTGCCACAGCATTACAGTCAGGATGAGGTCTAGACTTTGACTGGGCTATTGCAACCCCTTGATGCTTTTCTGTTCAGCCGTTACGTTGCAGATTTGCTGGTGTGATTGGGATCATTGTCCTGGTGCATGATCCAGCTTTAGCTGTCGGATTGATGTCCTCGCATTCGACTCCAGAATACTTTGGTATACAGAGGAGTTCATGGTCGACTCGATGACTGTGAGGTGCCCAAGTCATGTGGCTACAAAACAAGCCCAAAATCATCAGCCCTCCACCAGCAGGTATGAGTTTTGGTATGAGGTGGTTGTGCTGATATGCTCTTTAGGTTTTCACCAAACATCTTCACTTTGGCCTTGTCTGTTTAAAGGACATTGTTCTAGAACTTCTATGGTTTGTTTAGATGCAACTTTGCAAACCTAAACCGTGCTGCTATGTTTTTTTTTTAGATAAAAGAGGTTTTCTCCTGGCAGCCCTTTCAAACATGCAATAGTTTAATAATGTAATCTTTGATGACCAATTGTCATTTAAAGACCACATTGCAAAGATTGCTCGATTTTGCAGGTTTGCATTGCACAACGTCAGAAAGATTAGGCTCTTTCTAACAGAATGGGCTACACAATTTCTTGTCCAGGCCTTTGTTATTTCCAAGCTGGACTACTGTAATGCTCTTCTGGCTGGTCTTCCATCATGCACAATAAAACCTCTACAAATGATTCAGAATGCAGTGGCACCTCTGGTCTTCAACAAGCCCAAAAGAGCCCATGTTACACCTCTCCTTATCTCCTTGCACTGGCTACCGATTGCGGCTCACATCAAGTTCAAGACATTGAAGCTTGCATATAGAACAACCACAGCCTGCACCCACCTGTTTCTAGGGCTGGTTCAATACCATTTTTTGCGCTTCGAAGCTTCGGTGGGAGGGGCTAAGCATATAATAAAGGCAGAAATCTCTGTGTTGTCTGTTTGTATTTGTATTATGTCGGGAATCGTTCATCCAAACGACTTCACGTGTCACGAATGTGTTGTTGCAGACCCAAGGGAATTCCGCTCCAATATGCTCACACTAGGAGTCTAGGGCAGTGGTTTTAAAACCCTGGGTCGCCAGGATGATTTCCGGAAGATGTATATATGTATGTAATGAAGTTAAAGACTCTGGGAAGGATGCGGGAAACTGCCAACGAACTTTAATAACAAAATAAACATTAACAAAACGAAAGTAAACGGCAGCCGCCTCAGACCAGACTCCATCTGTGTTTGCTTTGATCAGTCAGAATATCCCCTCACCGCTCAAAACGCCGGATTTTTTTTGTTCAGTCCTGAGTTCTGCAAGCCAAGTAATCCTCTCATTATAACAAAGCCTGTAGACGCGCTTAGAATGCACGTTCATGCTGTCAAGAGGTTTACGCGATTGTTAAAAAGAAAACGAAATTAAAACGCGCACGCGCATTCAAAAGCAATTCGCAAATAAGGCTTTATAACTGTTGCTGTGAGTTCTTTATAGGATATATAGGCTGCGTGGCGGACACGTCGCGGATTTGCTGCGTGTTGATTTTTCTTTCTGCGCCTATGTTAACAGATTAGAGCAGCCACACTGTCTGCGGAATACGCGCGTATCAGGTGCGGTCCAACCACACCGCAACCGCGACCCCGCGACAGAATAGAAGTGAAGCGGATTTTTTCCGCAGCAGTCACGTAACAAACCTGCTCCACGTCCGCCACGCAGTCAGCGTGTCTCAGAGGCTGCGGTTGAAAACGGCATGCATCTCCGCTCACATGCTCTGTTAGGCAGACTAGACAGCTCACATTTCAATGAACAAAAATATTTCTTTATATTTCAAACTTTAAAATAAATCACAACCAGGTTGCAAACTATAGTGACACTAGTACACTCTTTTCGCTGTGGCTTGCTGACAGCTCTCCCCCTCCCGTTCACTAATGGGCCATTCAAGCGCAAATGAGAACTGTTCGCGGGGGAAGTCACGTGTTGGAAAAAAAAAAAAAGAATATTCGAATCTCAGAATTGAAAATCGAATGCCAACCCACTGAACGGATATTCGAATATTCGACTATTCTAGTACAGCCCTACCGGTTTCCACTCACTATTACGAATCTACATCCCCTACAGAAGCCTGAGATCCGCTAGTGAGTGACGCCTTAAGGTACCATTACAGAGAGGTGCAAAATCACTTTCCAGAACATTTTCATTCACTGTTCCTGGCTGGTGGAATGATCTTCCTACCAGGGAATGCTGATTCCCTGACAAGCTTCAAGCGACAGCTGAAAACTCATCTCTTTCAACACCATTTGGTCTCCAAAAAAGCTCTCTCTTTATTCCTTCCTTTTCTAACTTGGTATTATGAGCACTGCCTGTGACTGTTTGCCTCTTTAAGATGAATCGCTTTATGTATTCCCAATTGTGAGTCGCTTTGGATAAAAGCATCTCCTAAATGACTGAATGATGTAATACTTGTCTCATACGTTTCTAATTATATTGTCATGAACTTTATAATTTAACATGTTAACTGAACGTTACATGGTCTGATATTGGGGTGATTTTGCTGGGACATCCACTCCTGGGAGGATTGGTGTCTGTTTTTGAATGTCTTCCACTTGTGAATAAACTTCCTCACTGTGGAATGATGGATTTTAAATTGTTTAGAAATAGCTGTGTTACTCTTACCAGATTGATGGCAGCAACAATTACTTCTCTAAGATCATTGCTGATATCTTTTCTCTTTTGCATTGTTTTCACACACACCTGTAGGCTTCAGAGCAGCAAACTGCCAAAACTCCTGGTTTTATAGAGGTGCTCAAACTTGCTGATGATCAGTTAATCAAAGGCATTTGATTAGCAGTGCCCGATTGCTACTTACCCTCTTAATTCAGAGTAAGGGTGTCATAATTTGTCATACATTGCTTTTCCATTTTGGCTTCATTTTTGTTAAAATAAATAATGACACGGTGCAATATGTCATGTACTGCCATTAATCTGGTTTTATTTTCCAAATTGTAAGACCTGGCAAGGAGAAGACAAATATAAATTTTTTTGTCCTGATAAGGAAAACCATGGAATTTAATACTGTGTCCTAACTTTTTTTTAAGTTTTTTTTTTTCATTAATAAATACTACAAGCACATATCTCCAGATCAATGTTTTATTTTATTTTAATCTATTTAAAAAATAAAATAAAATACTACAAGCACATATCTCCACATTTTTTCTTTACAGCGCTTAGACAAAATGATTTCATGTTATAGGCTTGGACTACATGTTTTCCACTGAAATCTTAATGAGAAAGAAAGAGGTCACTTATTTGATCACACATGCATATAATGAACAAACATCCAGTTGATTTTGTTATCCAGGCGTAAAACGAAAGAGACCTTTGGCACCATGGAAGTCACGTAGGGGTTTGTGAATTTAATCAATATGTTTAGGAGCAATCGGCGGCTGTCTGCTGGCTGAGTTCATTATCGTGTCCCAGTGCTAGGTCGAGTGGGAGGTTGTTTCCGTAAAAAAAAAAAAAGGTACCACGTTTTCAAGATCATACTCGCATCACACCAGGCAGACGTGCAGACAGAGCAGGGTGACAGCTGAGGAAAGCGGCCTGCTCTGCTCCAAGCTCCTACATCAGTCAAACACAGATTGGTCTGCTTTGTGAAGGTGATGCACCGCTTTATCCTAGCAGACACCTACACATCCATCCTGCTGCGAAACTTCCAAAAAGACAAACTAAAACAAAGCGACAAAGCGACATCTGTGCACAAAGCGCTCCAAAAATATTCTTTGTTGATTCAGAAGAGTCTCAGCATTCTTCTCTCCTTTTATTTCTCTCTCTATATCTGATGTACCTTCCTCCAAAAGTGTTCATGACAAACTTCAACAGCCCAGCAAGCAACCACTCTAAAGTTTCCAGTGCTATGAATTTACAAAGCTCTCTCGACAGATCCAACAGTCTTTAGATATCACCCAAAAACTCTTTTTGTGCATATCACTTGTTGTTGTTATTTGTTGCCTCTATTTTGTGCTTGTCAAACAAAAGAGAAGCTATTAGAGATGCTTTACTGAAACAAAAGTTGTTGTTGTTGTTGTTTTTTTGTCTTCTCCAGATCAGTCAAGTTCCTGGGGAGGAAGTCAAGCTTAAAGGGACAAGGTCCCATAAAGCTGCATATTGACTGACAGGCGTGCTGAGAAGAGGAGGGGGTAAAAGGTTTTTTCTTAGCCCAGTCTTATCACTCTGTAGCTCTAAAAGCCAGACAGAGGTCTATGAGACAGACCTCGAGCTGACATGGCTTTTAAAGCACTGGCGTCTAAATATATGCGCGTGTGATATGTCAGCACGAGCTATCAGAAAAGGTGCTGTCAGTTGAAGGTGAATGACAATGATGGGGGAAAACACAGAAACTAGACACCATCATTACTGAATCGATTATTTTTTGTTTGTACATTTGTGGAGGCTGTTTTTGGTGCTCACAGAAACAAGACAATCCTTCGTCTCAAAGTCAAGGACACTGAGAGGAACGATGCCTCCTCATATTTTCTTGGTCCAAAAGATCTTTTTTATTCAGGCTTTATAGACAGGAGACATTCAGACTGGGGTAAGCCATAGTGGTGTAAGAGGATATGACCTGCAGTTACAGACAAACTTACATCAGACCACCAAGGGAATGCTGGAGAACTTCTCTGACTTCCTGCATGAAATTAATTCCCACATGGGGAATGAACCAGACTGCAATATAATAAGTGAGCGCCGGGCATGTTAATTCAGCGTAAAACATTAATTGAGAAGCTGCCTGTACCATGTCAGAGTTTTAAATTTCAGTCAAATTTTATGCTAGGGATAAACTTACCAAGCACACTTAGAGGATTAACCACCAAAAAACATGCAGAAACAATTGGGATGCAGAATATTTCTTGTATATCAACAAAGAATATTTTTGGAGAGAAGCACAGGAGCTATGTGCACAGATGTTGCTTTGTCACTTTGTTTTAGTTAGTCTTTTTAGAAGTTTTGCAGCAGGATGGATCAGTGTTCTGTGAATATTTTGTTTTATACATAGATACTGGTCAATATTTTATATTTATTACAGCATTATTATTTCCATGATTTTTATATTTAGATTACCTTTGCTGCATATTAGTGACATCTGGTGGGAGTAAAATGAGAAAAACATCTGCAATTCCATGGTTTAGCCACAAGATTCCTATATAGCTCTGTATAAAAGAGCTATCCTTTAGTTAATTTTAGACAAAATAATAAAATATATTTATTAAGTTGTGGATTTGACTATATATTTAGATGTACTTAAAGACAACTTTTTGTAAAGGTTTAGATTTTTTTTTTTTTTAAATGTTGATTTGAAGTGTCAGTTTTTGCATTATTACTACAGTCAAACCGGAACACAGAGAATGCCTTTTGTTACACAAAACATAAAAATTCTATAAAAATGTAACAAAAAATAAACAGCAATGTTTTATCAGAGATTAATCCTAATGATCTAATGTCAACCTCTTATTTCAGCCTTCTGCACGTAAATCTGAAAAATCTTGGATTTCATCCAAAATATTTCATTTGTGTCCCCAAGATAAATGGTTTTACATGTTTGGAACAACATGAGGGTGAGCAATTAATGACAGAATTTTAATTTTTGCTATAATCTGTGAGCAAAACGAGGTGGAATTTACTAACCTGACTGGCCGGGTGGAGGAACACCAGATGCCCCTCTTGGGAGGCACAATAGCACTGTGAGCACTGCTGCTTTACCCCCTGAACAGGGTTCCACGGCGACTGGCTTGGGCGGTCCCTGTGGAGAGATCAGAAGAGAGAAAATGTGTCATCTATAACAAGCCTCCTCCTGAACACATCACCATCAGTCACAAATGTCACAGTACTCAGTGTGAGCTGACATTGTAGGACGTCTCTCGCACGTCGTCAGAAAAGGAAAATTCACATCGTGATAATCTCAGGAACAAACCATCTCCCTGAAACTCAAAGACTCAAGCCACTTTCAAAGTTCACATTCATGCACGCACAGGCGGAGAAAATCTGTGACATTTGAGGTTGCTGACTACCAACTCGGGTCGTGTTGTAGCACCAGCTCTCAGTCCTATAAATGCTGCTCTGGATAGAAGTATGCATCAGCAGGTCTCTGATGCAACACAGTGGAATGAGGAGGAAGGAAGCCACAGGCAATTGCGATCTTAAAATGTCATCTTTTATCTCACATATTAAAGATTACTTCATTTTGGTCCACTCACAGTCATATGAATGCTTTTCTAAAAGGATTCTTCAATTGTTATACGTGTTTAAATGACAAAGGGAGTCCTGCCAATGAATAAAGCACACGTGTGACGTTGTGCGTGTGTGGGGTATTGTCTTTTAAGATTCTCTCAGCTCATTAATACACTCTCATCTCTGGCCCTCCACACACACACACACACACACACACACACACACACACTGACTCAGCTTTAAAGTGGCTTTATTCACCATTTAAAGAGAGTGCCTCTTCAAGAGCTCTTCCAAGAGCGTGCTGCAAGATCACAGACTTTGGCAGCCAATGGCTCTCCACTAAATGAAGCTTTAATATCTTAGCTCAGTTGCCAAAATACGGTAAAAAATGAAAGGCAAAAAAAAAAAGAGAATAGATGCCAATTCATATTTTCTGCCAAGAATGGTCCGCTTTGAGCTTATAATATGAATTAAGCGCCAGCCATCAAACCAACAAAGTTACCCTAAGGTACATTTCTCTAAAGCAGGAATGTTTTAATACAAATCTGGCCCTTTCCAACCTCAATATAATTATGGCAATTATTGAAGCACACAGTAGACATTTAAATGAGCTCTCTGTGGCTTTGGACTAATATGCAGATCATTCAAATGTTTTTTTTTTGTTTGTTTGTTTTTTGTCTTGTCACAGTCATATCACACATCCATTTTTCAATTTAAATTAAGAAAAATCTTAAAAGTTTTTATTAATTACATAGTTTCTGAAGAAAATGTGAGCTGTGCTTACCTGTGGAAAAGCAAAAGCTGTTGCTATATAAATAAATATATATATACACACACACACACACACACACACACACACACACACACACACACACACTCTACGGGGCCGTTAAAAGCTTGAATCTGACTGGCTGACGAACGTTCTGAAGGGGTGCATTATTTTCAGGGAAAGGCACGGCGAACGTAGTCTTGGCTGCATTACATGTCTATATCACTTTGCCACACAATTTCAGTTATTTCAAAGGCCCTTACAGTCTAAAACAGCAAAATAACCTAAACCCACAACAACACTGGCCAAACAAATAAATACAGTAAACAATACGATAAAACTGATAGTTTCCATGTTTTTGCTGCAAAATTATGTTTTATTACATTTCTCCCACTCTCTCCCTTACAGACGCACACACAGTCAGCACACACACATTAACATATGCGCTAATGTTGTCAACGCTGCTCCGACGATTAACAACTTAGAAACTACATGACATTTCTCACAAGCGAGGTAACAACGGCACTGTTCCTGAAGAAAATTAACTTAACATTTTACTATAAGTAGAGACGCTGCTGCTGAACACTTAAGAGACGCACCGACTCAGAGAGGTAATTCACGAGTTTAATCTCTCTCTTTTTCTCGCTCTCTCTCGTTCCGTCTGTCTGCCTGCTCTTTTGCTGCAGTAACTGAAGATAAAGTTTCTTGTAAATGCTGATCAGCCCTGCACAATAACATGTAGGAGTTTTAGCGGAAGTTCTAAAAGGCCATGGATTGTTATTTTTTTTCTATCTTGTTTTCTCGTTATCATGACTTTATCTTCTCGTGATCTTGACATAACCAGTTGTTTTCTCGTTATCACGAGTTATTTTTCTCGTTATCTCGACATAACAAAAGTTGTTTTCTCGTTATCACGACTTATTTTTTCTCGTTATCTCGACATAACAAAAGTTGTTTTCCCGTTATCACTAATTATTTTTTCTCGTTATCTCGACATAACAAAAGTTGTTTTCCCGTTATCACTAATTATTTTTCTCGTTATCATGACATAACAGAAGCTGTTCTCCAAGTTACACAACTGCACCAACAGATGGCAGTATAGAACTTAAGATGACTGGGACTTGAATGCTGTATATCCATCCTACTGTACATGTTTGGGACAGAGTGAGGACCTCTCCGTAATTGCTATAATTTGTGCAGTTCATTACTGACATTTAATTGACCTAAAAATGTTAAATGCTTGAATAAAAATTTTATTGAAAGTGTATCATTATGTTTTAAATGCTGCATGACTTCTTTCACTGTAGCATTCAGTGAAACTTATTGCTTAATAAAACCAATTTTGACGTCTCTGTATTCTGTTTGCAACCTATATTTTTATTTGTGCATCTTTGAAGTACAAAACTGTTAGTTAAGCACATTATGATGTAGAACACGCTATAAAGACGTATTTGTAATGTGCAGTATCTCCTTATTTCTAACCTTTTTTGTTTCTAACCTTTATTGTGTGTGTGTGTGTGTATATAAGAAATGTGATTTATATAGACCATGTAAAATGTGTATAAGCTAATTTAGTTACACTTTGTAGGAAACCGCGCGCACACAAACACACACACACACACACACACACACACACACACACATTCGTACATATAAATAAAGATTCTTTTCAAACAGCATCCCAAGCTAACGCATATATCAGTCATAACATATCCTACATGCCCAATAAAAATCACAAACAAATTATATATAATTAAGTTTGGAAATTAATAAGGAAAATAAAGTGATTTGAATCCAAGTTTCTCTCCTGTACAATAGCCTTGTTCTCTACATTCTTCTGAAGGCGCTCCACCTGCGCTTTCGGTGTTGAATGCTCTGATGTTGGACCAGAGGTCTTCAACCCTGCTCCTGGGGACCCACTCTCCAGGAAAGTTTATTTCCAACCGGCTTCAGCACACCTGCCTGCAATTTTCAAGCAGTCTTGAAGAGCTTGATTGCCCGCTTCAGGTGTGTTTGATTAGGGTTATAGCTAAACTCTTCAGGATAGTGGGTCCCCAGGAACAGGGTTGAAGACCTCTGTGTTAGACCATTTGAACATGTTAATTACACAAACAAAATGGTTAATCTGGAATAAAATCAACACTGATTGATTAGCCAGCCTGCATTTGTTTATTGTAGACCTTACATACAGTATAAAAGAGCGCACGTTATTTGTCTGATGCCAGTCCAAGTTGCGTTCGTTACTATGGCAACAGTAAACTCACAACGCATGTTGTTTTTTTTTTCAAAAATAAAACAAAAAAATTAAGTCGTGATCTCGAGAAAACAACTTTTTGTTATGTCAAGATCACGAGAAAATTAAGTCGTGATAACGAGAAAACAAGACAGAAAAAATAATGCATGGCCTTTTAGAACTTCTGTACATTCCTTAGTGCAGAACCACTTAAACTCTGTGATGTTCCTGGTTTTCCTCCTATGAACTGCTTGCTTAGGTTCTTCCACAACATTTTAATTGGATTAAAGTCTGGATAATGACTCAACCATTCCAAAACATTAAGTTTGTTCTTCTTTAAACATTCTTTGGTAGAATGACTTGTGTGCTTGGGGTTGCATGAGCCACATTCTCTTGAGACTCTGTTCTTAAACAGGTGTCCTGACGCTTTCCTTTAGAATTTGCTGGTATAATTCAGAATTCATTGTTCTATCAATGATGGCAGGTTGTCCTGGCCAAGATGCAGTACAACAGGCCCAAGCCATGATACTACCACCACCATGTTTCACAGATTTCACAATTTTTAAGCTGGAATACAGTGTGTTCTTTTCTCTGAAAATAATAGCTTCACATTTAAACCAATAAGTTTAATTTTGGTTTCATCCATCCATTAAACCATTCTCAAAAAGTCCTCTGGCTTGTCCATGTGATCCTTAGCTAGCAATTTTTTCTTTTTGGAGAACAGTGGCTTTCTTCTTACAACTCTACCATGTGCATCATTGGTTTCTCAGTGTTCTTCTGAAGGTGGACTCATGAACATTAACATTAGCCAATGTGGGAAAGATCTCTAGTTGCTTAGAAGTTACTTAAAAGTTACCCTGGGAACATTTGCAACCTTATATATAGTAAAACCAAAATTTATTCAGACACAAACATTTCTCACATGATCACAGTTTCATATGACAAGAACTCAAGAGTTAAGCTGTCAAAACAAATTCACCTAGATAAAGTTAGATAACTTTGATAGAAAGGTATGTAACAAAACATGGTCAGGTCAAATTGTCAAATCAAAATTTTGGTCCCAATTTTTTAAAATTTTACTGGTAGTCCACTGTATGAAGAATTTTTGGGTATGTCACAGTTTACTTTATTTTGCTATCCTCTACTTACATAAATGAACCATAGTTAATAATTTTTATTTTGACTGTATTACTACAGTCTTCAGTGTCACACAATCCTTCAGAAATCATGCTAATATGCTGATTTATTACTTTTATCATCAACGTTGTAAACGGTTCCAAAAAAACGTAAAAAAAAACAGCATTTGATCAAATTTTTTGTGAAAGTGGGTAACAAATGCATAAATATATACACAAATGACTTCACAAACGCATTCTGGCAAGGCAGGATTTTTTTCTTGCCTAATAAAATCATAGGAATGTGTTCAGTTCTAAAATGAAAGAGTACCCAAACCCATCGCTTTCTCTCATTTTGTGAGAGAACTCATGGAACGTGATGGCACAGGCGTGGAGGGGCTTGTGAAAGGTCAAATTAAGCTTGCGCTGACAGTGATGTCCATCAAGCCCGGCGGACAGAGGCTGTTATCAGAGCAATATCTGTCTCTTTGAGAGGAAAAGAGGCCACTTGTGCTGCACTTAAAAAGTTCAAAGCCATTGTTTCTGAGTGACAGGGGGTGGCAGGGGGCGTCTAGCTTCCCTTCTAGCTCCCTCATTCCTCCGTGCGCAGAATATCGTTGTTTTTTCCTCTTGATTTTCTCTCTCTCCCTTACACTGCATGCAATTTCTTTATCAAAATCAGTCTGTAGTCTGTAGAGATTTATCCTTCTCTTGCTAAAGGCCTACTTAGATCTTAAGGACAAGGTTAAGTTTACAACACGGAGTAACCATACGGATGAATGTCAATATGATTATTTGATCTGCTAGCGAGACTATAGGGGCCTAGTCTCTAATCCGCATCCTATCATAAGTGATAGACAGAACAAACCACAGCGGCCTCAAGACTCTTCACCCGTTATACAAAAATGCATCTTTTTGCTTTTGAATGATACAGCAAACCTCATTATTTCTGGCAAAACACACCAATTAAGTGATTCATGCTAAATATCACACTTAATTACATACCTCCATTTGCAACCCTACACTTACGTATCCATTTCTAGCCAGTGCTATTGTCTGAGCTTGGTAGTTATGTATAATATAAAGATCCATTTCAATTTTACACCCAAACATGCATTACAATAGACTCTTGCTCCAAGAGGAGACCACTTCCTTCAACTCAAAGTACTTTTTAACTTCATTGACAGAGAAAGACATCATGATCAAAGCTTTGTAACATCTGACTGTGACATTTGTTCTGTGGGTGTACTGTACATGTTTTTTTAATATGTTTTCTATGGTATATATGTCTTCTACATATAAAAATTCCTCACAAGGAAAAAAAAAAAATAGAATACAGTATATAGTGTATAAAATAAATAAATCAAAACTACTTCTTTATACAACAAAGGGAATCCAACAAAAGAGAATCCTATTTATAATATAATATAATATAATATAATACCTGTCACAAAATAGACATAAAAGGTTCTCATTAGTCTATTATGTGTTTATGGGGACCATGTATTCATGTATAAACCGTATAAACCACCTAACAAGATCTTCATTCCTCCCAACAACTCCAAACGATCAGAGAAATCCATTTTCATGCACTTACTCTCATCCCTTATGGTTTCGGATTCAGTGATATTCGTCTCATTCACATTAGCCTTGCACCATACAGATTAGAGTAATCCAATTGCAGGCCATTTAGAGAGAATTGCTATGACACAGCTAATGAATAACAATGCTGTTTAAAGTCCTACTAGCAAGCTAAGCTAAGGTTTGTTTGAAAAATGAGATTACGGCGGATTGGATTACATTACAGCACACCGGAGAAGGTAATTTAAGAGGTTTTCATAAATTCATAACTTGCACAGTGAGCACTACAGACATGAATGCTACTTTAAATCATGTGCCATCTTAGGAAGAGCTGGGCTTTTACTTTTACACTAATACTTTATTTCTTTTACATACTAATGCTTATAATATAGACTAAGTGTGCGCAAGACCACAGTATTATAAATATATACACAAAAGTTCAGAAAATTTGGGGTCAATAAGAAAATACTTTTTTCAACAAGGACACAGTAAATTGATCACAAGTGACAGCAAATGCATTTTTTGCAACATATTGAAATAGAAAACATTTATTTTTTAATTGTAATAGTATTTCTTCCGAAAGCCTATTTTCGCCACTGAAAAAAAAGGCTTTTAAAAAGATTTTATTGGGACTTTATCTCAAAATTCTGACTTTTTTTTCTCAGAATTGTGAGATATAAACTCACAGTTGCAAGTTATAAGGTCCAATTTTGAGGAAAAAAAAAAAGAGAGATGTTTTAATTGCAATAGAATTGCGAGTTTATATCTCACAATTCTGGATTAACTAGCAATTGTGTGTTATGAAGTCAGAATTCCGCGATATAAACTTGCAATTCTGAGAAAAAGTAAATTGGCAATTTTGACAAAGACGTCATGTCATGTAAACTCAATTCGGACTTTTTTTTCTTAGAATTGTGTTGTTGCGTGATATAAACTTGCAATTCTAACTTTTTTCTCAAAACTAAACTGAGTTATAAAGTCAGAATTGTGACTTTATTCTGACAATTCTGACTTTATTTCTCAGAATTTAGAGTGATAAATTAAGTCCAATTTTGAGGGGAAAAAGATTGATATCTCAATTCTGGTTTAACTCACATTTGTGTGTTATTAAGTCAGAATTGCGAAATACAAACTTGCAATTCTGAATATCTCGTAATTGTAACTTTATTTCTCAGAATTGTGATATAAACACACAATTCTGACTTGTTTCTTAAAACTAAACTCGCAATTGTGAGTTATAAAGTCAGAATTGCGGGACAAAGTCTGACTTCATTTCTCAGAATTGTGATTCTGACTCTATATATCTTTATATCTCACAACTGTAAGAAAAAGTCAGAATTTTGAGATAAAAAGTTGCAGTTACCTTCTTTATTTTTTATTTAGTGGCATAAACGGGCTTCCAAAATTCGAAATCCGTCAGACTAACTCAAAAATAGTGTTTTTCACAGGCAAATGTCACATTTTACAACAGAAAAAGCAAATATATTTCTGCTTTCATCCAAGATCATCGACATCAATACCCCTGCTCATGAATAAACCTCAAACTTTATAAAAAAAAAATAAAAAAAAAACCCTATAACTTAATTTTGCAAAGTCACTCAACCTTTAAACATGAAAATGAAGGACAAATCCCGAAAGCCGAATACTCATGAAAGACTCCTTGAGAGACATTTTGTCTCAGGAGAGAACAAGAAAGGCTATAAAAAGACATGAACTAGCCAGAAAAACAGATGTCTCTCGTACAGCCCTGCTGATTTACAACTAATTGAGGGCCAACTCCATCCCACTCTCCTGCATTGACTAACCTGATGAAAACAGCTCAGCGCCACTGAGCCACTAGCTAATTAGACACCGAGACAAAGAGGCTGATGAGAGACACTTTATGGGCCATGTCTTCTTGTCTCACCAATGTGTCCAGACGCTTTCTGTTTACCTGATTTTTCCTATAAAAAAAAATTAATTCACCAAGTTTTCCACCTTGTATCGCTCAATGTTGCCGGCTGGTGAATATCTAGTACGACCGCATTCTATCCCATGTTTCATTATTCCAGCCAACTCTAATTTCCTCTGTTCCATTCTTCTCTTTACACATTTAAACATATGTATCGCAATATCTGCTGTCAAAGATGCAGCCGATTAACTGCTGCTGCCGCTGCTGTGAGTACTAAGCAGCAGAGAATGAAAATGGAAATGCAAACAAAGTCATAAAGCAACAGGACAGTCCTCTTCATCTATATGTTTCTCCAGCTTTTAACGGCCGGCGGAGCATCTCATTTGCATGGCTAATAGCAGCGTGCACAGTGACAGGGAGCATAAGCGCTGGGCTGTAGATAAGAGCTCACTATTGAGCACTCTCAAACACAAGAACGGCTACGTACACAGTATAATTTAAACGGCCCTCTCTTTGTTGCCTGGTGACAGCCTCCATCCATCATACTCTGAAACTGTTAACGGGCCCATATGCTGTGCGCTGGCCGTGGTGGCAGAGCAGCATCTGTGTCATCTGCACCATTTTAAATGGGCCGGCCTCACATTGGCTTCATAATGCACTTCTGCTGACCTCGATACACAACATTTTCTTCAGTCCAGCCGAGCCCAACACAAACCAGACCAGTCTGGCCTAACGCACAGCCAGAGTGGCCTTAACATGACCTGTGGCAGACAAAAACTGACCATGTGGAGATTACAGAAGCAGCACTTCCTGTCATTATATTGCAAAAGTCATGCGGGACTGTTCAAATATTGTCTATGTTATGTCTAGAAGTGTATCGGTACACATATTTGTATTAAAAAACTTCTAAATGTCTTTTGATTCGTCACTTGTATACCAGATAAATGCAGTGTTATTTGATCCACTGCATCTACAGAATTTCTGTGTGTATGGAACATATTTAAAAAACTGTTTGTGAGGTATAATAGTATATATTATACCTGTTTATATTTGTTATGCTTTGATTTTTAAAATTAACAAAAGGAAAACGGTGTCATTGTTGGAAAATGGCATGTATTTCCATTTTGCAAAAAAGTCTCGTCCAGACCTGAAGCGAGTCTCCGTTAAACTTCACAGACTTCACTGTAGTGATGGGTCGTTCTTGACCAATTTGTTCATTTTGAACTAATCTTTTATGTGAGTCAGGAAGAACGAGTCATCTAGGGGAGTGACTCGTTCAGTCGCGCATACAATTAATCTTTTCTGTTTCTTATAGCATTATAGTTTTCTTGTTTGTAGTGTGATCAACGTTTGTGTAAGCAGTAGAAGTAACATGTAACATTTTAATTATATTTTGCTAAAATGAACGGAATGATATGAAAAAAGTTTTTTTTTTTCCTGAACGAGACTCAAAGGTCGGTAAAATGATCCAAACTTCCCATTAGTACTTCACTGAGGGCAATAATTCTGACTAAAAGATACTTTTGCTAAAACATTTTCTCCATTTACAACAGCACAATAAACTAGTGCAAAAAGCAGCTGGATGCAGCAGTAATTTCAGATGTTTTTATTTAAAGACTTTTTAAAGAGTCATAGTACATACTGAACCATCAATTTTGTGTACTACTACACCCCTAGTTATGTCCCAATTTACTTCTTGTCTACCCATTATCTCCTCACTTTTGCTATAAATAATCTTACAATATTACAAAATATAACAGTGACAACAGCAGGTAAAGTAACAGTGGGAGACTGCTTCTCTCTCACCTCCCCTGAGCACACTGAGTTTTAACAGTCCCCCTAAAGCATACGGTGAGTTTGGTGAGGGGTAAGAGAGAATGGGGAAAGTCATCACATATGATTGGAAAGTCATTACATATGATTGGACATGACTGGTTACGATTGGCTGTGATTGATTCATGCGCTAAATCCCGCTTCTTGTATTTGTGCACATTCCACATTTGCTAGTCAGTCTGAATTAACAAATGTAATGGCGTTAATGGGAAGGCTAAGTAAAAACAAGTGAGGCTACATTAACACTAGTGCGTTTTAGTTTTAAAAAGCATTACATTTCTGCTACGCCAGTCACTTACACTACTCTGGCGTTTTCGACCAGCGAAAATGCAAACCTTTTTAAAACGCCACAGACCCGTTTTAGTTTGAAAACTCTGGGGTTGCATTTCAGTGTAAAGGGTTGCGTTAACCGAAATTTGTCCGTCATTTACAGAATTTTGACTTTGTAACTGTAATTCCCACCCCTGTCCAGTTAGTGGTGAGTGCGCTCCAGTGTGGCAGCAGAGCATGGGATCCAGAACATTAAAGAGCGCAAAAACTATATTTATCGTTTGAATTTCCTAATGAAATGGACAGAATTTGAAAACTGACATTATTTCCTATCAAAAGTAACAAAGCACAAAGCTTAGCCTATAGCGATTTATTGAATGGGACTGTGCATTAATCAACTGAAAACAGCATAGACAAAGGGTGCTTTCACACTTGGTTCAATTGCCTGGTTCAAACCAGAGTTCGATTGCTCCACCCTCCTACTGCCCCCCTCTGGACTGTATTCATATTATTTCATTTGGGTCCGTACCGTGGTTAATTTGCGTCATCATGCCAGCAGCTGTTTACCCCATTGCATAACATTGCTCTATTCACTTATATACATTTTGTTTTAGAGACTGTTTTGTTACCAAAGCTTAAGTACATAACGGCATGTAAAGTCTGTCTTACAAATGTACTGCAAATGCTCTAAAGACCACTGACGATGAACAGAAATGTGATATACAGCTCTCTGCTGCCATTAAAAGTGATGCAGAGTCTCTGCTCATCTGTTGTGCATAAGCCTATATATCATCCTGTAGGTTCATGATTAAAAATGAAAATGTGAACAAAAATAAAAGCAATTAAATGTGTGTTAAATTATAATTAAAATGTGAAAATTAAAATGACAGGAAACAATAAATTATGACGAAATGTTTGCGACCCTATCCGTCAAAATGACAGAAAACTTTAAAGTCTAACGCAACCTCTGGTGTAAACGGACCAAAACTGAGACTTTTTACTTTTTAAACCGTAAAGTAAAATAAAGTAAAAAATAAAAAAACAGTATTTTTACACCCCAAGGAATAGCTTATTAATAAAAATGTATCTTAAATAAGACATCCTTGATGATGTATGCACCCTGAATGGTCATGTGACATGCGTTTTCAGTTGTGTAGTGTTCATTTTAAAATGTTGTTTATTTTGTCGTAAATACTGTGTCTGTGACCAATACTTAGAGTTTTGATGACTGATGGCCTGGAAAATTAAAAAAGAAACGAAATAAAGAAAAACTTAAAGGAATTTGCCTCCTCGTTTCAAAACATGTATCTTCTTTTGTGTTCATACAGGTTTGAAACAGCAAGCGAGTGAGTAAAAGATTACATTTATTTTTTGGAGTACAATATCTCTTTAAGGCTTTTCTGATGTCTGAGATGAGGCTTAGTGGTTAGCACATGTGCATACATACAGAAACATAAAGAGTTGTGGCACTGAAGCTAGAGATGTAGGTTCAGATTCATGTCATGTCCTAATCCCATTCCACTAACAAATTTCTGTCATACTTCTCTTTTACTATCGATAATTCTGCAATGGGCCTATAAACTTCACAGTTACTGCACAGCAATAGCTCAAACAAGCCTTGGTTAAACCTTATATTAACATCTGTCTTGGGTGAGCTAATCTGCGATTACTACAGACAGAAGCTGAGATACAAGCACATATTACTGTGCTGAACCGTCTGGATTGTCCTCTTTTTTTATTAGCAGGTTATGCTAAACAATTCAACAGCACCAGATGCTGTCTCATTAACCTTTATAGAACAGAATTGCTCTCATTTCCCTCCTTTCACCTTCAGCTGCTGCCAGATCCCAGCAAAGTGGGGCCAACATCTGGATTTGCCTCAACAGACTCCAAGAAGTGTCACTGTTGATCACCAAGCACATGATGAAGGCTAGGGAAGAACAACGTGAGGGGACACACATGCTATAAGACTAAAACTTCAGGATTTCACACAGATGTCTCCAAAAGCTAAAAATAATAAACAGGAACATTTGCTCAGTGTAGAAGAAAAGCTCAGAAAGTCACTGTGGATTAAATTTAAGAGAATTTAGATCACTACTGAGCATTTGTTTTTGGGTTTGATTGTGTTCCATTTAAATAGTCCCTGGCTAATTTTGAAAACAAACTTGAAATGCTATTGCAATCAAAGCTTTGAGGGAATGAGCTCAGAGTTGAAACAGAAAGGTGGCGGCTCATAACGGGTCTCCTGAGGTGAGCCTGTGCATTAATGGCAACTGCTTGGGAGATTTGCGCTGGTCGAAATTAAACCTCTGAGGCTGAGAAGTGAACAGCAGGAATCCGATCTCAAAAGGTCTCTCTGTTTCTACTGCAAAGGTGACAGAACTTAAAAAGTGATGCAACACACCAGTATTTTAGAAAAGGAACGACATGTTCTGATAGCTTTTGAGCTAACAGACTCTCTCATCATACAAAGTGAAAAATAAGAAAAACAAGATATGTGGGTACTGTACCATCTGAAGTCAAAATGTTGATTATCTAAACAACTTCTGTTAGCAAAAACTTCAATTCTCAACATCTGGCTTGTGGACGGAATTTGACAGAACTTAAGTGGCTCTTCTCACAAGGTTGATGTCCCCATAAATGAGAGCCATTCGCTGATAAGAGTGAAGCTAAAGTTTGTTTAAAAAGATCCATGTTGAACAGCGTTCAGCTGGAGGATTGACGAGTATGTTGTTTTCTGCTCTCTTCATTTGTGGCGTGTCCTCCAACAGCCCATAATGCTCACTGAGCACCACTCCACTCTACACTAATGGATTCTGGAGAGGCACATCAAGTGCTGCTGGACGTGTGTTTTGAACGTCTCTGCTGAGCGGCAGGTACATCTGCTCTCACAGGTCTGCGTGCGTGTCTGTTGTGTAACAGCCATGAATCGCGATGCACTTAAATTAGAGCTGTCAAACCGCAAAGGGTTTCTGCCTGATATTGCTCATTATTTAGTCTGGAAACATCATTAAGGTAGTTTTAAAGGTTGCTTTTGCATGCTTTAATTTTAAATCTACAAGAAAAGAGTAGCTGATTAAAAAAAACTGTAGTTTCACATGAGGTAAAAAAAAAAGAAGTCATTTTAGAACCATAAACATTGGTACATATTATATGATATGTCAGGGGAGGCAGAGCCAATAAAACAACGCCAATATTATAAAATACAACATTAAAAAGTGAATAAATCGCTTGTTTTTCTGAAGAAACTGTCCAACAGCGACACCAGCAGGTAAAATTACAGAGGGAGTCTCCATCTCTCTCTCCTCCCCTGAGCCCTATGAGTTTTAACAGACTAAAGCTTTCCTCTTGCGATCCTGTGCATTCCACATTCGCAAATTCAGTCTGAATGAACAATATAGTGGCAGAACTGATGATGTAAAGTAAAAAAGTAAGGAAACAACTCACTTAGATATAACCACTGTGTTATGTCAAAATAAGACTTTAAAGGGAGTTTTTAGTGAATAATCAGCTTGGTGAAATGTTAAGTTCATTGTAAATGACCGTGATGAAAGGTAAAAGTCTATAAAAATGCTGCCGTAAAAACCTATTAATTGGTTAACGGTAAGTTCCCCTACTATATAACAATGAAAAACTGTATTGGACATTACATGTAATTTTACAGTAGCACACCATTTTTGGAAGTAAAAAAGATGAATAACCGTAAATTGACATTCTCAGATTTCCCTGAGTTACATTTCACATTTGATGTTTTTTAGCTGAAATATGTTTCTTTTTAGTTATATGTTAAATGTTGTTAAATTAATATTTATTGCAATATTTACATTTTCATGTGTGTTACCATGGTGTTTAGTGTTTATGTGAATGACACTGTGCACCTTATATATATGTTAGTATTTAAAATCTTTTTTTTACTTCAAAAGTATTTAAAAAGGTTAATCATGTGACTTCCTAATCACCACCTGCTTTTGGTGGTTATCAGTGTATTACAAGCTATAAAACAGATTTCAATTATTCCATAGATTGGTATATTAATATTATATCAGTTGTAAATGTAAATTTAAGTTGCTACCTTATTTTTTATGGCAAAATTCTTGCAACCTCAGCTGTCAGTTTTTTAACTTAAATGTTATGGATTTTTTTTTTTAAATCTCAGTGGCTATGACCAATATTTACAGAGCTTTGACGACTGATAATACACAAATTTTAAAACAGTTAAAAGTTCATTCTTAAAAAAAATAGCTGAATATAAGTTCACAAATAAAATACAGGTGCATGTCAATAAATTAGAATGTTGCGGAAAAGTTCATTTATTTCAGTAATTAAACTCAAATTGCACAAAAACTCGTGTATTAAATAAATTCAATGCACACAGACTGAAGTAGTTTAAGTCTTTGGTTCTTTTGATTGTGATGATTTTGGCTCACATTTAACAAAAGCCCACCAATTCACTATCTCAACAGATTAGAATATGGTGACATGCCAATCAGCTAATCAACTCAAAACACCCTTCACAAGGAGGGTAAACCACAAACATTCATTGCCAAAGAAGCTGGCTGTTCACAGAGTGCTGTACCCAAGCATGTTAACAGAAAGTTGAGTGGAAGAAGTATCTGTGTGGCCTTGAGAGGCTTGTCAAGCAATAATTTGGGTGAACTTCACAAGGAATGGACTGAGGCTGGGGTCAAGGCATCAAGAGCCACCACACACAGACGTGTCAAGGAATTTGGCTACATTTGTCGTATTCCTCTTGTTAAGCCACTCCTGAACCACAGACAACGTCAGAGGCATCTTACCAGGGCTAAGGAGAAGAATAACTGGGCTGTTGCCCAGTGGTCCGAAGTCCTCTTTTCAGATGAGAGCAAGTTTTGTATTTCATTTGGTGGAGAAGCTCATAGTCCAAGTTGCTTAAAGTCCAGTGATAAGTTTCCAAAGTCTGTGATGATTTGGGGTGCAATGTCATCTGCTGGTGTTTGTCCACTATGTTCTTTGAAAACCAAAGTCACTGTACCCGTTTACCAAGGAACTGTAGAACGCTTCCTTCTGCTGACCAGCTTTTTAAAGATGCTGAAGATGCTAAAGATGCTCATTTTCCAGCAGGATTTGGCACCTGCCCACACTGCCAAAAGCACCAAAAGTTGGTTAAATGACCATGGTGATAATGTGCTTGACAGGCCAGCAAACTCACCAGACCTGAACCCCACAGAGAATCTATGCGGTATTGTCAAGACGAAAATGAGAAACAAAAGACCAAAAAATGCAGATGAGCTGTAGGCCACTGTCAAAGAAACCTGGGCTTCCATACCACCTCAGCTGTGCCACAGACTGATCACCTCCATGCCACGCCAAATTAAGGCAGTAATTAAAGCAAAAGGAGCCCCTACCAAGTATTGAGTACATATACAGTAAATGAATATACTTTCCATAAGGACAACAATTCACTAAAATAGTTTTTTTTATTGGTCTTATGAAGTATTCTAATTTGTTGAGATGAATTGGTGAATTGGTGGCTTTTTGTTAAATGTGAGCCAAAATCATCACAATTAAAAGAACCAAAGACTTAAACTCATTCAGTCTGTGTGCACTGAATTTATTTAAAACGAGTTGCACAATTCGAGTTGAATTACTGAAATAAATGAACTTTTCCATGACATTCTAATTTATTGAGATGCACCTCTATATTGTTTAAATTGCTACTGCTAAAGTTATTATTTTAGAGTAAAATATAAAATTCTTAAAAACATTACCTTGATGAGATTCATACTTGGCTTTAATAAACAGACTATTGATTACATTGTTAGTGTAAAAATATATAATAGATTTTTTTTTCTGATAGTTTAAATAATGTTTATTTAACCAAGATTTGGTATTTGACACTGTATATTGGCAAAGCTTTTACTAATTAATGCTAGCCAAGCAAAACCTAACTAGTTCAAAGTTCAAAGGTCAAACTAACCTCGATTCCACCCTGGAGCAGTTCTATCTGAGTGCCGCCCACCTCCAGTGTAACCGCGACCGAGGCGAAAGGGCGACTGGCCATCTGCTGCCTTTCCCTCATCAGTTGCTGTGGCAGAAAGAGAGGAAAAGAAAGAGGAGAAAAAAGTATGAAACATTAGCAAATATCTGTACATAAACTTTACACTTTCAAACGACTAAGATGTCAGTTTTGTTTGTCAGAATCTCAGATGTAAGATTAAAAGTGTTGACTGACAGCATAAGTGACATGACTCACAGAAAGTGGAGTGACTGATATTCATTGAAAACAGAAAAACCAAAAAGCACACATTGTGAGGCAGTATGCAGGGATGTTACTGATGTGAGATAAAGAGGAAGGAATAAGCTTGCGAAAAGAGGAGAATGTGAAAAAAGCGTAGAAAGATAGAGAGAGACAGAAAGTGAGAGAGAGGCCATTGACAGCACTTTGGCTGTTTTCCAGCACAGACAGAAACAGGTGGTTGAATAATTCATTTGTTCCATATAAAAAAGTTTGGAGGACCTGGCTAATCAAATGTCTGCGAAGATTGGAAGGAAATTTCTCTTGCCACAACATGCATGACAAGCAATTATTTTGCCATTGATTGCGTGAGCATCAGTATTCCAGTGGTGGAGTTTAATTAATGATGCATTCCCTGTAATTTCTCCATTCGGCTGACTGGCTGCTTGCCCTAAAAGCAGAATTCACAACCTTCATACAAAATCCCTCCATAACCGATGGCACACTGCTTATTTGGCCTCTATGACAGACACGGTTTATCTGTCATGTGCACATGGCGCACAATTTTCCTTGCTTGCGCATACAGGAGGAGATGACACGGCACAGGTCAGAAGTACTCCTGAAGGTGACATCAATATATTTATCAATACCAACTTCTCATCTGTAATCAGAATGTGTAGATGTCAATGAATGAAAGAGAGTGAGCGTTCATGAGCATTTGCAGGTGTGACACAGGAACAAATGATCGATGCAGTGCAATGCAGAGCATTCGATCACACCAGTTTCTTCCATATTAGAGAATCCCACAAGGAACAATTAAAATACTTTTTCAGTGAAACATTCAATAGGCATCTTAATAAGAGCTCAAAGCCCTGCTTAAAAATCTTGTGTCATTTCATTACCAACAATAACATCAAACAATAAGAAACAACACTTGACTACATAGAAAACGAAAGCTTCTGCTCTGGGGACACACTTTGAAAGGCATTCAACACTCCAAATCAGCTTCTCTCACTTTAGAGAGATGGAGAAGTCGCAGGTGATGTTTCTATCATCTCTGGATAATCGATAGTGAAAACGCACGCACACACAAAACATGGAGTGGTCCTCACAGACGGTCGATCAATATCTAAATGCAGGCTGATTTGGGTACCAAGGACGAGGCTGATTGTTATTGGATTTGTGACGAAGAAAAGAGTGCTGAGTTAAACTCTAATTGTTTCACATAACGAAAGACAACTGCTGAGGTACTGTCACTCGCCTGGTTTCACAGCAATTCTGTACCATGTTCATGTCCTGTCAAACATGCTGGTGTCCACACACATATGCATGAATGGAGATTTCATATAAGCAAATTCAACAGCAAAAACTTCACTTCTATGCTCTGTACAAAATCATGTCCTTCAGGCAGATGACAAACTGTTAATAGTAAGTGAGAAATAAAAATGTATAATAAAAGAAAAAAATTGAATCAGTTCACTTTTTTCAAGTAACTAGTAAAGTAACAGATTACTTTTTAATCCCATGTTGAGAGAAATCGGAAGTAAGATGTTATATTAGTTCAAAAATAAATGTAAACATGGATTAATTCACCTCAGTTACAAAAAAACTGATTCAGTATTCCTCAAAATGAATAAAAACTGTGAAATGCAACTCAGAATATGACACAATGCTGCACTAATTAAATATGTTAAATAATACAAATATCCTTTATTTAATGCCAATTTATTAACCGGTGTTTTTGCTGCTGATCTTTGTTGATCCAATTCAACCATACTAATAAGCAAAAAATACAAGATAAACTAACATTTGTCTTTGTTTTTTTTTTTTGTGTTGAACTTTCTTCTATTAAGTTCTACTGTACAGACGTGAATTTACTTTTTTTAGCCTTTCCTTTTGGTGTGAAAGAGCTTTTACATTTGCCAAAAACAGAACTTTTTATAATAAAAAACAAACAAGCAAGATCTGCCCAGATTTGAAAAAGTAATGCAAAAGCATAAGTAACAAAATCAGCTACTTTTTTAAGGAGTAACGCAATATTGTAATGCATTACTGTAAAAGTAGCTTTTCCTAACACTGCTAGTGACAGATAAAAAAAATAACAACAACAAATTAATACTTTTTTTGAGAAAAAAAAATATTTTTTTAAATTGTAAAATATTAATCCTTCAGAATTGGATTTAATAACTCGCAACACCAAATTCTCACAATTCTGAGAAAGAAAGTCAGAACAGTGAGGGGAAAAAAAAGTCATAAATATAAACTCACAATTGCAAAATAAATAAATAAATAAAATACGAAAAGTCAGAATTACACGTTTCTTCCCCCTTGGAATTGGAATATATAAATTGCAATGCCAAGTTTATATCTCAAATTCGGAGAAAAAAAAAAATCAGAATTGTGAGATATAAACGCACAATTGCAGGGGGGAAAAAAGTTAGAATTTATCGTTTTAGAAGTCGCAATTCTAACATTGACAACAATAACTCAAAATTGTGAGCTTATATCATCATGCAATTTACGTGACTTTTTAAACAAATTTTTTTTTAGAATTGTGTCATATAAAATCAAAATTGCAAATTATAAAATCAGGATTGCAAGATAAAAACTCAATACAGATTTTTTTTCCTCAGAATTGCATGATATAAACTTAAAATTACTAAACAAACAACTTGTTTGCATTTTTTGAAAATTTTGCAATTCTTTAAAAAGTCGCAAATTTCAGAAAAAAAATCATAAAAAAAAAAAAAATCAATTATATATATATATATATATATAAATAAAAGTATAAAAAAGTCAGAATTGCTTCCCCCCTTGGAATTGGACTTTATAACAAGCAATGACAAATTTGTATCTCACAGTTCTGAGAAAAAAAAAAAAAAAAAAATTTAGAATTGCAAGAAAAAAATATCCCAAAAAGTTTACATCCTCAATTCTGATTTGATGTGTCACGATTCTGACTTTATAACTCACTTTTTTTATTCAGTGGCGGAAATGGGCTTTAATAAGAGATGTTTTTCAAAAACATAAAAAAAAAATAATAACTTTTACAGACAGTTTAAATATTGTAGAGAAATGTTCTCTAAAAGGCAATTCCATTAACTTTTAAAATGAAAAAAAAAAAAATCCTTCATAATTAAAAATAAAGCAACATTTTTTTTAAACCAGTGTTTACACGGTAATTGGTAAATCTTAAAAAGAAAAAAAAAAAACATTTATGTAACTTAATAAAAAATGTAGCAAATGGCAGTGCTTGGCTTATATATAACTCACTACAAAAGAACACATAAAATGGGAACACTAGTGCATGCCTTTAAGTGCCTTGATTATAGCACTCAAAAGTGACTGATGGTTAAAAGGAGGCAAACTAAGCTGCTTCGCACTCAATGAACTGAAGTGAACATTCAATTCCTATGTACGCACTGTCTTCTGCAAGTTTTCCAGATGCTCACTATTCTTTTAACAATGGCCACACATATCATTACAGAGTTCCACGGATCACTGAATGCATTTAAGATCATGAATCTTCAACCACTGCAACAGATCTTCAAACTCATTCAGATAAAATAAACATGAAAGACAAGCATTTATACTGAATACTGTAATTTGCCAATTAAAATTCCTCATATGCCATACACACAAAAAAAAAAAGATTATATGAATTAGGCTTCCTGTAGCTCAAACAGTGGAAACATAGCGCTAGCAACAACAAGGCTCATGTGTTTAGATTCCAGGAAAAGCACAAACTGATAGGCTACCTTAAATGCAATGTAAGCCTCTTTGGATAAAAGTATCTACCAAATGCATAAATCTAAACGTAATATTGAAATCAACATATAACAGAGATTAATTAATAATTGGTCCAATAACATCATGTCACCAAACACATACAATGTTTTATTACGAATCTCTGAAAGTCAGTTCAACCTCAGAAAACAGAACTAACTTCTTCCTGTGTCCATGACAAACATAAAATACAAGAAGGTGGCGACGTCCTTGACGACGCACATATCAGGCAGACAGCGCTGTCTCTGTGGGGGTGTCTATTCGGCACTGACACAAAGAGGTCTCTTCAATGACTTCCGCTCAAATGGGCCCTGATGGCACCACGGTAATTAATCACTCATTATCTTTTCTATTAATCACCACTTGAGGACTGTTATGGCTGATCCCACCGCGACCACATTTATAACGAAATTATCAAAGCTGAGCACACTGCTCACATCGACGCTTCTCTTGACAATACGATCTGATCATCTTGGCAAAACGTGAGTGACACCAATCCATGCAACAATGTGCATGTTGATAAAACAAGAGATATTGCAGAGGTAAGTTAGTTGAAAAGTTAAGTGGACTGTCTTTGGCTAACTAAACATACAGTGGCATTTGCAGAATATTTGAAAATGTGAATAATTATAACAAAACTAGAGATCATATAAAATGCATGTTTTTTTTTTATTTAGTGCTGTCCTGAGTAAGATATTTTACACACCGAGGACAATTGGGACAAAAATTAGGGACTTAAACAACTATTAAAAAAGGTTCAAACATTCACTGATGCTCCAGAAGGAAGCACGATGCATTGAGAGCCGGGGGTGAAAACTTTTGAACAGGACAAAGATGTCCAAATTTTTCTTATTTATTTGAAATATCATTCACTTCGGAAGCAACAGAAGATACTTGCATGTTTCCCGGAAGACAAATTAAGTACAATTTGCCTTGATCTTCAAATTGAAAAAGTTTTCACCCCCTTTTAATGCATCATGTTTCCTTTTGGAGCATCAGTGAACGTGTGAACCTTTTTTAATATTTGTGTTTGAGTCCCTCAGTTGTCCTCAATGTAAATCTTTTATGTAAAATATCTTAGGACAGCACTAAATAAAAAAAAAAAAAAAAAAAACACTTATTTTGTCCCTTAATTTTCATCAGTGTGAAAAGTTGGATCTCAAAATCATTAAGCAAAAGATGCTGGAAAACTGAAGAATCTGCAGGACCTGGAGGACTTTTCAGAAGAACAGTGCTCAGTTTTATTGTTCAGAACAAACAAGGGACTCATGGACAACCATCACAAAAAAAAGTCGTAGGTCATCCAGCTACACTATATTGCCAAAAGTATTGGGACACCTCCTAATGAACAGATTTGACTACTTTAGTAATTTCCATGAATACTAATCTTAATGTTTAAGCACACAACAATATTCTAGGGAATTGTGTCCTTCTAATTTTATAGGTCTGCATTTAACGTCACACCAGAGGTGTTCAGCTGGGATTAGGACTTGGCTTTATGCAGACCAGTCAAGTTCTTCCACACTGTATATGTAAACATCTTTTATGTAAAATATCTAATGATGACAAGCATGGCCTCATTCTGGGGGTGAAACTTCTACATTTTTATGAGTCCATTAATTACATCTTCATTTAAATATTGATTTGAAACCATTCGCTTTCTTTCATCCACCCTGTTTGTGCATGTATACGTGAGAGAGAAAGCAAGCAAACGCTAGTACAGGAATTGAGAAAATAAAATGACGAAGCATGACAGGGAGAGAGCAAAAGTGCGGCAGCGTGAGAGAGCATGGCAGAAAGGGAGAGAGCTGTGGCATGCTCTCATTTGTGCTAATAGATCTTCTCTCGGAAAACAGCCTGGCTTTGTTGACAGCCAAAAAGCACCATCTGCAATTTATCCATCTCTTTCCATCACCTGCTATTACTCATCAGGCCCACTGCCTTTACTACACCAGTGTCATCTCCATAACAATTATGCAAGACAAAGCCAGTCCATCAGAGAGATGCATCCATGTCCCACATCCTTGAACTAGGGTACATCTGTAGTGCTGTTGTCTGACAAAAACTGGATTTTAATCAAGACCGAAAATACTTAGAATTGAAGGGCTACTTGGACCAATAAACCAAGCTCAACATGGAAAAGCATGCGCACACACAAACTTGTAGGGTCTTAGGCTAGAGTTAAGGTCAAACTTATTTCATTATTCTTTGAAATGCTCTTAAAACCTTGCCCCAGGGCAGTCCTGTGAAAACCTCACTGATGTGAAATTGAGATTGATTGTTCATTGATTTTACTGTAGGCTTCATGTTAAACCCTGCTGAAATCCCTGCTTTATAGCATTAGGACTTTCCTGTTAGACATTAAACAAGGGCTAAAACTCTCAAAGCCGTTTTGGACAAAAATACTAAAATTTAATGGAATGATTTTCTGTTCCTGAAAATGAAAGACCAATACAGCTCTGATGAAACACTTCAGAAATATAAAATGACCGCCATTCACAGTTAAGGCCAAGGGGTTTAAACAGCTAGTTATACAACATATAGCATTTACACAAATGCAAAATAAATAAAGAATAATTAATCATACATTACTAAATAAATCATCAATGAATAATTATATAAAAAATGCTTAAGACATTCTCTAGACATCTCCTTTTTAAAATCTCCTCTCTACCAGCATATAATGTTGTCTGATTAAACCAAAAAAAAAAAAAAAAAGTGTTTGCATTTAGATATTACCTAGGATGACTTCAGGCACTAATAGCTCAGTATAAAGAGGAAAAGGAAAAAGACTTTCAATAAAAGCACAGTCCCAAATCAGTTTGACCTTCCCTAGATCTATAAGAAAAAAAATCATCGTCTAATTCAAAACTCTTTGGATGTTTATTAAAAAGAACTCTTACATCCAACATAAACATGTTAACTATTAATTGCAATTTTGTACTCAATCAACCTTCAGTAAGTATATTCTAACTGGCAAAGACATTTTGGTGCCTAACTTGCAAACACCATCTAAAATTTTAACAAATTGTTCACTGGAGAAATTATGTAAATTAAGCAATGCACAAACCAGCAAATTAATTACAGCTGATCATAACTGGAAATGAGGTCTTGAACCAAGCAGGGAAATTTGCCCAGACAAATGACACGGAAGGAAAAGTTCTCTCACTGGGAACAAAAATGCCTAGTAAAAATGACTTGTCAAAGCATTCTGCAAGATATAAATGCACCCACTGATCTTACATTAGGGGAAAAAAAAATAAAATCAATCTTTGAAAGTCTTCATAGGTTGTAATTTTTTTACCCTGTTAAAGAGTACAATTATGGTAATCCACTCAGTCACTTCCGTATTGACCCATCTGGTCCATCTCTTCCTGAGAAACATCAATGACCCGATTAGCTCTTCAGAACATGGATTATGAAATTGGCTTCATTGGTTATTCCACAAAGACCTTCTGATTGACTGCTCAAAGGACATGTCACTATGACTGGCTTGGAATTGAATTTGACATTGATCTGTTAGTGTAACCCAGTATGTAAATCAGGGGCATTCAATTATAGTCAGCTGGTGACTGGTTGCTTATTCTCAAAAATGTTCTGTTACATTGTTGCTAAAATTTTAATTAATTCAGTTATTTATTGTGCAAAATATACAGTTGAAATCTAAAGTTTACATACACCTTGCAGAATCTGAAAAATGTTTATTATTTTACTAAAATAAGAGGGATCACACAAAATGCATGTTATTTTTTATTTAGTACTGACCTGAGTAAAGTCATGAAAGACTTTATAGCCCACAAGGGAAAGTAATAGTTGAATTCATAAAAATGGCCTCGTTCAACAGTTTACATACACTTGATTCTTAATACTCTGTTGTTACCAGAATGATCCACAGCCGTGTTTTTTTTTTTTTTTTTTTTTGTGTAGTTCAAGTTCATTTATTTATGAACTTGAACGCATGACTGACCAAAGTGCTGCACATAAAAATCTAATTCTAGATCACACACATAAAACAGAAATAAAACTTATATATTTAAAAGACCAAAAAAGAATAACGGATAAACATTTTAGAAACCGAGTAATGAAGAAAAAAGTATTAGAAGGCCAGATAAAACGTGTGTTTTTAAAAGGGACTTGAAAATGGAAATGGAAGGTGCAGCTCTAATCTCTGGCGGCAGATTGTTCCATAACCGCGGCCCAACCACAGAGAAAGCTCCATCACCTCTACGTTTGAGTCTGGACTGAGAGACTAAGAGGAGATTCTGATCACTAGATCTTAGACTTCTAGTAGGGGTATAAAAATGCAACAACTCTGAGAGATAACTAGAGGCTTGATTATGTAAAGATTTGTACACCAGTAAGAGAATTTTAAAATCAAATCGAAACTGAATCGGCAGCTAGTGGAGGGCCCTCAGAAATGGGGTTAAATGGTCACGTTTGCGACCATTTTGAAGAAATCTTGCAGCAGCATTTTGAACCAATTGTAGGCGAGAAATCTGTGACTTTGAAATACCGCCATAAAGTGAGTTACAGTAGTCTAAGCGTGAGGTGATGAAAGCGTGAAGAGCCATCTCTAAAGTTGTAGCATTTAAAAAGTGTTTAATTCTTGACAACAGCCGGAGTTGGTGAAAACCGGAACCAATTATAGAAGAGATGTTTATCCAATTTTATGACTCGACAAAAAGGACACCCAGATTACACACACAAGAAGATCTGTAGGCTGATAAACTGCTAGGCTAAAAATCTAGGCTGGTAGCCTGAGAGTGATCAGTAGGACTAAAACCAATCACTTCCCTTTCAATTTTTATTTTGAAAGTCCTTCATGAGTCCCTTGTTTGTCCTGAACAGTTAAACTGCTTGCTATTCTTCATAAAAATCCTTCAGACCAAATAAGTTTTTACATTTACCCTGATCTTTAAATTCAAAAGTTTTCACCACCCAGCTCTTAATGCCTTCTGAAGCATCAGTGAGTGTTTGAACCTTCTGTAATATTTGCATATGATTCCTTCAGATGTCCTCAGTTGAAAAAGATGGATCTCAAAAATCATACAGTCATTGTTGGAAAGGGTTCAAATACACAAAAATGCTAAAAAAAAAAAAAAAAACAAGGAATTTGTGGGACCTGAAGGATTTTCCTGAAGAACAGCAGGCAGTTTAACTGTTAAGGGCAAACAATGGACTCGTGAACAACTATTACTAAACAAAACCAAAAAAAAAAAAAAAAAAAACAGAGCTGTGGATAATTCCATTTTAAGAATCAAGTGTATTAACTTTTGAACAGGTAAACGTTTGACTTCAACTGTATGTAACTATTATACACAAACATACTTTATTGTATTAGTCAGCACCAACACCCTCAAGTCTCAAAATAATCTTAAAGTGATATTTCTTTCAAAAATGAAAATTCTGTCATTAATTACTCACCCTCATGTTGTTCAGAATCTTCAGAATACAAATTAAGATATTTTTGATTAACAAAAGAAAGCTCTTGGATTTCATCAAAAATATCTTAATTTGTGTCCCAAAGATGAACAAAGGTCTTACAGATTTGTAACAAAATGAATTTTTGAGTGAACTATCCCTTTAATGTTTGTATTTAAGCAGTGAAAAGCTGAAAAGCTGAAAAGATGGAGTGAGCAAGCACATAGCCGCAACTTTTAGAATGACTTTTCTTATTGATGCTTCTTTTAAATATCAAGAAGTTCGAGTAAAAAGTGGGTACCGTAGTATAACAGCCTCTAATAAGAAAAACAGAAAATGGGGTGCA